>JAQISU010001238.1:15375000-16600000 GCA_029339505.1 Unio delphinus
CTGTCTTTTCTCTGCATTCAATTCCAATATGATGTTTGTTAATTTACGTTCTTTTCGTCGGATTTGGAATATAGATTCAATACCCATGGAACAATATTTAGCAAAAATGTGCTTAATATCGAATATGTGAAAGAATACTGCCCTCTCATGCTACTTTCGGCCCACATAAAATTACGAATTATTCCGGTTACCAAAGCCTACTCAGCACGTTGACCAGATTAAATGCTTCTAACTCTTTCCCTGGACAGCTCCGTATTATTGTGTACGAAAGTGTAAAGCATTTGCTGACTCTGATTATATCTACATTCTCAACTAACACCCTTTCACAGAGTATCCATTACCATGACAGAGTGCTGACGGAAGGTAGGAAACTTCCGTTATCTACCAATACAGTATATTTTTGCAATCTTTTTGAAGTGGACTTAAAATTTTGATCAATGACCAATGAACCTTGAACTTTAGAACATTGATAAGATTCTTTTTTAAGTCGTTCACGTTCGCTAGTGACGTTGCATGGGCGTGGTAGATTCACATGCTAACCATTTAAGAAACTACTTATTTCGTATAATTTCCTCTATTGTTTAATGTAGACCACGTAAGGCAATCATGGTGGCTGGTCTACAATTTTGCTTTATGACCATACCTGGAAATTAACCGACTAAACATTGAATAACGTCTGTTATGACCATATAATACAATTCGAAGCTTTATTTTTAGATTGAGTTTCACTGTCAGCCAAGCAAAAGCTACATTACAGAAGTAAGGTTTTTTGTGATTGGCTGACATAAACTCAAGCTCACATTAAAGTAAGTGATTATTTTTATTTTATCAAGGTCATTACTGCAACCTTGACTCTCCTCAACTCTGCCTTTTTCATATTCAGAGTATAGTATAACAATTCCCCGGTTAGGTGTCGTGGTTATTGTCTGTAAATAGAATTTTTTTTAAAAAAAAGCAAAAAGATAAAGTAACATTTCTTATAATTTTTAGTTTTAGCGCATGCTTCTTTATGACCGCAACCGCTTGTGTATACTACCTATACAACACCCTTCAAATCTGAACTTGTCAGTTCTCAGTAGCCGTATTATGAACTGATTCACAATGGTTTCCATAAACAGCAAAGCAATGCCTACCATCAGCACGTTTGTATCTACGAAAAACCTAGTGTCTACCTTCAGCACGGGTTTGTCTACCAAAAGCAAGGGTCTACCTTTAACACATCAAAATAGTCTGTGATCTTTGCATTATTTCACAACATATAAATATATTTTTGTTTGCTCTGCTATCGGAAGATATATTTGTCATTTATTTTGCGCTAGCTTCTCTTGAAATATAGCTGTCATTCTTTCAAAAGAGGTCATTAAGTTCACTAACACATCAAGTGTGAAAAAAGGCATTCACCGCAAATATGATAGTGTAATTATTGGTATAACTATAAAATTTAATTAACTATATACTTTCTTCTTTTCCTTTATTTTCTTTTAGGGCGGGGGTAGTTGGTGTGGAAATGTTAAAGAAAAGATTGCTTAATGAAATGATGTTACGGAAAGAACATACTTATCACTAAAAGATATGCATATTATTTCTTATTATGCGTGATCATTTCTTTACAATTCACGGAGGCCAGTAATTTGTGAAATGCTTTTTCTAGCATAAAAAGCATAGCTTTTGACCAGTCTACCATGAACATTTTAACTCATTCCTTGCAAAGTGGGTGGCCTATGCACAAGGTGAAAATGACGACAAAAGACCCAATTTGTGAAACGTTTACTATTTGTAGTAAGTCAGACTTTATAGCTGCTCCTAACTTTTACATCATTACTCCGAGTACCCCCAAGAATATCGGTTTACGTCATTGCTCCAAGTATTCCAAGAATAACGGCTTATGTCATTACTCCAAGTACTCCAAGATAACGGTTTATGTCATTACTCCATGTACTCCAAGGTAACGGTTTATGTCATTACTCCATGTAATCCAAGATAACGGTTTATGTCATTACTCCATGTACTCCAAGATAACGGTTTATGTCATTACTCCATGTATTCCAGGAACAAAGGTTTATGTCATTACTCCAAGTATTCCAGGAACAAAGGTTTATGTCATTACTCCAAGGATAACGGTTTACGTCAATAATCCCAGTACTCCAACAATAACGGTTTGTTATTAAATGACTTCTGAGAATTAGAGCTTTAATTAAATATACGACACTGTGTCAAAATCATATAGTAAACCGTTTGGTTATCCTATTATATGCGACCATTATATTTGCTGAGTGAAGAACATATATGCATTGTACGAGCCAGAGATTCCAACCAACATGGACAGAGATGACGTCACTCGTACACCCCGGGTCCCGCAAATTAGTATGTACAGAGAAAAACTAGATAATATATTGATAGACATAACTTAAAAGAAAATCTTAGATACATGCAAATTAAAATCTGCAAGAGGCATGCAAAATTAAAATATCCAAAGGATATGTAAATTAAAGGCCTACATGACTTGGTGACTTCAAAAGTCTAAAGTACATGAAAATTCAAATATGTAAGGGACGAATTAAATAAAAAGGTCAGTTGGGCGTGTAACTTCAAATATATAAGAGACATAGTTAAAAATGTCTAAAGAGGTTGTAAATTCAAATATCTAAGGACATATGAAATAAAAGGTATAAAGGTCTGTAAATTCAAAAATCTAATGACATATTAAATAATAGGTCTAAGTTGTAAAGAGCATGCACATTCAAATATCTAAGGGGCATATGAACTAGAAGGTGTAATGGGCGTGTAAATTCAAATATCTAAGGACATATGAAATAAAAGATCTAAAGGGCATGTAAATTCAAATACGTAAGGGACGAATTCAATAAAAGGTCAAAAGGGCATGTAAATTCAAATATTTAAGGGACATATTTATAAAGGTATAAAGGTATAAAAGGCGTATAAATTCAAATATAAAAGGGGCCTATTAAAACAGTCTAAAAAGCATCTGATTTCAAATCTCTAAGGACATATGAAATAAAAGATCTAAAGGGCATGTAAAAAAGGTGTAAAGTGCATATAAATTCAAATATCTAATCAACGAATGAAATAAAAGATCTAAAGGGCATGTAAATTCAAATACGTAAGGGACGAATTAAATAAAAGGTCTAAAGGGCATGTAAAAAAAGGTGTAAAGGGCATGTAAATTCAAATATCTAAGGAACGAATTAAATAAAAGATCTAAAGGGCATGTAAATTCAAATACGTAAGGGACGAATTAAATAAAAGGTCAAAATGGCATGTAAAAAAGGTGTAAAGGGCATGTAAATTCAAATATTTAAGGGACATATTGATAAAGGTCTAAAGAACATGTACATTCAAATATCTCAGGGACAAATAAAATAAAATATCTAAATGGCATATAAATTCAAATATAAAAGGGACCTATTGAAAAAGGTTTAAAGGGCATGTAATTTCAAATCTCTAAGGGACATATTAAATAAAAGGTCTTAAAGATATGTAAAAAAGATGTAAAGGGCATGCACATTCAAAATATTTAAGGAACGAATTAAAACAAAGATGTAAAGGGCGTGTAAATTCAAATATCTCAGTACATATTAAAAAAGAAATCTAAAGAGCATGTAAATTCAAATATCTAAGGGACATACTTAAATAAAAGGTCTAAAGGTCATGTAAAAATGATGTAAAGGTCATGTAAATTCGAGGGCCCAAGATGCATGTAAATTAAAATATCTAAGGGATGTGTAATTTAAAGGGCCTAAGGGACTTGGTAAGGTCTAAGGGACATGAAAATTCTAATATATAAGGGAGATATTACATAAAAGTCTAAAGGGCATGTAAAGTAAAATATCTAAGGGATATATAAATTAAAAGGCCTGAGGCACATGGTAAAGGGCATGTAAATTCATAGGCCCGAGAAGCGTGTACATTAAAATCTCAATGAGGCTTGTACATTCACAGCACGAAGAGGCATGTAAATTCACAACTTGAAGAGGAATGTACATTCGCAGCTCGAGGTTTACGAAAATCAAAACCTCTAAGGGTCGTGTAAATTAAAAACTCCAATGGTCGTGTAAATCCAAAGCTCCAATGATCGTGTAAATTTAAAACTCCAATGGTCGTGTAAATTTAAAACTCCATGGGTTGTGTAAATTTAATACTCCAAGGGTCGTGTAAATTTAAAACTCCATGGGTTGTGTAAATTTAAAACTCCAATGGTCGTGTAAATTTAAAACTCCATGGGTCGTGTAAATTTAAAACTCCAAGGGTCGTGTAAATCCAAAGCTTAAGGCTCGTGTAAATTTGCAAGGGTTGTATAAATTCAAAACTCCAAGGGTCGTGTAAATGCTACTGCTAACAAAGTGTTTGAATATTACTTTGTTGCTACGAAATGATAGAAACATATGGATTCAAACTATCATTAAATTTCTCAAATTTTTATATTAGCCGGCTCGTATAAATAATTACACAAACATTATACCTTTTCTTACCAAACTTTGAATTTTGGTTTTGTTCTTGATCTGAATGAATATATTCAGTACTTTCTATATTGATTTTCATCGTGTTTATGTAATGATCTACACCATATGTGTCAAACTCAAGGCCCGCGGGCCACATCAGACCCGACGTACAATTATATCAGGCCCAAGAGAGAATTTTAAGCAAAAATATTTTTTAATGGCCCTGCGATATAAAGTGCAAATCAAATTCCCTAATTAGCAGCCTTGCCGAACGATAGGCTACCTGAGAGCGTTCTCGCTTCGATCAGAATAAGCGAAAATAAAAGTTGTGTAGTTAGTGAATGTTCGTCGTTACAGTAACCTAGCCACGTTCAGTTGCTCGTTTTGGCTTGGCGCATAAGAAATGAAAGTAGTGTAGTGCCCGGATATTACATCACCTTTTCCCGCTACGGTTAACGTGATATCAATCAAGCGTCTTTCAGTAGATGCACAATCTTTTTTTAAAAATCAAAGCTAGCCTTAAAATGGCCAAGAGAAAAGTAGATTCTGAAAACAGAGCCTTTCAAAGCCGCTGGGAGGCTGAATATATGTTTACTGATATTGGCGGTAAACCTGTGTGTCTAATTTGTGGAGATAATGTGGCTGTAATCAATATAATCAGAGATGGAACTACGAGACTAAACATCAAGACAAGTTAAAAAGCCTGAATGCAGCGCAGAAGCTACAGAAGGTAGAATAATTGAAGAGGAATCTAACATCACAGCAGACGTTTTTCACCAAAGCAGAATCACAAACTGAAGGTGCTGTGAAAGCAAGTTTTATTGTGGCGGAGGAGATCGCAAAATCAGGCCGACCATTTACAGAAGGAGAGTTTCTGAAGCGCTGCATGATGAAAGTTTGTGACGTCTTGAGTTCAGACAAAAAGCAAATGTAAGCCTTAGCAGAAATACGGTTGCTGATCGGGTTTGTGAGATGGCCACTGATGTGAAAACAGCTGATCGAAAAAGGCAAAGACTTTGTTGCATTCTCCCTTGCTGTCGATGAAAGTAATGACACGACTGATACTGCATAGCTCGCCATCTTCATCCGTGGAGTGGACTCCAGTTTGAATGTTACAGAAGAAATATTGGACATGAAATCCATGCATGGGATAACGACAGGAAAAGGCATTTTTGACAACGTTTGTCAAAGTTTAATAAACATGAACCTGCCTTGGGACAAACTTGTTGGACTTACAGCAGATGTGCGGCGAAAAAAGTGGACTAGTTGGTAGGATGCGGTTAAAGATGCAGGAGAACTGTACTGGTGAATTGATAGAATATCACTGCATCATACACCAAGGATCGCTTTGTGGTAAAGTCCTCAACATGGAAGGTGTAATGAACACTGTAACACAAACCGTCAACTTTATCAGGGCCAAAGGTTTAAATCACCGCCAATTTCAGTCTTTTTTGCAGGAAATAGACTCAGAGTTCGGCGACATGCCTTATCATACAGAGGTGCGGTGACTAAGTCGGGGAAAAGTTCTTAGTAGATTTTTCCAGCTGATCGATGAAATCTGTCAATTCATGGACAGCAAAGGAAAAGACTCCACAGTTTTTCGGGATAAAAAGTGGAAATGTGAGTTGGCGTTTCTTTCTGACATAACCACTCATCTCAACGACTTGAACCTGCAGCTCCAGGGACGGAACCACTTGATGACTGATATGCATGATGCAGTGAAGGCATTTCAAGTGAAGCTGCGCTTATGGGAGACACAAATGCACCAATGCAACTTGTCTCACTTTTCTTGTTGCCAAGCAATGTTGAACCAAGTCAACGCTATGGTGTTTCCCAATGCACACTTTGCTTAAAAACTTAGCTTACTTCGCGCCGAGTTCGCACGGCGCTTTAGTGACTTTGAAGCACAGAAAAGTAATTTCGAGCTGTTTCGTAACCCATTTGCCATAGACGTGGAAGCTGCACCTGTAAATTTGCAGATGGAGCTAATAGAGTTGCAGTGTAATGGGACACTAACGGCAAAGTACGACACTGTGAGGCCTGCACAGTTCACTCGTTTAATTCCTGAAGAGATGCCCCAGCTTCATCTACATGCGGTTCCAACCTTGAGCATGTTTGATAGCACATATCTGTGTGAGCAGATGTTATCTGTGATGAAGATTAACAAAACATCACACACGAGTCGTCTCACTGATGAACAATTGCAGTCCATTATGAGAATCTCAATGACACAGAACATTACTCCCAACATAAACGAACTTGTAGCCAAGAAAAGATGCCAAAACATCCAGCTCTGACAAATTGACATAAGAGCGAAAATGGGTATGCCAATGATTTTTTATTATTAAAACTTTTTTTTCTGTTTTAATTTATATTAATATTTAAAAAAGGTTTAATTTTCCGCTTATTGAATGTTTATCCTGTTCGGCCCGCAACCTTACGTGTGATTTGAGTTTTGGCCCGCTGAGCGATTGAGTTTCACACCCTTGATCTACACCGTCAGAGAAAAATATTTATTTGTATATCGTAAAGACATACGAAAGAAAATAACAAACACGGTCTATACATATTCTCTTTCGTATTAACAAGTTTTGATAAGATATGAATGTTACGGAGAGAAAACACAATACAGAAACACATACAATATTATTTATTGTATTCAGAAGAAGAAAAAAACCTTAAACTATTTTCCTTAACAAAACGTTGTCTTTGTAAGAGTCATTCAAAATGTCTAAACACCTTTAGATCCACTAATAAGTTTTCATTAATTTTTACAGAGTATAGTTTCCTAAATTCGGTCGAATATAACAACATCATTCCAGGTAAGTAACCGTATCCCATGAAAAACTGCTATCAGACGTGTTACGTTTAATCCTTTCCCTTTTGCAACATGTAATGTATGGTCTAAAAGTAATTTCAATAGAGGACGTATACTCTTTTGTGGTTCAAACGACATTTTTCAATTCATGGCAGCCAGTACATGGAACCCATGCAGAGGTGAGATGTTTGGTATCTGTAAAAGTATGCATCTTTGACCACTCGGATACTTGGGGTTAATCTTAAGCAGAGGAATGTATGTCATTTTCCGTAGCTATATCAAGCATTCTTTGAAACTCAGGCCTTGTTTGAAAGTTTAAGAGTTTCTTTCTGTAATGATCCCCACTATTTCACAGGTCATTTTTGTACTTGTATTTACAAATTGTGCAATGGTTTTACATTTGACATCGGTGGCATGAAGGTTATTGGCTGAATGTCGCTAATACGTATTATATCGACCTACATAAATCAAAATATTATAAAGCAAAATAAAACACTTATAATTATCCTCATCATTTGAGTTGTTATAAATGCGTTTTACAACGTTTTCGACGATTTCGTTTTTCATTCATATTTGTGGTATTTGTTATTTAAAATCCCGAGAAAAATTGTCTTTCCTCCCAGATCACCACGTAGCATAAAAAATATGAATGTTCCATCATGTCGCTAGGATATTTATTGTCAAATAATCTTGGCGTTTCAAAACTCAGAGATTTCACAACCGTAAAATGGCAATACTGTTTAACTGAATATCTGTAATTGCTACGTAGCTATACTATGCAATCCATCTGGTATAGCTGTTTGATTCAATATATGTAATTGCTACGTAATTTGAATACATCTGGTATTAAAGAGTTACTGCCTTCCTATCCGACGTTTCTTTTATTTAAAACAACTGGTTTCAAGGAAAGAAACCTACCAGTTTTTTGAAGTCGTAATAAATAGATTTTGGTATTTTACGTAGTTAGAAAACATAGCTACCATTGGTTCTTACTCAGACATATCGGTACAAATTTTAAATCAGCTATGCAGTATTATATTTCAATAGCGGAAATTCAATAAATGATCTCTGTTAATAGTTTAAGAATCAAGTATTATTTATTGGATTTTGTTTTTATGTTGGACGTAAAAAGGGTTTATAGTATCAATGCATACAATTTGTTTTATGGGTTTTTTTTCTCGACCTCGTTAACTGGTCTAAACGTTCCCAGGAATGGGGAATACAACTTTTTGTTGCTTTATGCACTTTACAATCATTTACTCAGTCGGAATATGATTTATTGTTTAATTAATTACGCGGATTCTTAGTCAACGATTCCTCACACTGACAAGAGACTGGACAGCCTGCGCATTGTAGGTACGCGCATCATCCTTGTGACCTTTCTGACCTTGCATACATTAAACATGGGAAACATTTCATAAGTACGTAAAACACTCACGTTTTCACATGAAAAAAGATTTATTCTTATAAATGTTGACTTTGAATGATATTTTAAAGTCTCTAGATAAATATTTGTTTCAATTTTGTAATAAGTTGGAATAATCTTGGGAGATATCGATACCGTTAGTCGAACCCAAAAAAATGTAAGCTAGTAGAAGTCAATCCCAATCTTTCTTAGCCTTGCTTGTTTAAAACGTAGTTAGTTCGCTGTGAATGGAGGGACTACTATTTTAAACTTGATACACTTCGATGACTTTTATATCATATAAAAAGCATTTCATTTTTTACAATTTCTTTTAATAAGTTAAAATCTAAGACCATGTGTGACTCTGCTCGCTCTTATTCATATTATGTAGGAAACTAATATCGAACTATTTATCACAAACAGCGAATATGCGCCATTTCAAAATAACCTAAATTAGAATACAGAACTATGTATGATCACAGTGCCAGTTGGTAACCGTGTAGTTTATTTAAATTGATATTAAATGATGCATTATTGTTCGTGACCTGGTCCGTTTAGGTAACTAACCCATCTATTTAACTTTCATAAGTCCAAACTATCTTTGTACAAGAGCTCTACTGTACAAACGTTTTATCCAAATCTTTTTTTGTATCAAAGGTTCGCAAGTTTGAATACAAACGGGGCCAATAATCTGAAGGTTCTCAAGTTGAAAAAATATGCTAATAGTGTGAAGGTTCAAATATACGACAATTCGTAATTTCGAAAGAAAAGGTTTTAAAATTTCGAAGTTCGATTTCTTTCCGAAAACCTTTGCCAACATGGGGTCCATTGGCCCGAAGTTTCATTAGATAGAAAATGTTGATAAAATGGTACACACGTCTGAAGGTTCTTTTGTCCAAATGTATTTGTTAAAAGGTTGTGCGTGTTGCGAACAAAGTTGTATTGGTCCGAACTAACCTACCTTTGGACCACTGAACCTTCGGACTATTGTACCCTTCGTTGGGACCAACGAACCTTCGGCTTAACGCAAAAAACGTTGATACTGAGTAAAACTGTACATTACCAAAATACTATTAGAGTATATATAAAACATTGATAATGAGCAAAACTGTACATTACCGAAATACTATTAGAGTATATATCAAACATTGATAATGAGTAAAACTGTGCATTACCGAAATCGAAATACTATTAGAGTATATATAAAACATTGATAATGAGTAAAGATGTACATTACCAAATACTATTAGAGTATATATCAAGCATTGATAATGAGTAAAGATGTACATTACCAAATACTATTAGAGTATATATCAAGCATTGATAATGAGTAAAGATGTACATTACCAAATACTATTAGAGTATATATCAAGCATTGATAATGAGTAAAACTGTGCATTACCAAATACTATTAGAGTATATATCTAACATTGATAATGAGTAAAACTGTGCATTACCAAATACTATTAGAGTATATATATAAAAAAACATTGATAATGAGTAAAGATCTACATTACCAAATGCTATTAGAGTATATATCAAGCATTGATAATGAGTAAAACTGTACATTACCAAATACTATTAGAGTATATATAAAACATTGATAATGAGTAAAGATGTACATTACCAAATACTATTAGAGTATATATCAAGCATTGATAATGAGTAAAGATGTACATTACCAAATACTATTAGAGTATATATCAAGCATTGATAATGAGTAAAGATGTACATTACCAAATACTATTAGAGTATATATCAAGCATTGATAATGAGTAAAGATGTACATTACCAAATACTATTAGAGTATATATCAAGCATTGATAATGAGTAAAACTGTACATTACCAAATACTATTAGAGTATATATAAAACATTGATAATGAGTAAAGATGTACATTACCAAATACTATTAGAGTATATATCAAGCATTGATAATGAGTAAAGATGTACATTACCAAATACTATTAGAGTATATATCAAGCATTGATAATGAGTAAAGATGTACATTACCAAATACTATTAGAGTATATATCAAGCATTGATAATGAGTAAAACTGTGCATTACCAAATACTATTAGAGTATATATCTAACATTGATAATGAGTAAAACTGTGCATTACCAAATACTATTAGAGTATATATATAAAAAAACATTGATAATGAGTAAAGATCTACATTACCAAATGCTATTAGAGTATATATCAAGCATTGATAATGAGTAAAACTGTGCATTACCAAATACTATTTGAGTATATATCAAACATTGATAATGAGTAAAACTGTACATTACCAAATATTATTAGAGTATATATCAAATATTGATAATGAGTAAAAATGTACATTACCAAATACTATTAGAGTATATATCAAACATTGATAATGAGTAAAACTGTAAATTATTAAATACTATTAGAGTATATATCAAGCATTGATAATGAGTAAAGATGTACATTACCAAATACTATTAGAGTATATATCAAGCATTGATAATGAGTAAAGATGTACATTACCAAATACTATTAGAGTATATATCAAACATTGATAATGAGTAAAACTGTGCATTACCAAATACTATTAGATTATATACTGCTTACATTGCATGATAAAAAGTATATACAGGTATAGCACACTTTAATGATATATAATAAAATGAGGTTTGAGCGACTCATTCTGTAAAACAGATATATATCTGTCCGTATACTAAACTCCTCCAACTTAAAACTCATTGATGTAATCAAGTGAATGTGATTGTAAAACGACGCATGAGTCACAATTTACCTTATTAATGTCCACACTACATGCCGTTCTGATACCAGTATATGTGTCTGGGCTTGTATTTAGGAATCATATGATAAAATTTATAATCAAAAATGCTTTATCATAACAGGGCATTTGGTTAGGCCCTTGTTATAATCATTATTAAATTGGACGGGTGCCAGCAATATACATCACCGTCATCATTTTATCATTCTTCTTCTTCAAGGGTTACGCGACAAACATCAAGCTCTTTGATTAGTTTTGCTTAACATATTGTATTGCTATACAAGTTATACATTAATAAAATAATAGAATAAAAGTTCAGAAGAATTTATAAGTTCCTTTCCTTTAAAAGAACAATAACATGGCAATACATAATAATGAATAACTTACATATCGGATAAATAGAAAATTTACAACATAGGGAAAAAGAAGAATTATAAACAAAACATCGTTAAGGATGTTATAGGCAAAGTACAGTGATGGAATTTGTTCCAGGATATTTAATGTGAATTTCAGTCTATAGAATATGTGCCCCAATACATACCGTATAATGCAGTATAAAACGTAAATAAATTTTTATTACGAATCAATCACATCCTAAAAGTGCAGAAAATAGTTTATTTTTGTCTTGATATATGCATGTGCATAAATAAAATGAAAAATATTATATCAACAAAACTGATAAGTAAGCATTAACATCATCATCGTCAAAAATAGCATCACCATCTATCTTGACCAAGTTTCCTTAAAGGTCCGTACATACCAAAAAACACTCCAAAACAATGCACGGCATATGTTATCCTCGCAATCCAAGGGTGATACTCCGCCTCAATCCTTTATTACCCATAGATGCAGAAATTCCAGAATTTCTCATAAATATGAAAATACGTACTTATAGAATCACTGTAAATACAAACGATATTTTTTCTTCTCTCGCAAATTAGGCCCAACGTGACATTTCACGGTGCAAAGCAAAAAAATAACGTATAGATATTTTAAACGGGCACTTTCACATATATACATACGTACATACATACGTACATACATACATACATACATACATACATACATACATACATACATACATACATCGAGACATACATACATACATGCAGACATACCTACCTACCTACCTACCTACCTACCTACCTACCTACCTACATACATACATACATACATACATACATACATACATACATACATACATACATACATGCAGACATACATACATACATACATACATACATACATACATACATACATACAAACATGCATACATGCATACATGCAGACATGCAGACATACATACATACATACATACATACATACATACATACATACATGCATGCATGCATGCATGCATGCATGCATGCATACATACATACATATTGACAGACAGACAGACAGACGATGACACTACCAAAGATATTCAAACATAAAATGAAAGTCGTTTTCCATATGTGCTGACAGAAAAATTAAAACTGACATTAATACATTATTGTTGTTAGTTGTTTAATAAGACATTATCGCTACTATGTCTACATTCAACTAATGTTGGATCTTATCAGGAGACAAAAAACTGCTCGTTTAAACAATGATTGAGTAGTCGAGATTATTTTAGGTTATAGTGGTCGAGAGAATAATGAATTTCTCTAGACAGTTTGTTGTATACCGTAAGGTTAAAAAGAATTATAAATTATAACGCGTTGCTTCTCTATTACAAGGGACAAGTTACCTATGAGATACGTTGTTTCCAAATTTATGTTCATTGTTTGATAGGTACATATATATTTTGTTGTCCGCCTTTATGATAATGTGCTTCAAAATGTTTCATAATAACATGAATCTTTACTGGCATATTTAGGTTGTTGTTGTGGACTGTGGTTGGCTGAACGCCATTTTCAGCTGAATAAAAGCTATACATGGCGGCCAAGATAACTGGTTGAGCACAAACCCAGAAAACCGTCGGGAAGAACCACCGACATAGGAGAAGTAATTTTGTAAGCCAGTTAATAATCGATAAGCCTGCAGTTGAACCTTTTCATTTTCTACATTTATGACTTGATTATGCAACGCCTCACCTTAAGAAAAGATCTGATGAATCCTAGGTTAATATTGATATTATGTATTTATTTTTTTCTGTCTTTTCTCATGGAAGATGAATCAATAATAATAATAATAATAATAATAATAATAATAATAATAATAATAATAATAAATAATAATAATAATAATAATAATAATAATAATAATAATAATATGTAATTTCCATGACCTTCTAGATGGTAACATTGTTCATATGTGTTTCAACAATTTGGGTCTGTAATATTTTATAGGGTCTTCCCGGGTTCTTCCTCCACCAAAAATATACGGCCGCCATGAAAACCTAGCATGTGCTGAAAAGTGTTAAACCACACAAAACGAAACCAGTTAATCTTGTCCACATTGCCGTTAACACCACCTTGTGTCTCGTGAAGATCACGAAAAGAGAACTAAATTGATTGATGGGGTGCGTGTTGGATCATTTTGTACCCTCAGACGCTTGCACATCAAAAGTGAACTACTCATAAACTACTCAAGCGCAGAGTATAACCCGCAAATCCGGCTTTAATTTACTTATGCTTTTGAAATATAATAGTATGTGGCAAATTGAAAATCTAATGACTATATCGGGATATATCAACAAACTTTATATTCAAAAGAGCAAAATAAATCATGTCTAAGAACACGATTACAAATTGACTACTCGAGCGCAGTAGCACAAAAACAAAAATGTCGACGTTATAATGAGAGCTTTCACTTTGTTCAGCAACCATGTTTTACACATCTAATGTTGTTTTGGGGCTTAATTTTTCTCTTCACAATACCCTACTGGTCCTCGGCGCCAAACGATTTTCCGCTCACTACGCTACCAACTTTTCTTGCAAGAAATTTCATGTGAAATACATGTAATTACATTTAAGAAAGTTTGCTCTTCTTTCTATTTGTCATTCTATTTCCATAATCACTTTTGCACCTTGTATTCGAGTTTCTTAAGGTTCAAACATAAAGTACAAAAACACTTTACATTCCAAATATGTTACAAAAAGTCGCGTGGTCCTCTTCTCTGTAGTTGTAATAATATACATAAAATGTAAAAGAACTGACAATTTAAAATGCATTAGCTAGCAAAACTAAATTCAAACGAGAGAGAGAGAGAGAGAGAGAGAGAGAGAGAGAGAGAGAGAGAGAGAGAGAGAGTAGCGGCTATTTCCTTGTATGATTTGTATTTATCGTTCCATTTATGCAATCAAATTCCTATTAGTTTGATGAGTTAACATTTAGCAATAAGGTGTGCTTTGAAAGGTTCCTCTTAAAACAGTAGAAATTTAGTAATACTTTCCCATGTAGATAAAGCAACGCAAAACGAATATGTATAATTATTTCTTGTCTTCCCTCAGTAACAGTTAGTAATAATTTAAAAAACATATCTCAATCAAGTTTGCATTTACCTTTTAATGATAGTGATCGCCATGGTAACTGTATCAAAGGCGCGATACATTTCTGCTTTGTAAGGTTTTAAAATACAGTTAATGGCACTATGAATCCCAAGTTTTTAAAAATAAATAGTTTACAAATGAATGTAATTGCACTAAAATGCATGGATCGATATATCCACTATTGTATTTGTATTAGTTGTATTTTATTCTGTAATTCCATTTCTTCTTTTCAGTAAAATTCCTGAAATTTGTACTAAAAATTTATCCCAAATATAAAGAGCAAGAGTGTTTGTTTATAAATTAATAAGCGGTAGTTTAAAGAGCATTATTCTAATAGTTACTTAGATTTTGGCCGTTTTAAAAGGAAACATTTTGATCGGATATGTTAAATAGTGAGTTTTGTATCTGTTCATTTCCTCTATTGAACAAATTCTTCTTGTCACAGCATTCGCATTAAGCACACTTTGCGTTATCCGTTACTATTCCTTTTAGAGCAAAGGACGGAGGGAATAACTAAGTTATTGTCGGGGAAAGTTATGTCATTTCTTAATGTCAGTTTGGTTTACTTTAAAGATAGTGTACTGTCTTTTATTCTCGCAACCTAGTTGTCCTCTGTTCACAATCAGTAACAACTTTTAATCAAGCTACGTTGTATTATAGTATTCTCACAAAGCTATAAAGTGTATCTACATTTTTAAAACTGAAAAGCTGAAACGGAAGGAAACAATCGACACAGAAACAAGGTATATATCATTATATTGGTGCTGTGGTTGCTTTTGTGTTCATTGACATCAATCTTCAATCAATCTTTTTTAACTCACTCGATATTAGTTACCTACTGGAAATATGCTTACATAAAAAAATAAAAGGAGAAGATTAATTATGTTACCAGTGAAAAATAAATTGTCCAATATCTAATATTCTCACGGCCACGGAATAGTTTACCGACAAGTTACACTTAAAACAGAGCAATTAATTGATACATCCTTGATGAAGTCAGGTTATTATTATTGAAGGGGATGGGTAAACTTTACTTTTAATAATTGTTCACCTGGGAATTAATAGAAGTGGCGAAAAATCAATTAGTCGACACCATAGAGTCGTATAAAGAATTTTTCAAATGTAGATAGAGTACTTCCATTTCTTTGTATATCTGTCCCTGCACTGTTTCTGAAAACTCTAGAGATCTGGTCAAACATTTGTTAATGGTGTTGGCTTTGCTCGAGTTTGTTTGTCAACAAACTTGGTTTATATGTGCTGCATTTTAAAAGCAAGTTCAGTCCCTTTATATACATTGTATTGCACCGTTACCATAGATACATACCATCTCGTAATGATTGTTTCTTTATAAACGCTCTGTTCATCTATTTCTGACAGTGCTTTAGTCTAAATACACTGAGAACAAGGCAAACGCATCACGTCCATGATAGACTCACGGTAATACTTATATGGAAAAATGGGAATGGTAGGTACCAGTCTGTAAATGGGTGAACTTAAAATAGAGAAATATGGGTTTAACTGGCCAAGAATTGTTGATAATGACAGTACAAGTTTAGCCATATAATCTTTTGAGAATATATCCCAGTTCCTGCGGGAAATGCAGTCTTTTTCCAAACTTGAGTTTGGAAAACTCGTTACTGAAATTGTCACGTCTGTTTGGTGCGAAAATGAAAACACGTGCTTCAACTAGAATTAGAGTCAGATAATGTCGCAGCTATTATACCTTTTGTACACAAAACTATTTATGCCGATAGATAGAGAACTGAACATGAGCATTAAGAAATTAAAGTTGCTGAATTTTTAATATCATGGTGCTTGCGTGCGTTCACTCTGCGTTTTGAAAATAAGTACCGTAAATCCTTATCTGCAATTGTTTCATTGGTCTGATACCATTCCTGCTGTCACGGAATTGTATAAAAGCTTTTTATTTATTTATTAAATTTGTGTACTAGAGTTTCGTTTTTTGGCGTACAACGATACCGAGGGTAATTAAAGTATATTGTGTAGTATTTCAAAATAGTGAGTTCTGTTCATCCTATGCCGCACGTGCGAAGTGATTTTGATGAGATGAATCGAATGACTTCAATCTACAGACAATATCTGTGTATAAATACCTCACGGCATATAAAGCTATTTACATTACGAAACGTCTTGTCAGTCGGCGGTCTACAATAAGGACTCGCACATCTCCACCTGTAGAGGTAGGTAATTTTAAATAACTTCTCGTATATACGATACCACTATGGTACTACCACGTCAATTTCTGCATGGTTTGTAGCTTTGGTTTATGCAGAATAATGCACACGTTTATAATCTTGTGTACGATTTAGCAAAGGATTTGTATTAGTAATATAAGGCTACACTTTTAAGAAATGTTTAGTACAGTAGGATTCTTATCAAGCTGGGTTATGTTTATTTCAAACTTGTTTTTTTTTTGTGTAATTATTGTGCCGGTAACATAATCTGTATAACTTAACGTGTATAACGTAATTACGTTTTTATGCCCGTGTCATATAATTAGTACACGGTATTGTATATGTTTTCAGCTGCCTAATGTCTGTAAATGTCCAGTGTCCGGTGTTGTCCGGTGTTATCCAGTGTCTAGAATGTCCATTCTCTGGAGTGACCCAGCTGTAGAGCTGTCCGGTATCTGGAGTGTGACGGAGTGTCGGGAATGTACGGTATCCAGTGATGTCAAAGTATCTGGAGTGTCCATTATCTGGAGTGTATGGTGTTTTCCGGTGCTGTACAGATGCTAGTGTCCGGAGCATCCGGAAAGTTTAAAGCCTCTGGGTGTGCAGAGTGGTTTGAGGGACCAGAGCGTTTTAAGTATCGTAGCGGTCGAGGTTAAGATATATAAAAGTCCTTTTTCATTTGCATAATTTCACTTTGAGTGAATTCATTTTACATGAGTACAATTCAACATTGTTTGCTAGCTGAGAAAACTATATCCACCATTCCATTGTCTAGCCACTGTGACTCATTCACGCCTTGTGTTTGTATTTTATAGAGTAATTTGTTTGTATTTTTTTCATTACATTTGTGCGTTATTATGTTAATAATCCTGGATTAAATATACATGCACGTATTCATAATTGAATTACTCATTCAAATCATTTATTATTAAACATTGTATTTATATTATCGTCAAAAGTGTTCTGTTGTGATTCCGTAAATCCCACCCGGTTATCTTGTTACACATAATTTACAATATTTTGAACGAAATGAAGACGGCATTGCACCAGACTACGCATTGATAATGAATTCCTTATAATTTTGTGATTGAGCGCAAATGTATTGATGGGTCGGAGAGAACGTGAGATGGATTCGCTAACACTGCATCGCAACACAATATAAAAATAGAGGCAGATGAACCGCTTCAATATCAGTAAAAAAAATAAAATGTTCTGCAGTATGATGATATTATCAAAGACTCATCCACGATTATTTGTAAAGTATATTGTACGTACGGAGACACAGCTAGTCTAGTGGTCCAAAATCACTCGCATATTGCACATCTGTCATATCGAGTTCAAGACCAGGTTCGAAGATTACAAATTCTTCCTCTCCAATGTTTACTGGACGCTATGTATAACCTATAATATGCTAAAAAGTTTAATAATAAGTTTTACAGTTGAAATTTTCATTATATCTCACCTTCATCTAAGTTTACCGATGCGATTCCTATATTACTGACTGATAATGAAGATAATTATTTCTGTCTACTATCCTCTCTATATCATTATCACACAATATGAATCAGTACCTAATAAAATGTAATTTAATGGGTTCAACAGATTACAGTTCATTGAAAACCATGGATGAAAGTTATGAGGTATTATGAAATATGTGTGTAATGACTTATTTATTAAGTCTAATCATCCTTTTGGTTGGGGTACGTATTTTTTGTTGTTGCTGTTTTTGTTATTTTACAATTCCTTACTCTTATCTTTTTTTTTGTAGTTAATTTTACCTGAATATCTACTAATCTAACCCCAGTGATGTCAAACACGAACATATACCTAAAACAGAGGTAAAAAAACCTGATAACTGTTCTGAGTTCATTCATTTAAATGACATACGGTGAGATATGTGTCTCTGCAGATTGTTTAGTAAACAGTATAACACACAACATCTACCCTGATATTCTACCGCATTAAGCAGCAACAGAACAAGGACTTTGCCAATGTTCTCGACATATAAACGTATATATGCGACAATTGAAATATTTATCTTATGCACGTTTTTCATCAATTATACTTCTTCAATATTAAAAGCCTATATTGGATTTTATAAACAATCTCTTATCGTTTCCGGACGTTTCGGTTAATTGGTCTTTGTTAGTCGATTATGAATGTAACCTAATATCCGGTGAAATCACTTAAACAGTCTCGTTAAATATTAAAAAGTACGACATGTATAATACAATACAAATGATACTGATAATTTAGTCCAATCAACTTTTTGATCCACCTAGAGATCGATGCTGGCCCAGCAAACAGTTGACATGCGCTCTCCTGATTTCGGTTGACCTCGCGTCTCCTAAATTCTTCATCATCTTTTATTTCCTTCCTTATAAATAACTTTTGGAAAACAAATTGTTGTTTTATTTAAACTGTTCTAGATAAGGCAAAGCATGGAGGGTACAAGAAAGCAGACAATTTGACATGCATGACTGATTGGAACGCCCAGGTTTTGAATTCGTAATTTCTAGAGGCTTATATATTCCACCTCTGTAACCTTTAGATTACGATTGAATCTGACAGTATAGGTAACTATCTTTTTTTAAAAAAAGCGCATTAGCATAAGTAGCATTTCAATTTTAGAACACAAACACAAAAACAGTAATACAATCTAAAGAACGAAACCAATGTCTGGTAGGTTGCAACGCATTTCTTAGATTACACAAGTTAGTACTTATGATTAATGTGGCCCTTGTGCTTTTTCCCTTGCTAAAGTCTATAAAATGCTACAGTTCTCATAGGTGATTAATCCCTAAAAGGTTAACGGTGAGCATATGTGTGTTATGGTCTGTAAGATTGTGTGTTAGCTAGTTCAGGTGGATGCTGGTCAGTATGTATTGAAGACAGTAATATGGTGTGTGGGTAAGTAGATGTGAGTGATGATTAGTAGGTGTTGATGGTGGTTAGTGGGTGTATTTGTTGTTGTTGCTATTGTTGTGTAGGGTTTAACGCCATGTTTAGCACACGATAGGCTATACATGGCGTCAAGTATTAATGGTGGAGGAAGAACCCAGGGAAAACCACCAGAAAGAATCACTGACCCACAAGGAACTACTGGCAAGCTTTCTCGCATACCCACATTGGCTGAATCTGAGACTTGAACCCACGCAGACAGAAGCGAAATGGCAGTGATCTGTAATGGAGAGCGTTTTAGACCATTCGGCCACTCGGTATCTTGTGCTGTTTAGAAACGCTTTGTGTTATTCAGTAAGCGTGAGTGCTGGTAGAGAAGATTGTATATATATATGGTGAATATATGGTGATGGAAGAATCTGGACAAAAACAAAAGTTTCACTGAACCACAGAGAAATACTGACAAGATTTCGTACGTACCCACATTAACCAATTCAAGACTCTAACCAATGTGATCATAGGTGAGATATGAGCTATCTGT
This sequence comes from Unio delphinus, assembly GCA_029339505.1. Lineage (NCBI taxonomy): Eukaryota > Metazoa > Mollusca > Bivalvia > Unionida > Unionidae > Unio > Unio delphinus. The sequence goes on from JAQISU010001238.1 coordinate 15,395,562, forward strand.
AAAGGTGAGCCGTTAGACACTCGGCTACCCTTGGCTCTGGTCAATAAGATGGTGTGCTGCTGGGTTATAGAGGTGGGTGCAGGTCAGTAATATTGTGTCGGTCGGTAATTATGAGTGTTATTAAGTAGGTGTTGTTTATGATCAGTAAGACTGTGTGGGTCAGAAAGTGTCAAAATATTTCGCTTTACATTGTTCTTGGTCTGCATTGTGGCCCGTTATATTAAATCTATTGATTAATGCTAATTCGTCTGATTCATTATATAAATGGCAGTACCGATCTTAATTCCGATTTTCGACAGTGGACGTTTGATGTCACCTGCTCGCCACCCATTACTATTTCTATAAAGGTCAAATCCATACTTCATATATTCTTTTGTTTTCACATTATATTTGTCAAAATCTTATTTTATACGTTCACGGTAGTATTGCTTTCACAAACAAATCGTAATTAATTTGTAATTTTTAATTAGCCGACATGGACATTACCGTTCTTGACTTTGCTAAGCTGTCCTTGACTATTTAAAACAGAACGTATGATTTAAAACAGTAAGGCAAGCAACACCAGCGGTAGTGCAAGTACCATCATCAGTAGTATTAATAGTATTGAATGATGGTTTTGCACTCGATATGTTTGATTACTATTAGCATGCGCGCGAGTGCTTGTGTGTGTGTGCGTGCGTGTGTGTGTGTGTGTTTTACCGCAACAATAACATTTTGGGGGGTCTTTTCGGTGGTCAATTATTATAAGTTATGATTCTTAATAGACATTAACAGACATAAACCACAAATTCTAAAAGGAATAAAGACTTTATAAACATCGCCAGTGGGTCCAGTTTTGTTTTTCTTTTTAATGTGTATGCATTAAGGGATTTACTAGGTAATTTGCGAGAAGTGACGTCTTAAAAAAGAGTCAATCAAAATGCAATAGTTGAAGATATTAAAATAATTTGTATTATAGTGGCTGCATCCGGTTTTCGATGTGGTAAAAAAGTCGTATTGTCCAACTTGCATTAAACTTTGCATATTTAAGCATTCCATATTTTCAGCTGTATCATTTTCCGTCTCAGACTTTAGTTAGAATAAAAGTGCTTTGAAAAATTGAAAACGCATTTTTCTGGAACATCATGATACAGTAAATAAACGACCGGTGGGAAAATTCAGCGATGATTAGATGGTTGTTGAAATCACGGTGGTTTATGTGTTGTGACACATCAATATAATAAGCTCCTTCACACTTCTCCGACAAATCAAGTATGTCTGTATACTTTGAAAGCAGCAATACAAGAAATACGATAACTCATTCACATTCATGCTATTATTTCTGTTTGTTAGAGGATATCCTTATTCCTGACAAGTAAAAAACGCTGGCATTTAAAATAATTCCCTGTATCAGACTTTTCGAACGGAATATCGCATAGAGCAGGAATAAGAAGATGAAATTTAAAGTTGTATATTACTGTAGAGTAATTCTGTGGATAAAATTGCAAAATTGATAAACATTTGCAGTATAAACGTGGCCGTGTCCATGAGAGCAGTAGCTTGATTGACTCTAAAACTTACATTGTTATCATCACTTATGTCTAGGTATGGTGTTGTATTTATGTTTGTAACTTGAATTCATGCGAGATAAAAATAGAAACAAACGCCAAGAAAACAGAACAAGTTCGTAAAAAAATATTTATTTAAATAATAATATCTCAAACGGATAAATACTAATCTTGTCCGAATGTTAGAACGAGATTTAATCTTTTTTCGGTTTTACAAAACAAACATGTTTTTAAAAATATGCTTAAATTTCTTCTTAACGGTGATTCCATTGATAATTTCTTGTAATGAAAATATACTTCTAAAATACTGTAAATTAATGAACTGTCAGTATTATTGGTTGTATTTTGTGTCTGTTAGCCAATTAAATTTGTGCTGAAATTTGATTGGAAGTTGAACAGGTGTAATCAGTAAGTATGGTTATAAGAAACGAGTTCACTTCCAGGTCGAAAACCTATGTTCCATTTGAAAAATACAGAAACATCTACTCGCCTACGGCTGTAGTTTAAATATATTTATGTGTCCAACAAATAAATAAAAAACACAACAATTTCACAATCCAAAAACTGAAGAGCAAATGATATGGATGTGAACAAATGTAGTCAGTCTAATGCCATTGAAAATATGGCCAGAGAATGAGAATGGTTTTTGCAACAGGAATTCCGCCCTGCTTCATTGTGTTAAAAAAAGCTCCGTAGAGGTTGATCGTTTTATGTAGTTTTTTTTTTTTGGTTTAACTGCCTTAATAAAGGCCGCAAATGTACTTGTAATCAGCTAAATTAGAGGATAATACGTTAGTGCATCGGAAGATTCAACGATGGACCAGTGTTTATCGATGTTCTACCTACTTTAGAGTTGACTGGATGGCAGGTCTTTGTAAATGGTATTAGATCCCCTTCCATATCTTTTAACTTGTTACCGCATGTTTTTGCATGTTTTGTTTGCTCTTTAATTTCATTTTATTTTTTTAATTATTAATAATGAGGACTTTGTGTAACGCCTAATCTTTAAAAGCTCTAAGCGCTTTACACCATCAATAATGATATGACTACACTACAGAACAACAAATGACAAAATCAATGAAATTGGAAAACGTAAAAACATGCTGAAAATGTATAAGATACAAAAACATGATTAGGTCGCTAAGTTTGTCCCTGAAGTCGAAATAGGTGAGTCTTGAGAGCACTCTTAAAAGGGACCACTGTGTCTTTATGTCTAATTTCAATGGGCAATTCGTTCCACGTCGCCGGGACCTGGTATGCAAACGAACGTTGTCCATATGACTTTGTTTTCACCTTGGGAACAATGAGTATACGATTATCAGAAGAAGAGCGTAAGGATCTAGCTGGTGTATACACATGGGTGAGGCTGGATAGGTATGTTGGACTGGAGTCTGTCATTGAAATATAGCACAGAGAACAAATTTTGTGTTTGATTCTGTATCAAATTGATAATCAGTGTATGGTACAGAGCAGTGGTGAGGTGTGCTCTGATCGAGGTACTCTAAAGATGATCCGAGCAGCTGTGTTTTGAACTTTTTGAAGTTTCTGGAGTAAATATTGTGATGAACCAGACAGAATTGAGTTACAATAGTCCAGTCTTGAAAGTACTACTGAACACACAAGTGTTTTCGTGGCATCAACTGAAAGATATTTACGAATCGAACTGATGCGTCTCAATTCAAGATATGCAGCCCTGCAGATGTTCATGACATGTTGATGCAATGTGAGAGTACTGTCTAGAGTAACACCTAGATTCCGTACTGACTGTAAGAATTTAATGTTGGTGTTGCTGATATTTATTGTCTGAGGTAAAGGATGTCAATGAGAAAGTCTTTGTGTTGTGATCAGTATAGCCTCAGTTTTATCATCATTCATCTGCAGCTTTTTACATGTCATCCATGATTTCAAATCCGAAATACACTTCTTTACTCCATGGACGGTAGCATCAACTTCAGTTGGTTGGCTAGACTTGTATATTTGGTTGTCATCAGCGTACAGTTGGTGCGACACTGGGTGATGATCTATGACACTTGAGAGCGGCTGAGTGTACAGAATGAGGAGAACAGGTCCAAGAACAGATCCCTGTGGAACACCACAACATGTCAATTGGGCTGGAGTGTATTCCATTTGCACATATAATTTGTGTCCTGTTGACTAAGTAGGACTTGAACCACTGTAAGGCTATATTCTGAATGCCAACTACATGCTGGAGACGGTGAAGTAATATATCATGGTCTATTGTGTCAAATGCTGCAGATAAATCCAGGAGAGTGAGGATTGTAATCTTTCCACTATCCAAAGCAGAGAGAATGTCACTAAATACGTTCAGAAGAGTAGTTTCCGTACTGTTGCAAGGGCGATATGCAGACTGTACATTACTAAAAAGACTGTTTGAATTCAAATGAGATACAAGTTGAGTTAGAACAACCTTTTCTAAGATTTTTTTATATGAAAGGGAGATTAGAAACTGGACGGTAGTTCTTTAAATCGTTATGGTCCAGTGTTGGTTTCTTCAGCAGTGGCTTTACGATGGCAGGTTTGAAAAATGATGGAGATTCCCCTGATGAGAGAGAGATATTAATAACATCAGTTAGTAAAGGCAATATTGGTTCTAAGCACTCAAGCAGCAGTGATGTCGGAATTGGATCAAGTTCACAAGACTTTTGTGCACTTTTCATCACGATTGTCCGTACTAAATCTATATAAACAGACTCAAATGCTCCTAACGGTTGTCGCTGAAATTCTGCATCATACCTGTATGGTGACGAATCAGTTGAAATTGTTCTGTCAAGCGAATCTCTAATGGTTTGAACTTTGTCATTGAAGAAATTTGCAAATTGGTCTGGTAGGTCTAGTGGAGAGAAGGTCGTTGGAAGTGGTGTACATTAATTCCTTTTTGTTTTATTTTTTAATTTTTATTATAGATTTTTCTCTATGTGAGCCCATTGTGTTACATTCGATACCAATTCTTTCTCGTAACCTTCAAGAGTCCAGTGTTCAGACCAGTGTCAGACGTTTTGGAACTTATCATTTTCGAAGCATATCTGTGTATTCAAAGTACCTGGATATACTGTATTGTCCGATATCTGTATCGTCCGATATACCGATATACTGCATAGTCCGATATACTGTAATGTTCGATATACTGGATAATCCAAATGCTGTTCTGTGGTATACTGTATAGTTAGGATGCTGTTCTTGGATAATCTGTATCGTCCGAATGTTGTTTCTGGATATTCTGTATAGCCTGAATGCTGCGTTTTGATATACTGTATATGCCGAACGTTTTTAGGATATACATTATAGTCGTAAAGCAATATTGAGGCTATACCATATATTCCAAATGTTGTTTTTGGATAGACTGTAAAGTCTGAATGTTGTTATTGAATAAACTGCATAGTCCGAATGCTGTTCTTGTCCAAATGCTTTTTTGGATAGACTGTATAGTCCGAATGCTGTTCTTGGATGGACTGTATAGTCCGAAAGCTGTTTTTGGAGAAACTTATAGTCCGAATGCTGTTTTTGGATAGACTGTATAGTCCGAATGCTGTTTATGGATAGACTGTATAGTCCGAATGCTTTTCTTAGATGAGTGCTTAATTGATGCTTATCAGTTGGCTTCAAGTAAACATATGTGACGAGTTTGCTTTCTGTCTACCTTGTTTAACAATCTGAATGACACACTTATTGATTTTATTTTAAAACATATTCTATTGATGGATGTTTTACGTACGCACATACTGTAAATTCTTTTGTGGACACATTACAAGTACTGTACAGTTTAAATAAAAGTGAAATGAGATTACTGACTTCTTTGAGAAGTTGAGAATAACCCATATACTATGGAATGTGGTAAAACTGAAAATTACAAACGGCTTTGCAAGCCTGCTTATTTTAAGCAAGGAAACTTTACACAAGCAAAAGTTCGATAACAAAATAAATAATATGGACCAAAACAGATAGCTGGTGTTATATTGTCATTTTGCATCAAAAGCAAGCAAAAAATCTGTCTAAAACTAAATTTGTTATAGTTTTACTGACTGCATTCAAAGATATGATACTACTACGTTAGCAATAAAATACTCGTGTATCCTTCGCATAAAAATCTGCTTTCAACCAACCTAAAGCATCGTACATCATTGAAAGTGTCTATATTACCTGTCATGCCGATATTATAAAGCCCAAGGAAGTACTAGTACAATAGTTTCCAAGAATGTACAGTGAATTGTGCTATTGAGAAAAATCAAACTTTGCCCCAGATTTGAGTTTGTTAATCACTGAAAGAATCCATTGCCATTCAAATTTCCTACATTAGCGTAAACTGCTTGTTTTGATTAGAGGTCAACAGCCAGCTGACCAGACTTGATCGTTATCAATGAACTAAAATCCATAAAACTGTCAGTACATAGTCATACTGGCTATTTTAATATTGTGCCACGGGTAAATGGAATGTCAATGCCAATCAACGGATTAGCTTTTGAATCAAATCAATTCTACCTTATAGTCCAGTTCTTTTTTCTTCTCTTAAATATATGACTTGGATATTATTGTTATTTTTAAAGTACATGTCAAGTCTATACCTAAATAGTAATTAATTTTTTTTCTGCATAATGTACCGATAACTAATTTGGCAGTACATTAATTATGTTTATCTTTACACATTTGACTTCTTCCTCAGCACCTGTATAATAGTCACTGTTAATATACATCCATGAAAACGTCTTCGTTTGTCCCTCACAGAAAGTGTGACCAACATATTGATCATTTATTGTTAATTGGACAATTTCACAACAACTTTTGAACTTGGTATTTCTATGGAATCGCATTCTATCACAATATTGTTATTAAACTTAATGAAATATATTTTGTTAGAAACTGAATCTTATTAATTCGAAAGAGAATGGGGGAAACATAATAAAAACTCTGCGAGTTAATTATAAAAAGTATACTGCCTGAAACTAACGAATGTATTGATTGATGTCTGCTTTACGCTTCCTCTACTCCTGTTTCGTTTGCATCCCATTTTCTACAAAGGATATTTACATGTATCAGTCATTAACATTTTATAAAGCTAAACCCGCTTTTATACAATACTTCATGTATATTGAGCTCAAACCGGAAAGTAACTGGACGCGTCCGTCCCACAGGTTTCATAACGGAAATAAGTCGGGCACACGATCTGCCCAGAGGGCAGCGCAGCCCCCACAACTAAAGATATATGTATCTCATTTAAGTCTGTTCGAAGTTGAATCTTTCATCGCATTTTTATCAAAATGATTGACATGTTTTGATGAGTTCAGTCGATGAACTTAGAGCTTGTTCCATCTGTTATAGTATATACCATAGACGACTGAACTTTATCGTATTATCATTGATTAACTCGCTTCCAGCAAATCGAGCGCCGCAATAAAATTGTCCTACAGCAAGTTGTACGAGAAAGATAGTTTTTTATTGGTAAAAGTGTTTGAGCAAATACAATTGATTATTTTCTTATCGACTAAGGGCAGATCTGGAGATCAGATATACCCTAGTTTGAAAAATGTGATGGACATTTACGTATGGAATATTGCACAACCTATCTTGAAAGATTAAAAGCTTGCAACGTTTTAAAACTAACAAAGAGATAAGACCTAATTATTTTCCGAACAGTATCTTATAAATACATTGTCGTGGAAGAATGGAAAAATACATAAATTATTCATTCGTTATATCAAGAAAGACAGTTTTTTCATTAACTTTTAACCTCATTAATTCCTTCACTTTTTCCTTTGTTAGCGTTCATTGTTCTTTGTCATCACTTTATACTCGTAAATTATCTTCCTGATTAGGCCCACTACTCCTGGATTCAGCCCTGTTACTTAATTTAAACTCCGTTAGTCCATGACTCAGCCCTTTTTCTTTATGAATTAGCCCCGTTTCTCAAAGATTCGGCGCCGTTACATTGTGATTCAGCCCGTTCCTTCATCATTCAGTAATGTTACTTAATGGTTCAGTCTCCTATCTCCATGATTCAGCCAGGTTACTTCATTATACAGTAAAGGACAAAGGGGTCATATAATAATAGCAATGAGGATTTTGTATAGCGTCTAATCTTTAGAAGCTCTAAGCGCTTTACAAAATCTATAATGATATAACTACAAAAAACAAAACACCATGAAATTAGACAACTATAAAAAATGCTGAAAATATTTAAGGTATGAAACAATATTAGTTCTTTAAGTTTGTTCTTGCAGTCACAGAAAGTTAGTTTTAAGAGCACTCTTGAAAGGGATCACTATCTTTGTGTCTAATTTCAATGGGCAATTTATTCCACGTTGCTGGGCGATATGACTTCGTTTAGATAGTGGAAATGATGAGTATACGATGGTCAGAAGAGGAGCGTAAGTATCTTGCTGGTGTGTACACATGGGTGAGGCCAGATAGGTATGTTGAACTGGAGGCTGTCAGTGAAACGTAACACATAGAACAAATTTTGTGTTTGATTCTGGATCAAATGGATAGCCAGTGTAGGGTACAGAGCAGCGGGGAGGTGTGCTCTGATCGTGGCACTCCACGTATGATCCAAGCAGCTGTGTTTTTAACTTTTTGAAGTTTCTGGGGTGGATATTGAGACCAACCAGTCAGAACTGAGTTACAACAGTCAAGTCTTGAAAGTACTAATGAGCACACAAGTGTTTTAATGAAATCAACTGAAAGATATGCGCGAATGTAACTGATGCGTCTCAGCTCAAGATAGGCAGCCTTGCATATGTTCATGACATGTTGGTGCAGTGCGTGAGTACTGTCCAGAGAATATAGTGGTATATTGAACAAAATATTTGTCATTTTGTTGTTTACTCTTAAAGGTCAGACTTATACCCTGTAATACTTACCATGAGAGTTGATCTTCAACGCCAAAGAAGACAAGAAACTAAGCAGAAGTACATTTATATTCTCGCTCATGTAATATGTATCTATTTTCTAGTTTCTCTAGGAACATGATTAAAGGTTAAGTATTATATTCGGACAATTTTAAATGTGTACTTCTCAAGCGCATTGATTCAGTAGGCCGCAATATTTTATATACCGACCTTTAGGCCCTCAATTCTATATCGAAGTAAAAGATGAGCGACATTTGCTCTAATTATCTTTAGGCCCTCAATTCTATATCGAAGTAAAAGATGAGCGACATTTGCTCTAATTATCTTTAGGCCCTCAATTCTATATGGAAGTAAAAGATGAGCGACATTTGCTCTAATTATCTTTAGGCCCTCAATTCTATATCGAAGTAAAAGATGAGCGACATTTGCTCTAATTATCTTTAGGCCCTCAATTCTATATCGAAGTAAAAGATGAGCGACATTTGCTCTAATTATCTTTAGGCCCTCAATTCTATATCGAAGTAAAAGATGAGCGACATTTGCTCTAATTATCTTTAGGCCCTCAATTCTATATGGAAGTAAAGGATGAGCGACATTTGCTCTAATTATCTTTAGGCCCTCAATTCTATATCGAAGTAAAAGATGAGCGACATTTGCTCTAATTATCTTTAGGCCCTCAATTCTATATCGAAGTAAAAGATGAGCGACATTTGCTCTAATTATCTTTAGGCCCTCAATTCTATATGGAAGTAAAGGATGAGCGACATTTGCTCTAATTATCTTTAGGCCCTCAATTCTATATCGAAGTAAAGGATGAGCGACATTTGCTCTAATTATCTTTAGGCCCTCAATTCTATATCGAAGTAAAGGATGAGCGACATTTGCTCTAATTATCTTTAGGCCCTCAATTCTATATCGAAGTAAAGGATGAGCGACATTTGCTCTAATTATCTTTAGGCCCTCAATTCTATATCGAAGTAAAAGATGAGCGACATTTGCTCTAATTATCTTTAGGCCCTCAATTCTATATCGAAGTAAAAGATGAGCGACATTTGCTCTAATTATCTTTAGGCCCTCAATTCTATATGGAAGTAAAGGATGAGCGACATTTGCTCTAATTATCTTTAGGCCCTCAATTCTATATCGAAGTAAAGGATGAGCGACATTTGCTCTAATTATCTTTAGGCCCTCAATTCTATATCGAAGTAAAGGATGAGCGACATTTGCTCTAATTATCTTTAGGCCCTCAATTCTATATCGAAGTAAAGGATGAGCGACATTTGCTCTAATTATCTTTAGGCCCTCAATTCTATATCGAAGTAAAAGATGAGCGACATTTGCTCTAATTATCTTTAGGCCCTCAATTCTATATCGAAGTAAAGGATGAGCGACATTTGCTCTAATTATCTTTAGGCCCTCAATTCTATATCGAAGTAAAAGATGAGCGACATTTGCTCTAATTATCTTTAGTTCCCTCAAAACCATAGCCTGGCCCTGCGAACAAGTAGGCTACAGCTTCTGATTTAACATGTTAACCAGTCAATGAACTTTGTTTATTCTGGAATCTTTAAGTAACTACAGCCCAAAAGGAATGTGTTATCAGTCACAGTAGTCGTTTACAAATCAGTACAAAATAAGCGTATCTTTATCTTGTCACGTGACAAATAGAATCGTTCACGTATGTATACTCATCTAACACTGAATTTAGAACTTGAATGAGCCAGACGGTGTGCTCAACCAGAAAATATAGAACTCATATTACAAATTTGAAATAAAATGAGATCTTATGAAAGATTGATTGTTCATTAGCTAAAGCAAATCCAAGTTTGATGTGTTATGTATATTTAACTTCTTGAATCACTGTGCATGCTAATATCTACCCCGTTACAGTCATTAACCTGACGTCAATACGTTCTCGTACTTGTCAAATCATCCTTCAATCCCAAAGTATCTCTGGAATTCACATCCTTTGCAAAGCATTGGCGGTTTATATCTTGTCCGCGTGGTAAAACGCTTTACCTGCCAACAGCATTAAACTCTTTCGTTGTTTTGCAAATTGTGGAAATATCACACGAGCCGACAAAACAACATTATACACTAGCTTGTCGCTCACTAATAAATTGCCAATACTTGTCTTGGGTGACTTCAAAGTTTTATCATGGGGTATCTTGTTTAAATATTTTGTCATGTTTGTACGCTTATGCGCCTCCTAAAGGTCGCGCTGTACGGACTCAAGGTTCTTAAACTGATTAAAACCGAGTTAAGATTAATAATGTGTTTCTATTTTCGCTCGCTGATGATTCAGACCCAGATACTACGAGTACCCTGTAATGGCTGTTTAGAACATCTTACTCATGCTAGAGGTCACATGATCAGTTAATACAGGTAGTCTAGAGCATATGACCCATCCTAAGGGTCCCATGATCGATATCCTTGTCAATATTCCATCCAGCAAGTGTTTCATGTGTAGAAGACGATATCAGAGCTATGAGTTTTGTATACAAAATGTTAACAATGTATATCTTAAAGTGTATAGTTCAGAACCAAACAGCAAATTGTGTGATTGATCAGATGTCACGAACAACATTATTTACCAATAATTTTATCTAACGTTGCTGTATTCCCACTTTGCATACAATTAAACAAAGTTCATGGTCTCAAATTAACTCAGTTTCGTGTATTTTGTTACGCACATACTTAGTTTCATGGTTTCCTTCCATGAAAGTCTCAATGAAACACTCTAATGTTCACCAAGACCTTATTTCTGGCCATGCTGGTCCTAGATGACCAACGGTTTATGGATTTTTTCCTTGTTCTTGTTGCTATTGGAGTTCGTGAAACTCGACTTTTCAATAACGAGTGGAGAAAAATGTATTGATTTATTTATATTCTAAACTTAATTTGCAAACGAAAAAACTTTCAACATCCAAACAAATGTCAGGAATCGTATTATTCGCAATAAAAATAGTTATAGTCGTGAAGGAAATTATAAAGTAACTTTATCTGTGGGAACATTATTTCATTTTCAATGGATCTTTTTAACAGAAACAAATTTACTTGCAAAGGACTAAGTACCGTGTTAACCGCAGAGAAAACAATTTCAGTGATCATAGCGGAAATCGCTGAAAAAACAAATCTTTGCAAAGGAAAACTTTTATTTATTTATTTATTTATTTATTTATTTATTTATTTATTTATTTATTTATTTATTTATTTTACGGCGAAACAATTAAAGAGTAATTTAAGTCTCCAAGAAAATATTTGTTTTTTGCGCCTATCCAAAATATTTAGTAGTAACGAGCAAAATAGTATTCACCGCAAAAATATTTCTCTGCAATAAAACAACTTTATTTCATTAAAAGTACTTTCGTTTGCGATGAAAATTCAATTATTTACAAGGCTGGTTTAACCGCCTAGAGCGCCAAGATTTGGGAGGCGCCGAAAAACGAAATACACTGTCAAATTATTAATAAATATCATTCAAAATTTAGACTAAATTATGAAATTAAGAAATTAACAAACAAAAGGTATTAAATTAAATAAATAGTTTATAATAAACAATGCTCCGAGGGGTAGGAGCTAATCGTAAAGTTTGCTCAGTGTGCATAATACCTTTGCACCGGCAATATTTGTAAGTGCATGCTGCTTATTTCCCTGACGAAGTACCTGAAAACGTATTTTAAGTAGCGCCGTTATCAATGTTTGAATTAATTTATTCTCTCTTTGTACATGCATATGTACGTAGTCACACACACATACACACATATACGTACATAACTACTATACGTATACGCTTAGCAAATATCTATATTTGTGCGACGATGTACATAGTATAGCTGGACTTTTTCTTGAATAAAGTCCTCTTTCATACTATTCTTGGAAGTAGGCTATATATACACTACTTACCCCAGATGGAGATTTTGCTAACGACAATCTTCCATCATACTCATTTTGGAGCAGGCTAGGAACTACTTAGACCAGATGGAGATTTTGCTAACGACAATCTTCCATCATACTCATTTTGGAGCAGGCTAGGAACTACTTAGACCAGATGGAGCTTTTGCTAATGACAATCTTCCGTCATTTTCTTTTTGAAACGGGCTATGAACTGTTTAGCCCAGATTGCCATTTCGCTTTCGATAGGTATCCTTTATTTTCTTCTTGAAGGGGGCTATGAACTACGTATCCCAGATGGACATTTTGCTAGATTTAGAAATTAATGTCTATAAGACTTCAAGAAGATTATGAAATAGGACTGTCTTGAGACAAAAAAAGTAGATCATGAGTCATGCATGTTTAATGCTTACTCAATGCTGACTTAGAAGCTTTTAATGAATACCACGCTTTAACCCAGCAATTGACGAACTCTTGCTTTTAGAAAAAAAAAACAACCGTTCATTCCCAGATTGAAATTTCAAACGATCAACATGGGTTTGTTGACAATCATAAACATTTGGATCTTGCATGTAGCAATGTTTATGGAATCTCATGTCGAAAATATGATTAAATATGCATTTATATTGCTAAACAATCTACGATTCCTCAAATACAAATATAAAAAAAAAATGTTTTTTTTCTATAATATACAGATGTCCTTTGGAATGAAAATTGAAATGTATACTCATATTTGGGAGATTAAAGTCAGAAGCTGACTGGATAATTACAAGTCTAACCGGAAATATCACAAGCACAGTATTTGAGAGGGCCTTGGCTCTCTTATCTCCGAAAAAAGAAAATCCTACAAATTCTTTACTTTTCATTAATTATTAATAAAAATGACATAGTTATTGAACTGCAATTATTTCTTCCTTTGTTGCGAGAAACGACAAGAACAACTTTACGTAATCGACAAGGCTTCGATTATATCAAGCGCTATAATAAAAGAAAATCTCTTTTAATTCTCGTATTCTTATAGGGAATGCATTATCAGAAAGAGTTAAAATGGAAAGCGATTTTGTAAACTTTAAGAAAAATATATTACCCTACCAAACAGTATGGCTCGTTCGTTGTATTCCTCTGACGATTGTAAATACTTTACTACTCATACTAAGATAAGAAAACATTTTATCCAGTTTCAAAAGATCCGAAACCAGTTATCCAGCTTCAAAAGATCACACATCATTTTGGCCAACTTCAAAAGATCAGAAACCATCTTAGCCAACTTCAAAAGATCAGACACCATTTTAGCCAACTAAATAAGATCACTAGGACAATCACCTGATAAATAATCCCTTATTTAGATGTGGGATAGAAACCGATAAAAACCGAACTTATTTCCACTTTTACTCGATGCACAATTCAAAGACAAATGTAATACTTATTCTTTACAAAATGTTCCTTCCTTTCTCAACACAATGCTTTTGTAGTTGACTAACATTGTACTCGAAACAGGAAACAAACTGTGAATATCTTTAATTTAAAAAGATTACAGGAAGGATACAAAGTGTTTTAACTAATTCTTAAAATTTTAAACATAAATGGCTTTTGAGATGAGTCACATCTTATACAGGTGCGATGCATATTAAATTATATTTCTCACGAAAGTTGAAAACACCTTTGACGACTTTCCATGGATACATTCATATTTCTTGTCAGCAGGTCTTTGTTTTAACCGCTTTTAATGTTTTAATTATAAGTATTATTATATTTGTATTTGTATAGTTTTATATAATAATAAGCATTTAATATTGTCAGAACTCGTAGTCCGATTCCTTTTGCATGATTCACGAATGAAACTATACAATAATTTTGTAATGTAAATTATGCTAGTTTTTAAATATAAAATTATTATTATTATTATTATTATTATTATTATTATTATTATTATTATTATAGTAACGGCAACGACACTTTTAATGAAGCCTTTTTTTACTTTATATATAATAATGGGTTATATATGGTTTATTGCTGTGTAATTCAAAGGTAATTTCGCATTGAAGGAGTTCTACTGATCGTTTTTATTAAAATGTATTTCAACGACTTTCCGTGCAAAATACAGAGAGAGAGAGAGAGAGAGAGACAGAGAGACAGACAGACAGACAGACAGACAGACATACAAAGTTTATAATTGCTTTATTTCAATTAAAACCGCTTCTTTCTAACATACAAGACTTATATTTGATTTACTGAGCGTTATGCATAAATTGGGGACGAATGGAAATAAAGATGGAAGTGGTCAGGTAGAAATTAAGGATCACGAAACCATAAATGTGCATCAAATGGATTCATATTATTTCGATTATGCATTGAGTTTGAAATCTGTGAACGAACTCTTAATAAAAGACACCAAAATTTCGAAAGTTCAGTAAAATAACTAAAAGAACGCAATGAAATTAATTTGCATACAGCTATGGTAGACACCGCAACGAAATGCTATAGATTACCAATGCAAGTGGAAATCTGAAATGTGCACGAAACTTTGAGCTGCGAAAATTAAAAATAATCAAACACAGTGGTAATGTTTGTTCATTTTCAATTTTAAAATTTGCAAATACTTACAAAATTTACTTTCATTAATCCTCCTCCCAAGACTCCACATGAAGCATTTTCCATTTAATTTGATATTAATTGCTTACTTTAGTAATTGACAATTGAGTTTTGTATCAGGAGCATTTGGTTTAAATCAATGCTTTCTTAAATTTGAGTGAAATATTATTTTCAGGTATAATTAGAAAGAAAAGACTTCATTATGATTTAACATAGAATGTAACTAAATGGATTTTCCTCAATATTATTCGTTCAGTATTGAAATTTGAGCGTAAAAAGGTTTTCTTTAGATTCAGTATGATTAAGTTTCTATTAGCATTTATGAAGTTTATTGGCTCCACAACTTTTGGAATGCAAACGATTTTCGTAAAAGATGATATTAACGTTTACAAACTTACTAAACAACAACTTACGAATAAAAACTGTTTTGTCTGCAGTTGTAATCTATTTAAATTGTTTAGTTCTGTATATCTACTGTGTGGTGTAGCCACTCATGCAGCTATTTGAACAAGTACTGACGCCGACATATATAATGCTACGTTTGTGTAATTTAAAATTTTGCATAGGTGCTCGAGTACCTCCTGGTTCCAAATGAATGTTTATATTTAAAAGTGTGTACAGATGGACAGAAGTATTACCCACAAATGCCAACATTGCCACCACGCAGGATTTTACCCCCATCCTGTCAATATTGTAATAAAATTTTCCAAACCTTGCTTTGGGATTTAATGGATTTAAAAAGATAGCTCAACGATTTAAAAGCATCCTTTTTCTTCTGTTTGCTATTATAAATATTCTTGTTTAAATATATGGATAGTTGTGTCTATCAGTCAAATTAATGATTCATGGACGCAAACAATTGTGAAATGAAAGCTTGCAAAGTTATACAATACAAAATGTTTGGACAAAATAGCAAACGTAGCAAGAAGCTTTTGATTTTAAACATTTACCATCCAACATTAAACATCCATTGACAAATATTGAAACAATATTGAAAATCATAATGAAAACGAACCTGATAAGAAGAACTTTGTGACAAATTCTACACACCTGCTTGGAAGCGTGGACTCGTAATGTATTAGTACATTGATACCTTGGACAAATGTTTGATCTTAGCTTAGCAGCTATTAAACATTTCTATGCAGGAGTCTCTCTTGTACATCTAAAAAAAAAGAAAAGCTGTTCTTTTGTGGTAGCCATCGATGACACGCAAATTGCCTATTTGCAACTTTCTCTATCAGTGGCGAAATAATCCGATGGCATAACTGAGCAATCAATTTCACCTGCACACGTCGAAAAGCGAATTTTATCACGAATTTTTATCCCAAATTGGCAAAGCGTTTTCGTGACAGATATAAAGATATTGGATCCGATGCCACGTATTTAAAAATAAAGAATGTGGTAGCCTTTCGTGGCTCTGGACAACTGAAAGAATAGATTAACTTTGTTTGCAAATTAATTTTTGATTGCTCGGATGTTTGATGCAAGTTTGTTCGAGTTTGTAAAGTCATGAATTGTCAACAAAACCGGCCAGCGAAAACCTTCTGCGCTTTGAAGATACACAGATAGGAATGTTATTCACATTACTGGTGCCTCTCCTAGCCTTTTGTATCACCTCACAATTTCGCCACTGACACTATCATTTCATTTAAGCCCAGTATTAGCAAGCACGTGCGATATATTAAACATTAACTAAGGTAGGAAACGTTTCGTAGGCTTAAGAAATATTGTGGTAAGATCTTTTTATATGCAACTGAAGTTTTATAATGTTAGATGCTCAACTTGTTCTGTTGCGTTTGTGGATTTACTTAGTAATTATTATATTTTTATGAATAATTGTTTGTTTTTTTTCAAATAATTAATTAGTTAATTTAAATTTTATTTATTTATTTGTTTGGTCTAGTGGTTAGAGCGTTCGCCGCGGAAGCGGGAGGTCGTGGGTTCGATCCCCGGCCGAGTCATTCCAAAGACTTACAAAAATGGTACTAACAGCTGCCTCGCTTGACACTCAGCATTAAGAGGTTAGTGTTAGGACTGGTCGGCCTGGTATCAGGATAATGCGACTGGGTGGGACATCATGCAACATGTCTGCGGCATGATGCCTCAGTGCTAGACATCACTATAAACTGCCTCACAGCAGACATCGTAGCGATATGACCGAAAAATTGTTAAAGCAACGTTAAAAATCCTAATCAAACAAACAAACAAACCGCACTCGCCAAGATCACTAACATTTGCATCTGAAATGATTAGCCTAAATACACAACGAATCAAGTGTAATTGCTATAACACAATTTATTTATAAATAATAATAAAAATCATTATTAAAATATACTGTAATTACACATGGTTTATTTATAGATAAATTCTAACATGTATCTCTATCTGGCTTTAAGTAGATACACAAGAAATCCCGATGTCTGAAACCAATTTGTTGTAAGAATCTGACAAATTTTAACTTTGAATTATCGAGATGTACATTATATATTAATTATATTCATTTTTACACAGTTACAGTATTATATGAAGAGAGGGATCTCAGATAATAATAATAATAATAATAATAATAATAATAATAATAATAATAATAATAATAATAATTGAAAAAAATTTGAAAATAATTTGAAAAATTATTTTCTCGACGGAAGATTTTCGTGGTACGATAGAGAATCTGAATCAGCAAGTAAATGTGTTATCGGTACAAATTCTCATGAAAATACACATATATTCGGACACTATTGATTAAAATAAAACTATATATTTGTAAATGAAAACTTTGAAAAGAAAATTCGCATTGTCTAAGGATAACACACAAATATATTTACTTCATTTTCGCCATTATTGGAATGTATAAGAAAACCTTTATGACATTATAACCAATATTTGATATTATTTGCTTTTTATGTATAAACAACTTATCGCGGTCCAGTAAGAACGTGGTATGAAATGTGTAACGCAGCACTAAGTCGGTATGTTTTCCATTTCCAGTTAGGTACGACGATCTGAACACGGATTAATTCCATGTGAGTTAAATTGATCTGACATCATGTAAAGTTTCAAGAATGTCTGCGAAAACCCTATTGCAGTAGGCACAAAAATATAAGAAACTATATTGACGTATGAATTTTTTGTATCAGTCTATAACAATGAATCTGATTTATCGCATCTAACACCTAAATTAGGATTCTATTTTTCGCAGTCAGTATTCTTTTGGTTTCTCGCATGAAAGGTGTGCAGTGCCGATAACTTCAATATAAGATTAATTTCGAACATTGTCATCCATAGTTCGTCCAGCATTTTGTTTGACACTGGTCTTTCTGTTGTTTCGAAAATATATAATTCTTTGCACCAACCTTACAAATACTTATAAAGTAAGATTATAGTTTTGCCAAAATGTATGTTTTCAACATGACAGATAAGTCATTACGACCTAGTCTGAAAATTAATATTTTTTATTAACCTACAAAATTAAATTACTGGAGTGAAAGGTTTTGAAATGTATTGCATACTGATTTAATCTTAAATGCTTGACATGACGTTAGACAAAACCATTCAGTCCGTTTTTCCCTATCACTTACCCAGATTCGAACTACGTGGTATCTTCTTTGACGATATTTTTAGCAAAACGAAGTTTCATAATTCCAATTTTTTGTGAACTGCATTGATAGCGTAAAGCTAAAAATACTCAGAAAGCGAAAGCGAGGAATATATAATAAATACAAAACCTCGTTCTGATATGTCTTATGAATACGTTTTGGTAAGATAGCCTCGTCCTACTACTTACTCCACGTCATATCCAACTCGTTCTTTCCACAAACTCAAAACAAAACTCGTGTGCAGTTTATTGTATATGTGTATTTAGTTTAACCTTAGCTAAACAGCATTTAAAAAATAGATAAAAAGAGAGTAGTGATGACTTTGCCGTTTAGAAAATATATATGCATCCAGAAGCCTGACAGAAATTTAAAGTTTAATACATATATTTATGTCATTGGGGTTGATTATAACATAGATGAGACGTGAGCCCTAGAACTGTGTTATAAATAAGTTATAATGAGATAAGATGGTATGTCTAGATATATACCTGCGTAAACAACATTTTCAGTAAAATAACCAACAAATGAAGAACAACGCCCCAAGAACTATAATAAAAACCCAACTTGTTATGCTCAAAAGAAAAGGGTCATTTTTAAATAGTGACTATTTTACAACATACTATACAATACATTCCATAGATAGGCACGAGATGGACAATTAATAACGGATGATGTTCACTAGCACGAGATGGACAATTAATAACGGATGATGTTCACTAGCACAAGTTTGACATTTAATAACGGATGATGTTCACTAGCACAAGTTTGACATTTAATAACGGATACCGTTCACCAGCACGAATTTTACATTTAATAACGGATACTGTTCACCAGTACGAGTTTGACATTTATTAAACGATATTGTTCGTCTGTAAGTGCCATACAATCAATACAAGATAATGTTGCCGGACAATTTATACAAGATAGTGCTCACCAGACAAAAAAGACTGTCTACAGAAAGACAATTAATCCAAGGACTTTCTACTACGCCTATTGTATCGTATATTCATTACAAATTGTGACGTAACTTATAGATGCTATCTTGATCAACTACAATTCCCTCTTTAAATCGTATCTGTCCTTAAAACCTAGATTATCACCCTGATTACGACAGGGTAATAGCTACAGGACAAACGTACTGTGACAGGGTAATTAATATGATTGATGCTCCCATTCTGTTCATATAGTGTTATGTGGTTGTTGCTGTTATACTACATCTACTATTTTAACAACAAAAATAACAATAATAATAATATCAATAGATAATAATAATAATAATAATAATAATAATAATAAAAGATAACAGATAATAAATAATGAAAAGAATAATAACACGCTGTAGTTTTTGTTATCATTCTTATCATTATTATTATTATTATTATTATTATCATTATTATTATTATTATTATTATTATTATTATTATTATTATTATTATTATTATTATTATTATAATATTTAATGTGTCAGATGCCCACTTTACATTACATATTTAAGACGTAAGAGGCCTTGTATACATATTTAAGACGTAAGAGGCCTTGTATACATATTTTAGTTGTAAGAGGCCTTGTATACATATTTTAGTTGTAAGAGGCCTTGTATACATATTTAAGTTGTAAGAGGCCTTGTATACATATTTAAGTTGTAAGAGGCCTTGTATGACCAGAAAGGTTTCAGAATCCCTGTAGCAATCTTCACGCTATTTATTAAATATTCTTAACCTTCAACCTTAAGTACTCACTCATAACTAAAGAAAGCGTTCGTATGATGCCTCTTCCTGTAATGACAGGACATCTCAACAGTTTGATTGAAATATATTAGAAATAACCGTAGTAATTGTAAGTTGTTGTATATTTGATCTTGACCCTGGGAGCCGTACCAAGAATGACACTCCATGTGAAATATGGCAACAAAGCTCCAATAATTCGTGAATTTCCACCAAATGATTAAGAAGATGCCGATAAGATAGACGAACAACCGACGAATTTATCAATATCAACGGCTAAAGATTTTGGGTAATAAAAACAGCAAAAGAATCTAACCAAAATACCCGTAGGGTATGGATGCATAGAAATACTATAAAGTGTAAGTTGGAAGTTTTTTGTTTGTTTTTTTCACAATGACCCAAAATCTGTATAAATTAAATGATATCAACCATGTTATTAATCGAATTGTTAACAAGAATATTACCCATATGTGACTTATTTGCATTCGTGAATTACTTTTGTATGTGAATTGTCCATTTAAAACGGAATTCTCGGTTTCGTACAGGTCATTTGGAGATTAATGTAGCTTAAAAAGTAATTCTTTGTTAAGGTAATGATGTCTTTATTTTATAACGTAGTTATTTTATAACGTAGTGCAGTGGTGATAAACGAAACTTAGGAAGGCACCCGCATTTTGTCTCAATTATTTAAACAAAATCCATTCTAAACATTTGCATCTATTTAAATTCATTTTAGGAAGATTAAACAAGAACAAAAGATCCAATGCCAGCAACATGCTAGCATGGCTCAAAAGTTTTCAAGGTCTCTATTGCGTTAGCAGTCGTTAGCAATAAACCTTGTTAAATATAACATAAGCACATTCTAGGAAAGGCAAGTGCAGCTTCAGATATGTGAACTTCGAGAGTATATTGCAATCATTAAGGAGGGTGATCTGAGCATATATGGGATATATAACCACCATATAAGGCTTTCATATTGTTCCACTGAGGATTTCAAAAAGATAGAACGGCAACAAGAGATCAAACGTCTGGTGACAGATGTACAAAAAGGTGGTACGAAATGACACATCCTTGACCAAAATCTATGCAAAGATTGTAGACTACTCGCAAGATAAAGGTAATTCGGGCGAAGATACTAGGTATGGTGTTATATGTCGAAGATAAGTAACTGCTTATCACAAGTAACGTGACACTAGATTCAGTCAAAAAGTATATATGAATGTATGGTGCATCACATGCAATGCAATTGGTCATTGTAATGTCCAGAACACAGAAAAGAAAGTACACGTAAAGCAAAAACGAGGATAAAAAAAGAAAGAAACTAACAAAGTGGTGGATATTTTAGAAGAAACCGCCTCCTGCAAGAAATTCAAGCCAGGACGCTAACAAGTCATATGTCATATGTATGAAAAAGAAAACATAAAAATGATAAATAGGCTCTTGTTAAATGGTTAATTGAAATGTATTGTAATTCAGATCATTCAGAATATACAAAAGGTAAATAAGGATGTTAACTTGCTCCCTTACAACTTTCTAAACTCATATTAGTGTGAGAATAACTGTTATTAATGTTTTATATTCTCTTATCCATAATACACACGATTTTTACGCACACACTTTCTTTTTATTAATTGTTTTTATTTTGTATCTCTTGTTTGGGTGATCTTGTATCTTTATATTCACTATGGACTTTTTGCATTACACGACCAGCTTTACAGCTAGCAATTTTTTTATTACTGACAGACATCGTTTTCATTTCCCGTTTCCTCTTTTTCTACTGTTTCTGTAGAAAAGTTGTGTCTTGGTTCGTTTTGAAAACATTGAACTTAGATGGGTACTGCCTTTGATATTTGAAATTTCCGCGATGATGACACACATGAAAGCATCGAGCTTATGATGCCTTCGAATGACTACCAGCACTATCATGACTGGTATAAGGAAATATTAAAGGTCAACCCCAACAGATCGTGCTAATCTTCATCTCAGTCTTAGTAATACTAACCTATTGTATTTTGTTGTCTGTCGTTCTTTAACGCAGACATTTTTCACTCGAATAGCGATATACTGTATTATGTGGTCAGATTAGAAGATACCAGATATACATCATCATCATCATCATCATCATCATCATCATCATCAACATCATCATCATCATCATCATCATCATCATCATCATCATCATCATCATCAATCCTGTAAACAAGGAAGTTGCTGGGCACCATATTTAACTTCACCACGAATTCCTTCCATATTTCCTTGCCCTATACTGCTCTTTGTGAACCTCCAAACCCCACGTCAGTCCATTTTTTAATATTGCTTTCCCATTTCTGCCTCTTCTTCTGCACCAAAGATTGTGCATTGCAAAATTGTGTTTGCCAGTCCAGACGATCTTAGGCAGGACCGTACCGTTTTAGTTTGCGTTTTCTTCACAGTGGTCAAGAGGTCTTCATGGACTCCGATGGCTCATTGGATCTTGCAGTCCACCTCTTTGTTGGTTAAGTAGTTAATGTATGAGACGCCCAATATTTTGCGGCAGCATCTCCGTTCAACACTTTGAATCATTATCTGTAGATCTCATGTGAGAGTCAATGTTTCACAAGCATACAGAAAATTGGATATGATAATCGAGCACATCAGCTTTAGAACGAAAAGCAATGTTGGTGTCTGCCCATGTTGGTCTCAACCTTATTATTACTTCTGCTGTCTGGGCAAGCATGCAAAGTTGTTCAGGTGTGGATCCCTTTCTGTGCGAATCCCATGATCCCATGTACTAAGACTGAGACTGTTATCATCTTCTATCCACTGACTTTTATTTCTGCACTGATGATATTTTATGTTTGTCATCAATGTAGTATTTTCGACGCTGACCTCCATACCAATTGCTGTGGAGGTTCTGTCGAGGCTCTCGACCAAGTCAGTCAGTTTATTTTTCTTGAAATCAATAAAGACATGGAATATATTTTGCTGATGCTGATTGTATTTCTCGCAAAAGAGTCTGCGAGTTGTTCCATGATGCTCCTTACTGCTTGTAAGCATGCCTGCTCTTCAGCAATAATTTTCTCTGCATAAGGCTTTAGTCTGTTGAGACTCATCTTTAGAATTACTTTGCTGGATTGGCTGATCAGACTTACGGTTCTGTAGTTTTGGCATAGCTGTACGTTTCCTTTCTTGGCGAGCACGATGACCAAAGACTGAGTCCATGTGGTGGGCCTTTCTTGTGTTTTCCATATCGTTTTCATATTGCTGTCAGGACTGTGATCATCTCTTCTCCTCCTGCATGAATAAGAATGGAGTTATAATCAACTTGTTTATGCTTTCGGACAATTTAGTACTGATGGGTTCCTTGGGTCTAATGATTGTACAATCTTGATATTATGTGACGCAGGTTCTTGATTAGTCTAGTATTATAGTGGTTTTCCCTTATTTATTGGATGTGAGGTCTTTCGCCATTAATATGCCATCTTGCTGTCGTTTCTGCTCAGACTGTCTTCGCTTTCACAGCATTGTCTTAATATCTAGGACTCCTTTAACTTTTGATAATTTTCTTGATTTTATTGCTTATGTCTGCATTTTATTCGTCTTCCATGATCTCGCTTTCATTTTTCAGGTCGCTTCTTGTGTCACATAGTACAAGATTATTTGATGTGACCAAAGGTTTCTTTGTTCGACGATATTGACCAATGATCTCGCTGGCTGTGCTAGTTGCAGCTGTCTTGAATGAGGTTGTATGTAACATGATTGATTCGAAGGCTTCTTCGACGTTTGGATTTTTCACAATTTGAAGGACGAATCTGATTCTTGATTGGTTAGGTTTATTGATCATTTTCAGGTGGGTCCGAAACGTTCTCATTTACAAAGAATGATAATTCCAATATTTGCTCCCTGCGATACTCATCTTGTTCTGAATTGTCTTTTCACCAAGATGTAGTAAATCTGGTAGTGATGTTATCCATCTGGACTGTGCCAAGTCCCTCTTTTAGATGCTTTGTGAGGGCCGAAGTTGATAAAAAGAACGCTAAAGTTCGTTGTCATCATAGATAGATATAGATGCATGTGTCTGTATTATTGTGATGTCTGCTTTATATAGTTAGCAACTTATGTTGCTGTTCACAATGCCCTTCTGTTCAGGAAATCCAACGGCAGTAGATCGTAAGTCCTTCATATGTTGTCATTTTACCAACGTTTTACAGCGCATTTCTCGGACACCAATAATGTTCTAGTGGTATCTCTATAACTAATTTGTAAGTTCTTTAAACTTTCCCAGAGGCCACAATGATATAACGTTCAATGTACCGATGATGATGATGATGGTGATGATGATGATGATGATGATGATGTAGTGGGGATATCAGTAACATTACTCATAGCATCCGTCCACGTGTACAGCACAAGGCGCTGCCATGGTTATCATGGGCTGCATCCTATCCGGTATAGACGAATTGCCACTTGTCTTCATATGGCGCGTCATGGACAAGATGCAGCCTGGCAAGCCCATTCTTCTCCAGGCTGGATGACCACAACCGAGGTCCACTTATATAGTGTAGCAAGCCTTGGTGCTAAGCAAATGGTCGTCGAGATCATCTTGGAGATCTTCTGCCCTAGCCATTGACTTCATCGAGAACGACGTCGGACCAGTGATATTGTGCTATCATCACACTATTTTAACCATAGTTGTGGGACTCATGGGGGCAGGAACATCACTTGGAATTCACTAAGACTAAACACATATTTGTGTGGTGCCTGCTTGGGTATGATGGGAAACAGATCATGCAAGCGTAATCCGCGACAATGTACAAGACGTTTAGGCTGTGTCGGCTGCAGCTCATTGACTCGTTACAATTTCTGACTTTTTTCAGCCTGGACAAACTAGGTGTCAACCATGGCGATGCTACTGATGTAGTCTGTACCTGTTGATGGGTTTCATTGCGTCACGCCGAAATCGAAGACATTCCTAAATAAGACAGTAACAATATACTAGATACTGTCATGCAATAAAATATGAATATTCAGACGCGCTTCACAAAGCTCACAAAAATTATACGTTGTCCCCATGTGTTTCAATTTCAGCGTGAAATTATAAATGATACACAATATGCTAAGTTGGTACAAAACTAAATATAACTATATAGTTAATTTACCTAATTTAAAGTTATACCTGCGATTTTGTATTTGTGTATCGCAGTTGCCCTGTACATTCAAATGAACATGGATCTGATAATAAAGGCCACGAACAATTTTGGAAAAGATGGCTTTAAGCTCATGGACAATGATGTGTTTGGCAAGAATCTTCCGAAACTTATAGACGTCGATCTAGTTTGTCATAATAGTGAAGAAGACAAGCTTCGCATGCATAACGCTGACCAAGCGTTGGATTCTCGAATGATCTTTGATGGTGGACTCATTACATTACACAATAAAATCTACTTAAGGCTCAAGATGATCAAGTCTATCTACGTTGGCACATCATTTATGAACTTATCCAAACTGCTGGTGTACAGTTTTAATGTAATACGATCAAACCGCTTTATCATGCTAACATTAGCCTGCTGTAAGCGACACCGATTCATCGCGCATGCATGTTATCAATATTATCACCTTGGATGAGTACGCTGAATCGAGCTCGGCGTAACTGCGTGAATTTGAAACCAATGAGCATCCAAAAGATCATCCACAATTTAGTAACGAATAAACAATATTAGCTAAAAAGAAGACTACAAAATGTAATTGGTCTTTGTTGGATCCGAAAACGAAATATCAAAAGCGCGGAAGGTATGTTATGCTTGGTTGTACGAATGGCGATTCGGCACGTATGTGATGGGAATGTCTTCGCAACCGACGAGAATGTACGCAGGCGGTAAATCTGATCCGATCGAAGATACATCGCATGGATGTGTACATTTGCACTTAGTAAATGTGTCCTTTATATACATCAAACGGTGAATATTTCCAAACGGTATAACAATTTATGATTTGGGATATGCGCAGATCCCAAAATAACATAGGAGCTAGATTTTTATCCACTGGAACAATCTTTGATTCTTTTCAGAAAAATATGTTGCTTAGCAGACGCTTTGCAGCTTGAGCTTCCACCGGTATCTAACGGTAAATTTTGTGAATATTGTAATATGTCAATAGACAAAATCGGGACAGTAACACAACGATGTTCTCCTAGCTCGCTTGGTGCATAATGTTACGTGCTTAGGCTCTAATAAGCAGCAACATAGAAAGAAGTGAAAATAACAAGCTTGTAAAATTTAACAAACAACTTACTGAGGACAAATATTTTCATAAAAGAAAATATTTAAACTTACGGTTTAAAGAAATATGTCCAAAAAATTAATTCAAAAGGAATACACAATATAATTCACTAGTAGAATTGCCAGAGTCCTGATAATACAATGTTCTAATAGTTCCCGGTTCAAATCTTGACGATGTAATCCAATATGAACGACAATGTCACTTGATTTAGTCAGTTTTTGTTAATGAAAATCTATGAGCACATATTCTTTTCCAGATAAATAATAAAATAATTCCTCTTGCTCCAAGCGAATTGACACAATTTCCAGTACACGGTAATTAAAAATAACTCAAAAAGAAGACACAACTTAATATTATAAAAGCCCAACTTCTACTGAATAACTCTCTCCTAAAACATGGTTTATATCTCTGTTTTTTACGTAAACAATGGGTCACGTGATATTCTAGAAACTATAAGAACAAACCTACGTAAATACCATATGACCCAACTAAACTTAGAAAGATGTTTATACTTTACTCCATTTTGTCCTTGGAACCAACCAATCATTTTTAAAGTAAAACTCTAATGTCCTTGGAATCAATCAATCATTTTAGAAGCTTGTTTACACTCTGAAGCAAGGTCAGAAAATGAGGTTAACATCTGTTGTTTACTTGTAGAGGAAATTTCTAGAAAAATTTCCCAATTAATGAATTTTTAATCCAAAATGTCAAATTTGAATCTGACAAAAAAAAAATAATTTATTTAAATCAAATATACGTAACAATACAAATACTGAGCGAAACTATTCCCTAGTAGGTATAAGGATGGAGATTGTGAAACCTTTTGTACGTACCGGTGAAAGCCTTTTGCATGATTGTTTCAGCAAGTTTAAACTCAATTGTGCGTATGGTGTAATTATTCTGTGCTTGAACGACTGAGGTTTGAATGTTAATTATTAATTAATGCGCGTGTTGAAATTCAAATAATTGTTCTGCATGTGTACAGTTAAGCTATTATAAAATAGCTTGGTCCGTTAATACGTACGATAGGGAACCGGTAATTTATATCCTGTGCACAATTTATCAACGGCTTTGAGAAATGCTAAACTCAGATCCAACTGTAGCAACCCTGGCCATCCGAGCGGTCAACTAGCAAACTTGTATGTAGCAAATCGACAAAGCGGCCTTTTAGTATTTATTGGCAATATTTACACTTATTAACATGTGCTTCTATGTACATCCACGACAACAATCATGTCAAACAGAAAAGATCAGCATAATGAACTACGTTTGTTATTTTGACAGGAAACCATCGACGAGAAATCTTCCTTGGCGCGGGTTGGTTAACACGTAACAACGCTTATTTGTCCATCCATTCTCGAGCAGACCCGTGGTTAATGTTCCGCTCTCGCTAACTTTAAAACAGTATCTTAACATGTCCAAGAACTGCAAAGAATGTTTTTAGATCGCGAGTAGTTTCGTTATATAAATGTGCTGAACCTCCAAGTGTCCCACAAAGAGCATTCATAGCCATCATATTTTCAGTGAATATCCATCGATCAGTTAGTTCTCAGAATGTATGATTGATTGCGCTCAATTCATGAAAAAGATTGATATTTGCACGTTGACGCGGAGATATATTATTTGATGCGTTTTAAGTAAGATAGTGTCTGGAATATACAGAATCGAGATTGTTAGAGATACTTCTCTAGGCATCGGTTGACTGTTAGAATCAGGTCGTATATCCAACCGTGTTCGGACCCACAATACTTCTATTTAGGTAACAGGGGGAACAATATGTGTTCTAGCATGATATTTTTTTCCGTGGTGCTCCTTGTAGCTTCCTTGTTGCAACAGAGACAACTCGCCGACTATTTTAAAGTCGCGTTTGCGTTTCTCAATTGATCAATCAAACTTAACTTGTTTTTATTAACACTGAACACAAGTTTTAACGATTGTGGTTCTACCACTCAATCAATATTATGTTTGAACCCTGATTGGATTTGCAGTACGAGGTTTTCATCATTTTAAAACACTGTTGCGTATCAACAGGTAATATTCAACATTGCATCACAAAAGATAAATTCTCAGCCAGTGATATTTCTGTGCAAGCAAAACCCTAACTACTCAAGCTCGGTGATTGTCCCGGTTGTATCAACGAAAACCTGACTGTTGTTGAAACTGACTTTGAATTGTTGACACTGGATCGGTTACACATAAATGCACCATCAGTGTACGATCGACCATGAATAGATATTACAGTGAATAGATATTACAGTGCTGCTTCCATTATCGCTAAGTAGCAGATCACTGTATTTCGATTTCTTTGCCAAAATTAATAAAGCTCTCACCTTGACGACAATGATGGAAGTGATGATAACCTTGTCGTGACGACAAATTAATTTTGGAACACTCGGGCGATCAACGATTTAATTTTATGAATTCGGCATAAAAACACAGATGTGATCTATATCAAACATTACTTGAATGATTATGATCTCATCAAGAAATCCAAAATTGTATTCGAGTTTTATTCACCAATCATCTGAGGGAAGGTTTTACACTTGAGAAAGTATTAGAATCGTTGCGCGTTGATCACATTTGTAATAATATCCAATAGCGGTCGTTTGGGTGATTCCACGAGAATATTTGCTCTCGTTTTCGTCGGATAACGACATAGAAGGTACATTGCAGGCCTTTTGTCTTTTCTTGGCTAGATCGAATCAATCAACGCAACGATCCAACGAAAGATATCATTGGCGATCAAGCGCGCTTCTAAAAAATTACACACACGAACTCATATTCACCTCTGCAATCTGAATCGAATCTCCAACATACATGTTTGATATTGTTCATTCATCGTTGGAGACAGTTCTTGGCTGGCCTGAGAATATTAATTACATTCGAAACCGTATTAAAAGTATCACAATGGCTAAGTTTAATATGTTACAAAAGCGTCAAAAATTAAGCATCAACTTAGCAAACACATGAGGTGCATAGCTATATATTTTTGGGGTTTTACCCAAATGAAGTCACGGGCGATATCGATTATTTTACGATGTTATAACGTCCGTGCAACAATCCCCGATAAACAAACATTCGCTTCACCCTGGTGGTTCATGACAGGCACATGTTAAATCCTATATGACTACAAGTTGTCAAGTCGATAAAACCAGTGTATATGACATGTTACCAAAATGGTCAATGTCAGTCATTGATAATATCCCAAAAACAGAACTGAAAGCTGAAAACTAAGAGCGGTTGAGATCGATTAGGGTCATTAGTGACTCGACAACCAAAGGTTAAGCCAAAGACAATTACACTTCCACCGACAGCGATATTGCCATCCCAAGTCAGGAAATTTATAAATCAAGCCGCTCAGCAATCGTTGTTTGATTCAGTGATTGCAAATCTAGCAGTGTTGTCTCTGTTGTCTCGCAAAGGTAATTAGACGAAAACCATAATGTATAAACTTTACTCAATGTATAGTGGCATCTGATCCAGATTTCGACATGAAAGTACATGTATTGCAAAATCGAAGCAATCACAATTATCAATATTACTCATACGACTCTAAGGACGCAAACTTCGGAAGGGACATAAGAAGTTTGGGTTCATGACACATATCGATTAGTTTCTTCTTTGCGAGACATTTTCGGAAGTCGAATAATAGATTGTACAATAAAATTGGATTTGTTAACAACTGCATACAAATTGTGATCTTATTCAACGCATGTTATGTCATCGATGGAAAAGATATCGAAGCAATTCGTTACAACGCGAGTCCTTGCTACAACAATTCTTAGACCTCCTCGTTAAAGTGATGATCATGCAAGGTCTGCTGATCCGTCTATAATGTTCATAATAGACAAAAGCGACCACCCTGAGATTGTATAGCATGGAAAGAGACATCTCAAAACCGAAAGGAGCTGCAGCTATAGAATACGTACTCATTACATTTTCATTGTTGATTTGTACAACTTCAAAACCAGCCTAAAGCGCGGAGAGTTTTCCTGCTCGATGCCATTCTTTCACATATTCGGCTTTCTTAGACACTTTTGTCAGGTTAATTTTGGAACTAACACATTATAATTAAGACCTTAGATACCAGCTAAAAGACTATTTGTGGTCACAGAAAAATCCAAATATAGCATTATGACATCTGGGTTTAAATCTACATTTTCATTTATCGCAATGACCAAAGACCCATAAAAAAGCAATGAGAAGTATTAAGGCAAAAAGGTACTTAGTATTGCATTACAATAGTTCTTGGTCATAGCAATTAAAGTGGCAAACAGTCTCTGGACACCCACGTTAACAGTTCAAGTAATATCTGCAGGACTGGGAGTGACTTGGGTCTCGCTGAAATTAACGGTCACCAACAACCCACCGAAAACAATTTTTCTTGAATTGCTTGACACGGTAAACTATTAACTCTCTCGTGAGTATCATACATAGACTGTTAAAATACCTTCAGGGGCCCCGAGTGACCAAGTGGTCGAACGCGCTTTCCGTTACGGATCACTGCCGTCTCACCTCTGTCTGCGTGGGTTCTAGTCTAAGATTCGGCTAATGTAGTTAAGTGAGAAAGCTTGCCAGTAGCTTCTCGTGGGTCGGTGGATCTTTCTGGGGGATTTCACGGGTTCTTCCTCCACAAATATTACTGGGCGCCATGTATAGCCTATCCTGTGCTGAAAAATGGCGTTAAACCCTAAAACAACAACAACAAAATACCTTGACTGAGGCCAAGATGTTGTTTGAGTTTTGCAGTTTTCACAGTATGATTCTCTAACTTTGTTCCCAATTTATTATTTTATCCTCGAGCATTTCGACCTCTTTAAACATTCGGTGGTGGACATGTACTGATAAGCATGTATATGCCACGCTGCTGCTGAGTAAAAACGTATCTGAGAAGACAAATGATGTTATTGGCACGTCTGTTTAGGAATTCGTAATTGACTGTCTAACAATTCTCTACAACAATGTCCTATAAAAGTGAAGATAAAGTCAGTAAACCATTTTATATTTGTTCTAATGCGAGATGAACTTCATCGTGCGATTGGAGGTGATAAGTTTACATCTTTTACATATACAGTAGTAATATAATTAGCTTCCAGAGATGCAATTCAGTTCAAAGGTCTCATCATCTACTAGAACGGGTACTGAACCAACAATTGTGTTTGTGTTTAAGATTACCGGTACATTTATCGTTACATGTAAGTAATGGATTTTGATTGCAATGATGAATTTGTGAAATTTGCCAAGGGCATGTCGGACCGGCTGACAGGAGATGATCTCATTGAAAGTAATTTAACTTGTTGATGAATATCGGCTATAACATTATGGTATTGAAACACACTCGCATAATCACTTAAATATAATGTTAAAAACAAAATTGAAAGGGACAGCTGCGACCGGCCTTGCAAACCCATGCCAAATTATTATGCGAAAACATTTGATCGCTAACTGTACGACCGAGAGCAAAACACTCAGGAACTGTTTCAACAACGAAGAAATTTAAATCGTTGACAAATCCATACCGACTACATTTCCCGTTGAAGATGTTGCACCAGTCAAGAAGAGTACGATCTCGACTGTAATTTAACAAGAATGCACTGGTTCGCGTCACATTGTTTTGACGAAGATGAGAATTATTGTTCTAGACATATTTCAATAGGCAAATTAGCATGGTTTCTATACGAGTGTAATGCCCGATCTCCATAACGCAAAGGGGCCCCGAGTGACCGAGTGGTCTAAAGCGCTCTCCGTTACGGATCATTGCCATCTCACCTCTGTCTGCGTCGGTTCGAGTATAAGATTCGGCTAATGTAGTTATGTGAGAAAGCTTGCCAGTAGCTTCTCGTGGGTCGGTGATTCTTTCTGGGGGTTTTCCCGGGTTCTTCCTCCACCAATAATACTGGCCGCCATATGTAGCCTATCGTGTGCTGAAAATGGCGTTAAAACCTACAAAAACAACCATAACGCACAATCGCCAGAGACCTAACTTTTCATCAGACAGAGATTTTATTTAAGAGAATGACAGTCGTATAAGTAAAAACGAGTCATGCCAAGAAGCGCGTGTGAGTTTTACACCTGATCAAGACCAGCCTGTCCAGTAATTATCCTACGCAATTGCATTATTAATAGAAGACCTATGATGGACCCTCAATGTTACCTGCTCGGGAAATGCAGACAGCAGCAGAGAGGGTGAACAGACCAACTAACTTTTAAGCAAAATATTTTAAGCTTCCTTTTACCAAATAGAGCCTTGGATCAGATGGTTATATTTTAAGCAAAATATTCTAAGGCTCCATTTGCCAAACTGAGACTTAACAATTTTAGAGTTCTGTTTGTCAAACGGAGCCTTCCTCAAGGGTAAAAAAAAAAGACGCCATTTAGTTGACGTTCACCTCCTCGGCTGCTAATGCGCTAACTAAATATTTGATCAAGTCCTTAAGATTTCACAAACAAACTAATTTGTAAAACCTCACCTCGTAAATCAATCAGATTATTAGATTGGTCAGTGAGTTTGAAATTAATTCTCGTTAACAAATTATTATGACATCGCATATAGACTAGATTAGTTGGGTCTTCAATAATTAGAAATCCTGGAGGAGCCGTTGGTGCAAATGAGTATAAAATATATCCTTGCTGAGCTTGATTTGATTGTTCGAGATTTATTTGATAATTTCCTTCGATAACATCACATACTAAATTGAGCGCAATCACCGTTGAAATATTCACATTGTTCGGAGCAATATGTCTACCGCCACCTTCTGGATCATTATTATATTTCAGAATATTTGCTGTAGAATTCTTCAATTTTTTCCAATTATCGTGGATTCTTTTGAACCCAATATCAATAGCATCGTTAAGTTGTTTCTTTAGTTTATCCGGGTTATATCCAGGGATTTTAGATGTTTGAATATCCTCTTTTGGGATATTGAATTCTACCGCAAACACTTCTTTATAAATTTCATTCATTAATACTTCTTGAATAATTTTCGTATGAAATGTTTCCATATCGTTGATGATTTTGTTACCTGTTTGTACTACACTAATAAACTCGTTTTGGGTGAGAGAGCTGGATTTGATGGATATTAACAATAATGAAAAATCATTATTCATCTTTGTTAAGTTTTCTTTGATTAGGTGGGTGTAAAATATCATATTATTTTTATTGTCGTATCCTATAAATTTAGGAGAAAAATCTTGATAACTTTTTATTGGATTATCAGGTTTCATCTTGTCTGTGACATAATCGGATTTCTTAGGTTCGGGTGGAAAATCCTTCGAATTTTCTCGCGAGTTATCCGGTGGTAATTCAGGCCATCCTAACACGGATCTTATAGAACTCTGATAAATATCTACAACGTATCCTTCTGTATTTATCTCGATAGCGGATGATAATGTTGGTTCGTGAACTGTTATAGCGATTTTTGATTCTTTTTCAGTGAGAGATTTTATTCTTCGTTGAAATTCAGCATTGATCTGTTCGATTTGATATGACCCAGTTGGTATAGAAACAACCTGCCAATCTGGTGTTCCGTCTTCACGATTCTTGTTTGCAAATACCAAGGAATTATTCGGTTGTTGACCACCAAATGCTACCGATCTGATATTAGGCCAGCTATGATATACTCGTAGTTTTGCTAGCGCGATCTCGCTCACGGGAACAGGAATTGGAAAATTAACACTAAATTCGGGATGTGTTGAGGTTATTGATATCGTGCTTGTTTTCACTGGTGTTGTATTTGTTACTATTTGTTGAAGTAGTTCTTGCGACGACATTATTATTATTATTCTGCTCTAATTTCAGCATTGTTGATCTATACAATTGAGTCATAGTTGAAAATTCGCTATCTGATATTGTTGTGTCATCCAACGACGATGATATCAATGAGGATAATTGTGAGTAACTGGTAGATGCAATATGATATTTAATTAAATAATCATGTAGTTTACTCTGGCTACACGATGATAGTTTTTTTGTGATCCCGGTTAATATACCAGCAATTGTAGCCACTGCGGAAATAGCAATTGGAACTACGACCGGAGCAATCATTGTAACCGAAGATAGTATTATTCCAGCAGCAGTGATTACTCCTGACACCGAGTACACTGTGATATCAACTGTGGTTATTCTTCGTTTGTATTTTTTGATTTTTATTTGATATTCTTCACAGAGAGAACTGAGTTTAGTTTGATATTCTCTGACTTGATCATAGCGATACTGATTCGATGATGGAGTCATTTTATTTTAAAAGCGCTAGCATTTTCAATTTAACTTTTTACTTAAATCCGCTACGAATTCTACGTACCACGTTACTGAAGCCTTGGCTAGATTATCATCTGTATTTTTTATCGTGAATTGTTCAATTGTATCCTTGTCGATGATCGTTGATATCGTATTGACTCCAAATGAACTACTTGATGATATTTCAAACTGAGATTTAATCGGTGATACTATTGTTAATCGATAAATACCCTTGACTGCTGCGGTGATATCTAGTTTGTTATCTTTAGGTGTCCACGTATATGATCCGTGTTGAATCGTGTATACTACGTTAATGACAGTGGATTTATTATGAGGGATTTTTACTTTTTCAACAACGCTTATCATTCTTATTGCATCCGTTAAGATGTTATTAGTGGTCGTTTTAAGTTCATCGATGGATTTTTTAATATCGGGAAGTGTTATTTCAATTTTATCAAATGAGCTCCCAATAAACTTGTCTATGAGGTTTTTACGAAACGTCATAAATAGTTTAGTGTGTTTTTCATATTCGGATTGAAGAGTTGCTAGTTCTAATATAGAATCTTTTATTACGGTGAGTTTTGGTTCAGTCACCGGTGGATTTCCAAAAAATTCTAGTATGGGTTTGTCAATTTTGTTAATTGTATTTCTTTGTGTTTCACTAAACTGGTCAAATACAATTATATGATCATCATACTTATCATTAAGCGATTTCAATGAATTCACTGTGTTATCATATGTTGCTAATTTATCCGTAATTGTTGAAACAAGTACACCTGGTTTGAGTTTACCCTCATCAGAAAATAACGCTATAGTATCCTTTGCTGCGTCTCGTTGTTTAACCAAAATATCATTAAGAGAGATATTACTACTTTTCAACTTACCCTGACGATCTTGAAATACAACTATTTCACCGGGATCAACATTTGTTAGGTTTAATATTTCGGCTATTTCATCTTCGATTAGTTTTTTAATATCCTTGTTATCAACGGTTTCAACTCCACTATCAGGTTTCTTCAGCGATGATAAAGGTCGTCCCCAAATATCAATCATTATTATAGAAATCTTTTTATTATTCAAATCCTATGGATTTCTAATCCTATGGATTTCTAATCATATGGATTTTTCAATCCAATGACCGCTAGCGTTTCTACCGCTAGTATACTCATTTACCACTACATGAGGTGGTTTTAAAGATTCTTTCGAAATAGCATTAAGGACATTTAATACTTCTCGACCGCATATTGGTGGGTCATTCAACGTTTGTGTTGGTAGTGTAGAATAAAAAATTGGAAATCTTTTAAATTTCTTAATATAACGCATAAATTCTTTCGGCGGCGCTAATCCATATGAGTCAAAATAAATAATCCCACGTGGATCAATCGCGTATGCAACCCAATGTGTTCCAGGTCCATCGCTGTTATCTAGATTTATAATACCTGTTTCAACATCATTTGGTTGTGCCGGTAACTGATCTCTCATAAAAACACCTCTGAAATTTTTTATTTTTAATTTTTTAGCGGTATCAATTAAATCAAAATTGGACATAGGAACTATATCGTCCCTGGAATTCGAAGACCCTTTCCGCTGTACCATGAATACGGGGTTCCTGGTAGTCTTAGACCCTTTCCTTTTTTTTATACCCTTTTCCAGTTGCCTTTTTCAATGCCATTCCTGCTGCGGTACCAATGGCTCCTAATGCTGCTGCCTTCGCTACCGCTGGGGCTGCTGCGGCAATCAACCCTGGAATCAACCCTAACAACGGGAATATACCACCAGTCTTTTCCATGTTTTTAATCGCGCTTGTAGAAAGAGTAACCTGAACTCCTTTTTTTTCTTTCAGTGCTTTATTGAAGTGATTAACCTGGGTTTTTGTCAGCGATAGCTTATTCCCTCCGCCATTCATTTGATTAGGTTTCAGCGTTATTGTGGTTCCACATTGCTTAGCTGATTTAGATTGTAATTTTTTTATTTGACCAGGTGTCAACGTAACATTGATATTACTATACGACATTATACAAAATAGATTGATTCTAAATTCAAATTGCTTTGCAATTTTCAATGCAAGCATTTCTAAATTCAATTAAAGATTTTCCACTGGTGCATCAATAAGTCTCATTCGTCCACCAACACCTTCGAGTAGCATTGATTTATCACTGAGAATAACAGCAATAGCTCTATATTCAGGGATAATACCACGAAGTACACGAGCTCGGAAATGTATATCAACGACGGACTGTCTCATTAAGTCAAGATGTTCCAACGAAAAGTAATAAATTGGATAAAGAGTACTAAAATCCAACTGTGATATTTGTAGACCAGTATCGACATTTTGATCACGTCCCATATACGACAGCAATCGATGATAAACTCGTGCAATATGGTTTTGACCGTAATTAAGTTGTATATCCTCGGATGGTTCTTGTTGTCCGTTTATTCTCAGCGAGACTTCATTAACACCTAATCGATCAAATATCATATGGGAGGAGAGTTGATTTCCAATTCTCGTCGTATCCTGTAACGCAATAAATATATGACGTGGAGCTGAAATACCCTGTTTTGATGCCAGGTTCCACGTAAATATGCCGTTAACAGTTGATTGTACAACATCTGTACTCATTGTTAGCCAACTTAATAATCTCTTCCCCCCTTGATCCATAAATGATAGTAAACGTGGTTCTGTTGACAACGATGGAGTCAGCACTGGCATCCAGAGTGATAGTTTTGTTAAAATGACTTTACCGGCATCAGCATTTGGGTTTGCAGGATCTGCTGGAATCCTCCAAATTGCATCATTGTCAGTACCCTTTCGCACAACCGCTATAGTATGTTTCGCTCCATAGATAACTTTTCGGATATTTCTACAGAATCCAAATATATGATGTAGTGGAATCGCGCATGAAAATGATCTGCGTACCCCTTCCAACATTGACATACGTGTTGCAGCTCCTAGATTGAAATTAGGATCAGCGTTTATAATCATATCCTCGATACCAGCAGGAGCACCAGCACGATCATTTGGTCTTCCTACAACAAATGGATTTTTCCCAGTGGTATTTTTAATATCCTTTGCAAACATCATAGAGGGACCGGCCGATCTTGTATAATCGTCGGAATATCTTGCTAGCCCTAGTATTGTTGTTGCTACATCAACATCACGTTCTATCGACTCAATTTCCTTTCCATCAATGAGATATCTTGCACTTTCAAATAACGCCATGATACCATTATTGACAAAACCGACTTGAGTACCGGCTGGATATGGCGCTGGTACCGCAGGAATATCAGCAGCTGTTACGAGTTCACCTTCGACTTCAATAAAGGCTTCAGCGGGTAAAAAGTATTTACTGGTATCATGAACTTGAAGTTCAATTCGTGACCGAAGATCAGGTTGCACTGCGTGATAAGCAAAAAATTGATAATCACGTACAGAAGTATCTTTAAGCACTGGGGCTTCCATGTCAAATGCAACATCAGGGTTTTGTTTGAACATTTTTATTATATATCCGATGGTCTAAATCAAAAATTCTGAAAGAATTCTGAAGGAATTTTGAATTGAAAACCCAAGGAATTCATTTAGAGAAAATCGATTTTCATGAAATTATGTCGACGGATTAGCCAAAAAACAATACAAAATCAATAAAAAAAACATCTAAAATTCGATGAAACAACATATTTTTAGCCTCACAGGATAAAAAATCTGATCAAAATCGATTTTCTCTAAATGAATTCCTTGGGTTTTCATCCTCGATTTTCATGAAATTTTGTCGATGAATTGCATAAAAACACTAGAAAAATGAGTAAAAACACTAGAAAAATGGTAAAAAAAGTAAAAAATCTAACAAAATTAGCAAATTATAAATATTTTATAATATAAAAATTAAAAATTCTAAAGAATTTTGAAAATAATTATTTAGTTGGGTGTATTTTAATAATGATGATGAAAATATCTGATAATGAAGATAACGTTAGTAGAATCACAAGTGATTCTGACACAAGTGATTCTGACATTAATGTTTCTGATACAAGTGATTCTGACATAAATATTTATACAATAACCATAACAACTGAGCATCCTATTCAAATAAATAGAATCACAAGTGATTCTGACACAAATATTAGAAACACTAGTGTTTCTACAATAACTATCATAATTGGAAATCCTGTTCAAATAAATATTTCTGGAAATACTTGTATTTCTAACGTTTCCGGCGAATCTTCTTAAAACCACTTCCCGGAAGCCCACTTCCGGCTATCATATTTGCTGTTATATTATCCTGGGCGTTAGTCATTAACGACTGTAGTTTTTTATCCACGGCGTTATTTATTATTTTACTAACCTGTGTAGGCATTACTGCAGTAGATGGTAGTGAAGTCATTCCGACATTAGTGTTTCTAATGCTAGCATTTCTGGGGTTTGTTGAAAATCTTCGTGATTTCACTAGCGCTGTTAGTTTATCCCGAGCGGCTGAAAATGCCTTACTAGCAAGATCACCAACAGTGTTAATACCCTTATCTCGGATAACATCAATTGCTTTCATTGCTGCCTGTTTTGCAAATGGAGCCACTTTTGGAGCCATTCTTGAAAATAATCCCATTATAGTATTACCGAGACCATCTCCATAGTATACTCGGTATTTTGGTAATCGTGAGTTTACCACGTAGACGTTAGTTGGTTTATCATGGTTGTAGTGTATGATCATTCTCTATATAGAAGTATTATACTTCTAACACTAGTGTTTCCAAATGCTAAAGCATTTCCAGTGACATTAGTCACTATGATAACCGTAGAAATTCGAAGAATTTTCGGCTAACTCCTCAATGAAATCTCTATATGTTGCAATATCCATGATACCACCTTGAAATAACCTCCTACAGATATCAGCTGCTTCATTGATTATTTCCAGTGAGTTATTCCCGGCTCGTTTTCCTCCTACAAGTACTTCTAATCGGGATATATCACCAAGAATATTACCAGGACATGTTACACTAGCGTGAAAATCTATAGGATTTTTACCAACTAAACCACTACCCTTTTTTTTAGTTGTACCAGTTGCACCCTTCTTAGAATCAGCCTCTGCCATTATTTGTATTTCATCAGGGATTGGGTCTACTGTGTATGCTGGTGGTGCTACTGTGACCCCCTTTACCATAGCTAGAAATTGGTCATAATCAGATTTTATTTCTTTTGTGATTTTGTTTTTCCTCTTCTTTGCTAAAAACACCTTATTTGCCCAAACTTCTAACCCCTTTACAAAATCCTTAGCTGTGTCGTCTTTTAAATAATTAACTCTCTTCGCTTTTTTAACGTTGTCTTTGGTAAATGTAGCTAATCCAGCAAGTGTTGGGATATTTCTGATTGTATTTAACGCATCAACTGTAAATATATTTTCAGGAGAATAATCCCCTTTTGAAACAGCTCCCTCTTCTTCTTCTTCTTCTTCTACTTCTTCTTCAGGTGGAAATGCTTGCGTTTCTAGTGAGGAAATATCAACATCACCTAATTGTTCAATTTCTTCCTGAAGTTCTCGTTGTTGTTTTCGTTCTTGTTCTCGTTGTTCTATAGCATCTACAAAACCAGCAGGAAGTGTTTTTAATGATTTTTTCGTTTGTTTAGTTCGTTTTGATATTTTCTCTAACACAGGGAGAAAGGACTCTTTTTGCGCGCTTTCTTGTTTAGAGATTGCTGTTTTCACACCCTCAGTTGCACTAACAATAGGTTTGAAGAGTTGTTCTGTATCCTCAGAAAAATCAGTCTGAAATAATTGCCGTTGTTGAAGTTTTTCGCGGATTCTATCACGAAGGGGTAATATTTTCTTAAGAGCTTCAAGTCTCTCTCTAGCTAATCTCGTTGTTAATGATTCTCCTACCATTATTGAAAGAGTATCATTATTGTTAAATTAGAAATGCAAAGCATTTCTTTGCAAAGCATTTCATTGCAAATCATTTCGAAAGAAATCACTAACTAAAAAATGCAAATCATTTTAATACTTCCTTGTTGTTACACACATAATTTTACTTCCTCATACCGTATCGGTTATACAAACAAAGGAGGCTCTCTACACGTGGGCTCATCACCTTCAGAGTTTTCCATTAACATTTTTAATTGTCTCACTTTACAATTAATAAGTCTCTTTTGTTCATATTCTAATCCTAATTGCTTACGTACACGTTCAACGATGCTACATAATGGTACGAAGACATTAACATCTTCAGTATTTACTAAGCTCTCACGTATAAGCTTTTGGATATTTTTGATTAAAAAATATTTCTTAGATAGAACATATTTTCCTGTCTGTTCTGCAAATTGTATATCCTCGAAATTGGTCATAATTTGATCACAATCCAAACCTGAACATAATTTTACATTTTGATCCTTCAACTTATTGATTTCAATAATAATCAATTTGAGATTTTCAAGATTCATATATATATAAAAATATATTTGTTTAAATGCAAAGTATTTTAAATACAAAATATGAAAATTCTTTAAAAGTATTTCAAAATACAAAGTATTTTAAAATGAATTCTGGATATACTAAGGTGTTGATCATCTTAGTATACCCAGAAGCTTAATGCGATTATAGGTGATTATGATTATATATAATGAATGACGACGGCACATTTACCGTTTTAAACCCCCTTGGTGTTTTATACATCAAGCAGCGCTCAACGGTTACAACCGACAAACACATAACAATAGATTATAGGTGAACAATGAATGAATTGATTTCAATGACAATGCGACGGTACAACAATAGATTATAGGTGAACAATGACAATGGTATATACAATGAATTGATTTCAATGACAATGACGACGGCACAACAATAGATTATAGGTGAACAATGAATGAATTGATTTCAATGACAATGGATGACGCGGGCTATTCTACATTCAAGTGTAAACAAAACCGCAAAATCGAAACTTTGGTTTTGAATGTCAATAATAACGTTCATACCACGTGTGACGGTGTGGTTTTGTTTACACTTGAATTTCGGCTAATGCCCAATTATAATAAAGACGAATTTGTATATATACATTCATTACGACGAGTTGATATAAAATAGGTGTAGTGATTGTAATTATTTGTTTGTTTATTAGCGATCACTGACAACGTTGAAAACACATATAATACTTAAAACAGACATTAAAAAAAATGTTTAAATACGACGTGTTTATAAAACAGTTTTGTTAATACTTGAAAAAAGACAAAATTGATTGTGTTTTGTTCAGATTTATTTAATTATAACAGCCAATGAAAAATTGAAGATTTTCCAACACTAGCGTTTCCGTGTTTAAGATCCGTAACTCTGTCATTGGTGGAAATCCTACGGATTTCACACGAGTTATACCTAACGGAGTTATCTCCCGTATTATACATAAATAAACTGAATTTTGTTTTTAAAACGCTTTGAAAAAGCCGTCTTATAAATTCCCTCTGCTACTTTTTGTACCGAGGGGGGGAAAATATCGAAATACCTACCAGCTTCTGTCATTGATTGAAATACCATCTCCGTGTCAGTATTAAACGATCTTACAGGTCTAGCAATTTTCGGGTATTTCCCAGTTCTTCCTCGTTTTGTGTTTTCACATTGAGAAATAGCTTGAAGGTTGTTCAATTTGTTATTCTTGGGATTAGAATCAATATGATCAATAACAAAACCATCCTTGATTAATCCATTATACACTTCATAAACGAAACGGTGATTGAGATACATTTTCCCTCCAGCATTAAACATCAAATAACCCATACCATTATCCCGCCCAACAGATTTCTTATTTTTACTGTGTCTAACAACACCATCACTAGAAGCTTCGTAATTTTTAATAACAGGATGTCTTTGAAATTCTTGGCTCATTTGTATATATAATATATCTATTTGTCTAATTCGTTAATTGGCTGAATTATAACATTGGAAAATCTGCCTAAGTAATCTTGAGCAGTTTTTATGATTTTGCTATTGACGTCGTCAGGATTTTTGATTCTTCGCTTGTCATAATAACGTTTTAACTCTCTATAACGCTTACCCCCGCAATTAATGCATAACTGCGACTTGCCTCTTACACCTACCCCACAATGCAAGCATGGTAGAGGTCCCTCCGAACCATTTCTCACACTCTGCATATGATACCCACAGAATTCATTTCTGCATGATTTGTTACACGGAGTCTTTGATCCAATCATAAGCCATTTGCAATGATTCATTATATAAAATTTTCTTATTTAAATATTTGTTTTAATTATAATATGAAGGAATTCAAGAGATTATCGAAAATTAAGCCTTGGAAAAATGTTAGATTTAATCTCGATAGAATCTCTGATAT
Organism: Unio delphinus; assembly: GCA_029339505.1. Lineage (NCBI taxonomy): Eukaryota > Metazoa > Mollusca > Bivalvia > Unionida > Unionidae > Unio > Unio delphinus. The sequence continues at coordinate 15,438,597 of JAQISU010001238.1, forward strand.
ACCTAAAAGTCTAGTAGATGACAAAACCATATTGAGTAAAATCAGCGACTGTTTTAATGAGTTTAAGCGTGATGGAGCATCTCATACGTGGTCGACATTTCGAATTATTGATGAAGATGTCAATATACCTGTAATTGATGCTACTATGAATGATATAAGAGCAGCTGAGATACTTTCACACCTTGGTGAAATTGCAAAGCAATTTCTACGGAGGTATTTTTTTAGAATAAAATTCATTATCGAAGAGGAAGGTGAATGGATTATCAGAGATAAATTTGACCCAATCCTTAAGGATAAAAAAACTGTTATTGTGAGTAGAGATTCCAAACCAGGAATTCTAACTGGAATTGACAAACCATAGTATGAGAAATCTTACCCTGTAACAGCAGTTGTGTATGGGTTATATCCAATAAATAATAATCCAAGTATTGCAAAACTAGCTCCAATGTTTTCATCATCAGTGGCTTTGCCACTTAATTGTGTAGCAACACGGTTAATAGAACACTTCAAAAATGCATCCCGGGGAAACAAATTAACTGATCTACGAAGAAAAAAAATAACCGAATGGGAACTAACAGTGAAACAACGCGGGGCAACGATTTCCGATATAGCTAAATTAGAAGCATTATTAAAATTTCCAATATCGGTAGCGACAATAACCGGAGAAGTATTATACGAACCGAAATATCAATCGCGAGGAGCTCCAATTGAAATTATTGATCATAACAAACACGCGTGGACACCAGCGGTAAATATATTTCCACGAGAAAGAACTGTTCGATATATCCCTAAAGAATTTTCTAGGGATGGTTTAAAAAATGAGTATCATTTTAATGAAGAGAAATTATTTGATGCTATTCACGCGTTAACCAAAGACGACCCTGTGTCAGTATGGTTACTCAAGAGTAATGAGGATCCGGAAATAGGATTTGATCAGTTTGTAAAACCAAATGGTGAATTATATCGAACTGAAGAATTAGATACTAGAATGAGAAAAATCGCTAATGAGTATTTAGAAGGAAACACTAGTGTTTCTACTGTAGAAAAACTACTTACGGATAGTTTTACTATTCCATCAGTGGTAGCTCACTTCGCAAGAGAAAAAAACTCATGGCGTCCAACACGAAGTGATTTTCTGGAGGACGTGAAGTTGAGTTGCGTCGAATTTGGTCATGGAGGATTGTGGAATACGAAATACTCACGTGATGGTATGATTTCAATTGATATATCCGCGTGTTATCCTGGAAGTTTTCTCGGATATGGAGAATGCTCTGAATATTTTAAACGATTTGGACACCCCACACATGAAATGACTCGTGTTGCGATTAATGGTCCATTGCCTGATTTTGATTTAACCGGGTTCGCTCGTGTGATATCATTCGAATTAGCTACAGGGTTACATCCGTGTAGTTATCTTTGGCTTGGTAGACATATGTATGAAAAAGCGTGGATGCCAATTGTGCTATTGCGGTATATGATCGATTGTGGTATGCTAATATCGTTAATTGTCAGTGAAGCGATTATTTGTTATAACGCTCAGAAAGATGTTTGGTTACCAAAACCCGATCTCGAAAAAATAATTAACGAACAACGAAAACAATTGGGAGATTGTGAAACACTTATGGATTGGTCTAAGAGGTTATTCGAAGGTAGTAATAGAGAGGCTAAAGATCTCGGACGAAAAATAATCGGTAAATTCACTCAAGGTGGAAGATTTGACAATGCAAAATATTCTTCGAGATTAATCATAGACGATGAAGAATACAATTTCATAATATCTGATTTAATAAAAAAAGGGAAATTTGTAACCCGTAAGAACGCTTTTCTATCAGGGGAATTAGATGAGGAAGCTTACAAATCTGCGAGCGGAACTAATAATGTTTGGGTAGATGATGTCCTTCGAAATGGTAAGAAACTAGGTACGGTTGTTACCTACTGTGATGGAAAAAGTTGTCAATACACACATTTGAGAAGTTCTATGCTAGCCTATTCTTGTATTAATCTATTCTCGATGATAAATAGATTTCCTAATACCGCGGTTAGAGTAGCTACTGATTCGATGTATATCCATGAAAAATACAAATCAGATGTAGCTAAATTCACAGATCCTAAGGAAGCGTGGGGAAATTGGAGGTTTAAAAAAGAAACACTACATGAGTATTGTAAATCCGCAGACGTTGCTATGGATGATAAATACTTGAAAAGTAACCATAATATCTCAGAGATTCAATCAGAATTTTCTACTGCACCGCCTGTATCCGATCCGATTTGTAGATACAAGACAGTTTATTTAAACGGCTGTGGTGGATCAGGAAAGACAACTCGTGCAATCGAATTATTTCGTAATAGAAACACAAATATTTCTAACATGATTGTGTTAACACCAACTCACAGACTCGCCAGAGAGATGATAGCGCGTGGAGTAAAAGCTTGTACTTATCACAGCTTCTTTCGATGGAAAGGCGATAATTGGACTCCTGATCGAATGGGCGATAAATTCATTCCTGATGTAATAATCTGGGATGAAATATGCACGGTATCGTTAACAGTATTACAGATATTTCTATCATGGTTGTTATTGAAAAATACAAAAGTCGTCATGTGCGGGGATCACGGCCAACCGCAGCCATTTGTTGGTGGATCTCCACATGAATGGCTAAAAGGATTTGTAGATTATTATGAAGAGATTAATACCGACCATAGATCACTTGATGAACAATTACGAGAATTCAAAGCGCTAATTAGATTACAACCGGATAAAATCCAATGTGAAATAGCGCGTGAAATAATCTCTGAAACTCCCATGAATGATTTTTGGGAAATGTGGAAGCCAAATGATTTAATAATCGCGAGTAGAAAAATAGTCAGAGACGCACTTCAGATGAAGTTGTTTGCGCTACATAAAGAAAAATTTGCAACACTTCCAGTACCACTCTGTTATAGACCTAAGGATACACGAAAGCAGAATATCGACGTTGACATTCCTGGACAACAACAAAAGCAGAATTTAGTATTAAATGATATTGTGCTGGTTGATATCAGCGTCGTTAAAGATGCATTAGGTGCTGATAAATCCCCATGGACGTTAGGTTATGCAGCAACAATACACTCTTCACAGGGATTGACTATATCCGATACAACTCTTTGGATAGTAGATAATCATATTGAGTGGTCAAATTTAGTTTATCTCGCAGTATCCAGAGTACGGCGAATAAACCAACTTCGAAGAATTGTGGTTAATGATAATGACAATACATTAAGTAATATACACACCGATGATAATATAATCAGAAAAAAACTCTCTGGCTATAAACAACAGGATACAAAAAATAAAAGAGAATTTGACATTGATGCTGAATTAATTAAGACACTAAAGCAACAACAGAACAATCACTGCGCGAGTTGTAATTGTATAATGAGTTGGAATTGGTCGGATAAAGATCCTCGCCAATTCACCGTAGATAGAAAAGATAACAATCTCGGTCATGTCAGAAACAATGTGAGGTTGGCTTGTCTTGAGTGCAACAGACGCCGGGGTGACAGCACCTTAGGTGCTAGTTAAGACCACGCGGTGGTAATTGAGTATCCTCAGGAATCACTTGTAATTGTTCGCGTGTAAATCCTCGCTGAGGAGCAGTTGAATCCAGTCTATAGATTGGAGGTCTACCCGTAGATCGTGTTATGCCGGATATTTTATGCGTAGTGACACTCCAAATAGGATCAGTAGCTCTTTTTTTACCACCCTCAAGCTCTCCTGGTTCATATAAGTACCTTACAATGACATTACTACCAAGAATTGGTTCTTTTTGTGAAATTCCTTGGATTTCCATTTTGATAGACGCCTTCTTAATAGCGTTGACAGGTTTCATATTAATTGTTCTAGTAATCTCATTATTGATTGAGGTAATCACAGCTGGTAATCTCTTGACCCATTCACGGGATCGTTTATCCTGTATGAATTCTTTTGCGTATTGATATCCGAATAACCGCTCAGCAAGGGTTTTATTAAACCGTTCAACAATTGCCTGATCGCGATGTAGCGCAGTGTGTCCTCGTCTGATGGCGACATTATGATGATTCATCGTAGATGTAACAACACCTTGAAATTCCTTGCCAGGATCAACTTGTAACAGATTTGGCCAGCGCAGAGGACCTCGTCGATAAATTTTTTCAAATGCAGAAGCTACTTCAGTAGATGATTTTGTTTTTAACGGTTCTGCTTCTTTGTATCGACTTGCAATATCAACTAACGTTAACGCGTATTTGTAACCGTTGTCATGCGGCAGAAATAGTATATCAGCTTGATGAACTTCATTAGGTGTTGTAACATCAAAATGCGAATAGTTAATTTGTTTAGGCGCTGGTAGATAAATTTGCCATATTGCTTGTTTAGATAACCAGTTTGCCGCTGTAGTTTTTTTCACCTTTGATGCACTAGCTAGTTTATTGATTGCTGCGTAACCTCTCCAGTATCCTCTCGGAGAATAATAAATAGATTCCATATTAAAATGCTAGCATTTTCAATTACCAGCACCTAACATCAATTTACCCTTCATAGCAGATTTTACCAACCACGAAGCCAATTTTTCTTTGAAGGATTTATCAGGAATAGCATTTAACGCATGAATTAATTTTACATCTGCGAGATGTCTATGTTGAAGATTGCTGCTTTTATAAGCGACATCATGAGCATGACACGCCTTATCAATAGCGTTTATTGGATACTCGCCGGGTCGGGGCTGATTTTGATCATCAAGTCTGATATCTAATCGTGTTCCCGGTCCACAGTAGCTATATCCTGGAAGGTGCTTTTCTCCTGGATACTTTGCCCACGGTGTTCCTGGGAGTTTTGTCAATTTGGCTGCAATATCACCTCCTCGTTTTTTTTTAAAGGTTTCGTGGAAGTAAATCTAAATTTCTTTGTACTACATTGTACGCATTTACCAGAAAGCGCTGATCGATTATTTTTCGTTGTAATAGTCGTCAAGTCATTTGTGCCAGTACGCGTCCTACATTTCACACAATATAAATCCATAATTATATTATATAACGGCATGAATGTAATTGATTATTCAGCTACTCGACGACGGGAACCTATTAGACACCATGCAATGTTACCAAATTCTATTCGCGCGATTATCATCGGACCATCTGGAAGTGGTAAAACACAATTGCTACTTAATTTGATAACGAGATGGATGAAGTGGGATAAATTGTACATGATTGCTCCGAGTGTAGACGATCAACGATGTTATGAAGTATTAAAGGATTTTAATGATGCCGCGCAAGAAATTAACGGCGATGGTGTTATTGAGTTTATAACCGATATCGAAGAGGCACCTAGTATTGATGATATTGATGGAAGTATTAACAATTTAGTCGTATATGATGATATCATGTTAGATAATCAAAAGAATCCTGCTAGAATATTTTCCAGAGGCAGACATAAAAACACCGATGTGATATATATCACTCAACGTTACACTCAAATACCAAAAGTGATCAGAGATAACTGCAATATGCTGTGTGTATTTAACGGAGTTGATACTCATACTCTTAGAAATATTTGGCAAACTTGGTGCGGTGGTGATATGGATCATAATCGATTTAGAAATTTCTTTAGCCACGCTCAGACAATCCCACACGGATTTGTGACGATAAATTTATCAGACCCTCGGACAAGATATCGTATCGGACTTGATCAAATATTTAGTTAGTAAAAATCGAAGATTTTCATAGCAGCCGAGGAGGTGAACGTCAACTAAATGGCGTCTTTTTTTTTTACCCTTGAGGAAGGCTCCGTTTGACAAACAGAACTCTAAAATTGTTAAGTCTCAGTTTGGCAAATGGAGCCTTAGAATATTTTGCTTAAAATATAACCATCTGATCCAAGGCTCTATTTGGTAAAAGGAAGCTTAAAATATTTTGCTTAAAAGTTAGTTGGTCTGTTCACCCTCTCTGCTGCTCAGACACATTTATGTTTTTCATAAATGTTATTTCTAGAATCGCCCCGACAGCCACCGTTGACCATAGTGTGGCTGAAATCACGACAACGGCACCTATTATGGATAAACTAATCAGATTTGCTTTTGGAGCCATATCCATAGCAACCAGTGTGACCAGAGGCACTAATAAAATAAGTTCTTCGGGGCTTTATTCGCCAATTTAGAACTATTCCCGGAGTCACAAGCAGTCTACATAAAATTAATAAACTTTGATCGATGGCTGCTGAGGATACAATAGTTAGTATGGCTACCTTTGACACCATTTTGACGGAAATGGAACGCCACCGGCAACTCTAAGCATGGAAAAGAACCGTCGGTAGTGGATTTATAAGGATTGCTACTTATGGTAGATTCCATAATAATTAAAACTGTAATTTCTCAATCGGATGATAGAGTAGTTTGCGGTTTTGTTGATTCTAATCTAGGTCACAGATTTCTAACCCACACAACTTTCCTCTTGCGGGGGCACATATGAATAACATCCATGCATATGTTTGTTCTCGTGATACGAGGACAAGGGCATGATAAGAGAGTAAAAGGCTAAATCCAGTGATATCATACTAATCCTCTGATTGGGTATATAAATAATATTTCTCGCCAGTTTAGTCGTCTATTCTTACAAATATAACTTGTAAGTTACCGTAAGAGTCATCGACAATTATCAACAGTAAAGTATTTTTCGAATCCACATCTGAAGACACTCGGCCACTTGGGAGCCCTAAATAATCTTTTAAATTTCATACTAATATAGTTCAACAGAAGCCGATTCAATTCAACGCCATGTACCTTAACTGTCATCAAGAAACCTTCACATGAAAATTTTTACACCCATGACTCTTTACTTTGGTGGTCAGTTACTAATCTGGGTCTCTTGACCAAATCGGGTCAAATCGTTACACTACGGGTTAGTACGCAAGTTTTTTCAACATGCGTAACATTCCGTGTAACATTACAGCGCATTTCAATCCGGTTTATCCTACTTCAAACCTTTATTTTAACGGTCTAAAATGACCACATTCTTTAACACTAGTTTTACCGTACTTGTTTCTCAGGCTGCGAAAAGAATGGCCTATGAAAGGAATGCGGACTTTAGAGGATGCAAATAAAGCGAAGAATCTCCATTTACAGGCATGTGTAATCAAATTCTCAAGAAACGATACTGAACGTATGTCACTGATTACCTTGTTCTCATTTCACTGATTACCCTGTTTTTATTTCACTGATTACCAGTTCTCAATATTTGTCACTGTCTCTATGTTTGCGAGAAAGTGTATACGAATCCAAATGAAATAGGACCTACCTCACTTAATCAGTATCTGTGAGATGCTGTATTGGTATACAAATGATGTCTATAAGCAAATCTAGCAACTACTCCAGTGCATGACTGTGTGGGCAAGTATAAAAATAAAACCAATAACCGTGTGCATGTGTAATGGTTTAAACAATAAATTATATGAAATGTCCAAGGACCTTTTATATTTTTAATGGTATATTTGGTAGTAAATATAGGCGTATGATCTACCCCACCTTCAATTCCCTATGCAGCATTACCATCCTAACGTTAAAACTCGATACGACCCGTATTAAGATTGTAACGTTAAACTTCCATAAGGTCAATTGTGACATCTTGTTATGCATATGTAATTTATACAGTGTACTTTACTTTTGTCTTGACGGTTGGTTTTGTTTACTTGATTTTTGTAAAATTTTCAGAAGTAAGCCAGACTTTTACAATAAATTCAAGACCCGACGACCTTATTCACAAATTAGTTAACTTTGTTTATAAATTATTTGTTTTCTAGGATAGTATCTGACGTCAGAGGTGAAAATCTTTATATAATGAAGTAAGTTAAAATCTCATTCCTATATTGAGGTTAGTTTTAAAAGAGTCATTCCATTCTCAAGATCTTTATGTGGAATCATGTTTGGTTGTGTAGAGATACAACTTTAGAGAAATAATTTCTTTTATATTCATTGGATTTACAAAGTGCTCATTGATGCTTTGAATAAAGACATTACTTTGGTGGAATTATTGACCAACTGGTTTAATGACAATTAGTGTGGCACATCAGGACATTTAAGACTTTGTAATCAATTCGGAACATTCTGTAATTTTGGACTTATGGTAAGACATTTAGGATTAGTTTGCGATTTAATTTGTAATATAGCAAGCATTTCTCAAGTTAACACTTTGTAATTTTGAGAAATAGTCGTAACACATCATAATCCTAAACTCCATCAAGACCATATTCACTTCCACAATGCCTCAAGTGACGTTCTAATGTTGAGGTTCCATTTATCTCAACGCCAACCCCGAACTCCCAGTACCATCTGTAACTGATCTTTATATTTGATGCAAACTATTTTCATATGCGACCTTTTTATGTATACTCGTAACTACTACGCCGAACTAAAATAGGTAGGTAAATCCCTTTCGTGGCCAATAAAAGCCAGTAAAAGGATAAGTTTTCCTAATAAGATGACCAAATAAGAGTAAATCTAGCTGGAATAAATTCATAAGAAATTCCTTTTACAACACCAGTATGGAAGCAGGGTCATTATGGTAATATTGTATTCAAAATAATCATTGTTCACCGGCGGATTTCCTCTCTGGATATCTCGCTCTTCAATTTCTTCTAGAAACTGCTAATTTGTGTAGAATTTAATATCTTAAATTCATCTTATAGTAACAAGATGATCGGGTGGTATTTCGGATATACAACAACTCAAATTGATAGTATATCATATACAATGTTTAATGACAAATGATTTGAATGAGTAATCAGTTATGATTAATATATGCGTGTATATGATCCAAATGATGGATAAGTTAACATAAAACGCACAGACGTAAAATAATGAAAAAACAAATAAGTTACCTTACACAGTACTGCGAAGTGGCAAATTTATGGCGATTTATCAAGAATACATTTTTTGAGACCAAAGAACCATTACTTAGATTTTTTGAGACACGCGTATCATATCGCTATACTGCCGTGTAAAGTAATGTTCCTTTATATTGTGAATGTTGTTTCTAATTAGAACCGTTGTTTATCCAGCAGCCAGAAGGATTGTTAGTAACATGGCGAACTTCATTTTCATGGGATAGTTGTCAAAATTGAGAAATCGCAGAAATTCTGTTCCTTAAAACTACCAAGTCAGTCTGACCCGATTTTGGCGACTCTGAAAGAAAAGGCAGCAAAGACATTTGATTCTGATTGGTTACGCTAAATAAGGGGTGTGTTTTCACAACAAAAATGTCATAGGATTTAATATTGTCTTATTGAAATTGAAATCAGTCTGAGTTTTCCTGCGAGATGACAAGAGATAAAAATTCACTACAGGCTCCGAGTGGAATTTGAACGAAATTCATTCGTAAAAAGTGTGGTCCAGGTAATCTGCAAAAAAACTGGTTGGGTGACGAAACCACAAACAGAGAAAATAGCCTTTTGGACGTATTGATGTTACGTTCCCTGAGACATATACTGAGGAAAAGGAACTAGAGGAAAGTGCAGTGAGATATGTAATCCTTTGCTGAAATTCTGCATCGAGCTGAAAGTCTAACGTGTTAAGATTATATCCTGAGACGGATGGTAAAAGTATCATTTCTGAGAGCCAGAACAGCCACAGAGGAAACGGAAACTGAGGACTACCAGGTTATGAAATCGTACAAGGCGTTGACTTCGATTGTTTCACTCGATCCTATGATGAACTAAAGCTATCAATAACAGATCGGCTAGTTTATTTAAGTCTATTTGAGTTTTCTTGTAATTCGGTGAAAGTTATATTTCTAAAGCAGAATATATTCCTAATGAAAGGAATTTTCCCAATTGTTTATGTAATTGATTAAATTGTTTGTTTATCTTTATCCATCTATAAGTGTCAGCACTTATCTTTACTCGAACCGGGGTAATTATATCGAGGGCGGTCATCTCTTAGATAACGAGTGCTAACATGGGGTGGGTTATAATAATAATAATTATTATTATTATTATTATTATTATTATTATTATTATTATTATGCAACCCTGTGATAGTGGGCAATACAATAATAGATAATATAATTAATTATCATTTCACCTACACCCCCATGACAAGTACAAAGACAATGGGAGAATGATTCACAGTGATTTCACCACAAAAGGAATGATGGCTGTTACTCAAACAATAAAATAGTGCAGTATTTTACTCATAGTAAAATATATAACATTTGTATTCATTCAAATAGTGAATTTATTTAAATAAAAACAGATACAGAAATTATCTTAACAGTCCCAAAACACTTAGTTTTACAAATACCCAAAATTAGCCTACGGCTGAACGATTTATGGATTTATACCCTCAGTCACCAATATACTCAGCTACCAGTCACACTGGCCAATTAAGCCGTCAGTATTTCAGATTGGTCAATCAAATAATCAGCGACCACCAATATTGGTCAGTAATGCCCAATCACCTGCTACTCGACCAGGAACACCATTCAGCTCTACAGGTGATACCACGTCGGCTCCGATCACTCTCTGGTTACTCTGGTCATCTCTACAGCTGATCACACCGGTCAGATATCAATCCGGTCACCTCGTTCACACTGTCCCGCTTTATAGCTGCTTCGTTCAACTGGAAATATATTTAACGCCGTGTACTATGCATGACACGGGCATATAAGATGGAACATAATGATGTTACATACGGTAAGCTATACCGGGTACATTATCAGCACAATAGTTACAAAGCAATACACAAATTCAGAAGTGAACTGAACCGTGCCCGATAAGAATCCTATAATACTAAACACCTCTTAAAAATGCAACTTTGTAAAGATATTAATCTCTAGGTAAGTCACACACAAGAATAGAACATGTTTGCATTCTACCACATAGACTAAATTTACGTCAAAAATATATAAAGATAGACCTGGTAGTACAGTAGTTATAACTTATGCGCAAGAAATTAATAACTCGCCTACCTCTACAGCTGAAGATTTGAAAGTTCATAAGGTAGACCCGTTCACTGACAAGACCTTCCGTAATGTAATAATGTTTTGTACCTACGGTGAGTAATTTATACAAAGATATCGCTGTGCGCTGGAAGCATTCGGTTCTGTCATTCAAAAGCACTTCGCACGTGCGGTATTTGTTGAACCTCACTCATTATTCAGCTCTAACAAAATGGGCCCTCGTTATCATATAACATCAGTCCAACAATTGCGGCCTGACAGAAATGGAGTTTGGGAGATGTCAATTGTCCACGGGCTCCAGACTAAGGGAAATATTTTGCAGCATTTCATCTTCACTTAGGTGTTATTTGTCGGAAAACGTAGATTTAATAAAGAGGAGGTTGAAAGCTGACATAACCACTATTCTGTGTAGCAAAGAAAGGGGCGCCACTCATGATGATTGCTCTTAGGCACCTCGAACCTTCAATCTGTCACCGCAGTCTGTGTTAGTGAGCAGGCATGTATAAACTTCGGGAACGACTTTTAATTTAGTCGTATCGCTAATTGACTTTTCACGCTTTCAACGTTTGCCTTCGTCGTATGGCTAGTTTGCAATTTACACTTTCAAATCTGAGATTTCCGACTCGGCATCTATTTGTATGAAACCATTCCACTTAACATGGACGCACTACACGGCAACTAATTAATATAACGTTCCACTTAATATGGATACCCTACACTGCAACTAATTAATCTAACGTTCTACTTAACATTAACACTGCACTGCAACTAAATCATCAATCTTTCCACTTAACATGGACAAACTATACTGCAATTAATTAATCTAACGTTCCACTTGACATGGACACACTACACTGCAACTAATTAATCTAATGTTCCACTTAACATATACACTCTACACTGCAGCTAAAGAATAAACATGTCCCACTTAACATGGATACACACTGCAATTAAATGAATCAAAACGTTATGTTTAACATAGGCACACCACATTGCAGTTAAACGAATCACAACGTTCCACTTGACATGGACACAATTCATTGCAACTAAATGAGTCAAATTGTCCACTTAACATGGCCACATTACAATGCAATTAATGAATGAAAATGTTCCATTTAACATGGACACACTTCATTGCAATTAAGGAATATAAATGTTCCATTTAAAATGACACACTCCGTTGCAATTAAGGAATAAAAACGTTCCATTTAACATGGACACACTCCATTGCAATTAAGGAATATAAATGTTCCATTTAAAATGACACACTCCATAGCAATTAATGAATACAAACGATCCATTTAACACGAACACACTGCAATTAATATACATCATTGACTCCAAAGCACCTTTATCCTAACATATGGCTAATTCAACAACGTCTGCTTTGTTTTCGCGCAAACTTTATATACAAACGCGATTTGAAAATGAAGTACAATCTGTGAAATGTTGCATATTACTCTATTATGCTACAATCTGTGAAATGTTGCATATTACTCTATTATGCTACAATCTGTGAAATATTGCATATTACTCTATTATACTACAATCTGTGAAATGTTGCATATTACTCTATTATGCTACAATCTGTGAAATGTTGCATATTACTCTATTATGCTACAATCTGTGAAATGTTGCATATTACTCTTTTATGCTACAATCTGTGAAAGTTGCATATTACTCTATTATGCTACAATCTGTGAAATGTTGCATATTACTCTATTATGCTAAAATCTGTGAAATGTTGCATATTACTCTATTATGCTACAATCTGTGAAAGAACATTTGTTGTTATTCCGCCCATTTGTCAGGCTAAGAGACAGAAGAGCTAATTGTTTAACGAAGCAAGTTCGCATCATGCGGCCAAATACGTAGGGTTATTTTGTTTTTATTGTTGTGTCAGGTTGTGGACACTGTGAGCTTCCATATGTTCAAATAGGGAGGGATAGAAAAGGTCAATTTACACCAGTTATTATTAAATTACTACCATTAGTGAGAGAAGTTTTCATCTGACATGACATCGTCTGATAAATATGTTATGAATAATTACAAAAGAATTAGACAACTTATTAGTTTTTCTGAGAGTTTACTAAGCTTATTATCATGAGTTTTAAATACTCCAATAGTTCAAGGATCCTTTTTTAAAGCTATTTTCGTGAGCGTTTTTCATGTGTTTTTTTTTTTAAAGTTCCAAACAAGGCTATTAAGTACAATGGAAAACACCGCTGCAGTCGTGTACCAAACTTGATTTGACTAACAGAACTTAAGTCTGGATACAAACTCAAGACAAGAATCCATGCAGCGATCACACTGATTAACATCTACGTCTGTCTTCAAATTGGCCAATCCAATATTTTAGGTCTAAATGTACATTTTAAACTGGTTTTAGTGTATTGGAGTCTGGAGAGAGGCTATAAATACAGCTAAATACAGCTTATCAATGTTCCAACATAAACAACAAAGTATCATTATATATCTCTTTTCTCTTGACAAATGGACTTTATTTTCATAATTTTAGAGGACAAATTAATATGGCTTCTTTTGATACCTTTATCTCAACTCTACGAAAACCGATTTGCTTTTATTTTATGCTATGGGGTTGGTGGGGATGACAAACCAAATAAGGCAGCGTTTGAAGTCACTTTAAAACGTATTTAAAGAACATACAAGTAACACTGATCTATTTAACATTTCAACCACTGTCATCTCTGGCATGTCTTGGAAGACAATACGGAAAGACGTAGCTTGGAAAAAGGGTCATGACACAGTTGACTAATTATTGGCAGGAAAATTCGGCGAAAATTGGCGGTTTGTTGATTTTCCCGCAGTTTTAACACGATAGCTTGTTAATTCGAGAAGTTTATCCTGGCTTATTAAATAAATCAGACAGATTTGTTGCTACGCAAACCGATAATAACATACGAGGCTTCCACTATTTGCTACCTCTGACAGTATCCTTAATACAGAACAAAAGGATGATACCGAATGTCAACGAGAAAAGGTCGTAATTCATTCGGTTTTCTCGGCTAGGAGACAATAAAACCGGGATGTAACCTGAAGCATATAATTAGTCCGCATCATGCGGCGACCAACAAAGACCTGATTTTTGTCGGGAGTTGTTAGCGGTTAGTGTTCATATGTTCGAAACATTTTTATAAATGATGTGTAGTTTGGGATTTATCACATACTGTATGTTCTACCACTGGTCCTTCCACTACATTTTTTTTACATTTACATGTTTCACTTGTTGTACGTTACAGAATGACCCCAAAAAGTATTCAGCACTGATCAAATATTTAACATACATTGCTGTCATTTCCTTTATTGTGAGACATGTCTAAGAATTTCCCTTCCACGCATTTAAGGTGTTAAAGTGTTTGAGAGTTGGCCAAACAGGTGAAAGGAGCAAAATAGGTTGTCGTTTTGCGCGCGCGCGCACACACACACACACACACACACACACACACACACACACACACACACACATATATATATATATATATATATATATATATATATATATATATATATATATATATATATACAATCCTCATATGACACTGAACTCACTCTAACTAGTATTGTGTGGTCAACTAAGGATTTAACCTATCGCAATAGTTTGTTTTATTGCTGTGGCTAATCAACCTATAACCCACCACACTGAGAGATACAAAACTGATAATTTATGCAATTTTTAAAATAAAAAACTCTGAATGATCTACCTAAATTTACAAATGCCATGAAGATGCATCGACTCGTTTCTTATAGTTGGTGTTGTAACGTTCTTTAAAATTCATTCGCGTGAGAGGCAAGTGACGCTCATTGACTGTCAGTTGAAGACGTTACCCAGAAAAGCCGTTACCGCAACAAATTTTAATCAAGTAACTGTAACAAAACTCCTATCACTTAACTGGATATTTTATATCTGAACTGTACAGGTTGAGATATGTACTTAACCCCGAGTTAATTTTGTAATTAATTTTTCAAATAAATTAAAGTCGTCATAATTATCTAAAGTCGCTTTATTAGCGCACGTGACATGAAATTCTTGATTTCTGCATTTTGCGACACCAAGAAAATAATTGTAATAAACTATAACTCTATGAAATAGTTGGCGGGTATTTAGTGGAGGTAGGTGACGGGATAACTGTATAAACAAATAACGTTTCTTCAAAGGAAGCTAGCGGTGGGATATGTTGGCATTAAATCAGATGGTATGAAATCCTGGTAATCGCATCAGGACAGAGACCTAGTAAAAGAAAAGGACTGCAATAGCTAAACAAACCTTTTTAGGTATGTGAATATAAACAGTAACAATACAGTTCTCCTGATTCCCTTTCTTGCTTGAAAAAGTCTAATATTTTATTATATACGGCAGTCCAATATGGCACCTATACCATTACTATGTGGTTTCCCTGTGGTCCAACGCATTAAACTAATGTCATGGGAAGCCTTAATTTTATAAACCGTCGTTTATTCGATGCTTGTGTTAAGCAGATGTTCGCTCGAAACAGTATCTCTTGACTAGTCGCTAGCAATTGTATTGTATCTTGCACGCTATGGGTGTGAATAGCTTTAAACATCCACGAAGCCTGTTTTTAATCTTTTCTTTTATTCAGGACAGTACCCTAAAATGTGTCGAATTTATCTTTACTATGTAAATGACACCCACTAATATGCAGGTAAAACGAGAATTTGATTAAAGTGGTATTGCGAGCAGTTTTATTTATTCTAAAATCTCCATAATTACATTCCTGCTCCCTGAAAATGAATCTACCCGTGCTCCACCGCGGTATTAACAAAAGCCCACGATATCTTTAATTTATCGGTTGTCCTATTAATTAGATACTCGATAGTATACTGCCAGAGAGAGAGAGAGAGAGAGAGAGAGAGAGAGAGAGAGAGAGAGAGAGAGAGAGAGAGAGAGAGAGAGGGTGGGGGGTGGGTTACAAGAATGTAGCGTTACATCCAATATGTCCAAACCAAGATATGTTTTCTTACTAAATTAAGAAAACAATGTTCCACTGTGCAGTCACTACTAGGAATGACTATATTCTTATATAGTTTTATATACACAAATTATGTGTACTTGACGTTATGTTTATTTTATATTAACATTTTTAAACTTATACAAAGCGTAGCTTTTTTATGCATTAACAATTATGTCTACCAAGAGACCTACAATAAGTTAATACAATAATTTAGGTGAGTGACTGGTTAGTCATTACCTTATTGACCAGTTTCAAAAACTTAGTAAGTCTCAATCAAAAGGTCCTGCTTGATTTGTGCATGCTTCATAAAGATTGATATGTATTGTGATTTGTGTATGCATACTGTCGAGTAATAGCGTTATGTTCAACAGAAAAGAACTAATGACTAAAAGCACAGTATCTCATAATAACACACTTTATATTTTGTGTTGGATATGCTTCTAATTTGTTTGTGTCCAGTTTTTAAATAACAAATACAGCTTCAAATAAACACTAGACATAGATCTGCATATCATATCAGTTGGGTTTTGTTTGTCAGTCCGGTTTTAAATACTTTTGATTTCTTAGTAAATATAGTTTTTAGTTTATTTATTATCGATATGTCTTGTTATCGATAGGTCTTGTTATCGCAGACTGTCTCATATTTGATTACATATTTTACGAGGTAATTGGATCCTACAGGAAACTAAATTTCAGCTTTGATATGATAATTGATCCCTATCAGATTAACCGCTCACCTTAAACAATTTAACACTAGCTTTACATATATTAGTCACTGAAGTCAGTATTTGTTGATCTCATTAAACAAATCCAAACTAGTTGAGGCGTTAACGTAATTTATCAGGCAAACTGGCCATTAATTTCATTATCTTATCATTGGATTCTAGTTTAGATGATTTCGTTTAAATCTACTATTTCTTTTTTAGCAAGACAATTTCATCGGTATGATGATAACTACGTAGTTTTCATTCAAAAAATGTTTTTAAATGTGACAAGATATATGTCTAAATATTAACAAAGAAGCAATAATAAATAAAAAATACCTTTTTATTCATGTACTTGATTACATATGTTACTTAGTTTGTTAGTTGGCTATTTAGTTAGTAGGTTGTAAATGCAGAAACAAGAAACTTGTACGTAGAGCAGTTCTAACTTATAAGAACGATCATGCAATATTTCAAACATTACATGTCGCACAAACAGATAATTTTGCAGGTCAGATGTCTTGTGCTGAAGTTAAAGGCATTAAACCTTCAAGCAAATACTGTGACCTAAATATATGCAAAGACCTGTAGTTCTTCAAGAAGAAAGCGAGAAAGTATTTCATCTACGTTTAAATGGTATACAATGTATAAGCCCAGGCTTAATGTAGATTGCATAACAATAATTATTACCAACAATAAGTATTACGATCTAGAACGAGTCTTATACATGCTAAAATAACAGACGGCAATTTGTCCAGATGTTTTTCTCATAGGCTTAAAACATATCATACTTAGATGATATCTAACTGTATTCAGTTCAGACAAAAATTCATAAAATTACATAGAAATGTTTATCCACCATTGTGAAATCTGCCATGGACTAATATATATTTATTATAATTTTGATGTTTGTTTGTCAGCTTCAATATTTTTATTTTTTCATTAAATGCATTGAAATGTAAATTTATTAACTAGAGATGATATTTTAAATGAAAATCAGTTGACCTGAATTATTCTTTTGTAAACAAGTAATGTTGACCTACATTCTGACCTTGATTCGAGGTTAATGGCAACCAATAAACGTGTTCTATTTTTATTTTAAAATGATTGGCTGTTGTCAAGTTCCAGATGGGAATAAGTGATTTAAGAAGTAAAAACTTTTTATTTGTATTCTTAACGTAAAACGATTGGTTCTTGTCAGGGTCACGTTTGGAGTACGTGATGTAAACAAGATCACGCGACCCTTATGTCGAAATCCAGGAGTTAGACTTAATAAGAGATGTTTAGAGAAATATTCTCAGCTTTGGGCTTTTACACCTGACGTTAAGTCATTTTATTTTGTTCTAGCCAGTTTTTTAATTCATGTTAACCTTTTCATCAGTTCATTTTGATTTTGAAAGATCATTTCGTTTCTCTGGAAATAGTTGATGTGCTTGTACAAAATTCTTAGACAAAGACAGTTTACCAAAATTTTATTTGGATTTCCAACACCGGAGTGTTAAATCTTGTGATTCTATAAGGAACTGTATTTAAATACAGTACAGACTTCAGCATACGTCATCTCCTTCCTTCTTTGATTTTTAAACTGGACTCTAACTTGAATCTACTAGAACATTTCATTACTAAGACTTTTGTAATTTAATTCGTGGATTATTCTTGGATTACGTTTGGGTTGTGATTCTTAAAACTAAGTTTTTTTTCCCAGGGAAATGAATAATTTGTTAAATTTTAGAAATCTTGTTGTTTTCACTTTTGCAGCGTTACTGTTTAATAGATCCTAAAGACGTAACACTATCTCATTTTCCTCCATCTATATGGCAAATTAAGGGTTACAAGTAATATACTAAAGAGTTTTTAAAAAACCCTCATTTGGTCAGTCATGAGAGGTATAAATTATAGCTTCATATAGTTAAATACCGAAATAAGCATCTCTTGCAAATACATAAATAAATAGATAAAAATAAAAATAAAAAATAAATAATTTATAAAACAATATATATAAAAAATATTTAAAAAAAATATAAAAAAATAAGCAAACAAAAATATAATGTATCATGTTAGGTGGGGTAAAATAATCTGATTCAAAGCACCATTCAGGATTAGTCACTCTGATTCTTTTATTAATTTAAGTTCTAAATTCATAACAATCGTACATTTGAAGATGAATAAAGGATGGAAATTGTTTTTCTTTCTTAGCCATTGCAAAAGGTGCAAAAACAGTTGTGGCCTGATAGTTTATAAACTCAGTCAAGACAGGTTGTAGGTTCTTAGTAACACCTCTTTAAGATTCATCTTACAAGAATCAGTGGCAATTATAAATGTCTCGTTTAATATCAATGGTGCATCACATCAGTGTTAGGTCTAAATTCCGAATCAGATAATTATAGGTTTACATGGACTTCTGGCTAAGATATTGACGATGTCCAACCAGGTGTGAGAATGAAATCAATACTGTAATAAATACAAACGTTCTGTACAAGGAAGAAATCAAATCATAGAACACGCTATGTTTTGGCTAATTAAAAATGTGATTACTTGTCATGTAATCAGAGATTTGTTAAAATTCCAGATCACTCTATTTAAATGAAGAATCCATTTTTCCTTTATAATTGACCTATAGTTAAATACAAAATACTGCGATATAAATGCGCACATGTCGTCAACGTTAAGCTTTCACTCTAATGATAATCAATGTTTTCTTTTTTCATCTTCTTGAATCAGACTATATGGATAACAATTACGAAACATCAAAACTAGTGTGGAGATATCAAAAATAAAAGAAATAATATGTAGCAGAAAAAAACAACATTTCCATGCTATTTTGTACCGCCATCTAATACTATTCTCTTAGTGATAAAAAGCAACAACTTTTCTTTACATTAAAATCATACTGACCAGGATTTTGAGAGTGGAATCTTTTTAAACAAACCCACTACACTGTATAAATTCCTGAACTCTCCATAATCTGCCCCACAACACGAACTCACCCTCTTCCAGTCTTGCCCATTTTGGCAACATCATCCGCATTAGAAAAGGTCAGATTATATGCATTCTGGTTTCTTCCATATAATCCTCGTAAAATGTTCTAAAATTGTGTCATGTCTAAACTTTACAACATGTATACTTGTTTTCACTAAATTGTTTCAAATCCTGTTTTGCACGTTTTGCTTAACAATAGGGGGCGAAAATGAACAATACTTATACTTTGCTTTGAAATACCTAATGGTTATGCCGTGTCAAGATTTTTGGACATCAAAGCTGCCTGGTTAACGGATGATCGGGCCACGTTAACCGTTTGTCCGACTGATTCAATTTTGTTACATGTGTTAGGATTAAATTTTTAGTAAACTTAATAACATTGATATTTTCTTTAAATTGTATTAAAGTAATGTTTTATTTGTTTATATTAAGTAAGTTCTAAAAGTGTGTTAAGATTAATTTCATTTATTTCCAAAGCACAACTATATATTAATTGAAGGAAAATAGTTGATATACGAAGCATAAGTTGGCAACGCAAATCATTAGCTATACGAATATACAGTATTGTGTGAAAATAGGTTATAAAGCAAAAATCAGTCAGCTCTTAAGTTTATCAGTGAGACATATATTTTGTAAAACCAGGCATTGGCAGAAATCTTACTGAAGTTAGTCAACCCCTAAAGTCTTATCGGTAAAACACAGAACAAACTTCCGTACTGACGTAAATACAGAATGGTTCATGTCTAAATGTTGGACAGTATCTAATGTTTGACGGATATTGCTGCTGGCTTTATATATTAAACATGTTGCTGATTTAGAATATTTAGGGATTATCATGTTCGGACGTAACTAATGCCAAACGAACTACAAATCTGAGTTGTACCTTATGTCAGATGACGTCAAATTAAGCTGGTTTGGACCAGGAAAAACTGACTTTTACTTGACGAGAGAATAAACATCTATTTCCAAGGGTACGTTAACCTGACACAGGATGCATATAAAAGACCACGCATTTAAGGGTCAGGTCAGTTCTGTACCGACAGAGGAAATAGATGTTTTGTCTTCTTATTACAGGTAAAATAATTATATATTCGTAACTTCTTTAGAAATAAGTATTTTTAATGATTGAGATTTTAATAGTAAAACTGTTTTGTGTGCAACATTGCTACTGAATTCTTTTATTTATAATATATTGTAACGGAATGTTTAAATGTTCTAAATAATTTATATTTAATTATATTTATGTACTTTTTATTGTAAGGTTAAGATTGCTACCAACTTCATGTTAGATTTAATATTGAAATAAAGTATTCTTTAAGTAAGAAAGAATATTATCTAGCAATATATTCTAAATCAATATTCTATTTTAAAATAAGTAAAATGCATTTCTTTAAATTAATTGTTACATTAACTATAGTAATTACATCTTACACTTTTGGTTATCTTGAAATTGATTGAGAATTAACTATTTGTATAATATTCTAAAATGCAGAAGTTATACGATTAAATGAAGTTGGAAAGCTTGAAAAAGGAAAATATAATATGTATTGCATGAACTTTTATTATAATGTTTTTAGATGTGTTTCTAGAATGTAGTCAATATATTTGTGTTGTTTAATTAAATAAAAAGGTCAGTTCCGTACCGACAAAGGAAATAGATGTTTTGTCTTCTTATTACAGGCAAAATAATTATGCAGATGTTGCTGTTTTAACATTGTGACGGCACGAGGTTAAGAGAGCTTTCTCTCTTTCTCTCTCTCTCTCAAAGATGTAGCCGTACAACAACCGTTATTACAACAACGTTTTCTTACATAACACATGTTCACTATATATATATATATATATATATATATATATATATATATATATATATATATATATATATAGAGAGAGAGAGAGAGAGAGAGAGAGAGAGAGAGAGAGAGAGAGAGAGAGAGAAAGAGAGATTCTCTGATTATGATGCGAATATGAGGAAAAATACTTAACGGATTAAGAATCAAATCTAAATATAATCCAAGAATAATCTATGAACTAAAATGTAAAAGTCCTAATAAAATATGTTCGAAGGAATTTGAGTTCGAGTCCTGGCCAAAGACCCCACATTGAAGGCGATGTCGTATGCTTTAGTTAATATAGCACTGATTTATCAACAGTTTTTTTTGTAGAACCACAGAAATTAATATTCCGGTGCTTGAAATTGTAAATTTAATTTACTATATGTGTCCAAGAATTGATTCCAAGCACAAGTATTTCCAGGGAAGAATGATCTCGTAGATGAAACATTTGACGTCCAAGTGTTTAAAAGTCCAACTGGCTGGCTCACTTTAAGAAAACGATTATACAGTCTAAGTAAGACTCAAAATAGAAACCAATACGAGTCACGTGATCACTTTCTAGAACAAAATCGAAGCTTCAATTGATTAACATCATAAACTCCCAGTCATCCTCGATTTTACTCTCCTCAATCCCACACTATGAATGAATTAAAGGATTTTTTAAAAAAAACGTTGTTTACTCCAACTCTGAATCAAGGCCAGGAACTGTGTCAGCATTAAGATACAACGTTGTAACAATAGTTTTTTTTACGAAACACAGTCAGGTCAAAATAATTTCTGGAAAATGTAAAATTCCCGTGAATAACAATACATTATTATAACGTGTAATATAATTTATAAAATAATTAAAACTAACTATAATTAAGTTAAATCAAATAAAAATCAAATCAAATATACAAAACATTATTGCTACAAAATCTATGCAATGTCAGGTATGTACAAAATAAGTAGGTAGAAAACGCTTTTTCTGCTTCATTAAACCACATCAAACCAGTTGTAAATATTCTGAGAAAATATTTTATTTACCAGTTTGTTTTTAACCAACATAATAGCCTCGTAATATATTTTGTTTCGCTAGAATACCGTTTATAGTTGCGAGTATTGAAAAATATAGGGATTATTTCCAGTGGTCGGGATAATCATGTAATCAGCCTCATTTGAGTTTATTTCTGTATAAACTGTACGGGGAACTACTTTTTACTAACTTCTATAAATTGAGTTAACGAGCAAAGTAACTTACTTCAACGGTGAATCGTAAGGTATATCCACAGTGTGTTGTGTTTACTTTAAATAAACCAGAACATCGTCAGCAAAATTAGGAACAATTTTGTAATACAAATCTCAAAAATCTTGCTGACAGAATGTATCCAGAGTCGCAGTGCGGGTTCCTTGCACAGAGGTACATAACCGACATGATCTTCTCCATCAGGCAACTGCAGGAGAAATGCAGAGAACAACACAAACCCATCTTCCTCGACTTCGTGTTCAATATGGTCAGAACAAACAGGCTCTTTACAATCCTGGCGAAGATTGTATCCCATCCAAAGCTGTTAAACATGTTCTAGTCCGTCAGCTATGACATTAAAGGCATATTGCAGTACGTGGGCTCACTATCCGACCCCTTCAACATCTGCAGCTGAGTGAAACAATGATGTATCCTTCGGCATCTTCTTCCTTGTTCTGCTCTAGCGTGTCTTTTGTACGTCCACAAAAGGGATCTACAGGTACATGCGATCAGACGGCAAACGATTCAACGTGTCAAAATTAAATGCAAAGAGCAAAGTGCATGAAACAACCGGTAGGGACATGCTCTTTGCAGACGATGCCGACCTAACCACTCACACATAAGCTGAGTTACAGCACCTGATTGACCGCTTTGCTAAATCATGTGGTGAGTTTCGGCTGACCATCAGCCTAATGAAAACAAACGTGATGGCTCAAAACGTAGACCCCCAAGCATCAACATCTACGAACTTGAGGTAATCAGTTCACTACAATCACCAACAACCTATCGCTCTATGCTTAGCTTATCAAGCGGATTGGAAAGGCATCAACAACTCTCTCCAGGTCATCGCAAAGAGTGTGGATCAACAGTATGCTGACCCTGAACAATAAGATCTCGTGCATGTGTGATCGAGTAAAAAACAATGAGGTCCTTGAATGTGCCAAGATTCTCAGCATGGTAACACTCCCCCGCCAACATTGCATCCCATGGCTGGACCATTTTCGTCGGACGGATGACGGACGGATCCCCAGAAACCTTCTTTATTCGGAACTTGCCTTTTACTTGCCTCTAACTGGTCACATCTCCGCTTCAAAGACGTCTGCAAGCGCAACATGAAAGTCCTTGATATTGATGTCAACACCTGGATTGAGGTTGCTCTAGATAGGCCCAAGCTGGCGGCATTCCTGATCACTGGTTTGAAAGCCGGCTAGGACAAGCTACGCTTGCTAGCTGATGAAAAGCGATCTTGGAGGAAGCAGAAGCAGCTCCAAAGCAGACCAGACACGTCTGTCAAGGGTAGCAAGGGCTGGCACTCCTGTCTTGGGCTACATAGCCACTTCAAAGTCAGCACAAACACCAACCTGGACATCTCTCATAGGCGCGCACTTCCATTGTCTCTCGAGACTAACGGATGCCAACTAAGTATTTGAAGTATAAATATGTTATTTATAGCATATAAATTTAACCTGACCTAACAGGAGACTGACTCTCTCTCTCTCTCTCTCTCTCTCTCTCTCTCTCTCTCTCTCTCTCTCTCTATATATATATATATATATATATATATATATATATATATATATATATATATATATATATAAATAACTGCTGTGGCTATTTAGGCAAGGATATGATATAACGTTCTGGAAAAAAAATATCACAATATGACATTACATAAAGATCAAATAAGGTCTCAACTCTTTTGAACACTACCTTATCAACTCATTAAAATTATATTGGAAAACACCGTATTCTATATGTGTGGTTATGTCTTGTCTTTTGGCATGTTATCTGTACATTGTTCGGTGACAGACAGAACTACAGCTATCCATGATAAAGACACATAGATGTTATCTAAATAGATGTCAGTACGTACGCTAATTCGAACTGTACACCAAACTCATTGTATACAAACATTAAAATTGTATTATGAACGAGACTACGAAATCTCTTCAGCCTCATCTATCATCACATAATACAAAGTAATGTTCTACCATCAGCTGTATCAGAAATGTAAATAGTATGTCTTACCTCCTTGGTAATCAGTTGTCAAACGTTTCCCTTCAAGAGATAATTTGAATGTGAAGGTTAAAATTTCATGGGTTTTATCCTAGCTTAGTATTACATTGCCACAGCACATGCTCAAAACTATGCAAGTCAATGTTCTCTATGGCTCCAATGGAAGGGCACTTACTGTGTAAAAAAAAGACAATTTTTGCTGATGGCGACATATAGCACCTGTGAAAATGGAAGTTCATTTCTAATCCATTTAAAAACTGTAGTGGCTCATAGAACAAATTTAACAAAATTTATTGACGTTAAATAACGAATAAAACATTAGCAGGGAGTCAGATGACATTTGTCACTTAATTGTTTCTAATTAGTCATAAGCAGGCGACAACGAGGATTGTATATATATGCATAAATGAAATTTTCATTTAAATGCAATCGCATTGACCTGTCTTTCAAAGCCGAAATTGACATTGGAATGGAATGTTGATGCTTTAGCATCACAAAATCTCTGATTATTTGAATATCGTACATAATTGAGCTCGAAAACAATTTGAATACAATGGATCTGCAACACCTATCATCTACTCCTACTTCTTGCCAGCTCCCACCCCTCTACCCACTCTTTTCCTGGACAAGAACACAGGATAAATAACCAATATTTGTTTCATATATGATGCGCCTTGCCGCTAATACATTGTATACATATGGTATATACGACCATGACGTTTATAAAGATTAGAATTCATTGCATACAAAGTGCTGTCAACTACCATTGATTTGTCACCATGATGGCAAGTTTTTGGTTAGGTGTTTGTCATGCCCCTTTGACATATCTGAGGCCCATCAGGCGTTGGGATATATATGATATATATTGATTGCTAATTCTACCAAAAAGGAAATTAATTATAAACAATGGAAAATGGCAGAGGGGTATTATTGACCGATGTTCTGAGAGGATGGGGGAGACTGAGATTATATTAAAATTTGAAAAAACAAACAAATAAAGCACATCATACGGAGAAGTCAATGTTAGTTATATCCTTACATATAGAATTTTGGGCGATGCATTAGGCTACAGGGATTAGTGAGAGGAATAAATCCATTCTGTGAGAGATTACTACCTATGACGTTTTGATTTTGTACTGTACATCTTTCGTAATTCAAAAACAGTAGCAGAATGAAAATTATAAAGAAAAAATTGTATGTAATCCTGAAACTTTTAACCTATAATAGGGTATCAGACGAATTCGAACATCTAAGTACAAATCTACGCAGACAGGAAAGTCATCTGTCGCTGCATATACAAGTTTTTGCTTGTAAGAAACGTGGCGGAGGTACTTAGTTAATTCGTACGTACATTGAGATGAAACTAATATACCCTGTTTTTTAATAAACACAAAAAGTGGATTAACGATTGATGACCAACATTAGAAACCTCTGGATAGTGTTTGGTAAGTTGGTTTTTAAATGCACTTTCAAATCATTACTGGCATTATCATGCCGAGGTAAGGAGAGCCAGTGCCTTTCTGATGGACACGCTGAGGAAAAGGATGGTCCGGGTGAGGTATTCGACATTTGACCTACGAGTCCGACGCTTTATCAACTGAGCTAAAGCTCCATCCTGGATTTAAATGGTCATTTTGACTTTACTCGCCAAAACCAAACTCCTGGAAATGGATAATTGCGGTATGGACGCGCATATAACCGAAATCGAAACCTAATAGTCTTAAACTACACAGAAATTAAACTAGACTAGGTACGGGGTCCTGTGTTCATGCAACAACTTAATATAATGTGTCTTAGATTGAACTTTTGTAAATTTGTTTACAATACCATGTTTAACAGACCTCTGTATCTATATGTATTGGTACTTTGATATATCATGTATTTAAATTATAATATTGATTGCAAACCATCAATAATGCAACTTCTGAGTTTCAGTCACGCTGAGGAGTTCTATGACAATGGAGCCAGATGTTCGTCAGGTGAGATGGGTTTGAATTCTAAAGGCTTCATATTAATCAAGAGTATTTGCAGAATATGTTGCAACTATGAGTTTGCAATTAGTTAGACACCTCCCATCTAAGTAATTTAGGTTATATATCATAACTAGGTGAATCCGGTGTCAGAGTGATCTTTGAACCTGAGTCTTAAAGATGACGGACTAGGTGAGAGATTGTTTATGATAATCTAACAGGGAGAGAAAGTGATATGTTAAAGAGCATGCAACATAAGTACATTTTGTAATTTTAAGACTTTTGGCAAAAACAGAAAAGAGTGTCAAATTGACTAAACTATCATATAGTCGTGATTTCCTTTACAAAGCAGTCTTTGTTGGTCTAAAGAAAAACTAATTTTTGTACGTGACAACAAGGTTGGTGACCTCTTCGTAAAGCGAGAACATGATAACTTATAGAATGTATGTTAGTGTTTCGTGTAGCTTTTGATCGGTCTGGAAACATATTTTAAGATACCTGCGTTCCTTTTTGCAAATTTACTTGTCTTTTTGATGAATTAGACTCACCACGGCATGTGGCAATTTATCATCAGGAGGGAGTAAAGCCACACTTTAGGTATACTGAACGTCAGTGTTTGATATTGCAGCTTTGTTTTATAGTAGCAAATGAGTACTATTTTGATCAATAAAAATTAATATTTATAGAATTACTTAATAAAGAAAATACACGCAATCACAAAATTTAATTGTTGAGCCTAACAAGATTGGGTATATGTCCACCTTCGGTATGTAGCTTTCAGCAGCAGCATTTTTCAAAGCATATAGCTGTTTTCTAAGTTGCACTATATTTGGTTTGCGATTATTGCTGAAGAATTTCAAGTCACAAATATTTGATGGGATAATACAATTTGGTAATATTTTACGTCTTCAATATTTGATGTGTAGGAATTATATAGAGAAAAATATATTTTGGCAATTATAAACAGCACGTGACGAGTGCTCCAGGAGTGAGCGCCAACAATCAAGTTAGTTTCTGTATGTCGGATCTCACGGAACATAATCTCTTTGCCTTGAGATATTATATTTAGTGTATTTGTCTGGCTGAATACTTTTGGCATATCTCTCGTAATTTAAGAGAAGATGAAACGGTTTCTAAGTCGGACGAGTGAATACATAAATCCAAGTGTAAATGGTAAAAATGTTAAACAGTGTCTTCATAATTAAAAAAGATTAAAGCGCGTACTATACAATGACCTGCTGTGTAAAGTTTATTTTAATTTATAATAAATGTATTATCTCGTCACAAGCTTTTTGGTATTATTAGTTTTCTAAGAACCTCACTCTCTACGCATCAAACATTTCAACTGGAAATAATGTATTGATCTGTATTGCCAAGCTACTGGTTTCATGCACATCAGTGATTAATAATAACAGTACATCCATACACAGTGTGTCGATGTATAATGTTTTCATTCAAATGACATAAGATCAACAGAGGTGAAATTGACGAGATGCCATATTTATTATTCCAACTCGTTAGAAATAATGACTTAAGGAAGCCGAATTTGGCAAAAAAAAAAGAACAATATGTAAACGACTTAAAAACTTTACAATGCCGTATACAACAGAACGCTATAGCAAACAATTTTAAGGATATTTGAGGCGCTGTTGGTGTCAATGGAAACATTGAATATCCATTTCCTTTGCGGTAAAGTCGGTCTTATAGCTCGAGTGGAACAAATACATTAACAAAATATCTTGGAAAATCAACCTGTTCATGGAAAACCATAAATATGAATTATAATGTTGATAACAAACACATCGTCATTCAATTATATCGTTTTTGGAAACTATGATAAATAAATCTAATCAAAGACAGGTAATCAAAAATCATTCGTTCTCCTTGATTATCTATCTATCTGTCTATCTATCTATCTATCTATCTATCTATCTATCTATCTATCTATCTATCTATCTATCGGTCGGTCGGTCTGTCTGTCGGTCTGTCGGTCTGTCTGTCGGTCGGTGGGTGGGTGGGTGTGCGTGCGTGTGTGTGTGTGTTTCAATCTATGCAACACAAAATTTCATAACCTTTACAACACAAAATTTCAAATATTTAAGTCCAATGATATTAATCAAAAGAAAATAAACTTCAACCGTATTTGCTTTATTTTTGTCGTATAGTAAATACATTCAAACTAATAGTTAAATTGACAAACATATATCAAGTTCAAGTCTCATATCCAAATTAAACATTTGTCAGAATTAACTTTTTTGACATGGTAAAGTATATTTTTGGTCCAGGTGATTTTCTGGAGAAACGATTCCCTCAGTCAAGATTTACGTTCTCCTGATAGTAAGATTACTTTTTTTGACAAGGAAATATGCCAAATCGAAGATATCTGCTGACTAGAAAATTGCTTAAATGCTGCAAGGCGAGTATATAAACCAAGCCGGTTTTCATATTCCAAGGCATCTCGCCAGGCAAGTAGCTTGCTTGGTTCTCGGATTATTAAATGTAGCTTGCCTAGTTTCCATATTATTAAAGACCCATATCAGGCCACAAATCAAGTTTTGGGCGGGATGAATTTGATCTGTTGTCGAGTGGTAAGTTCACCACAGTCGTAGAGCAAGTCTAGTTAAATGAGTGCTCCTTTCAGCGGACATTTTTCAATATTTGTTTCATGCAAACCTGTATTATCATCAAGTTGCAAACATGGGCGAAGATGGTTTAGACACAAATGACGGACTGTATACGATGTTTAGTATGGTATCAAAAGGTTTATGTTCTTCCGACAAATATATGATGAATTTTGAAGAAGAAAAAAATATATATTTCTACTCAGGAATTGGGGATGTTGAAGACTACCGTTGATACATTCGATCTTTAATCCTGATTCTGTTAAGAAGCATCAAGAGGGCTGGTCAAGGAGGTAAAGGTTAGTACCTGGTAATGCAGACGTTCCTTTTATTCTAATATCTATGCCGCCATCATTGATTGAACAAGAGCCGGCAAGATGACACCATAGCTCGCCAGTATACCGGTTATAACATGAAACATCTCGTTATCTTGGTAATGTTCAGCCTATTACACCAAAGCCCAAATTATTATTTTGTTCATATTAAGCTGCTGTGTGTGTGTGTGTGTGTGTGTGTGTGTGTGTGTGTTTAAGAAATTGCAACATGCTATGGTTTAACGATTTATAAATTTAAAGTGCATCTAACAAAAATAGTACATTACAGTCTAGTACTTATAAATTTGAAATTATGCACGAAATTTTTGAAGACCCAACAAAACTACAGGCACAATTTTAAAACAAAAATATTTGTTAAGCAAATCAACAGAGCATGACTTTTGTGTCACAGTGACATGTTTTGCAATATCAGCATATTATTTATAAAATATTGAAACGTCGATTTATATGACAGACTCATGTAAAATAACAGACTGAATACAAAAGGAATTATCAGACAGAAAAGCATGAAATCTAGGAATCTTTAACCTACAATGGATTGATGGCGTTGGATTGTTTATTTATTTATCCAAATTTGAAATACATGAACCAATTAGTTGTGATAGTACCTTAGGAACTGATCTGAAATTAAAACGTAACCTTATTTTACATTACGTTAAAATGAACGAAGTGTAGACCTGAACACACAAGAAAGAAAGTACATTGACCGTAGCGTGAAACGTGCGGTCGCAGTGACCTACTTTTTATGTAGAATTGTAGTACGCACTAATATGAATCAATTTACAGCGTTACATGACTATATCCCATCACTTTTGTTCAAAACATTTACTAATTTCACTACTTAACAGAAGTCACCCTTAGACTATTGTGACATAATTTTAGTATTATGTTTGATTATAGTGACATGCTTTTGGCATAACCACTAATTGATCAACAAGCTGGATTCGCACAGCGTATTAAAGCAACTATAAAAGGTAAATAACATCAGACGAAAACTGTAAAAACTAACAACAACAAAAATTATATCTCAAAGAACGTTAACTAAGATAAAAGAGTTAAGCACACGTTTTAAACAAAGAATAGAATATTATAGCCAAATTTCACCCCCTCAAATTCATTTATGTGATAAATACGTGATTTCGTATGTAAAGGCAATCCAGAGGATCCTGACAAAATCGAAAGTCAAGTTCATAATTTCGTCCAAAGAGATTAATGCTAATTTTGAAGGAAAACTTTGTTCTTCTGTCCACATCCATCTATATCAACACCAACGTTTATGACTCGACAGTCATATTATCATAGATATAGATATACTGTACGTTCAAACAAAATAGTATGAATGAAAATTGAAACAGGAATAATATAATGAATTTAAACAACAAATCTGTCAACAGATAAAATCTTCTCATAAAGACACCAGATGGTTTATCGTTTCAAGTTTACTGTGAGAGAGAAATTGTCTCTGTATGACATTTATCAACCATTTGACTGACACTCATATTAAATTTTTTTGATGTTTTACCTACTTATGCTGTTTTGGGACTCTAAACCTACCATCATTATTTCTTAACTTGACACGGTGAAATTATACGTGTTATGTTACAGAAGAGGTGATAATTTTTAGGTTTTTATGTCTTATATATCATTCCACATATCAATGTGGGTGGAAAGTCACACCCATTATAAAGACGGTGTTAGAATGACCTCTGACCTAACTGGGTCAAAGGTGACCACCAGGTGTGAGATCGGAAGCGA
The DNA here is from genome assembly GCA_029339505.1 of Unio delphinus. Taxonomy (NCBI): domain Eukaryota; kingdom Metazoa; phylum Mollusca; class Bivalvia; order Unionida; family Unionidae; genus Unio; species Unio delphinus. The sequence goes on from JAQISU010001238.1 coordinate 15,469,990, forward strand.
TAGGCAGATATGTAGAGAAGATGATATGTCTTAAAAGTTAAACGAGAGTGCTTCATCTCTTCGTGCTGTGTCCAGACGAACCAATGTCCATTACAACTAGCATATAACCAGAACCTACATGTAGTAATCATGAACATGAATCGTATCGTTTCTGTGTAATAAGTGGATGCTAACAATGCGGTAAACAGAAATGGTAACTATACATAGGGTACAAAATATTGTATCTTTTAGAGTCTAATAATGTAAACAAAAAACGAAATCCGGCATGCATATATTTTAATTACGAGTAAACGTTGGAATCATCATAAATATAGTGATTCATAGGAAACTAAAAGCAATAATACAGAGCTAGTGTATAACATTTTTGGCAGTGTATTTCATGATCTTACGCTACAACGACTGAGAATTCATTATTATTAATTTACGTTTACATTTATGTGATCAAAATACAAAATCTATAGATTTTCTGCGTATCGGATAATACTGACACAAAAGGCTATTTATTTTGATTGATTGATAGATAGATAGATAGATAGATAGATAGATAGATAGATAGATAGATAGATAAATAGATAGATAGATAGATAGATAGATAGATAGATAGATAGATAGATAGATAGATAGATAGATAGATAGATAGATAGATAGATAGATAGATACATAGATAGATAGATACATAGATACATAGATAGATAGAACTCGAATATAGATGGGCCCAAAATGTATGTTTATTTTGTGCTTCTCGCTGATGCTCAGCTAAATCTTTTAAAGATAGATACTCAGTTATATTTTAGATAAAAAGTATTAGCACAGATGATTTTAACAGGGTATCACTCACTGTACGATAGCATGTGGGACATCGTACTATCGAGAAACTATGTTTGCATAAAATATGTTCGAGACAGAAGCGTGTTGATTACATCCTTATTATATTACAAACATTTTTGTTTAACATAACGTAGAGCAGAAATGGTTACTGAGATTTATTAAGGTGGTTGCTATAAATCTTGAAAGTTTCATTACATCCTGAACATGTTGGTAACCTTTCTTTGATGAGGGAGTTAGGTTAACTTGCATCAATGAATTGCGAGTTCGATATCCGCCATGTCCTCTGGTTACTGCCTCTGTGTATTTTCTGTATAAAGCACATAACTTGTATCCCTTGGCATAATTCAGTCAATGATGTGTTAAAATATTTTGGTGTGTTAATACAGACAATGATGTGTTAAAAATGACGTTAGAATCCACATACACACACAAATTCATTTGATATGTTTAAATCATTACTTTGCTATTTTTTTTATGACATATATATGATATTTATACTTCAGATTACACAGATTATGTGCTAGATTCTTACCTATTATATAACCATGGTATGTAAGTTTGCTCTCAGTAATTTGATTTTCTTCATATATGAAATATGTTTACTGAATTAAAATGTATTTCGATTTGTAAAATCTTAGTCAAAACAGGTCACAGAGAATACTAATGAAACATAGTTACAAATTGTCGAGACATAGTAACTAAGCATTACAAAGGTATCGGCTTGACGGTAATTGCACACATCTTGTCGGAGCAACAAGTAAAACCTGAAAGAAAGTCATTGAAATAAAACAGGCTGCAGCCAAAAGACTAACTTGGAAAGAATCCATAGCAAGTTGACAACACCAAAGACAATGTAAGGGAAGTAACTTCTTATTAACTATGTTTTCTACCTATCATTATGTTTCCCAGTAAAGTTACTTTATCTTGAATATTAGTCTTTAACCATGCCATAAAGAACATTGTGCCTTTGCATTCGATTATGCTTATATCTACCCACCTTTTACATTGTATTTTGCCTGAATAAAATATAGTAACAATTGCTACACTGATCAACGATGCCAACTCAGTGGCACCAATAATCCTACAAACTGACAACGATAAATACAGCGAAAGGATTAGCTACTGAAGAGGCAACAATAGATTCATAAATATAATAATCCTGCTCTTTGTGAATCACACATAATTTCTACAAGAATTTGTTGGGGGGAAGGGGTCTACACTTTCCACAATAACTGTAAAACTGATTATTGTTTGACAACTACACTGCAAATAAATGATTTTCTATTTTCAGAATTATGTCAAGACCCGTGGCCAATTTAAATACTTTCCTCATAAGGACTCCTCAATTTGTGTAGATAGAGAATAAGAGCGTTTTGTTATATACTGTAATTTCATTACAACGCACAGTACAACGATTTAATTACAACGTAAATCAACGCTGTCATGATTTATGAAACAACACTTGCTCTTTTCACAGTTAATTGTCATTTCTAAAGTAATGCAATCCTACAAATGAACTATACTGTATCTAGAAATGTCGTGTATCTTTACAAATGTGACAGAGGAAAGATTATTATGTAGAAGGCGGTTCTAAAATGAGGAACAGCATAACCAGTCCAGGAACCCGACAAGATGTGGACATCAAACTGAGCCGCTATGGTTTTCAGTTAGCATGATGGCTGAACTGTTTGGAATCATGTGATTGAGACTACCAATTCTGAGTCATATGCTACTATTCAAAATGGACGCCAATTTCCTAACCCGAGTTGATATTCCACAAGGTTCGAATCGGTTGTCCAATGCATATACAGTAAACTAAATGTTGATTAGAGTCAAATTCTGCTCGTGATGATTATAGTTTGTGCAATAGGTTTATATGGATTTTAGGGACAACCAAACTATGCACTGCTTTCTAATACAATGACACAAAAATATGGATAATCATGGGATTAATTTGTATTCAGAAAGTATGTGTTGATTATAATATACGAATGTAATTTTTCTCAGCTGTGTTCTTCCACTGTTAAGACGTCCTTTGTTTTTTTAATAAACCACCATCACATGATCGCCAGTCAACCCGTTTACGCTAATGATGGACCCTCATTAATTGCATTAATTGAACACACCTTTGCTCTTCAAACTACATTGTGCTCAAGACTAAACGAACTGGGACTACTTAAATGTAACCGGGAGCGGAAAAAAATTGTTTTTTTTTAAAGCTGTCCGGCGTAGAACAGGAAGAAGAATTCGAGTTATCCTTCTTTCGCCCTTAACAGATAAACCTTTTTAAATTTCGGGCGTTAATTTTGATAACTTGGTGCAAATTCATCTTAAATCGTCAACCGTTGTGTCAGCTGTCAGAGAGATACCAATACGTATTGCATTATTCAACGCCCAATCTATAAGATCACCGGAAAGGCACACATAAATAGTTAAAGAATATCGATGTTTTGTTTATAACAGAAGCATGGCTAAAACATCAGGCGATGAGACCAAGTGCGCGTATTTAACACCCACCGCCTACTCCATCAAGTCTTACCCCCCGCAACTCTCGCGGAGGTGGAATTGCTGTCGTCACAAAGAATTCCATGATAAAATGTCTTAAGTACAACACAACCTTCAATTTCTGCCACACATCGTTTGAACTAGTTTAAACAACACTCACACTGGAACAAAGGTCAATCCATTTTTACTGTCTCCACCGCTTTCCTCCTAGTAGAAAAAACAAGCTGACTGAATATCTCTGTTTGGAGCAGTTTCCGAATATTCTGGAGTATGGAATTCGATAGGTGGCAACCTAATTATTCCTGGAGAATTTAACTTTCACTTTGACTGTCATAGAAACACATACACGTCAAAACTCCAAATTCCATTAATGATTTCAACCTTAAACAGTCAGTTAACCAAACCACCCATAAACGTGGTCACATTTTAGACTGGTTTCATAATAGTCCTGATGATAATATTCTGCAATCCACCTTTATATCCCACGAACTTGCATCAGATCCCCTTTGCATTATATTCCATCTCGATGTATCAGTCACTAACCCTACACCTTTATTTGTTACTAAGAGAAACCTCCATATGATAAATAGAACCAAATTAATGCATGACATCCAAGAAAACCTAACAACTTACTTGCATCCTATAGCAGAACAACTCGATAACTGCCTGCGTTCTTTGCTTGAAAAACATGCCCCAGACACCAAATGCAGAATATCAATTTAAAAAAAGTGTTCTCCATGGTATAGCAGTGTTAGAGACCAGCTTTGCACTGCTAAACGACATCGCCATAAAGCAGAGAGGCTTTGGCTTTCCACCAGACTCACTGTTTATAAACAAATCTATGAAGCTGCTAAGCAGAACGTCACATACATAGTTCATTTAGCCAAATTATCCCACTACAGTACTAAGATCAGGGAGAGTTCGAGCTTAGCTCTTCCAGATAACTAACAAACTAATGTCAAGGAACAAATGTACACCATTTCCAACTACCTTCTCTCGAGTAGACCTTCCGGACCTTTTTGCAAATTTCTTCCGTGACAAAGTACAAACCATCCGAGATTCGCTTCACAACACAATTTCAATTGACTCGTCGTCACCATACAGTCATGATACAGAATTTCAGCGGCAACCATTAAGAGCATTTGAACTTGTCTTTATGGATTTAGTACGAACAATCATGATGAAGGGTGTACCAAAGTCATGTGAACATGATCCGATTTCACTGCTGCTTGAGTGCTTAGACCCAGTGTTGCCTTCACTAACTGATGTTATTAATATCTCTCTATCTCATTCGGGGAATTCCCATCATGTTTCGAAACTGCCATCGTAAAACCAACACCCGACCATAACGATATAAAGAACAACCGCCCAGTTCCTAATCTCCCGTTCATATATAAAATCTTAGAAAAAGTTGTTCTAACCCAACCTGTATCTCATTTGAATTCAAACAGTCTTTTTAGCAATGTACAGTCTGTATAACGCCCTTGCCACAGTACGGAAAGTACTCTTCTGAAACCATTTAATGACATTCTCTCTGCTTTAAATAGTGGAAAGAGTATAATCCTCACCTTCCTTGATTTGTCATTGATTTGTCTGCAGCATTGTACACAATAGACCATGATATATTACTTCACCGTCTCCAGCATGTATTTGGTTTTCAGAATACAGCCTTACAGTGGTTTAAGTGCTACGTGGTCAACAGGATACAAATTGTATCTGCAAATGGAATAAACTTCAGCCCATTTGGTCTATGTTGTAGTCTTCCACAGGGATCTGTTCTTGGACCTGTTGGCTTCATTCTATACACTCAGCCGCTCTCAAGTGTCATAGATCATCATCCAGTGTCTCACCAATTGTTCGCCGATGACACCCAAATATACAAGTCTAGCCGCCCAACTGAAGTTGATGCTACCATCCATGGAGTTGAGAGGTGCATTTCTGATGTGAAATCATGGATGACATGTAACAAGCTGCGGATAAATGATGATAAAACTGAGGACATTCCGATCACAACACAAAGACGTTCTTATTTACATCCTTTATCTCGGACAATAAATACACCAACATTAAATTCACACAGTCAGTACGAAACCTAGGTGTTACTCTAGATATTACTCTCACGTTGCTCCAACATGTCATGAACATATACAAGGCTGCATATCTTAAGCTGAGACGCATCAGTTCCATTCACAAAAATCTTTCAGTTGATGCCACTAAAACACTTGTGTGTTCATTAGTACTTTCAAGACCGGACTATTGTAACTCAATTCTGTCTGGTTCGTCATAATATTTACTCCAGAAACTTCAAAAAGTTCGGAACACAGCTGCTCGGATCGTCTTTAAAGTACCTCGATCAGAGCACACCTCACCACTGCTCTTTACCCTTCACTGGGTATCCATTCGATACAGAATCAAACACAAAATTTGTTATCTCTGCTATGTTTCACTGACAGACACCGGTCCAACATACCCATCCAGCCTCACCCATGTGTATACACCAGCAAGATCATTACGCTCCTCTTTTGACAATCGTATACTCATTGTTCCCACTATGATAACGAATTCATATGGACAACGTTCTTTTGCATACCAGGACCCGGCGATGTGGAACGAATTGCCCATTGAAATCAGACACAAAGACACAGTGGTCCCTTTTAAGAGTGCTCTTAAAACTCACCTTTGTCGACTACAGGAACAAACTTAGAGACCTAATAATGGTTTTTTACCTTAAATGTTTTCAGCGTGTTTTATATTTTCTAATTTAATGGGGGTTTTTTTTCTTCTTTTTTCTGTAGTGTAGTCATATCGTTATAGATGTTGGAAAGCGCTTAGAGCTTCTAAAGATTAGGCGCTATACAACGTCCTCATTATTATTATTATTATTATTATTATTATTATTATTATTATTATTATTGTTACATACAACCAAATATTTCTAAAACTTTCTTTATTGGAATAGCTAGCAGAAAATGAAACAATATTTGATATATTCAGAGGAAAACATTGATATACGTCATGGGACTTCATTATAATAACCAGCAGCTAACAATTCAAGCTAATAGACTAAGGTCTTAGAATTTCTTGTTTTTTTTAACTAATAAACTAAGGTCTTATAAATTCTTATTATTTTAACTAATAAAGTAACGTCTTAGAAATTCTTGGATTTTTAAATTAATAAAACTAAGGTCTTAGAAATTATTGTTATTTTAACTAATAAACTAAGTTCTTAGAAATTCTTGTTATTTTAACTAATAAACTAAGACCTTAGAAATTCTTGTTATTTTAACTAATAAAACTAAGGCCTTAGAAATTCTTGTTATTTTAAGTAATAAAACTAAGGTCTTAGAAATTCTTGTTTTTTTTTAACTAATAAACTAAGGTCTTAGAAATTCTTGTTATTTTAACTAATAAACTAAGGTCTTAGAAATTCTTGTTATTTAATTTACAAACTAATGTCTTAGAAATTCTTGTTATTTTAACTAATAAAATTAAAAGTCTTAGAAATTCTTGTTATTTTAACTAATAAACTAAGGTCTTAGAAATTCTTGTTATTTAATTTACAAACTAATGTCTTAGAAATTCTTGTTTTTTTAACTAATAAAATTAAAAGTCTTAGAAATTCTTGTTATTTTAACTAATAAACTAAGGTCTTAGAAATTCTTGTTATTTTAACTAATAAACTAAGGTCTTAGAAATTCTTGTTATTTTAACTAATAAAACTAAGGTCTTAGTATTGTTGTTTTAACTAATAAAATAGGGTATTGCTAAGCGTCTCATGATTTTGTAGTTTATTTGCTTTGGTTTGGCCCCCGCCCCCATTTATTCATGTTCAAACTGAACATGTTTAGGTAACCCGTAAATACTTGTACGACTACATTAGTAACTATTTCTAACTACACTGATATTACAACTGATCTTAATGAGTTTTAGTTGATAAATGGAAGAAAAAAAACTCCAAGGGTAAGATGATTTGAGATACTTTCAAAATTTCTGTTGCAAAAATATTCTTCGTCTAGAGCATTTCTCGACCGTCCCTCCTCCTCGCACCTACACTGAAACGTTCTTAAAGTATCCAGGTCCTGTCTATAACGTTATCACAAAAACTAGTTTTTAAAAAATAACTAATATATGAATCACAGCTATCTGAAACTTTTGAATCAGTACTATGAACACGAAAGCTGACGAAAATGACATGGTTATAGTACCAGCTATGAACCAACGCATTTTCAAATTGCTTTTCTGTTCAATTAATGCCAAGTTGTTACAAAATATTGAAACTTCGTATATTCAGCTTGGTGACACAATATAAACTTAGTGTTACTATAAAAGTGGTCCTTAGAAGTTTCAGTGGCGGTGTCAGGGGCGGGGAAGGAGCCGGTGCAACTACATCCGGGCGCCGATCAAAAGAGATGTTTTGGGGCAGTCACAATTGGTATGGTGGGGGGAATGGAGGTTGGCAACTAACATTATAGCTGTTCCCTGTGGCAAAGCAGGTGCGCAACGAAAGAACACTGTCCCCGAGCGCCTGTAAACCTAGCTAGTAGTGAGTGGAAGTACCCTAGCGACAATTGGACTTCTATGTTCAAAACGGTTCCGGAACTCTGGCGACAAGGGGAATTTAACATCTGAAATTTAAACATGGGTAGGCCTATAGAAGGATTGAACAGAAGAACGTCACGGTACTCGAAACTGGGAAAATAATGGCAACAATGTTTCAAGTGGTTGACCTCAATCGGACGGAACAGTGTGGCAACGGGTTGAGCTGAATACTGGAGGGACAAATAGAGACTTAGACTTAGAGATGTGGTTAGAGACAAGGTTATGTATATAGACAGGTACATATATTTATTGCAAAAACATAGATTTATGGATATAAATATATTCAACAAAAAGCGACTAAAATTGTTTTGGGGCTAAAGAGAATACATAATATTTTCGAGTCAATGGAACGTCGTTATTATGGGCCGTTTAATTTCTTCTAACTTCTGACTGCTTTCTTCTTTTGGACCAACAACTTATCTTCTCCAAGACATACTTCTTCTTTTTTTTCATCCTTGCCCCATCTTTCTCCTCTTCCTTCTACTCTTTTTTTCCTATTCTTGTTTTCTTCTTCCAGAGGCGTAGCTGGGAGGGGGGGGGGGGGGCAGGGGGATACATATGTCCCCGGGCGCCAATGTACAGGGGCGCCAAAATGAGGCTTACAACGTTACATTATAATAAGTAAACAAGGGTAATAAATCGGTCACAAGATCGCTGGGGCGCCAATTTTATAGTTCGTCCCCGGGCGCAAAATATCATCGCTACGCCTGTCTTCTTCTTTCGTCACTGTTTAGTTATAAGCTCTTATCTGTTCATCTCTTCTACCATTCTAATATCATCTACCACGTTCTGCAATTTAAGCATTTTGTCCATATGGTTTGTCGCCATGGTTTAATGATTCAATGTCTAGTGTTAAGCTTCGTTTGTTATTTGAATTTAGCTTGCATTCGCCCACTAGGGCATGTGTGACCAGTTATTAGTTATTCCCCCCCCCCCCACCCCCATCAGAGAGGATGCATAGTGCCACGTCCCCCAACTACTTAATGTACACAAGGTGTGTTAATTTATTTTGGAGCCAAAGGTTGTTGCAAGGAAATTTATGATCGGATTTGTGCATGTCCATGGAATGGAGTCTAGGTGTTTTAAGATTTCTGCTTGGAGGCTATCAATATTTAATTCCATACATAATTCATGTATCTTCTTTCCTAAGGGTGAGGAACGAATCTTTTGCTAAACGGTATATTGCAACTATTGATGATGTCACTCTTTGGATGGGTGGGATCATTTATTGAGATTCTAGTTGTCTTAATATCAGTGCTTGTTTTTTCAGTAACAGTGGTGTTTTGCCTGTTGGTGGCTGGATGGGTTAACCCGATTTCCATATTCCAGTGCAATAAGTCAGTTTTGTTCAAGTCGACAGCGTGTTCTAGGTCGTTGATCATGATGTTAAAAAGGGTTGGGCTTAAGGCACGTCCTTGGGGTAGCATTCTCTAGTTTCTGAGTATTAATTTCCTATTCTTGTTCTGATCAGTAGTCCTTTTAGAAAATTTCGTATCTGTAGATGCATACGTCCATTTATCGCGTGTTGGCTCCATTTCGCGATAAGGCCGTCGGTCCAATATAGGTCGAAGACGTTCTCTGTGTCAATAAACATCGCATGGCATGTTCGTTTAGCGTTAATTGCTAGATATATGCTCTACTCGAGCCTCACTAGTTGGTCCAATGTGGATCTTTCGTAACGATAACCACTTAATTTTGTTTAGATCATATTGTTAATTTCAAGATGGTGTTTTATTATGTTGTTGAGCATAGTCTCCATCGTCTTACAAATAGTGTCAATTAATAAAGTTAGTCTGTAGGATGATAATTCTGTCTGGTACATTCCGGCTTTTTGGGATTGAGATGACTATTGCTTGTTGTTTCCATTTTTCGGGATCCTAGATATCCTAGATTGTCCTCTCCAGGGCAAGTAGATTTTGTTAGTCCTTTATAGCTATGTTCCATTCTATTAGTATGAATAAAGAGGGTATGAGAGCAAATATAGCATTTCCATCAAACAACATATATCTTACCCTAAAAAGCCTTCTATGGCGTTGTTTTTCGGGGTCTCCCCACTAACCCATGTTGTTTTTTTTTAAAGAAACCTTCAGTTACGTGTAATAAACCCGTGTAAGAAACAACTAATTATTCTTGCCTCGTAAAATATAAAATGATACATTACCTAGCCTATAAAACCATTCAACCATATTTCTTGAAAGGTACGCTCGGTTACGTGTTAAAACCTTTGTAAAAAAAAAAAACAACAAATATATATTTTTACCAAGTAAATAATAAAATGATTACTTATTTAGCACATATCATTGTAAAAACCCCTATATAAAAAAAATGAAGTTTTTAAAAAAATTAATATATAAACGTGTTTTACAATAATGGTTTATAATGATCTACCGCGAGTGTATTTAAACCGTCTATACATAATCTTGTATCATCAAAGTTAGTTAATCATTGTTTAAGAATTGAATGCTTTGATTTGATGATTGTATGATTTTTTTTAATTCTAAATTTTATCTTTGTTGCAAGATGATTGTCTTCTACATTAAATAACACTTGTTTGAATAAATCATAAGTATAATTATTTGTAACAGCACCTTATTTTAACACCTTGTGCCATCATCATCCTTTTCTTGACGTTTTATTATAGTACTGAATACATGACATTCCTACAAATTCTATAATCGGTTCAAACCAAAACGCATTTTCATCTTACCAATTACTTTTTTTTTGATCGAATCTTGAAATCCAGTATATTTTCAAACATCTGATAAATCAAATTCCTGTCTGTTGTTATCATCATCGTCAACACATCAACGCCATTGATCTAATACGCAAGAGAATTAGTGTCTGTAAACAACAACTTGCGCTTGGCCATTTACTTTCTACAAAATTGTAGAGAAAATCATACATCAACCATATTGAGATTTCCATCACAGATGTACCGACGTATATAGGTTTGATAAGAGCTAACTTTATTTTACATTTATTAACCATAACAAGATTTTCATTGATAGGTATTCTTCCAGCGAACTTTTCTGACGCAATTTATTTTGCGTAACGCCTTTTATTATAAACAAGTTCAATATCATCTCTGTTACAAACGTTTTAGTCAATACAGAATTGTTCTTGAACTTTAAAAACTCTTTTTCAAAATCTGTTTTTGCTACTGCTCGTATTACATTTGATATAATCTGCCATCCAACGTGATTGTTACTTTTAAGATTCGATGATTTTTTTTATATAACTAAACCACCATCAATCGCTTGTTTGAGTAAGTTGTAGTGGCAAATATAAACTTTAGCAGCAGAGGGGGTGAATCGGACTAACTTTTTTCGACATTTTTGATTTTGTCTTCAAAACGGCAAATAGAACCTTCCTGCGAAAACTCATTTTTTAACCAGAAAAAAAATAAGTCTCCATTTGACAAATAGACCCTTAGTGATTTTTGTCTGAAAACATGAGATTTCGCAGGAAATTATACTCAGTACGCGTTTTCATCGTTTAATCAAAAACGTCGAAAAGTTAGTCCGTTCACCCCCTCTGCTGCTATGGTTTACGGTGAAAATCGTCCGATTTACCCTCTCTGCTGCTAATGATTTCAACCGAATATTTTATCAAGTCCGATACGATATCGTGTCCTAGGGTCTGCTAAATTTATTGTCACAAATCCGTGTGGTTTTGACTGAGCGTGACTAAAGAAATTTCTAAATTGATTATGATTCATATCACCGCTGCACCAGGTCTGATGAATATTTCGTAGCGTATGAGTATCAACGCCGTTGAATACACACAGCAGATTGCAGTTATCTCTGATCACTTTTGGTATTTGTGTGTACCGTTGAGTGACATATATCACATCAGTGTTTTTATGCCTGCCTCGGGAAAATATTCTAGCAGGATTTTTTTGATTATCTAACATGATATCGTCATACACAACTAAATTGTTAATACTTCCATCAATAGCATCAATGCTCGGGGCTTCCTCTATATCAGTAATAAATTCAATAATATCATCATCGATTTGAAATTCTTTTGCTTTCTCGTTAAAATCCTTTAGCACTTCATAGCATCGCTGATCGTCCACACTCGGGGCTATTAAATACAATTTGTTCCATTTCATCCATCTCGTTATCAAATTAAGTAGCAATTGTGTCTTTCCGCTTCCAGATGGTCCGATTATAATCATTCTAATTGAATTCGGCAACATTTCATGGTGTTTAATAGGTTCCCGTCGTCGGGTAGCTGAATAATCAATTATATTCATGCCGTTATATATAAATTATGGATCTATATTGTGTGAAGTGTAGGGCGCGTACTGGCACAGATGACTTGACGACGATTACAACTAAAAATAACCGATCAGCGCTTTCTGGTAAATGTGTACAGTGTAGTACAAAGAAATTTAGATTTGTTTCTAAACCCAAGGAACCTTTAAAAAAACGAGGAGGTGATATCGCAGCCAAGCTAACTAAACTCCCTGGAACCCCATGGGCAAAATACCCCGGAGAAAAACACCTTCCAGGGTATAGTTATTGTGGACCGGGAACAAGACTTGATATCAGACTCAATGATCAAAATCAGCCCCGACCCGGTGAAGAACCAATAAACGCTATTGATAAGGCTTGTCACCTTCATGATGTTGCTTATAAAAGCAGCAATTTGCGACACAGGCATCTAGCGGATGTGAAATTAATTCATGCGTTAAATGCTATTCCTGATAAATCCTTCAAAGAAAAATTGGCTTCATTTTTGATAAAATCGGCAATGAAAAGTAAATTGATGTTAGGTGGTGGTAATTAATAACAACATGGAATCTATTTATTATTCCCCAAGAGGATACTGGAGGGGTAAATCAGCAATCCATCAACTCGCTAGCGCTGCAAAAGTGAAAAAAAAACCACTGCGGCTCATTGGTTATCCAAACAGGCACTATGGCAAATTTATCTACCACCGCCTAAACAAATTAATGTCTCGCATTTTGATGTGACCGGACCCAATGAAGTTCATCAGGCTGATCTATTATTTTTGCCACATGACCACGGTTACAAATACGCATTAACCGTAGTTGATATTGCAAGTCGATAAAAAGAAGCAGAACCGTTAAAAACAAAATCGGCCACTGAAGTGGCTTCTGCATTTGAAAAGATTTATCGAAGGGGCCCTCTGCACTGGCCAAATCTATTACAAATTGATCCTGGCAAGAAATTTCAGGGTGCAGTGTTATCTACAATGAAAAATCATAATGTCACTATCAGACGGGGGCATACTGCACTACATCGTGATCAGGCAATTGTAGAACGGTTTAATAAAACCCTTGCTGAGCGGTTATTTGGATATCAATACGCAAAAGAATTCATCCAAGAAAAAAGATCCCGTGAATGGGTTAAAAGGTTACCAGCTGTGATTACTGCACTGAATAACGAGATTACTAGAACAATCAACATGAAACCTATCAATGCGATTAAAAAGAAGTCAATACCTGAAAAACCACATAAAGATTTCAAAGAACCAAGTCTGGGTAGTAATGTCATTGTGAGGTATTTATACGAACCAGGAGAGCTTGAGGGTGGCAGAAAAAGAGCTACTGATCCTATTTGGAGTGTTACTACACACAAGATATCTAGTATAACACGATCTACGGGTAGACCTACAATCTATAAACTGGATTCAACTGCCCCTCAACGGGGTTTTACTAGACAACAATTACAAGTGATACCCGAGGATACTCAATTGCCACCACGGGGTCTTAACTAGCACCGTTGCGTCTATTGCACTCAAGACAAGTCAACATCACATTATTTCTGACATGACCGAGATTGTTATTTTTTCTGTCTACGGTGAATTGGCGAGGATCCTTATCCGAATACTGCCAACGCATTATACAATTGCAACTTGCGCAGTGATTATTCTGTTGTTGCTTCAACGCAATTATTAATCCAGCATCAATATCAAATTCTCATTGTTTTTTTTTTGTCCTGTTGTTTGTAACCGGAGACTTTTTTTTATCAATAATATCATCTATTGTGGTGTCATTATCATCACCAATGATTTCATCATCGAGGACAATTCTTCGAAGTTGATTTATTTTTCGTACTCTGGATACTGCGAGATAGACTAAATTCGACCATTCTATGCGATTATCTACTACCCAAACAATTGTATCTGATATAGTTAATCCCTGTGAAGAGTGTATTGTTGCTGCGTATCCTAGCGTCCATGGGGAGTTATTAGCACGCAATGCATCTTCAACGACATTGATATCAACCAGCACAATATCATTTAATACCAGAATTTGTTTTCTTGACTCTGTCAAGCCTGGAATATCAACTTCAATGTTCTGTTTTCGTGTATCCGATGGCCTATAACAAAGAGGCACTGGAAGTGTTGCAAATTTTTGTTTATGCAATTCAAATAACTTCATCTGAAGTGTATCCCTGACTATTTTTCTACTTGCAATGATCAAATCGTTTGGTCTCCACATTTCCCAGAAATCATTCATTGGAGTTTCCGTAATTATTTCACGGGCTATTTCACACTGGATTCTATCCGGTTGTAATCTAATTAGTTTCTTAAATTCTTTTAATTTTTCATCAAGTGATCTATGATCGGTATCAATTTCTTCATAATAATCTGCAAAACCCTTTAGCCATTCATGGGGGGATGCACCGACAAATGATGGTGGTTGGCCGTGATCACCGCACATGACGATTTTTGTATTTTTCAATAACAACCACTCAAGAAATATTTTTAATACATCTTCTGACACTGTGTCTATTTCATCCCAAATGATAATTTCAGGAATAAATTTCTCTCCCATGCGCTCAGGAGTCCATTTATCTCCTTTCCATCTAAAGAAACTATGATAGGTACAGGCATTTACCCCTCTCTGTATCATTTCTCTTGCAAGTCTGTGAGTCGGTGTTAGCACAATCATATTTGGATTTTTCCCACGAAATAACTCAATTGCCCGGGTTGTTTTTCCTGACCCACCACAACCGTTTAAATAAACTGTTTTATACCGGCATATTGGATCAGAAATCGGTGGTGCATTAGAAAATTCTGAACACTGATTGCTTTCCAAATAATTATTTTCAATGGTAACATCTGCTGATTGAATATAATCATGAATCATTTCCTTCTTAATTCTCCATGTCCCCCAATTCTCATTGCCAGTAGCCTTAAAATCAACCATTTTGCTATTTATGTAAAATGAATCAGTGGCAACTCTAACTGCGGTGGTAGGAAATTTATTAATCATTGAAAACAGATTAATAGAAGCATAACCAAGCATAGAAGCTCTCAAATGTGTGTACTGCGGATTGTATCCATCATTGTAAGTAACAATTGTACCCAATTTGGTTCCATCGGACATAAATGCATCCTTACGATTGACATATAGGCCTTTATTCGTTAAATCCGCGATTACAAAATCGTATTCAGCATGGTCTATAATCAATCGTGAAGAATATCTCGTATTGTCGTATTTGCCACCCTGAGTGAATTTACCGATTATTCTTCTACTGAGCTCTTTTGCTTCATTGTTTCTGATTTCAAATAACTGTTTGGACCAATTCATGATTTGTTGTTCATTAAAATCAGGAAACAGTTTTCGCTGTTCGCTAATTATTTTTTCTAGATCAGGTTGTGGTAACCAGACTGATTTCTGTGCTCGATAGGATATAATTGCTTCACTGACAATTAATGATTTTAACATCTTACAATCAAGCATATACCGTAATAACACTATTGGCATCCAGTGTTTTTCAGACATGTGTTTACCAATCCAAAGATAACTACACGGATGAAGTCCTTCAGCCATTTCAAATGATACTACACAAGCGAATCCGGTTAAATCGAAATGTGGCAGTGGTCCATTAATAGCAACACGGGTCATTTCGTGTGTGGGGTGTCCAAATCGTTTGAAATATTTCTCGCATTCTCCATACCCAAGAAAACTTCCTGGATAACACGCAATCATATCAACGGAAACAACGGTTTCAGCGGTGTATTTTGTATTCCATAACCCTCCATGGCTGTATTCAAGACAGGACAATCTGACATCTGATAAAAACTCACTTCGTGTTGGTTTCCACGCGTTTTTCTTTCTAGCAAAATGTGCTGCAATTGATGGTAGTGTAAAACAGTTTGCTAATAATTGATCGTTGTCTTCCTCCAGAGAGTTCTCTGGAGAAAACTCACTAGCTAGTTGTTTCATTTGATTATGCAGCTCTTCAGTACGGTACAATTCTCCGTTGGGCCTTACAAACTGATCAAATCTACATTCCTCGTCTGAAGTACTATGAAATAGCCACATTGACACAGGATTGTTTTTACTCAAATGGTAAATAGCATCAAATAATTTCTGCTCTGAAAAAAACTCTTCTGTTCCAAACAGATATTTTACGGTTCTATCCCGCGGAAATATTGTTACTGCAGATGACCACGCATGTTCGTTATGATCAATAATCTGTATTGGGGCTCCTTTTGATTTATATTTCGATTCGTATAATACTTCACCGGTGATTGTCGTTACTGATATTGGAAATCTCAATGATGTTTCTAATTTAGCTATATCCTGAATTGTTGCCCCATGCTCTTTTACCGTTAATTCCCACTCGGTTATTTTTTTTCGTCTTAGATCAGTTAGTTTATTTCCCCGGGACGCATTTGTGAAGTGTTCTATTATTCGTTCTGCTACACAATTGAGCCCTGTCGAATATTTCATAGGTGCTAGTTTTGCAATATCAGGTTTTTCATTGAGCGGATAGATCCCGTAAACAACTGCTGTTACAGGGTAAGATCTTTCGTAGTATGGTTTATCAATTCCGGTCAAAATTCGTGGTTTTGAATCCTGATTCACAGTGACAGTTTTTTTGTCCTTAAGAATGGGTTCAAATTTATCCCTAATGATCCATTTTCCATTATCACGGATAAGGAATTTTTTTCGAAAAAAATTTCTTTCTTCCCCAAGACGTGAGATTATCACTGCTGCTTTTTCATCATTCATGGTAGCGTCAACACGGCCTTGTATTCGAAATGTTGACCAACAATGAGCTGCCCCATCACGCTTGAATTCATTAAAACAGTCTCTGATTTTACTAATCAAGGTTCTATCAAGAATTTTATTCTTTGGTGTATCAGAAACTCTATCAAGATTGAATTGAACACTTTTCCAGGGCTTAATTTTCGATAATCTCTCGAACTCCTCCATACTATAATTAAAACAAGCATTTAAATGAAAGATTTATGTATAATGAATCACTGCAAATAGCTTATGATTGGATCAGTAATCCCATGTAACAAATCATGCAGAAATGAGTTCTGTGGGTATCATATGCAAAGCTTTCGTCGTGGAAGCCTTGGTCCGTTACCCTGTATTCGATGTGGGGTTGGGGTCAGGGGTAAATCGCAGTTATGTCTAAATTGCGGTGGTAAGCGATACAGGGAATTGAAGCGTTATTATGATAAAAGAATAAAAAATGGACAATCAATCAGAAATTTTGACCCTGACGCTGACAACGTCCTTGACAAAATCATTAGAACCCCTCAAGACTACATTGAAAGGTTCATTATTGAATCAAGAAATCAGTTGGTGCTGACAATGGTATGGGTATTTGGTGTTTACTGTTGGTGGGGGAAAAGAAAAGAAAACTTATCTCAATCACAAAATAGTATTTGAATGTTTTAATGGATTGATCGAGGATGATTTTGTTATCGATCACAAGGATTCTAATCCGAAAAACAATTCTTTATCAAATCTGCAAGCTATCACACAAAGTGAGAATACCAAACGAGGAAAGACTGGCACTTGTTCAAATAAAGCGAGACCCGTAAAATCTTTGAATACAATAACTAACGAAGAGAAAATATTTCAATCATTATATGAAGCCGGTAAATTTTTCGATATTTGTAGAGCCTCAGTACGATTCGTTGCAGAGGGGATTTATCGATCGGCTATTTCAAAAAAGAGCGGGCAAAAAGTTCAATTTAGTTATGTCTAATGCGTCATATTTTTCCATTAGAGATATGTCATGTTATAGAATAATGAATTCTGAAAACATGAATAGCATCATAGTTGAAATAGCAAAATTGAAAAATCAGGATATCAAACTATCAGATGGATTAAATCCTGATCAAATTGTGTCTGATTTTCAGGATATAGAATACGGAGTTAACAACAATAAATATATGCTACCAAAGAAATATGCACTCATCAAAAGAATTCAGAATTCTATTAGAGACTCTCTTTCATTTTCCAGTGACATCAGTGTGTTCGTCCCGTTGTATACTATCGTAGAGGGGATACGAAAAAAATTAGGTAACGAATACGAATTGAAAAAAGAAGTCAACTCTAAAATTAGAAACCTACGAGCACTAATTTAAGAAAATTGATTGCCCGACCCTTATCATTTTTTGATTGTGACCGTAAAATCTCAATGGGATTTTCATATTTTTTTAGCACTTTTTGATTGAAATTATCAAAATCAGTGAATAAAAACTATTTCACACTGAATAAAAAAATCACTGAATAAAATTCTAACAGCTTTTCTCTACGGAAAATCCCATGCAAAATCGACTACTTGACCCTACGTGGTTTTTTGATAAAAATCGATGAAAAATGACCAAAAGTCGCTGAAAACAGGCAAAAATTGATGAAAAATAGCTAAAAAATGATGAAAATCAATCCTAACAGCTTTTCTCTACGGAAAATCCCATGCAAAATCGACTACTTGACCGTAAAATCTCAACTGAAAAAACCATCAAAATGGTACAAAATGGTACAAAAATAACACAAAATCAGTGATAAACAGGCAAAAAAGTAAAAATATTTCAGAGGCACTACAAATAAAATTATTTCAGTAGTAAAAATATTTCAATGGCACTAGATTCTGTTGCAACAATCATGTCTTTACGGAAAATCGACCACTCAACTGAAAAACCATCAAAATCAATCCTAACAGCTTTTCTTTACGGAAAATCCCATGCAAAATCGACTAGTTGACCCTACGTGGTTTTTTGATAAAAATCATCAAAAAATGACTAAAAATCATCAAAAATGACTGAAAATCATCAAAAATTGGCTCAAAATCAATGAAAATCAATCCTAACAGCTTTTCTCTACGGAAAATCCCATGCAAAATCGACTACTTGACCGTAAAATTTCTTTGAGAATAACCACCAAAACTGTCAAAAAATCAGTGAAAAACCACCAAAACTGTCAAAAAATCAGTGAAAAACCACCAAAACTAAAAAAATCAGTGAAATCAGTGAATAAAAAATAAAAATATTTCACAGCAATAAAAATAAAAATATTTCACAGCAATAAAATATTGGACCGTTAGGGTGGAATCATCGATGGGGAAAATTGTTTTGCAATTGAAAAATGGTTTGCGATTTCAAATAATGGTCAATGAAGCATTAACGACCCGATTGGCTCGTGAACGATTAGATGCAATTAAGAGATTTGTACCAATTCGTGACTCTGTCAGAAATAAACTGCAACAACGACAGAGTCTTCAGACTGACTTTGCTGAGGGATCTGAAGAGTTTTTTAAACCAGTAACCACAGCAACGTACGGGGTAGAGCGTGCTATACTGGGAGATGATCCTGACGGTAAAAGAAAAGAAGAGGGTCTTATTTATGTACTTGAAAAACTAGCAGCGAAAACTGAACAAACAAAACAAATGGAATAAAAAAGAACAGTAGATGATTTACGCGCGAGATTTAACGAGGAAGGGTTAGCAGAAATTGATGAGACTGATCCAACAGAAATTCCTGCGCTTGTTGTTACGACTTATGAAAACAGAAAAAAATGGTTGAAACCAGAACATCATAAGTTTGTTAAGAATTTCACTCATTGGGCTGATATATTTTATAAAATCAAAACTAAAAAAGTCAAATTAAGACAGATAGTGCATCATACATCGAATATATCAAGATGGTGGATAACGTGTATAATCAATACGAAGAGTTTAAACAACAACAAAAAACACCAAGATTGCAAAAAAAGCGACAGCAACCTGCAAAGAAAATATCTTTCTCTCCTAAAAAACAACAACTACCACCTGATGATGATGATGATTATTTACAAGAAACGGATTTAGAAAAACTAGATGAAGCAACTGGTTATAGCGGAAGTGGATTAGGGGTATGTCCTGATAGTGTTATCAGTGATATATCACGGTTAGAAGTTCTCATCGGAGGAAAACGAGCTGGAAATAACTCTCCGGAAATAATTAATGAAGCAGCTGATATCTGTAGACGGTTATTTCAAGGTGGTATCATGGATATCAAAACATATCGAGATTTCATTGACGAGTTAGCAAATGGGTATCACAGTGACTGAATTGATTGGATAAATAACAATTGAAAACACTAGTGTTTTTATAATAATGATCATACACTACAATCATGATAAACCAACCCTCGTCTATGTAGTTAATTCACGATTGCCTGTTTATAGAGCATACTACGGAGATGGTTTAGGTAATACCATTGCTGGGTTATTTGCAAGAATGGCTCCAAAAGTGATGCCGTTAGCTAAACAATTATCAATGAAAGCCATTGATGTTATTCGTGATAAGGGTATTGGTGCTGTTGGAGATCTTACCGGAAAAGCGTTTTCTGCAGCAAAGGATAAAATAACATCATAAGTGAGACGAAAAAGAAACCGGTACCATTGCCATCTACAGCAGAAATGCCTGCAAGTGTTAGTAAAATAATAAATAACGCAGTAGATGAAAAACTAGCATCATTGGTGACTCCAAGTGACCAAAATAACATGATAGCAAACATGATAGCAGGAAGTGGCTTTAAAAAACCACGTCGATGAAATCCTACGGATTTTCACGCTAGCGTTTTTCACGATGAAAATCTTTTTATGATTTCACGATTTAGACTCTGATAAATAGAATAAAATGTTCAAAAGGTCACCTGATCCAGCGTTTGATATGGATGCCCCAGTTGGCAAGAATGATTCTGTACGCGATTTTCAATTTTATTCTTATCATGCAATACAACCCGATCTCCGATCGCGAATTGAACTTCAAGTTCATGATACCAGTAAATACTTTTTGCCGTGTGAAGCATTTATTGAAGTAGAAGGAGAACTTGTAACAAATGATGCTGCTCATAATGATCCTCCATATGACATTAGCCCAACTATCAAAGTTGGCTTTGTCAATAACGGTATTATGGCGTTATTTGAAAGCGCTAAATATCTCATTGATGGAAAAGAAATTGAATCCATTGATCGTGATGTTGATGTGGCCACAACAATCATAGGGTTAGCGAGATATTCTGATGATTATGCAAGATCAGCTGGTCCATCTATGATGTTTTCTAAGGATATTACTGATCACCCTGAACACAACCAGTATTCTAGAGTCAAGGCAACACATGCTTCTTCAGTTAATCCAGCACCAGCCGGATATACAAGACCAGCTGGTGATTTTGATGTCATAAATAATATTACTAACTACAACCTAGGGTTTTCAACACGTGTAGCAACGTTGCATGGACAGCGTCGACAGTTTTCATGTGCTATTCCACTGCATCATATTTTCGGATTCTGTAGAAATGTTAGAAAAGTTATTTATGGAGCTAAACACACAGTAGCGCTTGTACGAAAGGGTACTGATAATGATGCAATATGGCATGATGCTGGTGTTGCTGATGGTAAAGTCATTTTAACAAAACTAGCATTGTGGATGCCAGTGTTAACTCCATCAATCACAGCAGAAGAAAAATTGTTATCATTTATGGACCAAGGAGGAAAATCATTGTTGAGTTGGTTATCAGTGACCACTGATATTAAACTAGATAATGTTGATGATATATTTACTTGGCATCTGGCATCAAAACAAGGTGTTTCAGCTCCACGTCATATATTTGTGGCGTTACAGAATAATGCACGAGTTGGTAATCAACAACGAAGTCATATGATATTTGATCAGTTAGGTGTTAGAGAGGTCTCACTGAGAATAAACGGACAACAGGAACCATCTGAAGATGTACAACTTGATTACACTCACAACCATATTGCACGTGTCTATCATAACCTGTTGTCATTTATGGCACGTGATCTAAATGTGGATACTGGTTTGCAAATATCACAATTGGATTTCAAAAGCCTCTATCCGATTTATTACTTTTCATTGGAACATCTTGATTTGATGAGACAATCTGTTGTTGATATACACTTTAGAGCCCGTGTAACCCGTCCTGGTGGTATTGCTAATTACAGAGCGGTTGCTGTGATTCTCAGTGATAAATCAATGCTACTTGAAGGTGTTGGAGGAAGAATGAGAATCATTGATGCACCAGTGGAAAATCTTTGATTTTCTCGATTTTTCATTGAAATTGTAAACGATTTAGAATCAATCTATTATGTATAATGTCATATAGTGTTATTAGTGTTGCGTTAACTCCTGGTCAAATCAAAAAATTGCAATCAGAATCGGCTAAAAAATGTGGAACCACAATCACGTTGAAACCCAATCAAATGACTGGTGGTGCAAATAAATTATCGCTGACAACTCGTCAAGTAAAAGATTTCAATGATGCACTTGTAGCAAAAAAAGGTGTTCAGATTAATCTTTCTGCGGCTGCTATCAAAAATATGATGAAAACAGGCGGCATATTCCCGTCGTTAGCTGCAATACCAGCATTCATTGCAGCAGCAGCCCCAGCAGTGGCTAAAGCAGCGGCGTTAGAAGCCGTTGGTACTGCAGCAGGAATGGCACTAAAGAAAGCAACGGAAAAGGGGTATAAAAAAGGGAAAGGGTCTAAGACTACCAGGAACCCCGTATTCATGGTACAGCGGAAAAGGTCTAAGACTACCAGGAACCCCGTATTCATGGTACAGCGGAAGGGGTCTAAGACTACCAGGAACGGTTTATTAATTGAGGAATCTATGTCCAATTTGATTTAATGGATGCTGCTAAAAAACTAGCGATTAAAAATTTTAGAGGTGTTTTTATGAAAGATCAATTACCAAATCAACCAAGCAACACTGAAACATGTATTATTAATCTCGATAAAAGCACCGGACCTGGTACTCACTGGGTTGCATACGCTATTGATCCACGTGGGATTGTCTATTTTGATTCATATGGATTAGCCCCGCCAAAAAAATGTATGCGTTATATAAAAAAATTTTCAATGAAGACTTGGTATTCTACGCTACCAACACAACAAATCAATGACCCACCAATATGCGGCAGTGAAGTATTAAATGTCCTTGACGCTATTTCAGCATCTAGAAAACCACCTCATATTGTCGTAAATGAATACACTAGTAGTCGCTGGAAATCGAAACGATTTTAGAGAGAGGTGTATAAAATATCATGATCGATATCTGGGGGAGATCTTTGAAACCCAAACCCGATGACACTGCAACCGGTGATATAAAAAAAAAATTAAAGATGAAATCGCTGGGACGTTAAATTTAACAAGTGTTGACCCGAATGAAATAGTTGTATTTCAGGACAAACAGGGTAAATTGAAAACTAGTAATATTTCTCTGGATGATATTTTAGTTAAACAACGACACGCAAGCGAGGATACTATCGCGTTATTTTCCGATCAGGGTAAACTCAAACCGGGTGTTCTTTTTTCGACGATTACAGATCGATTTAAAACTCTCAACGATTCTGCGTAGGAACTAGCAACATTTCAGTCTAAAACCGAAGAACACATAAAACAGTTTACCTCATTTCGTAGAAATATCATTGATAAATTTATTGGAACTACATTTGATAAAATTGAAATAAAACTCCCTGATATTAAAAAATCCATCGATGAGACGAAAATCTTCACCGAGGCCATCAAAAATGATTTTTCGAGGATGATAACAATTATTGAAAAAACAAAAATCCCTCGTGAGAAAACCAATAACGTAGTATACACGATCCAACACGGATCATTTGCGTGGACACCTACAAACAACAAATTAGATATCACTGCAACCGTCAAGGGCATTTATCGATTAACACTTGTGACACCATTGACTCAATTTAATATTTCATCGTCCAGTTCATCTGGGGTCAATAATACGATTTCAACGATCATCGACAAGAATACAACTGAAAAGTTTACAATCACATCTACTGATAAAAATTTGGTTAGGGTCTCAACAACATGGTATGTGGAATTCGTAGCGGATTTAAGTTGAAAATTGCAAAGCAATTTCACTAACGGTTTCAATTGAAAACGCTAGCGTATTTAAAATAAAAATGATTTCATCATCGCAATATCGCTGTGATCAGGTCAGAGAATTTCAAACTAGACTCAAAACCCTGTCTGAGGAGTATGCAATGAAAATTAAAAAATATCGCAGGAGAATTACCGCAATTGATGTTACCGTGTATTCAGTGAGTGGTGTAATCACCGGAGCAGGTATCATACTATCTTCAGTGACAATGATGGCCCCGATAGCTGTTCCAATTTGCATTTCTGCGGCAACAACAATCGCGGGAATAATTTCAATAATCACAAAAAAAATATCATCATGCAGCCAACGGAAACTACAAGACTACATAATTCAATTTCATGTTGTGTCCACTGCATACTCGCAATTATCCTCATTGATATCGTCATCTCTCGATGATACAATTATATCAGAGAGTGAGTTTTCAGCGATGGTAGATATATATGATTCTGCGATGTTAAAATTAGAAATACATCATGAATATAATAACAATGACAACACAGATGGAATTACTTCAACAAATAGTGGAGAACACAAACCCAGTACAAACCAACATGATCTCAATAACATCAACGAATCCAGAATTCAGTGTGAATTTCCCCTCTCCGGTCCCAGTGAAGGAGATAGCGCTAGCAAAATTACGAGTGTATCACAGCTGGCCAAATATTAGGTCAAAATCATTTGGTGGTCAACAACCGAATAATTCACTGGTATTCGCAAATAAGAATAAAGACAACGGTACTCCAGACTGGAACGTTGTTTCCATACCAACAGGGTCATACCAAATCGAACAAATCAATAATGAATTCGCGCGTAGAATAAAATCGATTACTGGAAAAGAATCAAAAATAGCTATAACAGTTCATGAGCCAACACTATCATCTGCCATTGAAATAAGCACAGAAGGATACGTCGTAGATATATATCAGAGTTCTATTAGAACCGTACTAGGATGGCCTGAAATCCCACCCGGGGGAAAAACCGTTGATTTACCAGAACCACAAAAAACCGATTATATCACCGACAGGATAAAATCTGATAATCCAGTAAAAAGCTATAGCGATTATGACAAATTGTATTTTTTTTATTGAATTGGTAGATCCTCCCACTAAGAAGATCTACCACATTCATCGACCGGATGACCCCACTGTAAATTTCGGAGCGATGAATAGCGATATTTCGTTGTTGTTTATATCCCTTAGATCCGGCACTCTCACCCGAGATGAATTTATCAGCGTTGTAGAAACATGTAACAAAATCATCAATGACATGGAAACATTTAATGCGCAAATCATTCAAGAGGTATTAGGTGACAGTAATCCTAAAACAAGAGATTTATTTGCAACAGACTATAAGATCCGCATAGAAGATATTCCAACATTCAAACTACCAGGATATAACGTACCACAACTAACAAAACATCTCAGTGATGCCATCGATGTTGGTTTTAAAATAATTCATGATACGTGGAAAAAAACACCATCACAGGAAATAAAAATCCTCAAACATAATAATGACCCAGATGGTGGTGGCAGGCATATTGCTCCGTTCAATGTGAATATTTCATCGGTGATAGCGATCAATTTAGTGTGTGATGTTATCGAAGGAAGCTATCAAATAAATTTAGAACGATCAAATCAAGCTCAGCAAGGATATATTTTGTATTCATTTGCACCAACAGCTCCTCCAGGGTTTCTAATTATTGAAGATCCAACTAATCCAGTCTATATGTCATAGTAATTCATTAACCAGAATTAATTTCAAACTCACTGACCAGTCCAATAATCTGATTGATTTACAAGAGGAGGTTTTACAAATTAGTCTGTTTGTAAAGTCCTAAAAGGATTTTCACCCTAGGACCGGACTTGATAAAATATTCGGTTGAAATCATTAGCAGCAGAGAGGGTAAATCGGACGATTTTCACCGTAAACCATAGCAGCAGAGGGGGTGAACGGACTAACTTTTCGACTTTTTTGATTAAACGATGAAAACGCGTACTGAGTATAATTTCCTGCGAAATCTCATGTTTTCAGACAAAAATCACTAAGGGTCTATTTGTCAAATCGAGACTTATTTTTTTTCTGGTTAAAAAATGAGTTTTCGCAGGAAGGTTCTATTTGCCGTTTTGAAGACAAAATCAAAAATGTCGAAAAAAGTTAGTCCGATTCACCCCCTCTGTTGCTACTTTTTACTCATTAAATTCGGTACTAATTTTGATACTGAACACGGTTTTTCAAATAGACCTTAGTGAGAAATTATCCTGGAGTTAATGTTTTTGGTAATGATTGTACGACTGTGTATATTTTGAGTATATTCAAGAGTTAATACCAGAATAAATCAACACCGCATGGTCGCGAATAACTATGCAGACAAATAAACATATACCAGTCACTTTAGCTTATAAAGTAAGCTGTTTTCTAGTTCATGTCTTATCAGAGCCTGTTATATTATACCGACGAGATGCTCTACTTGTTCCCTAATCAATTTGGAGGGTAGTGAGGATGGCTCCTTTTCAACTGATTTGATTTCATAAGATTGTTTCTTGGCTTATTTGAATAGAGGGTATTGATTCCTTATTCTTCAGAATGACCTGAAACGGGGTCAACAATATTAGAACTTGAGTAGGTTAGGTTTTGATCAATCATAAGACGAACTATATCCTTTTCCCTCTTAGTAGATCGGTAGGCCTTTGAGTTGGGATGGTGAGATTAATAACAGTTTGTACGTGTGTGGCTCTAGAACGTGCTCTTATTACTGTGGCAATCAGCACATGTGTCACATTTTAGTTTAAATTTGCACCTGCCCATGTAGTGACCCCATGATTTGCAGTTACTGCAGAAACCAGCTTTGTTTATACAAATCACCTTTTTTTGATTGTAGGAACAAACGTAAAGACCTAATAATGTTTCTTACCTTAAATATTTTCAGCATTTATTATTTTTAAAAATTTAATGGTGTTTGTTTTTTTTTATGGCCTTTTTTTTTGTAGTCATATGATTATATATGTTGTATAGCGCTTAGTGCATCTAAAGATTAGACGCTATAACAAAGTCCTCATTAATAATAATAATAATAATAATAATAATAATAATAATAATAATAATAATAATAATAAAAATAGCAATATTAATAATAATAATAATAATAATAATATTTAAATAATAATAATAATAATAATAATAATAATAATAATGATAATAATAATAATAGTAGTAGTAGTAGTAGTAGTAGTAGTAGTAGTAGTAGTAGTATATACTCTTCATACGGATGAATAGCCATCAAAGAAGACCAGACGTGGGGGTTAGCGAATTACAGCAATGTAAATGAGGACATTAGATCACGGTTGATCCGGTATCTGTTTGCCCTTTAAATATCCTCTCCTTGAGTTATCAGCTCATAAGCGATCTCTGTGTTGCTCAGAGTTATATTTATTGTGTAGCCTCATAACTAGTTTAAAAGCAACACTACGTTTGACAGGTTCTGCATGGTTAAATGAGATTTCTTCTTTCATCGTAGGTATTTCTTGCTCTTCTTTATTCTGGATACTAGGAATTGGTTTCATTGCGCTGTGCCTTTTTACATATATTTGTTGAATCTCTATGTAGTAAGCTACCTGTTCAATGGTGTTGCATCTCATTATATAAAATAACATATATAAATGCGTTTTAGGTCGGATGATTTCGAAAGCACCTGGGTGGGTGCTAGTCAAGGCTGATTGCTTCTTGTGCTTAGGTCCATGGTTTTTGAACAACCACAGCTGATAAAGAGCACGAGTTCCTTTTTATGTGTGGTATTCTCTCTTGTTCAGGTGTTATGTGGACTTACTTCCTGAATCCTTAGTTGTCCTTTTCGCGCGATTTTCGCTCTTGAGTAGGATGGTTCTTCTTTTCGTTCTTTATGATATCTTTAGTCGCATGGATCTTTTGGGGGTGTGGTTGATGTAATCCGTTCCTGTGTACTAACGTTCATCTTTCCGTTTTGTCCCTTGGTATCTTTAATCTTGTTATTGGTCCTTTTTGACTTTCGGTATCCCATCTACAGGAACTTTATTTTTACCATGATATGTTTTGTTCTTCCGTGGATATTTTCTTTCTAGGTGGTGATAATAAGAATGATACTTCCTTTTACTTCTGCTTCCAGTACTTATTTGGTCAAAGTTTACTTTGATGGTCATGGCATTTGGCTTAGGTGTATTGCCACTTTAGATGGTAGTGGTAGGAAATACTCTTGTTTTGTCTTTTTCTCTTTACAATGATCAATTCCGGCAGCTGTTAGACTTGGATCGTCGGCCACTGCCACTGTAATTGCGTGTTTTGTCGGGTGAGCAGCAGATTGGGTAAACAGACCACTTGCTGTTAAGTTCATTCATGAAAAAAAGCTTCCTTCGAAAATGAAAAATACAAGCCTAATAACTCCAAACAGTAGCTTCTAACCAAAACCGATAGTTTCTCTAATTGGGTTAGCTCATTTTCGTACTTTATCCTTGTCGTTTGTGTTTTCAAAATTTGTATGTGTGTATTGTTTACCTTTCGGACACTAGCTGTGGTGTGTGAGTACTTAAATCATTATTATATCTATAATGCAATTTGACACAGCTATATTAGCTCTAGAGACACAGGAGGCAATCAATAAATATCTCTCCGTCCGTGATTCTGTCAAACACAAAGTACAAGCGCATCAGAAGTCTCAGGTAGAATTTTGTTCAGAACAGTTATTTAAACCAATTTTGTCGAACTAACCAAGAAAATTCATACATCAACTGAGGCAACACAAAACGCTTTGAAACATTGCCCAACGATTTAAAACAATTTAAAAATTCGGACGTTAAATTTAGATAAGCTGGTGCAAATCCCTAATAAATTGTCAAACTTTGTGTCAACTATCCCAGAGATACCATTGCGTATTGCATTATTCAATTCCCTATCAGTAGGAACACAGAAAAAGCGCACAAAAATAGTTAATTGTATCAACGATGAAAATATCGATGCCTTCTTCCTGACAGACACAGGGCTAAAAGCATCAGGCTATGAGCCCAAGTGCATGGATCTAACACCCACCGTATACTCCATCAAGTCGTTCCCCGCACACTCTCGAGGAGGTGGAATTGCTGTCATCAAAAGAATTTCATGATAAAATCTCTTAAACACACCACAACCTTCAATTCCTGCCACAAAGTCGGTTGAACTAGTCCAAACAACACTCACACTGGAACAAAGGTCAGTCCATTTTTGTTCTGCCTCTACCACCCTCATCCTAGTAGAAAAACACAAGCTGACCGAATATGTCTTTATAGAGTAGTTTCCGAATCTGCTAGGTTAAAGAAATTCGATAGGTGACAACCTGATTATTTATGGAGATTTCAACTTTCAATTTGATTGTAATGGAAACCATTCACATCAAATCTCCCATATTTCATTAATGTGCAGGTCTTCGGTTTGTTCACAAAATACAATAACCCTAATTTACCTGCAGTTATATATGCCCGTCTTACCATGGCCTTCATGTAGTCCGTAAATCATACATAAGGATAAAAGTCTCCGCCTGACCATGCTCTTCATATAATCCGTAAATCATATCTGGGGATAAAAGTGCTCCGTCTAACCAGGCCCTTCCTGTAGTCAGTTAATCATACCTGGAGATACAAGGGTGGTCTTTACCATACCCTTCCTGTAGTCTATACATCATACGTTGGGATACACGTTTGTACTATGTATACTCTGTAAATCATACCTGGGATTACAAGTGCACCATCCTGAACATGTCCTTCGTGTAGTCTGTAAATCGTACCTGGGAATATAAGTGTCTTACTTACTATGCCCTTCGCGTAGTCTGCAAATCATATATATGGATAAAACTCTTCAAGTCGTATGCAAATCATACTTGGGCTACATGTACCTGTCTCTTCATGCCCTTCAATTAGTTTGAACACCATACTGTTACACGTGCCTGACTAGCCATTCTCTTCAAGCATTATACAATTTCTAAGATAAGGATTTTCCAGATAATATTTTATTCTGGAGACCTTAATCATCTGCCTTCGACATAAGTCTGACGTAGATTTAACATAAGAACTTAATTATGAACTGAATAAAAATTTATAATACAGAAGCCCATATTACTGAAATGTTTTTCTGTTTTACGACTGACCGTAGGAAATGTTCAGTTTTATTTTGGTTAAATGTGGGCATGGGTTTGTTTTACAAAACTTGTACATCAGAAGATCATTTTCGTCCCGTCCAATTTAGTTCTCTTAATCCAATCTTACACGTTCATTTCCACTTAGAATATAGCCTCTGGGTGTAGAGTTTGAACCAAAACAAATTAGACCCCTTTAAAGCTTACTTTACGGAACTACTAATGACAATTCAAGCTACGATTGTACGTTGCATGTATAGATCCCCTTACGGATTTCGGTTCGTGTCCTTCAAGGGAATTAAGGCAGCTGTAACATCGTCAATCGTCCACGGTCAAAGGGTCAGAATGTTTTTTTTTTAAATATTTGTACATTCCAAGACAATTAAGAAAGATTGACATGCGTTATTTTGAAGAGAAGCATTGGACAATTTCCACAGCAGTACTTGTTGAAAGAACACGAATAACTTCTACCAAACTCTCCAATATAATGTATTTTTTCATCGCGAGTATTGGATTTCTGTGGCAAGCATTTCAGATGAGAAGGATTTTTAATTTGAATTCAGATCCTGCCATGTTCTTTGCATTATCACGCCCAGACATAATTTACTATATAGACAGCCATTATAAATGTACACAATAAACCACAATAATTTACTATATAAAAAGCCATTATAAATATACACAATAGACCATGATATATTACTTCACCGTCTCCAGCATGTATTTGGCATTCAGAATATAGCCTTACAGTAGTTCAAGTCCTACTTAGTCAACAGGACACAAATTATATCTGCAAATGGAATACACTTCAGCCCAGTTCACGTATGTTGTGTTGTTCGACAGGGATCTGTTCTTGGACCTGTTCTCTTCATTCTGTATACTCAGCCGCTCTCAAGTGCCATAGGTCATCACCCAGTGTCTCACCAATTGTATGCTGATGACACCCAAATATACAAGTCTAGCCACCCAACTGAAGTTGATGCTACCATCCACGGAGTAGAGAAGTACATTTCTGATGTGAAATCATGGATGACATATAACAAGCTGCAGATGAATGATGATAAAACTGAGGCTATTTTGATCACAACACAAAGACTTTCTCATTCACATCCTTTACCTCAGACAATAAATATCAGCAACACCAACATTAAATTCTCACAGTCAGTACGGAACCTAGGCGTTACTCTAGACAGTTCTCTCACATTGCACCAACATATCATGAACATATGCAAGGCTGTATATCTTGAATTGAGAGGCATCAGTTCAATTCCTAAATATCTTTCAGTTGATGCCACTAAAACACTTGTGTGTTCATTAGTACTTTCAAGTGTTACGTATATTTGATTTAAATTATTTTTTTTAATTGTCAGATCCAAATTTGTCATTTTGGGTTTTAAAATTCATTAATTGGGAAATTATTATAGAAAAATCTCTATGACCATACTTTATCTGTAAACATGTTTTTGACATTGGCTTGTTGACCTAATTTCTGACCCTGCTTCAGACAGTGTCAACAAGCTTCTAAAACAATTGGCTGATTTCAAAGTCATGGTTGAATTTCTGATGATTCTCATGGGGGGAGTACGTGTTTTAGTGAAGGTAGCCTCTTTCTTTAACCTTCTATGAACTTCCATAAAATCACGTGATCACTTGTTTACGTAAAAAAACAGGTATTTAAATTATTGTTTGGGATAGAACAATTCAGTAGATGTAGGGCTTTATTATTATTAAGTTGTATCTTCTGTTTGAGTTATAATTTTAATTACCTTATTCTGGACATTGTGTAAATTCATTGGAGCAAGAGAATTTATTGTATTTATATGGAAAAGAACATGTGCTCATAATTTCATTTGGATGATAATAAAACAAGAAATGCATTACGTGACATCGTCAGCCATTTTGGATTACATCGTCAAGATTCGAACCTGGAACTATTAAAACATTTATTTATCAGGACTCTTGCAATTCCATTAGTGGATTATTTTTGTGAATTCTTTATTGGATTAATGTTGGATTTGATTCTCTAAAACCGTAAGTTTATTTATTTTATGAAAATAATTGTACTTAATAAATTCATTGTTAAAGTTTTACAAGCTTGTTAGTTTTCACTCTTTCTGTGTTGCTGCTTATTCGAGCCTAAGCACGTAACATAGAAATTGGGGACTAGCTTCCGGGATTGAGACTTAAATAAATTGGAATATCCTCTAGTTTTTTGAAAATTTAAATCTTTAGTGAGACTGACAGGCTTGTGTTAAAATGACACCTAAAGTAGAAATATTTTTTTCTAATCCTACCCAGGAGCAATTAGATCTTTTCTAAAGAGATGAGTTGATTCAACTTGCCAGAAAATTTGATCATTATGAGGTCAAGGCTTCTTTAACGAAACAAGATATCAGAAAGATTTTGGTTGAATATTTGGTGGAAAAGGATATGTTAGAACAAAGTGCTTTGATTTCGGTCAGTAAGTCTACATCAGACTCTGACATTAAACTAAAGGAATTAGAATTAAACTTCCAGATGGAATTAGAATTGAAGAAGCTGGAATTTCAGGAAAGGGAGAAAGAAAGACAGTCTGAAAAAGAGGAGAAAAAGAAACAATTACAATTTGAAAAAGAGGAGAGAGAGACAGGAAAGGGAGAAAGAAAGGCAAATTAATTACAAAAAGAGCAGATGCGCTTTCAGTTACAAAAAAAACAAATTGAACGAGAGAGAGAGAGAGAGAGAGAGAGAGAGAGAGAGAGAGAGAGAGAGAGAGAGAGAAGGAAGAAAGGGAATATCAATGTAAAATGAAAGAAATGGAGCTGGCAAGTGAGAATCACCATCATACTTCAAATCCAAATTTTGATTTAGCAAGGAATATTAGATTAGTGCCCCCTTTCAAAGAAAAAGAAGTAGACAAATATTTTATTCTTTTTGAAAAAGTTGCAGAAAATTTAAAAGGGCCAAGAGAGAATTGGACTCAGTTACTACAATGTGTACTTATTGGTAAGGCTAGTGAGATTTACACTTCACTGTCTGTTCATCAAAGTAGTGACCATGATGTGGTTAAATAATACATTTTAAAAAGATTCAGTTTATCATCAGTTAGTCCCTGAAAGTTTAATCACATCTAAGTGTCTTGTTTTATCCGTATACACAACAAAATCACACATCAAGGCACCTGTTATAATGTGCTCTTCGTGGTTTTGCGCATAATAATGATAGATTAGTTAAAGAACGGATTTGCCATTTACAGCCTGTCTGGAAATATTTCGGGCAATCACATATTTTAACGGGTGTGAGAATATCTCTTGATGTCAGCATATTTTATTTCTGCAAGTCTTAAACCATATTCAAAAGCACGAACTAGTTGAAGCAACAGCCGTTTTGTACTGCATTGTACCGTTCCTACTCGTCTTTCTAATCGTACTGTTCCTAGGTTTAGTACCATACCGTGTCCTATCTTTGAGTCATAGACATTTCCAATCTTTCTAAAACGTTACATGCAGAGATTGTTGGAGTGGACTAATACATAGTTTGCCTTTTACAAGTTAAATTCGACTGATCTTTGTAATTGCATGTAAAACTTCTTGAACGCTGGTTTTCGAGTCCTTTGTAGAAACGGTTTTTCGATGTTGCTATTGACAATACCTACAAGCGTACATGTTACGATTACGCAGTACAATCATGTACCCGGTCCAACCGTACTATAAAAAAATGGCGCTTATTTTTACTTTTCTTTTGGAAAAGTAAACAACGGATAATTATTCAGTGACATGTTCGTTGCAGTATTCATTGTCTAAATTGGGATCTTTAAACGTTACAAAACATCAACTGCAATTTTCACTGAAATTTGAAAGTAATCAAACATCTTTAAGAAGGGAATTTTGGACTTTACTTGTTTCAAGCAATACAATTGGCATTTGATCTTTTATACAGCTCGCAAAAAAGGAATATAATAGCTGAATATGAAACAATTTAAATGGTTCCAGCTATTCACCTTAGGATTATTTTAATGTGTCCAAATATCCATCTTACAGATATTTAAAGGCCTCCTACTATCCATCTTGAGGCAATTTTGATGCGTCCTAATATCCATCTTAAGGCTATTAAAATGCCTCCAACTATTTAGAGACCTCCTACTATCCATCTTAACGGAAATTAGGGGCCTACTACTATCCATCTTACGGCTATTTAGAGGTATCCTAATATCCATCTTACGGCTATTTAGAGGCCTCCTACTAACCATCTTAAGGTTATTTAGAGACCTCCTACTAACCATCTTAAGGTTATTTAGAGACCTCCTACTATCCATCTTATGGCTATTTAGAGGCCTCTAACGTACCCATCTTATGGCTATTTAGAGGCCTCCTACTATCCATCTTATGGCTATTTAGAGGCCTGCTACTATCTATCTTAAGATTATTTAGAGACCTCCTGCTATCCATATTAAGGTTATTTAGAGGCCTCCTACTATCTATCTTAAGGTTATTTAGAGACTTCCTACTATCCATCTTATGGATATTTAGAGGCCTCCTACTATCTATCGTAAGGTTATTTAGAGACCTCCTACTATCCATCTTGTGGCTATTTAGAGACCTCCTACAATCCATCTTACGGCTATTTAGAGACCTCCTACTATCCATCTTAAGGTTATTTAGAGACCTCCTACTATCCATCTTATGGCTATTTAGAGGCTTCCTACTATCCATCTTAAGGCTATTTAGAGACCTCCTACTATCCATTTTGTGGCTATTTAGAAGCCTCCTACTATCCATCTTAAGGCAATTTTGATACGTCGTACTATTCATCTTAAGGCTATTAAAATGCCTCCAACTATACATCTTATGGCCATTTAGAGGCCTCCTATTATCCATCTTATGGCTATTTAGAGGCCTCCAACTATCCATCTTATGGTTATTTAGAGGCCTCCTACTATCCATCTTATGGTTATTTAGATGCCTCCAACTATCCATCTTATGAATATTTAGAGGCCTCTAACAATTCATCTTAAGGCTATTTAGAGGCCTCCAATTATTCATCGTAAAGCTATGTTAATGCCTCCAACTATTCATATTAACGCTATTTAAATGCCTCCAACTATCCATCTTAAATATTCATATTAACGCTATTAAAATGCCTCCAACTATCCCGCTTAACAATATTGTAATGTCTTCAACTATCCAAGCTATTTAAATGCCTCCAACTATCCATCTTAAATATTCATATTAACGCTATTTAAATGCCTCCATCTATCTATCTTAAATATTCATATTAACGCTATTAAAATGCCTCCAACTATCCCGCTTAACAATATTGTAATGTCTTCAACTATCCAAGCTATTTAAATGCCTGCAACTACCATCTTAAGACTGTTTTAATGCGTCCAACTATCCATGATAAGGCTATCTTGTAAGGACACGTATCAAGACGTATTTACTCTACCACAGTTATACGGCATTGTGATAACACGTCATTGTGATAAAATGGCATTGGCACACATACATACATACATACATACATACATACATACATACATACATACATACATACATACACACACACATAGATACATACATACATGCATTGCGCTTGCGACTCTCATTGTAACTTTGTCAAAGGCAGAATTATGAAACATTGTCAAACAATAGAAACAATACTTACCAAAGTAAACCTTGAAGTTACAACACTTTGCATTATGGTGGATCAAATAAAAGTACTATTTCAAAATTGTGGTTATTGCGCGATGTTGGTTTAAGATCCGATGACCAATTGCAATCAAGTTATTATTGATCCCAATAAGCTACCGAACTGACAGAGTAGCAGAAGAATGAATCATGACTACTGAAATGCGATTTTCCTAAGGTTTAAACGAAAATTGCAATATTTATAACGAAAATTAAATAAGTACGGTTAAGACAAACCATTAACAAAGCATATTATGATTTTAACGAATTGCTGTCACAAATAAAACATTCAAAGGATTGCATAAATTAAATCATGGCGAACTATATAAGGCATTCCACTGGCCTAACAATAAAAAAACTTAAACAATTATATGTCAAATAAATATGATCTAACGTAAATAAACAAACACTTTTCTCAAGTAAAGTCAATTTTCCGAATTTGGATCCAGATACTGGGAGAACGCATCAAAGCTGAACAATGTTATTAAAACATTGGAGTATATAATTTAAAGTACAGTTCATTTAGTGAATATGAAACATACATCCGTGCTAAATATACATGCAATCAAGCTACCAGTTCTAAAGCAGTCGTCTGACTCATAACGAAGCTTCTAACTGTCACTCAAAACCTTCGTACGTTGCGATTGTCTAAACTAGATCTCAATTACGAACTGGAATCTTCTTTCAAAATCTGACAAAAAGTATGAACAAATTTTCCGAGATCTAAAATGTCAGTTTCAAATAGCATGTAGTTTCCGGATCCACTTGTCATATCGAGTTAGGCTATCGGTATGGACCTATTAATAAGAAAGTCTACGATGCATGCTGATGAAGACAGAAAAAAAACTAAATTAAAAAAAGATATTACAAATGAATATGTGCATATCAATTCATAAGCCAGTGATGCTTTCCACCGTAAACCAATATCATTTGAAACGAATCAATATTGATAATGCACAAAATCCGCATTGCTTGACCTGATACACATTTTGTTTTTCGATTTCAAAGAACCTAATTATCTACATGAAGCATAGTCGTCGACACGAATGTGGTTGTTTACACACCGATTTATTAGAATCCACGATTAAGTACAGTTTGCCATATTCAACTTTGCTGCTGGTTGACAACGATGAGATTGCTTAAGCTGTTGCTGATGATAAAGGTCATGATGATGATGTGGGAGGGGAGGGAAAATTCAATAATTTTGTAAGAGTGAAAATCAGTATACACGAGGCATTTGAGAAGTTCTAAAACATTTCATATAACCATTCTGTTTATTTGAGACTGTCAATAAATTTAATGCCAACTAATAGACAAAATAAGTTATATAAAATGGTCCACAGCTGCACATGCAACACGCTGGGTACCTGCAGATATATGCATGTGCAGTAACATAGGTAAATGACAACGATCTAAAACATTTTGTCGGAGTAAGACAACTCTGCCACTGAGCAAAGAGGCTACTGTAAAAACCGGGCGCTCTTACGGTACTCCTAAATTGATATCCATACAGATCTAGATAGAGTTTAAGCATGTCATTCTCTGTTATATACTACAATTTAGACGTGATTTTGCTGTATTATAATAAAGCGCTAATCCATGTAAGATTATTCACGTTCTGAAAAAAGACCGTTATCTGCGATTGGTGAGAGGAAAGTGACTGTTGTGAATGTGGAAGGTGACATTTGATGAAGATGTTCAAAACATGCCTGACCGTCAAAATAGTTTCTTATTACATGCAAAAGGCTCGATCAACCAGATACATGTCTGATTCCGGGTGTCGTTGGACTATTGTTTGCTTCCAAAGGTTTGCCAAAAGTTGTGGAACAATTATGAGCTACAGTCCATGCACCACTACCTGAGGTATGACTCTATTCTACGACAAAGCACTGATGCATACAACACGATACTAAAATGTGAATACAAAATAGCATTTATTAACTAGATAATCAGACTGAGAAATTGCAGAAGTGTAAAGAAAGTACTTTGCGATGATGTTCTTGCCTTCTGTTCAGTTTGTTGTACAGTTCACTACTACTCAGAACGTTGAAAAACCGATTGGACACTGCAGTCTTCAATTTTTCAGTCACATTATAATTCCGATAATTGGCTTGTTCATTAGTGCCATGTATCCATGATATTGTAGTAGCCTTCCTGCCTTATTATTTCGTTTATTTGTTTGTTATAAAATTATCAAAGTCTTTCGTGGAACAAACAATACAAACTGAGTGTTGTTATACGTTTGAGAGTTCAAGACAATTTAATGTATTAACATTATCTGGAGCATTAAAGTGTCAACAAAATAATCTTTAGCTCTTAATATGCTTTCTCAGTCTTAAAAATTTTAATTTAACTTTTTTTTTACTACGGCACAAAATTAATAGTGATGCCTTTTGTTTCAAATTCTCCCTATACCCCACCACCCACCTCTGATCTCTGTCCCACACACACACACGCTTTCTTACGTGGTGATTTGATTATCAATATCCAGATGATGATCGGCGTAAAATCGAGTAAATAATAATATAAAATATCAAATTAATGGATGGAATAAATGGGATCTGGAAAAAGAATACAACTAGTCCCCGTTTGTAAAATTTAATTTCATAAATTACATAAACAAAATAAATTGAATACTACATTTTAATGAAGCAATTTCTCTTGGAAATACAATTACAGAATTTTTGCAAAATGCATTAGCCGTTCTATTACACAGATAAAATAATAAATTTAATCATAGACTCGAGTAAATGATGGAATCCATTTGTTCAGCATGCATTCATAACCTGGTTACTTTCATTCCTTCTGAATTCGTTGATGGTGAAAGATCAGAGTTGTTCTCTCTCTCTCTCTCTCTCTCTCTCTCTCTCTCTCTCTCTCTCTCTCTCTCTCTCTCAGTTGTAACTTGGCTGTCTGATCTCTTTTCTCACATATGCAGCTATTCCTTACTTAAAATAAATAAAACGCAACCGAAATAATATTTGTTGTTTTGCTTTTCTGTCCTCGACCAAACTTCCCATTCTTGTGTCAGATGTCGTTTAATTGTAACTCAAAAGTCTAAGGTTAATAAGGTCATTTCGCAACCTCACACACACAACACACACACACACACACACACACACACACACACACACCCCTATTATTAAGATTAATGCATTTTACCGAGCTGCTACTCAGCATTCTCAACTTGAAACATGACATTGCTATACATTCGGACTACTCCCTATTGGCTAAAAAAAAACACTAACTGAACGGTGTCGGTTGTCACACACCGATTTTCTCAGTTATATGAATTCACAACCTGACTACACAAAGGATTTAATGGACTTCATGTCTGGTGTTGACTTAGTTTTTCTTAATTACCAATTCATTGCGATACATTTCCCGACATAGAAAACAATTAATTCTAAATATGCATGATACATATCATTCAAGACAGATGAATTCACATATTCAAACGATTTGTATCAGACGCAACGCACGAATCTCATTTAATACGTGCAAACGAGTAAAACATCAATACTAATGTAATATTGCATGATATTTTTAGAATACTTGAGTCATATAACATTCAAGACAAATGAAAGCAGCAATTGACTTCAATATATATATATATATATATATATATATATATATATATATATATATATATATATATATATATATATATATATATATATATATATAAAATATAAAATAAACAACGCCAACACGTATTAATGTTGTGACCGGTTTCGCTTTAATGCTTTATCAAACTCAAAGTTTGATAAAGCATTAAAGCGAAACCGGTCACAACATTAATACGTGTTGGCGTTGTTTATTTTATATTTTAATAAGTCTACCTAAACAACACTATGGCATCAGCATCTGATCCACGTATTCATAATAAAACAAATTTGTTAAAATCAACAATGGAGAAATTAGCTGAGAAACAGATGAAGAGCGGTCTACACGCACGATTTCTGGAAAATTGTATATCGGAGAATCTTGTACCGAAAGGATTACGTCTAAGACTGAAAATTCATATTGGTAATAACGAATCCTCAAGAAAGTTTCAGGAGTCTATTGACAACCTATTGAAAAAAGTGTCTTTGGAGATATGCGAGAGATTAAAAGAAGAGCACCAGAGAAAAGCACTCAACCTAGGCAAAGAACTAGAAGAAAACAGAGATAATCTTAGAAATTTGATAAAAAACCGTATTGGCAATTTTGATGAAGAACTCTTTACAAAAACGGAATCTAAAAAAGACGAACTATTATCAAATCAACTTAAAAAGTTACAAAATTTGCAAAAAGAAAAAAACAACTTTCCAGAACAACGAAAACCATCAGCATTGGAAATTGTTAGAGAGAAATCAAAAAGAAACAATCAACAACCAAGTAGAACAACAGAGGAAATTAACTTCAAACGTGCAGTAACTAACAATCAAACAAGGAATCAACAACAACCAAGAAATAAAAATGAAATGGAACATGCATCATTACCAACAGCAAAAATTACATCTCAACCAAATCTAAAAGAAGTAAAAAATAACAGACCCATTCAAAACAACTCAACAAATGATCAAGCAAAAAACTTAAGAGCCCCAGGCACACAAAGAACAACCTATGCAGATGCAGTAAAGAATGGGGCGAAGAAAATTACACAGGAGTCCAACATAACCGTAATAGAAACATTACAAAAACTTATGGAAACCCTCAAGGATCTGTTGAAGACAACACAAACAAAAGAAAGAATAGGAGATTTGTTAGAATTCAAAACAAGAACAAATGGA
Source organism: Unio delphinus (assembly GCA_029339505.1). Taxonomy (NCBI): domain Eukaryota; kingdom Metazoa; phylum Mollusca; class Bivalvia; order Unionida; family Unionidae; genus Unio; species Unio delphinus. The sequence continues at coordinate 15,510,704 of JAQISU010001238.1, forward strand.
GGAAAGACAAGAAAAGAAAAAAGGAAATCAAAAGAGGAAAAGAAACTGTGTTAAACCTTTCTAAACGAACTCTAACTGATAGTGATTACATTCTTCTAGGTAAGGGTTTATCTTTTGTCCAAGAAACAAAGTGCATGATAATATCAATTTAGCAGAAGCATTTTTCAAATACACTAGATCGTTAAAATTAAAAGAATTTTTCTCACAATCATATACTAACTCACAAGTCAAAAGTAGTTATCATCTAAAAAATAAGCCCTTTTTCAATAAAAAAGAATCATCATTTACACCTTCTAGTGGTCGAGATATTTATCTCGATTTTTATATTGAAGCAACTAAACAAGAAATTTTAAAAAGCAGTTCTAAAAGAAAACATTTTACTAACATATCTAAAGAAGAATTAATTTCCTTGCGTACCTTATCACAGGACGAAAGTATTACTATTAAAAAGGCAGATAAGTCTAGCACCATAGTAATAATGAATAAAGAAGATTATATTGAAGAAGTAGAAAGACAATTAAATGATGACGAATATTATACAAAACTTTCCTATAATCCTTCTGAAGAATTTAAAGAAAACATAAGCAAATGTATTAATCAAATCGCTATACACAATTGCTCAATGCATGATGAACTAGATATCTTCCCGAATAAAATACGCACACCTCAATTTTATATTTTACCAAAAATACATAAAACGATTAATAAGTCACTACCTTTAGGATATCCAGGTAGACCTATTATTTCTACTTGTAACTCAGTTACAAATAATATATCCAAATATATTGATCATGTTTTACAACCACTAATGAAATCACTACCTTCATATGTCAAAGATACTTTTGATTTCATTACCAAATTGAAATCTTTACCAAAACTAACTGAAAATTCATTACTAGTTACACTTGATGTGGTTTCACTCTACACGAATATACCACACAATGATGGTATCGAAGCATGTAAATATTATCTTGGAGAAAACGAATATACATCTAAACTATCAAAAGAACATGTTTGTAATTTGATAAAACTTGTGCTCGAAAATAACTTTTTTCAATTTGGTAATACAAACTATCTCCAAAAAAATGGGAACAGCAATGGGTAGTCCTATGGCACCTTCTTATGCATCTTTATTTATGGGAAAATTGGAAAATGATTTTCTAAATAAATGTTTCTTAAAACCAGATATTTGGTTAAGGTTTTTAGACGATATCTTTATGATTTGGAGTTATCCATTAGAAGACCTTTATTATTTTATAGACAGTTTAAACAAATTACATCCAACAATAAAGTTTACATTCAATGTGTCTAAAACTAAAATATCATTTTTGGACGTAGACGTCATAAAAAATGAAAATAATGACATCACTACCATGGTTCATGTTAAAAACACAAATATGCATCAATATATTGAATATTCATCATGCCATCCTAAATCATGTAAAAGCGGGATACCATATAGTCAAGCGAAAAGATATAGAAGAATTATTTCGGATGACACTGTTTTTAAATCATCTTTGATAGAGTTAGGTCAGCATTTTCTAAATAGAAATTACCCTATTGATATCATTAATGCTGCTTTCCAAAAAGTATCTTCTCTTACACAACTTGAATCATTACAATGTAAAATCAAAAATACAAATAAGGATATCATTCCCTTTATTATTGAATATAACCCAAGTTTACCTAATATAGGTAAGATTATCAATAAATATTGGGATTTATTAAAATTATCAGGTAAAGAAAATGTTAAATTGCTACACGAAAGCAAGCCCATGCTTGCTTATAAAAGGACAAAAAATCTTAAAGATTACCTAATTAATTCTAAATTAGAAAAAACATCGTACAAAAAAGGATCAGCAACTAAATGTAATAGACCTAGATGTTCGCACTGTTCTCTTATTAATGAAAGTACTTCTTTCAGTAGTAGTAATACAAAAGAAACGTTTAATATGCATTGTGATACTAATTGTGCAACATCAAACGTTATTTATTTGATCACATGCAAAAAATGTGACGTCCAATATATTGGACAAACTAGTCAACAAATATCTAAACGTATGAACCAACATAGATCTGACATAAAAAATTATATCCATAAATCTTTTTCATCTCATGTTGCCGTACACTTTAACAATAGTTCTCATACTGTGCAAGATTTTTCCTTTCAACCTATTGTTATAGCTGAATCAGAAATGGAACGTTTGCTAAAAGAAACATACTGGATTCACCGTCTTAATACAGTATATCCAAAAGGTCTAAATTCCAAAGCACTTTACGACCTTCATTAATGTAATATATATATAAAAATAAAACTGTTTATCTCTATTTATTCATAAATTTATATATATATATATATATATATATATATATATATATATATATATATATATATATATATATATATATATATATAATATTTCTTTCTGGATCGTACCCTGGTTATTCCATCTAGTAGATGTAGGTATGCATTAATACTTTTAGAGTTAAATAACCCCATTCAGATGTATACTTCCGTCTTAACTTTAACTTTAAAGTTGTTTAAAGCTACGTCAAAATTCCAGATCACACACATTCACACACACACACACACACACACACACACGCACACACACACACACACACACACACACACACTCACTCATTCAGTCACACACACTCACTCGTACACACGCGCTTTACCTTGTCTGAAACAATGTTTGTTTCTTGTGGCATTTAGCAGTAAACTCCGGTGAAGCTGTTCCATGCACTTCCAAAAATATCAAGGTGTAGCATGTATGTTGGATATAACTTAAAAAAGATGTGAAAGCAACACTTGTACGGGAAATCGTCTGCACCTATGAATCCAATGAAAGTAAGCGATATAACGACTTCCAAACTGGTCTGTATTATATACATTGTACGATACAGTAAAAGGTACTAGTAATCATTATCTGACTTCATGCTCTTGTGGAAGACTTGAAACTTAAGTGCGAGTTTACCAATCGGAAATTATGACTAGCAACTAGCATTCTGAAATTGCTTACATGGTTTGCACGCACATCCGCATACACAACCTATCAGCACTCTATCCCTTATTTCTCTTGCTTGAAACTGCTTGATTTCCTATAAATAACAAATTTAACCAGCCACATCTGATATTGCGATATTTCTTTTCTTCATTTCGAAAGTTCTGCCTTTGTAGCGGTGACTCAATAATTTGGTAAATCGATCTTTTGTAAAACAAACTTTAATTATGCTGTTCCAGAAATAAATGCTATTAAAACTTGTATACGAAAGTCAGAAAATTCAATCTATTCATGTTTTAACAATGTATAAGCAATTTTCATCAAAACTGATATTTGAAACTGCAGAGAAAATTACATGGCTTGAAATATAATTAACTAGCTTATAGTATGAGCACTAGTCAAAGTAAAATGCAGCAGACATAACGGGAAGTTATATTCCTTGATTAAATAGGAGAATGCTTGATAATAGAAAGCATAAATAATATTTAATACAAATAATACTATCAGATAGATAAATCAAACTTTTGTAAAAAAAAACAAAACAAAAATATGATGTTCCAGAAATAAGTACTATTGAAACTTGTATATGAAAGTCAGAAAATTTAATATAGTCATGTTTAACGATTCGAACACTGGTTCGCAGGCAAACGACACCCACGCTTTGTCTACACACCAGTCCATATTCCTTCAGGACTAAGTACACCTGACCAATAATTATACGACTGAGTCAGTGTTATAACTCGCAATAGGGAAAACAAATACAACTTGATGACTCATTTTTTGTTGTTGTAGATTTTCTTTCAATCGATGAGTTAATTCACACAAAGAGCGTTGCGAATTGTCTTGATTTTAAGACATCCATGTATCTAGTTGTACAATGACTTTGCTATCAAAACTGCTTTGTCTACAAATGAGTTCGATCGACTAGATATCACTGCAGCACGTATGAAGCTGAAGCAAGAGAGTAGCTGGCTTTTTAATATTTTTCTGATAGTAGAGAATGTTCCAAAAGAAACCTCGCCATCGATAAACTCTCATGTATTTATATATACCAGAGCAGCAGAGGGGGCGAATCAGACAACTTTTTTTTGTTTTTATTTTTGATTATACCCCCTCCAAAATAACACTAGACCCTTCTCGCGAAAAAATAAGTCTCTGACCCTTGTCTGAAAACATTCGCGTCGCAACGTCGTTGTCACTCACCCCCTCTGCTGCTAGAACTTTCAGTTCTAGGTTAACCGAATATTTTATCAAGTCCTTAGGACGAAAATCATTTATGATTTCACAAATAGACTAATTTGTAAAACCTCCTCTTGTAAATCAATCAGATTATTAGACTGATCTGTGAGTTTGAAATTAATTCTGGTTAATGAATTATTATGACATCGCATATAGACTGGATTCACCGGGGACTCAATTATTAAAAATCCTGGAGGGGCTGTTGGTGCAAATGAATACAAAATATATCCTTGCTGAGCTTGATTTGATCGTTCTAAATTTATTTGATAGCTTCCTTCGATCACATCACATACTAAATTGAGCGCAATCACCGTTGAAATATTCACATTGAACGGAGCAATATGCCTGCCACCACCATCTGGGTCATTATTATGTTTGAGGATAGTTGTTTGTGGTTGTGGTTGTGTTTTTTTCCACGTATCATGGATTTTTTTGAAACCTTCATCGATGGCATCACTGAGAGATTTTTGTAATTCTGAGATATTATATCCTGGTAGTTTGAATGTGGGGATATCTTTGACGCGTATATTATACTTCGTTGCAAATGTTGTTCTCGTTTGGGGGTTATTGTGATCTAATATATCCTGAATAATTTTTAGGTTAAATGTTTCCATGTCATTGATGATTTTGTTACATGTTTCTACAACGCTGATAAATTCATCTCGAGTGAGAGTACCGGATTTAAGGGGTATTAACAACAATGAAAAATCTTTATTCATTGCTGTGAAATTGTCAATGATTTTAGGTTCGTTAACAAAAAAATGATGATGCTCCTTTACTTCCTCCTCTTCTCCAATTGGTCGATATACTAAACTAAAAAACTCTATAGTAAATCTATGATCTTTATAACTCTTTACTGGATTATCAGATTTTGTCCTGTCGGTGATATAATCAGTTTTTTGTGGTTCTGGTAATTTAACGGTTTTTCCACCGGGTGGTAATTCAGGCCATCCCAGTACGGTTCTAATAGAACTTTGATAGATATCTACGACATAACCCTCTGTGCTTATTTCAATGGCAGATGATAGTGTCGGCACATGAACTGTTATAGCTATTTTTGATTCTTTTCCAGTAATCGATTTTATTCTACGCGCGAATTCATCATTGATTTGTTCGATTTGGTATGATCCGGTTGGTATGGAAACAACGTTCCAGTCTGGGGTACCGTCGGGTTTATTCTTATTTGCAAATACCAGTGAATTATTGGGTTGTTGACCACCAAATGATTTTGACCTAATATTTGGCCAACTGTGGTATACTCGTAATTTTGCTAGCGCTATCTCCTTCACTGGGACCGGAGAGGGGAAATTCACACTGAATTCTGGATTCGTTGAGGTTATTGAGATCATGCTTGTTTGTACTGGGTTTGTGTTCTCCACTATTTGTTGAAGTAATTCCATCTGTGTTGTCATTGTTATTATACTCATGTTGTATTTCTAATTTTGACATCGCAGAATCATATATATCTACCATCGCTGAAAACTCACTCTCTGATATAATTGTATCATCGAGCGATGACGATATCAATGAGGATAATTGCGAGTATGCAGTGGACACAACATGAAATTGAATTATGTAGTCTTGTAGTTTCCGTTGGCTGCATGAGGATATTTTTTTTGTGATTATTGAAATTATTCCAGCGATTGTTGTTGCCGCAGAAATGCAAATTGGAACAGCTATCGGAGCCATCATTGTCACTGAAGACAGTATAATACCAGCTCCGGTGATTACACCGCTCACAGCGTACACAGTAACATCAATTGCGGTAATTCTCCTGCGATATTTTTTAATTTTCAATTCATACTCCTCAGACAAGGTTTTGAGTCTAGTTTGATACTCTCTGACCTGATCATAGCGATATTGCGATGATGAAATCATTTTTTATTTTAAATACGCTAGCGTTTTCAATTGAAACCGTTAGTGAAATTGCTTTGCAATTTTCAACTTAAATCCGCTACGAATTCCACATACCACGTTGTTGTAACCCTAACCAAATTTTTATCAGTAGCTATTAACGTGAACTGTTCAGTTGTATCCTTGTCGATGATCGTTGAAATCGTATTATTGACCCCGGATGAACTGGACGATGAAATATTAAATTGAGTCGTTCTCACTATTGTTAATCGATAAATACCCTTAACTGTTGCAGTGATGTCTAATTTGTTGTTTTCAGGTGTCCACTCAAATGATCCGTGTTGGATTGTGTATACCACGTTGTTGGTTTTCTTATGAGGAATTTTTGTTTTTTCAATAACTGTTATCATCCTCGAAAGATCACCTTTGATGCCTTCGATGAAGTTTTTCGTCTCATCGATGGATTTTTTAATATCAGGGAGTTTTAGTTCAATTTTATCGAATGTAGTTCCAATAAATTTATCAATGATATTTCTACGAAATGCGGTAAACTGTTTTATGTGTTCTTCGGTTTTAGATTGAAGTGTTGCTAGTTCTAACGCAGAATCGTTAAGAGTTTTAAATCGATCTGTAATCGTCGAAAAAAGTACACCCGGTTTGAGTTTACCCTGATCGGAAAATAACGCGATAGTATCCTCGATTGCGTTTTGTTGTTTAACCAAAATATCATCCAGAGAAATATTACTGGTTTTCAATTTACCCTGATCGGAAAATAACGCAACGGTGTTCTCGATTGCCTTTTGTTGTTTAACCAAAATATCATCTAGAGAAATATTACTGGTTTTCAATTTACCCTGATCGGAAAATAACGCAACGGTGTTCTCGATTGCGTTTTGTTGTTTAACCAAAATATCATCCAGAGAAATATTACTGGATTTCAATTTACCCTGATCGGAAAATAACGCAACGGTATCCTCGATTGCGTTTTGTTGTTTAACCAAAATATCATCCAGAGAAATATTACTGGTTTTCAATTTACCTTGATCGGAAAATAACGCAACGGTGTTCTCGATTGCATTTTGTTGTTTAACTAAAATATCATCCAGAGAAATATTACTGGATTTCAATTTACCCTGTTTGTCTTGAAATACAACTATTTCATTCGGGTCAACACTTGTTAAGTTCAACGTCTCAGCGATTTCATCTTTAATTTTTTTTTTTATATCCTTGATAGAATCAGGAGTTGCAGTGTCATCGGGTTTGGGTTTCAGAGGTCTTCCCCAAATATCAATCATGATATTTTATATATCTCTCTCTAAAAAGCGATTACTAGTGTAGTCATTTACGACAATGTGTGGTGATTTTCTAGATGCTGAAATAGCGTCAAGGACATTTAATACTTCACTGCCGCATATTGGTGGGTCATTGATTTGTTGTGTTGGTAGCGTAGAATACCAAGTCTTCATTGGAAGGGTTTTTATGTAACGCATAAACTCTTTTGGTGGGGCTAATCCATATGAATCAAAATAGACAATCCCACGTGGATCAATAGCGTATGCAACCCAGTGAGTTCCAGGTCCGGTGCTGTTATCGAGATTAATAATACCTGTTTCAGTTTTGTTTGGTTGATGTGGTAATTGATCTTTCATAAAAACACCTCTGAAATTTTTAATCACTAATTTTTTAGCAGCATCCATTAAATCAAAATTGGACATTGGAACCATAGATTTCTGAATTAATAAACCGTTCCTGGTAGTCTCAGGCCTGATCCGTGAACGGATCTCCCGCTGTACCATGAATACGGGGTTCCTGGTAGTCTTAGACCCTTTCCGCTGTACCATGAATACGGGGTTCCTGGTAGTCTTAGACCCTTTCCCTTTTTTTTATACCCTTGACCTTTCTTCGGTTCATATGATTCAGCAATGCTCTGTACCGCTTTTGTTCCCAAGCCTCCAACTACCCCCAATGCGGCCGCTTTTGCTACTGCTGGGGCTGCTGCCGCAACCAATGCTGGTATTGCAGCAAACAACGGAAATATACCACCTGTTTTTATCATATTTTTGATAGCAGCCGCAGAAAGAGTAATCTGAACACCTTTTTTATCCTTGAAAGCATCATTGAAATGTTTCACTTGACGAGTTGTCAGCGATAATTTATTTGCCCCGCCATTCATTTGATTAGGTTTCAACGTGATTGTGGTTCCACATTGTTTAGCGGATTTTGATTGCAATTTTTTTAACTGACCAGGTGTCAATGACACATTGATATTACTATATGACATTATACAAATACAGATTGATTCTAAATCGTAAAACGATTCAATGGAAATATCCTTCGGATTTTCAATTACATATTTTCCACTGGTGCATCTACCACTCTCATTCTTCCACCAACATCTTCAAGTAGCATTGATTTATCACTGAGAATGACAGCAACCGCTCTATAATTCGGGATAAGGATAGGAGGTACCCCACCAACTGGTGGACCAGTCGGACGGGTTACACGGGCTCTAAAGTGTATATCAACGACAGATTGTCTCATCAAATCAAGATGTTCCAATGAAAAGTAATAAATCGGATAGAGGCTTTTAAAATCCAATTGTGATATTTGTAAACCGGTATCCACATTTTGATCACGTGCCATAAATGACAACAGGTTATGATAGACACGTGCAATATGATTCTGACCGTAATCAAGTTGTATATCCTCGGATGGTTCCTGCTGTCCGTTTATTCTGAGCGAGACTTCATTAACACCTAACTGATCAAATATCATATGACTTCGTTCTTGATTACCAACTCGCGCAGCATTCTGTAACGCAATAAATATATGACGTGGAGCTGAAACCCCTTGTTTTGATGCCAGGTGCCATGTGAATGTACCATCAACACTGTCTTGTTTAATATCCGTAGTCACTGATAACCAACTCAACAACGACTTTCCTCCTTGATCCATAAATGATAGTAGTCGCTGTTCTTCTGTGATTGATGGAGTTAACACTGGCATCCACAATGATAGTTTTGTTAAAATAACTTTACCGGCAGCAACCCCAGTATTACGCCAGATTGCATCATCATCAGTACCCTTTCGTACAAGTGCTACTGTGTGTTTGGCTCCATAAATAACTTTTCGGACGTTTCTACAGAATCCAAATATGTGATGTAGTGGAATCGCACATGAAAATCGTCGACGCTGCCCATGCAACGTTGCTACACGTGTTGCAAATCCTAAATTGAGATTACCATTAACGCCTCCGAGAATATCAAACGCAGCTCCGGGTCTAGTTCGACGTTCTGGATTATCTGCTTCTTGTTGATTGTTTTCTGCAGTACCCTGTGCTGTTAACACTTTAATGAATTGAAGGTGATCAGCGTTATCAGTAGTATCCTTTGCAAACATCATAGATGGACCCGCTGATCTTGTATAATCATCAGAATATCTTGCTAACCCTATGATTGTTGTGGCCATATCAACTTCACGGTCAATGGATTCAATTTCTTTTCCATCAATGAGATATCTAGCGCTTTCAAATAACGCCATGATGCCGTTATTAACAAAACCAACTCGGACATTTGAGTTATTGTCATATGGGGTATCAGCTGCAACATTTGTTACAAGTTCTCCTTCTACTTCAATAAATGCCTCACACGGTAGAAAATATTTACTGGTATCATGAACTTGAAGTTCAATTCGCGATCGGAGATCGGGTTGTACTGCGTGATAAGAATAAAATTGAAAATCGCGTACAGAATCATCTTTACGCACTGGGGCATCCATATCAAATGCTGGATCAGATGACCTTTTGAACATTTTATTCTATTTATCAGAGTCTAAATCGTGAAATCCTACGGATTTTCATCGTAAACGATTTTTCCATTTTCATCGTCGTAGTTTTCTAAAGCCACTTCCCGCTATCATATTTGCAATATTGCTTTGGTCTCCTTGATTTACCATCGACGCTAGTTTTTCATCTACTGCGTTATTTATAATTTTACTAACACTTGCAGGCATTTCTTCTGTAGACGGTAACGGTTTCTTTTTTCGACTCACTAATGATGTTATTTTATCCTTCGCAGTTGAAAACGCTTTCCCGGCAAGATCTCCAACAGTACTAATACCCTTATCACGAATAACATCAATGGCTTTCATTCCTAGTTGTTTAGCTAACGGCATCACTTTTGGGGCTGTTCTTGAAAAGAATCCTAAAATGGTCTTGCCGAGGCCATCTCCGTAGTATGCTCTATAAACTGGAAACCGTGAATTAACTACATAGACGAGGGTTGGTTTATCATGATTGTAGTGTATAATCATTATTATAAAAACAATAGTGTTTTCAATTGTTATTTAATCGCTATGATACCCATTTGCTAACTCGTCAATGAAATCTCGATATGTTTTGATATCCATGATACCGCCGGCAAATAACCGTTTACAGATATCAGCTGCTTCATTAATTATTTCTGGAGAGTTATTTCCAGCTCGTTTTCCTCCGATGAGAACATCTAATCGTGATATATCATTGATAACACTATCAGGACAAGTGTTTCCAATCCTTGGATTTCCTAATCCACTTCCGCTATAACCAGCTGCTTCATCTAGTTTGTCTGTATCCGTGGTTTGTAAATAATCAAGAGTATCATCATCATCATCAGGTGGTAGTTGTTGTTTTTTAGGTGAAAAAGATATTTTCTTTGCAGGTTGCTGTCGCTTTCTTTGCAATCTTGGCGGTTTTTGTTGTTGTTTAAACTCTTCGTATTGATTATACACGTGATCCACCATCCTGATATATTCAATGTATGATGCACTATCTGTCTTTTTTTGACTTTTTCCAGTTTTGATTTTATAGAATATATCAGCCCAGTGAGTGAAATTCTTAACAAACTTATGATGTTCTGGTTTCAACATTTTTTTTCTGTCTTCATAGGACGTAACAACAAGCGTAGGAATTTCTGTTGGATCAGTCTCATCAATTGCTGCTAACCCTTCTTCGTTAAATCTCATGCGTAAATCATCTACTGTTCTCTTTGATTCTATTTGTTTTGTTTGTTCAGTTTTCGCTGCTAGTTTTTCAAGTTCACCAATAACAGATTTCCCCGTCTCGGGACTATCTCCCAGTAAAGCACGCTCTACTCCTTTCGTTGCTGTGGTTACTGGTTTAAACAACTCTTCAGACCCCAGAGCAAAATCAGTTTGTAAACTCTGTCGTTGTTGCAGTTTATTTCTTACAGAGTCACGAATTGGTATAAATTTCTTAATTGCATCCAGTCGTTCACGAGCCAATCGGGTCGTTAATGCTTCATTGACCATTATTTGAAATCAGAAACCATTTTTCAATTGTAAAACAATTTTTCCCATCGATGATTCCATCCTTAACGGTCCAATTTTTTATTGCTGTGAAATATTTTTATTTTCGCAGTGTGAAATATTTTCACTGATTCAATCAAAAATGACAAAAAAAAATGAAAATCTCAAGGAGATTTTACTGTCTGACAAAATCTTTTGAGGGGCCGGTCAATCAAAATAGTTCATTTTCTTGAATTAACGCTCGTAAGTTTCTAATTTTAGAATTAACTTCCTTTTTCAATTCATATTCGTTACCCAATTCTTTTCGTATTCCTTCCACGATAGTATATAACGGAACAAACACATCTACTTCACTGGAAAATGCAAGAGAGTCTCGAATAGAATTTTGAATTTTTTTGATGAGTGCATATTTCTTTGGCAACATATACTTGTTAGTGCTAACTCCGTATTCTATATCCTGAAAATCCGACTTGATTTGATCAGGATTTAACCCATCTGACAATTTAATATTCTGATTTTTCAATTTTGCAATTTCAACTATGATGCTATTCATAATTTCAGAATTCATATATGATAATACATATTTCTAATTCATTTTTCAAAAATAAATGAGCCGTTAATATTTTAAAAATTCAGTCTGTATATATAAATATATTTTTTAAAAATTCAGTCTGTATATATAAATATATTTTTTAAAAATTCAGTCTGTATATATAAATATATTTTTTATAAATTCAGTCTGTATATATAACTATCTTTTTTAAAAATTCAGTCTGTATATATAAATATATTTTTTAAAATTAATTCTGTATATATAAATATATTTTTTAAAATTAATTCTGTATATATAAATATATTTTTTAAAAATTCAGTCTGTATATATAACTATCTTTTTTAAAAATTAATTCTGTATATATAAATATATTTTTTAAAATTAATTCTGTATATATAAATATATTTTTTAAAATTAATTCTGTATATATAACTATCTTTTTTTAAAATTCAGTCTGTATATATAACTATCTTTTTTAAAAATTCAGTCTGTATATATAAATATATTTTTTAAAAATTCAGTCTGTATATATAAATATAAATGCAGACAAAAATAAATATCAACCATGATGAGCGATTATCAGTCATTTGGCCCCCTTGATATAGGCCGTTGTGGTTCTATTTGCATTGATTGGGTCCCTTATTAGGCCTTTGTGTCTTTCATAGGGTTCCTTTGTTAGAGCATTTTTCTGTTTCTGTTTTATATCAGAATGTTTTTGCTCTTTGAGATATGACCCTATGACCGTTTCTTTTAGCCTATAATTCATTCTGGCTTTACCCAATGTGCATCCACGTTTTGGCCGGTAATTCATTTTTGAACACCATACGGGGTAACCCAAATGTGATGGAGAGCTAATTACATCCATGGATGGTATTTATTTTAGGTCATTTATATTTACATTCACCGGAAACATATTCCCCTAAGAGTGAATCTAACTCGTCAAATAACGGGTTAGAATCACAAGAGGGTATGTTTACGTGAAATGACCTAGAGGTTACATATATACGACAACACATCTTTGGAACTCCTTGGTTGCCTTCACATCCAAGTAAGCCCAAGGGAAACCCGAAACATACATCTCCGAAAGGGGAGGCCTAACGTGGCAAACGCCATCTTAGACCGCCCAGAAGATATGCTTGGGGTGACGTCACAACATATACTTAATTAAGGACAGCACAAATACCGTATATATCTCCACTCGACTGTTGTGGCAAATTTTAGGTATACATATACTTAATTAACTTAATTAAGGACAGCACAAATACCGTATATATCTCCATTCAGATTGTAGGTATACATATACTTAATTAACTTAATTAAGGATGGATTATAATTCAATGATGATGTAATGATGATGGGACGGCACAGACATCACAAACATGAAACGACGGGGCTGATTTTCAAAGGCCAATTCGACCAATCAAAGCAACCCATGAAATTAAACACGGTTGCATGATTGAGTAAAAGTCAACCACGCACACGTGTCAATGGCGTGGGTTATTTTTTGACTGGTCGAATTGGCCTTGAAAGCCCCAGCTTTAAACCTTTCATTTAGTATATAAGGCGACTAATACAGCAGCGTCAATCCACAGAGTGTGTTATTTTATTTTCTTGAATTACTTGTTAATGGTGCTTCACAGTATTAAAATGAGACAGAATATTTGCATAAAGCACTAAAAAAAAAGAATATAATCGTTTGAAAACATTTTATATTTGATTTCTTTTCTAATTAATTATATCCCAAGCCGCTGAATCACAATTTAGGGGCAAATAACCCACGCCATACTGTAATGTAATTTTTATAGATGTAGCATTTGTACATCTTTTATAGGTGCCATGTCGGCATCCTCTTTTTTTTAAAATCTTTATTCAATATTTACATATTAAATTATACAAATGATAGTCAACATACAGACATTTAAAAACACTTATATTTACACATAATAGTAGAAACATATAAGAGTAGGTGGGAGGGGTTGTTATTCCCTCCCTTATCATCTCGACACCATCTAAGGGAGAGAGTATATAAAGGGAATTAATACATCAATCCGCAAGGTATGCTATTTTATTTTCTTGAATTACTTATTAATGGTGTTTCACAGTATTTAAATGAGACAGCATATTTGACTTAAACACTAAAACAAAGAATATAATTGTTTGAAAACATTTATTTTCTTACAAAACAATGCCCACCGCTGAATCACAATACCCATTAAACAAGTTAACACAATCTAAGGGAGAAAGTATACACGTGTGTTATCCTGTAACGCCTGCATCTCCGGATCACATCCTATGTTTATGAAATACGCATTAATCGCACATGAGACAGAATATTTGACTTAAACACTAAAAAAAAAGAAAATATTTCTTTTCCTATAAAACAATGCTCAGAAGCTAAATTACAATGATAACTCCCTTGGTTATATCATTTAAGAGTGGCCTCCCTTGGTGTTATAGACGTACGCGTGTACTGTATTTTGACACGCGAAAATCGAATTTTCTGATAATACCATTACGGAATGCTTCATAATTAACAAGCACGGAGGGGTGAGGGCTGAATTCTTGGTTCATTTGTATAATAACACTATTTTTCTAATTCATTGTTTGGTTTAATTATAAGTCTCTGTATATAATCTTGAGCAGTCTTTATTATTTTGTCATCGTTGGGGTCAATGGCAGTATTTTTTATTCTTTTATCATAATAGCGTTTTAGTTCCCTGTATCGTCTGCCTCCACACATAACGCATAATTGCGACCTCCCCCTGACCCCAACCCCACATTGAATACAGGGTAACGGACCAAGGCTTCCACGACGAAAGCTTTGCATATGATACCAACAGAATTCATTTCTGCATGATTTGTTACACGGTGTCACTGATCCAATCATAAGCCATTTGCAATGATTCATTATACTTAAATCTTTCATTTAAATACTTGTTTTAATTATAGTATGGAGGAGTTCGAGAGATTATCGAAAATTAAGCCCTGGAAAAGTGTTCAATTCAATCTTGATAGAGTTTCTGATACACCAAAGAATAAAATTCTTGATAGAACCTTGATTAGTAAAATCAGAGACTGTTTTAATGAATTCAAGCGTGATGGGGCAGCTCATTGTTGGTCAACATTTCGAATTGATGGTGTTGTTGACGCTACCATGAATGATGAAAAAGCAGCAGTGATAATCTCACGTCTTGGGGAAGAAAGAAATTTTTTTCGAATAAAATTCCTTATCCGTGATAATGGAAAATGGATCATTAGGGACAAATACGAGCCTATTCTTAAGGACAAAAAAACTGTCACTGTGACTCAGGATTCAAAACCAGGAATTTTGACTGGACTTGATAAACCCTACTACGAAAGATCTTATCCTGTCACAGTAGTTGTTTACGGGATATATCCGCTCAATGAAAAACCTGATATTTCAAAACTAGCACCCATGAAATATTCGACAGGGCTCAATTGTGTAGCAACACGAATAATAGAATACTTCACAAATGCGTCCCGGGGAAATAAACTAACTGATCTAAGACGAAAAAAAATAACCGAGTGGGAACTGACAGTGAAACAGCATGGGGCAACAATTCAAGATATAGCCAAATTAGAAACATCATTGAGATTTCCAATATCGGTAAGGACAATCACCGGAGAAGTATTATACGAATCGAAATATAAATCACAGGGGGCTCCCATTGAAATTATTGATCATAACGCACACGCGTGGTCATCTGCAGTAACAATATTCCCACGGGATAGAACCGTAAAATATCTGTTTGGAACCGAAGAGTTTTTTTCAGAGCAGAAATTATTTGATGCTATTTACCATTTGAGTAAAAACGATTCTGTGTCAGTGTGGCTATTTCATAGTACTTCAGACGAAGAATGTAGATTTGATCAGTTTGTAAGGCCCAACGGAGAATTGTACCGTACTGAAGAGCTGCATAATCAAATGAAACAACTAGCTAGTGAATTTTCTCCCCAGAGTTCTGGGGGGGGGGAAGACAACGATCAATTATTAGCAAACTGTTTTACACTTCCATCAGTTGTAGCACATTTTGCTAGGAAGAAAAACGCGTGGAAACCAACCCGAAGTGAGTTCTTATCAGATGTCAAATTGTCCTGTCTTGAATACAGCCATGGAGGATTATGGAACACAAAATACACCGCTGATACCGTTATTTCAGTTGATATGATTGCATGTTATCCAGGAAGTTTTCTTGGGTATGGAGAGTGTGAGAAATATTTCAAACGATTTGGACACCCTACACACGAAATGACCCGTGTTGCTATTAATGGACCACTGCCACATTTCGATTTAACCGGATTCGCTTGTGTAGTATCATTTGAAATGGCTGAAGGACTTCATCCGTGTAGTTATCTTTGGATTGGTAAACACATGTCTGAAAAACACTGGATGCCAATAGTGTTATTACGGTATATGCTTGATTGTAAGATGTTAAAATCATTAATTGTCAGTGAAGCAATTATATCCTATCGAGCACAGAAATCAGTCTGGTTACCACAACCTGATCTAGAAAAAATAATTAGCGAAGAGCGAAAACTGTTTCCTGATTTTAATGAACAACAAATCATGGATTGGTCCAGACAGTTATTTGAAATCAGAAACAATGAAGCAAAAGACCTTGGACGAAGAATAATCGGTAAATTTACCCAAGGTGGCAAAGATGATAATACGAGATATTCTTCACGATTGATTATAGACAATGCTGAATACGATTTTGTAATCAAAGATTTAACGAATAGGGGCTTATATGTCAATCGTAAGGACGCATTTATGTCAGATGGAACCAAATTGGGTACAGTTGTTACTTACACTGATGGTATCCATCAGCAGTACACATATTTGAGAGCTTCTATGCTTGGTTATGTTTCTATCAATCTGTTTTCAATGATCAATAGATTTCCTACCACCGCAGTTAGAGTTGCTACTGACTCGTTTTACATAAATAGCAAAATGGCTGATTTTAAGGCTACTGGCAACGAGAATTGGGGGTCATGGAGAATTAAGAAGGAAATGCTTCATGATTATATTCCATCAGCAGATGTTACCATTGAAAATAATTACTTAGAAAGCAATCAGTGTTCAGAATTTTCTAGTGCACCACCGATTTCTGATCCAATCTGTAGATATAAAACAGTTTATTTAAACGGCTGTGGTGGGTCAGGAAAAACAACCCGGGCAATTGAGTTATATCGTGGGAAATCAAACATGATTGTGCTAACACCGACTCACAGACTCGCCAGAGAGATGAAACAACGAGGGGTAAATGCCTGCACTTATCATAGTTTCTTTAGATGGAAGGGAGATAAATGGACTCCTGAGCGCATGGGAGAGAAATTTATTCCTGAAATCATGTTTTGGGATGAAATAGACACAGTGTCAGAAGATGTCTTAAAAATATTTCTTGAGTGGTTGTTATTGAAGAATACAAAAGTCGTAATGTGCGGGGATCACGGCCAACCTCCACCATTTGTCGGTGCATCCCCCCATGAATGGCTAAAGGGTTTTGTAGACTATTATGAAGAAATTGATACCGATCATAGATCACTTGATAATGAATTAAAAGAATTTAAGAAACTAATTAGATTACAACCGGATAGAATCCAGTGTGAAATAGCCCGTGAAATAATTTCGGAAACTCCCATGAATGAGTTTTGGGAAGCGTGGAGACCAAATGATTTAATCATTGCAAGTAGAAAAATAGTCAGGGATACACTTCAGATGAAGTTATTTGAATTGCATAAACAAAAATTTGCAACACTTCCAGTACCGTTATGTTATAGGCCATCGGATACACGAAAACAGAACATCGAAGTTGATATTCCAGGACCAAAATCCGAAGGATTTCAAAGACAGATTCTCGTATTAAATGATATTGTGCTGGTTGATATCAATGTCGTTGAAGATGCATTGCGTGCTAATAAATCCCCATGGACGCTAGGTTATGCAGCAACAATACACTCTTCACAGGGATTGACTATATCGGATACAACTGTTTGGATGGTAGATAATCGCATAGAATGGTCGAATTTAGTCTATCTCGCAGTGTCTAGAGTACGAAAAATAAATCAACTTCGAAGAATTGTCTTCGATGATGAAATCATTGGTGGCGATGATAATGACACCACAATAGATGATATTATTGATAAAAAACTCTCCGGTTACAAACAACAAGACAAAAAAAAACAACGAGAATTTGATATTGATGCTGAATTAATAATTACTCTGAAGCAACAACAGAATAATCACTGCGCGAGTTGCAATTGTATAATGCGTTGGCAGTATTCGGATAAGGATCCTCGCCAATTCACCGTTGACAGAAAAAATAACAATCTCGGTCATGTCAGAAATAATGTGATGTTGACTTGTCTTGAGTGCAATAGACGCAAGGGTGCTAGTTAAGCCCATGCGGTGGTAATTGAGTATCCTCAGGTATCACTTGTAATTGTTGTCTAGTAAAACCCCGTTGAGGGGCAGTTGAATCCAGTTTATAGATTGGAAGTCTACCCGTAGATCGTGTTATACTAGATATCTTATGCGTAGTGACGCTCCAAATAGGATCAGTAGCCCTTTTTGTGCCACCCTCAAGCTCTCCTGGTTCGTATAAGTACCTCACAATGACATTACTACCAAGAATTGGTTGGGAAACGCTAAAATCTTTTTGAATTATTATTTCAGGTATTGACTTCTTTTTAATCGCATTGATAGGTTTCATGTTGATGGTTCTAGTAATCTCGTTATTCAGTGCAGTAATCACAGCTGGTAACCTTTTAACCCATTCACGGGATCTTTTTTCTTGGATGAATTCTTTTGCGTATTGATATCCAAATAACCGCTCAGCAAGGGTTTTATTAAATCGTTCTACAATGGCCTGATCACGATGCAGTGCAGTATGCCCTCGTCTGATAGCGACATTGTGATATTTCATTGTAGATAACACTGCACCCTGAAATTCCTTGCCCGGGTCAACTTGTAACAGATTTGGCCAGTGCAGAGGACTCCTTCGATAAATCCTTTCAAATGCAGAAGCCACTTCAGTGGCTGATTTTGTTTTTAACGGTTCTGCTTCTTTGTATCGACTTGCAATATCAACTACTGTTAATGCGTATTTGTAACCACGATCATGTGGCAGAAATAATAGATCAGCCTGATGAACTTCATTGGGTCCGGTCACATCAAAATGCGAGAAATTGATTTGTTTAGGCGGTGGTAGATAAATTTGCCATAGTGCCTGTTTGGATAACCAATGAGCCGCAGTGGTTTTTTTCACTTTTGCAGCACTAGCGAGTTTATGGATTGCTGATTTACCCCTCCAGTATCATCTTGGGGAATAATAAATAGATTCCATGTTGTTATTAATTACCAGCCCCTAACATCAATTTACTTTTCATAGCCGATTTTATCAAAAAGGAAGCCAATTTTTCTTTGAAAGATTTATCAGAAATAGCATTTAACGCATGAATTAATTTCACATCTGCTAGATGCCTGTGCTGCAGATTACTGCTTTTATAAGATACATCATGAAGGTGACAGGCCTTATCAATAGCGTTTATTGGTTCCTCACCGGGTCGGGGCTGATTTTGATCATTGAGTCTGATATCAAGTCTTGTTCCCGGTCCACAGTAGCTATATCCTGGAAGGTGCTTTTCTCCGGGGTATTTTGCCCATGGAGTTCCAGGGAGTTTTGCTAATTTGGCTGCGATATCACCTCCTCGTTTTTTTTTAAAGATTCCTTGAGTTCCTTGGGTTTAGAAACAAATCTAAATTTCTTTGTACTACATTGTACGCATTTACCAGAAAGCGCTGATCGGTTATTTTTAGTTGTAATCGTCGTCAAGTCATCTGTGCCAGTACGTTTTTTTCACTTCACACAATATAGATCCATAATTTATATATAACGGCATGAATATAATTGATTATTCAGCTACCCGACGACGGGAACCTATTAAACATCATGAAATGTTGCCGAATTCAATTAGAATGATTATAATCGGACCATCTGGAAGCGGAAAGACACAACTGCTACTTAATTTGATAACGAGATGGATGAAATGGAACAAATTGTATTTAATAGCCCCGAGTGTAGACGATCAGCGATGCTATGAAGTACTAAAGGATTTTAACGAGAAAGCAAAAGAATTTCAAATCGATGAAGATTTTATTGAGTTTATTACTGATATAGAGGAAGCCCCTTCCGTGGAAGACATCGATGGAAGTATTAACAATTTAGTGGTATACGATGATATCATGTTAGATAATCAAAAAAATCCTGCTAGAATATTTTCCCGAGGCAGGCATAAAAACACTGATGTGATCTATGTCACTCAACGATACACACAAATACCAAAAGTGATCAGAGATAATTGCAATGTGTTGTGTGTATTTAACGGCGTTAATACTCATACGCTACGAAATATTCATCAAACTTGGTGCAGCGGTGATATGAATCATAATCAGTTTAGAAATTTCTTTAGTCACGCTCAGTCAAAACCACACGGATTTGTGACAATAAATTTAGCAGACCCTAGGACACGATATCGTATCGGACTTGATCAAATATTCGGTTAACCTAGAACTGAAAGTTCTAGCAGCAGAGGGGGTGAGTGACAACGACGTTGCGACGCGAATGTTTTCAGACAAGGGTCAGAGACTTATTTTTTCGCGAGAAGGGTCTAGTGTTATTTTGGAGGGGGTATAATCAAAAATAAAAACAAAAAAAAGTTGTCTGATTCGCCCCCTCTGCTGCTACCAGGAGTATAAAAGCAATGGCACCAAATGGGTTCAATGAATTATCCCCTTTCCCATCTAAATATGAAAAATACAACTGGCGATGATATTGCACTAATAAAAGCTACTCCAATAATTAGCAATTCTAATACATTTTCGTCATAAAGACGATGTTCTTCTTTGTACAAATAATTAAAATCTCATCCTGGATATCATCGGTAGTTAGATTTTGTCCGTATTGAGGATGTGTATTTTACAACCGCAAATTATCATTCCCTTGTCGAATTCCAATGGAAAGGCCTTCCATCACGCTGTCGGAATAATACAGAAGGAAAACGTTGTACCATATATAATAAGCATCATTGACCCATGCTTGCCATCTCATAATATATCGGCATGTGACTACATACTGTATGTTTGAATAAACAAAATGAAGAGCGTAGACCCTGATCTGCTGGCGGATTATGATCCCGAACGGAAGTTATTTATATGCGGGGAAAATATATTAACCCAACCAATGAAATGCCAAGCTCATCTGAATTCTGCTTGTTGTGCATTTTATGCTAGCGGTCGATATCTACGTCACATGGTTATTTTGCATCACATTCCACTAGAGGCTTGAAGTTCTACTTTCGAAAGGACATATACCTGTCATGTAAGAATCGTTCCGCAGTATGGTTAAATATTGGTCTTAAAGACAGCTGTCTA
Source organism: Unio delphinus (assembly GCA_029339505.1). Classification (NCBI taxonomy): domain Eukaryota; kingdom Metazoa; phylum Mollusca; class Bivalvia; order Unionida; family Unionidae; genus Unio; species Unio delphinus. The sequence goes on from JAQISU010001238.1 coordinate 15,532,116, forward strand.
TTTTCGACGTTGAATTTCAATGCATATGTACAGTGTAAAGGATATAGGTATAAAGAACAGTGTAAGATATACATATTTTGAAAATGAGGGAGATAACAACACTATTACAAGGAAATTGTGCATTTATTTGTGCAATTCTGGTAGCGGCAGGTAAGTTTCTAACGATTCATGTGTATGGTTCATCGCAAGCTTACATTGATGATCGAAACAGAAATAATTGTATGCATTATTTACATTCATGCGTTGGACAATATCATTTGAACATTTAAGACAATAATCAAAATGGTATTTTTTTAAATTCTATGTTTAGTTATACAATTCTATAAACATTAACCAAATACATTTATTCTGGACTCATGCAAGGTTTATTGAGAACACAATAACTGTAATAAATCGAGGAACACTTCTTGCTTTTTTATTACAAAGAACAAATTTCTGGAAAATAATTAACTTTCCATGCGTTTTTTGGGGTGGAATGGTGGGTGGATAGCAATATAAAATACATTTCATCAGAAAACCTCTTTATTGATTACACCCTGACTGAACTCCAGAAAGAACAATATAATACCATAATGCTACATTATGACAAAGCAAGGGCGCCCACAGAAATTTTCCTGGAATGAGAGTGGGTGGGGTGCAAATGTATGGTGAGCAAACATGAAATTGTATGCATGTAGGCAAAAATATGTTTAAAAGCGAAATGTGCGGTTGTGCGCGCACGCACACACACACACGCACACACACGCGCGCGCCATCAATAAATTGTTACCATGCGGTCTTTATCTTGCTTGTAAAAAAGTCACAAGGCATCTTAATCATCTATAGTCCGTCATCTTCCAGTCAATATCTTATTTTAAAATGCTTCAATCAAGTGAGTTGTTTATATTTTGATTGGATAACTATCATAATTGAGAGACACGTATGTCGAGATATATAAAATATTGGATAGTTTTTGTAACTAAATTATAAAGAAAACTGGTCGCACACAGTTTATTTTCATAGTTCTTAGATTATTTGTAGGGAATATATTAAATTTCAAAGTAGTGTGACTACATTATCGTTTGAAATAAAACCTTTCATTTTAGAAAATGATCCTTGTTTGGTTAATTCTTGCCGTGGTCATTGTTGGCAGAGCAAAACCATGTGACAATCAGGGCTTGAGAATAAATCCGGTTTCGTGTGGATTTACACACGCTTATCACTACCACTGAAACTCCGAAATCTGATGAACCTTTCTAGAACAAATAAACATTAGGTATGAAATTTGCGAAATACAATTTGGTCTCAAACTCATTTTAAAAACACTTTTTGAAGGCATGGTATATTAGTCTCAGTTCGAACACTGGCAGATATGACATTGGGTTCACCTTGTTAATTTGATGTTAATTATGAAACACCTGTCTTACTAATCAGATCTAAATAAATTTTGATAATTTTCAGCACCAAAGAAATCAGAAATAAAGTGTATTTAACAATAACAAGACAACCCCAGTAACCTGTACAGTGTATATGATTACCGCCCTCATTTCGTAAAGTCTTAATTGTATCTCAAATTTAAAAGCCGTAATGGTGAATAATAGTCAGATGTATTTATAGCGCTTTTTACAACATGTACTCTGCTAACACATGGTATATTGTAAAAACTACCTAAAATCTTAACACATTCGGTTGAAAATAAGAGACCTGGAAGAATGTCCACCCCGCTCCTACAAAAGAGCTTCGGTGGTTTGACTCATTGACTGAACAAAACAGCATCACCGTTTTGTTTCCAAGCGCATTTCTTTAGCATCAAGACCAGTGGTCACGAAAGTGCCCTAGAAAAAAAAGACCTTGTAACGTGTTACACAATTTAAGACCATACTTAGAGCCACATAATGTAAATAAAATTATGCAAATATTTGTGGGAAAACACAATATTTTTCCTGATTATTTCAATTTTTAAAGATGTAATTATTTCTATGTAAGGATATTTCGATCTGAATTTTGTAAATCTGAGTCTGACTTGAAATTTTATACGATTCTTGACTATGGATGTTTTGCTCATCTGTTATGTTCACATCGACATTTTTCAAAGTTATTGTGATCTCCTTTGATGCATGCTAATATGGTTATGATCTTGATGGTGTAAATATTCTCTGAAGGGATATTATCAAATCGCATGCGTTTACATTTCAGAATCTTCCAAACGGGACAGTTTTACCAAATTTGACCCAGGATTAATATCTGTCATTTTACTATAAGAGTAAAATTCAACATTGTTTACTATCTAAGTAAACTATATCCATATATTTATTGTGAAATAACTGTAAATCCATTGTCTTTGTTTTTTTATAAAGTAATTTATTTGTATTTTTCAATATTACATTTGTGAGTTAGCAATTCAATATAACTTATAGATTTGTAAACTGAACTCTTAGAATGCGGTATATAATACACTGTTGAATGAAACAAGCTAATATAATCAACTATACCCCGCGTAGAAAAATTCAAAATTTACTTTTCAGCAATCTATTCTACAGCCCTAAAAGTAGATTAGATGGAGTTATCATATCGCGATATGTTTTGTTTAAATCAGCAAGAAAGAATCTAATCTGTTGATTAAACGTGGCCTAAGAACCTGTCAATCTGATTTCTTTACATGTTCCTCTCGTGAAATATTATTGAAACCAACTAAAAATACTGAAGTAGTGGTAAGACCTTGTATTCCAGAGAAAACTTCTGAAGTGCTTTTTAAACATTCTATTCCAACAACAAATACTGAAGTGTTGTTAGGACTGATATTCCAACTAAAAATGCTGAAACGTTAATACCCTGATATTCCGACTAAAAGTATTGAAATGTTAATACCTTGATATTCCGACTAAAAGTACTGAAATGTTAATACCTTCATATTCCGACTAAAAGTACTGAAATGTTAATACCTTGATATTCTGACTAAAAGTACTGAACTGTTAATACCTTGATATTCCGACTAAAAGTACTGAAATGTTAATACCTTGATATTCTGACTAAAAGTACTGAAATGTTAATACCTTGATATTCCGACTAAAAGTACTGAAATGTTAATACCTTGATATTCCGACTAAAAGTACTGAAATGTTAATACCTTGATATTCCGACTAAAAGTACTGAAGTGTTGTTAAGACACTGTTATTCCAACTAAACATACCGAACTGTTGTAAAATATTGATATTCCTACTACAATAAATTCAGGTTAAACGGTGTAAAGTGTTCAGTGAGACTTCATAATTTTAAAAAATTATGCAATAATTGATTCATTACAACATTTAATTTTTCAAAATTAAATTTATATTATATTATATAAATTATATTATAAGTTACAAGAGTATTCAATGCATTATGTCCGATACTTTCAATATCTTTGCAAAAAGCTAGTGACGCCACTGAATATATTGGCTATGTCAAGATTGTGGTCAATTCCAGCAATCTAAAATGTTTAATTAATTTCAAATGCGAAATGTATGTCACAGCCTCTTTAAACAAAATAACGATCTGACTGTTGTATCAGCATATAAGACATCATAGATACTCCACATGGAAATTAACATTTGACTGGTAATTCTTGTGAAAGATTCATCATTAGTAACATAACACTGAATCAGGAATACGTGCTAAGATAATCACATTTAGGAAGCAAATTGGTTTTGTAGTTTACTCCTTCACAAGCACAGCACACAGATGAAATGCCTGTATACTACCTTGTGTCTTGCAAGTTTCCCGAGTTGCAGGCATAATTGATACTAGACGTACTGTCAAATGCAAAAACTGAATATACAGAATAACAATATATTTGGCATTTATAATTTTCGATGAGCTCTTTCATTTTCGTAATAAACGAAATGTTATATATGTGTTTAGTTGAGCGATATTACCGTATATACTGTATAAATCAAATGTACAATAAAATTGTATTTTCGACGGCTCACTAAAATTTCATGCTTGACCTTGAATCGGAAATCATATTGATTTGACCAATGTTTACGGACGACTACATAGTTTCAAAGTTGTATGGAGAAAATGTTTTCGACATTTACACGTAGTCCAGCAGCAACCATACATATGACACAGCCTATCAGTAACAAGTCATGCACTTATTATATAGTATTAAAACTATGTGGAAAAAGTAAACATTAAACGCTGCGTGAACTTCATTGTGATGTGTACGTTTAATTTACGCTGTGCAAACCTCATTATGCTCTCCGTATTTTACAATTGTTGTGTATTTACCATTATATAATGTGAATTTACCATTACATGATGTAGAATCACCATTCCATGATGTAGAATTACCATTCCATGATGTGTATTTACCTTTTATTATGTGCTACCATTATACAGATAAATCAAATTGAAAACACTCTAAGTAGTGATAATTTACTTTTGCACATTTCAAACAAGTACATGTTGTGCAGTCAGACAAGAAACTCATTGGTCCCTGTGGATAAATTACATGTATAACATAGTAGCGTTGTGCCACCTGTTGTTACCTCGGTTTCACAAGCCCTTGCTATTTTACTTACGGAGCCAATCAGATGATGTCAACAGCAGAAAAAGTGGAAAACATTGATATATTCTAGAAAGAATATGCAGTGGCTTTCACAATTCAAGCAAATTCTTTTCATCTCAAAATCAAAATTATAAACAATACATTAATACCTCAGACAGAAAATAGGCTTTATTTGGTCTGTTGGTAATGTGCGTTTTGGTTTGGGACGAGCTTCACGTGTTAAAAATGGCATACCCTGATTGATTAACATAAGGCCGTGTACCCGTCTGCCTTCCACACTAGTACATTCTGTACTCTGATAATTCGTATGTTACTGACTTTACAGAAAAAAATATCTAGTGAATGTATACAGCTTATAATATGAAACGCACAGCATATAATAACAACAACACATGCAATAATAAGGAATATACAACATATAATAACAACACATGCAATCATAAGGAATATACAACATATAATAACAACAACACATGCAATCATAAGGAATATACAACATATAATAACAACAACACATGCAATCATAAGGAATATACAACATATAATAACAACAACACATGCAATAATAAGGAATATACAACATATAATAACAAGAACACATGCAATAATAAGGAATATACAACATATAATAACAACACATGCAATAATAAGGAATATACAACATAATAACAACAACACATGCAATAATAAGGAATATACAACATATAATAACAACAACACATGCAATAATAAGGAATAAACAACATATAATAACAACAACACATGCAATAATAAGGAATATACAACATATAATAACAACAACACATGCAATAATAAGGAATATACAACATATAATAACAATAGCACATGAAATAATAAGGAATAGACAACAATTAATAAAAAATAGTATATGAAATAATAAGGAATAGACAACAATTAATAACAATAGCACATGAAATAATAAGGAATAGACAACATATAACAAATAGCACATGAAATAATAAGGAACAGACAACAATTAATAAAAAAATAGTACATGAAATAATAAGAAATAGACAACAATTAATAACAATAGCACATGAACTAATAAGGAATAGACAACAATTAATCAAAATAGCACATGAAATAATAAGGAATAGACAACTTATACTAACAAGCGCACAATAAATATTTAAAGGACAAAACATAAGTAAGAAAAAAGCACATCATATCATAAAGCATGCACGTCAGATAAAAAAACATATTAACAACATAATAAATGCATCAGTTATCTCATTATCAAGCGATGACGTTCTATTTCACATCACATTTAGCGTGTGTCAATTACAGATGTGCCTAATGCACTATGTTGCTATAAGTCAAAAACATATCATAAAGGAAGCCGACTTCATTCAATGCTGTTTTGTTTTAAATTAACTACGGGCATGCAATGCCAGTTTGGAATTTTAATTACTAAAAGTCGGGAACCCAAAGTATGTGGCAGTTTAACACCTAGCCCTCAATGTCTTAATGGTGTTGCAATTTCAGTGATGCTTTTCAGTGACACTTTTCAGGCGACAATGTGATGTTTAGAAGGTTTCCCATTCAACGAGCTATCTCATAAATACCTATTTTAGAGATTTTTGATTTTTTTTCAGGCGTCGTTTGATGTTTAGAAGGTTTCCCATTCAACGAGCTATCACATAAAATACCTATTTCTAGAGACTTTTGATTTTTCCCCCAGCAATATTGCACTTCCCTATGTCGCCAGCATTTTATAGAATAAAGTTTCAATACATTGTCACTTCAAATGGAAGGTGCCGGCAACTATTCTTTATTATAAGTATATAATTATAAAGATGTTGCCACCTTACATTAGAAATAGCAATTTGTTTAGATGTCTTTTTCAGTTTCCACCAACATACACATAATGCATGTTCTAATCATAGTGCATATTATTTCGAGACAACAACTAAATGGTAGAATTTGAATTAACATTGAAATGACCTAATTATTTTCGACAATTAGCAGTCTACCTGTTAATGTCGTGCGTTGTCATCTAGAATGGATAATTTAGTACGAATTTTGGCAGAAATTGAAACGCTTGCAATTATTATTTTAAATACAAGTTACCGACATTGTTCTTATGAAAAGTAATTACATATGAATACAAATATATTCTGCATGACAATGTCTTTTGTTAAAATAGCTGAACAGTAGTGACGTTACCGGTGACCTGGAGCATGCAATTTTGCTAATTTTAGTTTGTCAACTTCTCCCTTAGCGAAATAAAAAAAAAAGATGTAATAGCGTATTGAAAGATACCTTTATTGGTAATTATTATCTTTTATCACATACTTGGTAAACTTTACAAATAGCTTGTGCATATTAGTAGTTTTGATATGACAGAATGTTAACATATCACTTTGTGTGACACTGACTGGTCCAAATAAATCAATAATATTCTTGTGCCCTAATTTCTTTACTGAATCGCTGCTATGCCGTGAATTTTCCTTACTCCTTGTTTTGTAACTCCTTATTTGTATTATCACTGTCAACACTTTGGCACTGGGTAAAAGGCCACGTCTGTCTGAATATGACCAAGTTACCTTAAAAGGGGTACGATGCGTCATCAGTAGCCTATCGTGCGCTGTAAAATCGCGTCAAGTCAAAATAACCCAAGCAATTTTTTTAAAAACAGATGGTGCTGGTAAATGGATAGACGGCAAAGCGCGGAGATGGGTGGGCGACATAACCGGAACTTGGAATCCACCCTTTAACAAGCGTGGTTTAAAAATTAAATAGGAGTAAAATAAACTCACCACTGTTCACAAAGGAATTTGGATATAAACCGACCATCATGCGGTAAAATAGGTTACATGAGCTAATGTTTCTTATTATGTAATGTAATTCTGACTATAAATACAATTTTCTATGTCTAGTATAATCTACTGTTTAAAATTTAAAAAATGCAAATACATCACAGTAACTGGAATTCATGATTCCAATAATCATTCAATTACATGAATGTCCATATGCTTCCAATAATCATTCAATTACATGAATGTCCATATGCTTCCAAAATTCATTCCTTTACATGAATGTCCATATGCTTCCAATAATCATTGCATTACATGAATATCCATATGCTTCCAAAATTCATTCCTTTACATGAATGTCCATATGCTTCCAAAATTCATTCCTTTACATGAATGTATATATGCTTCCAATAATCATTCCTTTACATGAATGTCCATATGCTTCCAAAATTCATTCCTTTACATGAATGTCCATATCCTTCCACAATTCATTCCTTTACATGAATGTCCATATGCTTCCAATAATCATTCCTTTACATGAATGTACATATGCTTCCAATAATCATTCCTTTACATGAATATCCATATGCTTCCAATAATCATTCTTTTACATGAATGTCCATATGCTTCCAATAATCATTGCATTACATGAATGTACATATGCTTCCAATAATCATTCCTTTACATGAATGTACATATGCTTCCAATAATCATTCCTTTACATGAATGTACATATGCTTCCAATAATCATTCCTTTACATGAATGTACATATGCTTCCAATAATCATTCCTTTACATGAATGTACATATGCTTCCAATAATCATTCCTTTACATGAATGTACATATGCTTCCAATAATCATTGCATTACATGAATGTCCATATGCTTCCAATAATCATTGCATTACATGAATGTCCATATGCTTCCAATAATCATTCCTTTACATGAATGTCCATATGCTTCCAATAATCATTCCTTTACATGAATGTCCATATGCTTCCAATAATCATTGCATTACATGAATGTCCATATGCTTCCAATAATCATTGCATTACATGAATGTCCATATGCTTCCAATAATCATTCCTTTACATGAATGTCCATATGCTTCCAATAATCATTGCATTACATGAATGTCCATATGCTTCCAATAATCATTGCATTACATGAATGTCCATATGCTTCCAATAATCATTCCTTTACATGAATGTATATATGCTTCCAATAATCATTGCATTACATGAATATCCATATCCTTCCAAAATTCATTCCTTTACATGAATGTCCATATGCTTCCAAAATTCATTCCTTTACATGAATGTACATATGTTTCCAATAATCATTCCTTTACATGAATGTACAGATGTTTCCAATAATCATTTCTTTACATGAATGTCCATATGCTTCCAATAATCATTCCTTTACATGAATGTATATATGCTTCCAATAATCATTGCATTACATGAATGTCCATATGTTTCCAATAATCATTGCATTACATGAATGTCCATATGCTTCCAATAATCATTCCTTTACATGAATGTACATATGCTTCCAATAATCATTCCTTTACATGAATGTACATATGCTTCCAATAATCATTCCTTTACATGAATATCCATATGCTTCCAATAATCATTCTTTTACATGAATGTCCATATGCTTCCAATAATCATTGCATTACATGAATGTACATATGCTTCCAATAATCATTCCTTTACATGAATGTACATATGCTTCCAATAATCATTCCTTTACATGAATGTACATATGCTTCCAATAATCATTCCTTTACATGAATGTACATATGCTTCCAATAATCATTCCTTTACATGAATGTACATATGCTTCCAATAATCATTCCTTTACATGAATGTACATATGCTTCCAATAATCATTGCATTACATGAATGTCCATATGCTTCCAATAATCATTGCATTACATGAATGTCCATATGCTTCCAATAATCATTCCTTTACATGAATGTCCATATGCTTCCAATAATCATTCCTTTACATGAATGTCCATATGCTTCCAATAATCATTGCATTACATGAATGTCCATATGCTTCCAATAATCATTGCATTACATGAATGTCCATATGCTTCCAATAATCATTCCTTTACATGAATGTCCATATGCTTCCAATAATCATTCCTTTACATGAATGTACATATGCTTCCAATAATCATTCCTTTACATGAATATCCATATGCTTCCAATAATCATTCTTTTACATGAATGTCCATATGCTTCCAATAATCATTGCATTACATGAATGTACATATGCTTCCAATAATCATTCCTTTACATGAATGTACATATGCTTCCAATAATCATTCCTTTACATGAATGTACATATGCTTCCAATAATCATTCCTTTACATGAATGTACATATGCTTCCAATAATCATTCCTTTACATGAATGTACATATGCTTCCAATAATCATTCCTTTACATGAATGTACATATGCTTCCAATAATCATTGCATTACATGAATGTCCATATGCTTCCAATAATCATTGCATTACATGAATGTCCATATGCTTCCAATAATCATTCCTTTACATGAATGTCCATATGCTTCCAATAATCATTCCTTTACATGAATGTCCATATGCTTCCAATAATCATTGCATTACATGAATGTCCATATGCTTCCAATAATCATTGCATTACATGAATGTCCATATGCTTCCAATAATCATTCCTTTACATGAATGTCCATATGCTTCCAATAATCATTGCATTACATGAATGTCCATATGCTTCCAATAATCATTGCATTACATGAATGTCCATATGCTTCCAATAATCATTCCTTTACATGAATGTATATATGCTTCCAATAATCATTGCATTACATGAATATCCATATCCTTCCAAAATTCATTCCTTTACATGAATGTCCATATGCTTCCAAAATTCATTCCTTTACATGAATGTACATATGTTTCCAATAATCATTCCTTTACATGAATGTACATATGTTTCCAATAATCATTTCTTTACATGAATGTCCATATGCTTCCAATAATCATTCCTTTACATGAATGTATATATGCTTCCAATAATCATTGCATTACATGAATGTCCATATGTTTCCAATAATCATTGCATTACATGAATGTCCATATGCTTCCAATAATCATTCCTTTACATGAATGTTCAAAAACTGGAATGCTTCGTCGTGAAACTAACACATTTTAGAAGTAAACATTGGAAATATTCTAATCTATGTATACGTGTTGTCAAACTAACACATTTTAGAAGTAAACATTGGAAATATTCTAATCTATGTATACGTGTTGTCAAACTAACACATTTTAGAAGTAAACATTGGAAATATTCTAATCTATGTATACGTGTTGTCAAACAAACCCATTTTAGAAGTAAACATTGGAAATATTCTAATCTATGTATACGTGTTGTCAAACAAACCCACGTCAAGTTATGCAACATCACATAAAAGTTTCCTTTTACGTCTTATGTTCATAAATGATGTCTGCGTCAAATGTTCAAATGTTTTTGTGTGGGTTTTTTGTGGCTTTTTGAACTTTTTTTCGCATAGAATCTACTTTTAAATATTACTGATTATATATATATATATATATATATATATATATATATATATATATATATATATATATATTACAACTAAAGTCTTGGGCTATTTTTATGCTTAATAAATGCTAGACACAGTGTCGGTGTCAGAATGAATAAAACTATTTTTTTCTTTCTGTCAAAACTATTTCATTAAAAATACAAACTGTGATAAACAGAATTTCAAATGGGTAATGATTTAATATTTAAATTATTAATCTCATTGAATAATGTCCAGTTTTAGCTCGCTAAGGATCTAAAAAGATGTTATTAATTCAACTAATTTCATCAAGTCAAAATTAAATAATTTTCCATTTGAGATCCTATATTCATTAGATTTCAAGATAAACCATATATTAGAACATAATGTTTTCACGGTTTTCGATCATATTTGTATCAAGCTCGCCTCAGCCGCACGTGGATCTTGATCAAACATGACAGTGGTGTACTATATTAAGTGGTGTACTATACTAAGTGGTGTACTATACTAAGTATAATAAGGACATAGACGAGTAACTGTTGCATCTCACTCGTCCATGTGACGAGTGCGTGGAAACAATTCTTGAGCTCTTCTGAAAAATAAGAACAATAAAGTACAATAAATTCCAATTTTTTTATAATATTCTTTTAAGTTACCTTTCTTGCTTAATAAGCAGTCTAATTATTCCCGCTGATGTCTCGCTGATTTGTGAATTTATTTATTTTCTGCAAAATAAAATCAAATGAAAGTAAATAAAACAAAAAAGAGACCGAACGGAAGAACCGTGGAAATAAAAGATCGTCACAACACAGAAAATGTACCTTCAATGCACTTTGATCTAGGGCTGCTTGAAACATGCCCTTTTTGTACTTATGTTTCGCAATTATCTCTTATAAAAGAAATTAATGGTGATTTCACTTGCGGCTCAGTCACCATCGAGACTATATATAATTTTTTTTAAACATGTTCAAATATGAAACAAACAAATACGTTGCTGAAATCGCCTTACAATATCATGTCATTTACATATAGATACCATTTTGCCAGTAAATGTTCGTTTATAACCCTCAAGAAGTTGTTAAAAATTTTTACTAATAAGGTAATTTTGGTGCTTAAAAGCTACAAACGTTCCATAATGTTTATTTAAAAAATTTAATAACCTGAATACATAATCAGGTGACCTACATATACGTGAAATTTTGCTAGCCTAATTAATTTGTCTTTGTTGAGTGTTTGTACAATGCTGCTTACAAGCTTCCCACGGACGGACGGTTGGACAGACAGGACCACATTATGATGCCCCCACCTGCAATGCGAGTATACAAATTAGTATGTTGGTAATTTAATATCAATATTATATTTAGAGAATGATTTTTGCTTACTAATGATGGAATTTACTCTTTCTGTCGTCCCAGGCATTACTTCAACTTCGATACAATGTTGTCTGTTAATTTCAATTACAAAACATAATAACTTGTTTAAATCTCTGCAATTTAATAAGCACTACTAGTGATAAAGATTAACTGTTCGTTATTAATTTGTCAATTGAACAAAGTTTTGTTTCATAAATGGGTTGCATTAGATGGACAGATATATATATCTAACATGTACATAGGGGTTGTAAAGAGTTTGAAAAGAAAAGTCATTTAATAGTACACATAACCAAATGTTTCAAATTACGTTTAGTCTTCTTCCTCTCTTTCTACAGACATCATAAATAGTAAAAGTCCTTTGTGAGTAAAATCTATTGAAAGAAAACATATTTAACAAACTATCTTGATATAAATTGGTCTAGCTCAGATAAAATGATGTAGACAGCATAAGGTCGCAGCTAAGTAATTAGAAGCTAAGTAATTAGAAGCTAAGTAATTATAACCTAAGTAATTAGAATGGTAAAGACTTGCTACTTGGTTATGACACAGTTGATGTGGTCGCAATTAATCTTGCTAAAGGTATATTGGTTATGACACAGTTGATGTGGTCGCAATTAATCTTGCTAAAGGTATCTTGGTTATGACACAGTTGATGTGGTCGCAATTAATCTTGCTAAAGGTATCTTGTTTATGACACAGTTGATGTGGTCGCAATTAATCTTGCTAAACGTATCTTGGTTATGACACAGTTGATGTGGTCGCAATTAATCTTGCTAAAGGTATCTTGGTTATGGCACAGTTGATGTGGTCGCAATTAATCTTGCTAAAGGTATCTTGGTTATGGCACAGTTGATGTGGTCGCAATTAATCTTGCTAAAGGTATCTTGGTTATGACACAGTTGATGTGGTCGCAATTAATCTTGCTAACGGTATCTTGGTTATGACACAGTTGATGTGGTCGCAATTAATCTTGCTAAAGGTATCTTGGTTATGGCACAGTTGATGTGGTCGCAATTAATCTTGCTAAAGGTATCTTGGTTATGGCACAGTTGATGTGGTCGCAATTAATCTTGCTAAAGGTATCTTGGTTATGGCACAGTTGATGTGGTCGCAATTAATCTTGCTAAAGGTATCTTGGTTATGCCACAGTTGATGTGGTCGCAATTAATCTTGCTAAAGGTATATTGGTTATGGCACAATTGATGTGGTCGCAATTAATCTTGCTAAAGGTATCTTGGAATAGGGCCATCAATTGTCTATATTGGTTATAAATATTTGATGACGCCACCTTTGTACTGTATGCATTATATAAATAACTATTGCGCGAATTCAATTTGCATCAATTACAATAATTACTTTACAGTAATGTTATTTGGAAATTGATTACCATATTGCATAGAGAATAAAACAAAAACATTAAAGTGTCTCTGTTAAAGGAATAATTAGAAACTGTAATATTCTGTAACGTCCCGAGCTTTACTTAGCACAAGGCCAACTTTGACTCGATAACATCATGGAATTGGAATAATCACATAAAAGAACTTTTTAAAAAGTCTCGGCAATGTTATGAATAATAACAATATTAAAGACAAACATTGGAATTGGTCGAAAACGACTGTTTGAATAAAGTTTTCAGTCTTTGACATTCCAGCAAATTTAGTTGAATAAAGTCTTTTCTTGTGAAATGGGTCCCAAACAATTTATACGATTGATATGCACTCGTGCTTATTAAAGTCAACATACACTTTACTTTGCCTAGATCAGTCGAAATGGCATACTTGTCAATGTTAAGAAAAAGCATGTACAAGGATTATCTGCAAATTTGGTTACCGCATTTAACAAAAAATGCGAAGAAAGATAAATGAATATGCAACTTGGGTGTGTTTCTCACTATGAAAAGATTAACATTTCGTGCAGGGAGAAGAATTCTGATTTTCCAGTGTCAAAAATAAATGAATGTGTGTGATTAAGATTTTTAAAGTAGCTTTAACAATTTTTCAGTCATATCGCTACGATGTCAGCAGTGTGGCAGTTTAAAGTGATGTCTAGCAATGTGGCATCATTATGCAGATAAATATCTTGATGGCTCAGCCAGTCACATTATCTTGACACCAAGCCGAAAAGTCTTAACAATAACCTCTTAATGCTGAGCGCCTAGCGTGGCAGCTGTTATGACTCGGCCGGGGTTCAAACCCACGAATTCCCGCATCCGGGGCGAATGTTTTAACCACTAGGCCACCAGAGCGGTCTCAGAAATAAAACTGCAAGCAAAACTCAGTCATGCTCAAGAATGCACGAATACTTGAAATATAAAATTTGAAAATATGGATTTCTTCCTTATAGTATCGAAACAAGGGTCACTCCAAAAGGGAATAAATAATATGAATACTCCATGTACGAACCCTATAATGGACGCTAGCAACAGTACACATATATCGATCTCCATGGTAACCAGTTAGATAGCACTGCAGAATAAGAAGCTATATTCTTTGCGTCAGCGACTATTACAGCAACGCTAATATGGGAGCATCTTCCTCAAACACAGAGGAAATACATTATAATACTAAATTGCCTTCGACACATTTTCTTCTATATTTTGCTTGAATATTCAGTATCAAGGAACAATTTATTTCAATTTACTAGATGTTTTGGGCCAGAATTAACGTCTATTACAACTTAATTCTATGACCGTTTAAGAAACACTAAAGAGATTATAGTGCTATTTAAAAGAATAATGGCGGGTGTATTACACCTACACATGCAATTTGTCGGTGTAATTTCATTATAATTTGAGGCTATTGTAAAAAAAATCCACAACGGAACTTGCCATTTATCCCAGAAAATGGATAAGCTACACAGAATAGTGCATAAGGACTTCAAATAAGGTCAAAACATGATGACCAAGAGAGCTGAGGACAAGCTTTGACAACGAGAGACGAACCCGTCACACCAAAAGTTTCTTCACCATTTAAAAAACATGATGTCATATTACCGGTGTTTTATTGTGTCTAGTCCCCCTGCAAATCTTGTATAGTCTCGTGTGTCTTAAATTAATTTTCCTCTTATTGTTGAACCATAATGGATATACAAGATCTTAAGACTTCCATAGTGGATATACAAGATCTTAAGACTTCTCAGAATAATTTTGACACAATTAAAACATTATAATTTTTTTATGACAACCAGTTTTTATACAGTATGCGTATAACATTGT
The DNA here is from genome assembly GCA_029339505.1 of Unio delphinus. Lineage (NCBI taxonomy): Eukaryota > Metazoa > Mollusca > Bivalvia > Unionida > Unionidae > Unio > Unio delphinus. Next base: position 15,547,595 of record JAQISU010001238.1, read on the forward strand.
TAATTACCTGAAACTACAGCATCCTGGTTATCAATCAACCTATGCTATAAAAAAGAAACAATATTGCATGATTATTTTACTTGCAGTAAAAAAAGACTTCTGTCTCCCACCCCCACTGATGGCAATTACTTTTACCAGTCCTTCATAAACTCTGTGCTGTGCATATAAAGTTACGCGTTATTAGAGACTTGAGCATCAATGGACTATTTCCCTCTCTCTGAATATTCAAACGATATAATAAAGAATAAAAATGCCAGGAGATTGTTTTCCCATATTTTTCATGCAAATTGTTTTTTTGCTTGGGTCTTTTTTTTGGGAGGGGGGGGGGGCATCAGTACATGTGCTTAAAACGATAAGAATTGAAGAGAAGAAGAAAAATAATTGTCACTTCATTCACTTTTTTCAGTTGGTGTCACCGTAGCTTCCACTGTAGAAGATCACACGAGACTACACGAGAATTTATTCAAGAACTACAAAATGTTCCTTCGCCCAGTTCAAAATCAGAGTGAAGCTTTACAGATAAACATTTCATTCTTCATCATCATGATCCATGATTTGGTAAGATGATTATAGTTTTCGTGGAGGAGCTGATTATAAAGGTGTTCTAACAAAACCTATCCTTTTTTAATTAGTATGACTAAAAACGGTTTCACAAAATTTGCTCAAATAATATTCCTGCAGAAATAAAATAACATTAAATTGAACGAAAACATTGAACGTCCAAATTTAGATTTCTTTCAATTGCATAATCGTAGGTAAATTTAGTTCATAAATGAGTTTTTTTGAACACAGACTGTAACACTAAGTACATAAATGTTAATGATGTTTAAAAACTGATTACTTCAGATTGAGTGAACGGAAAGAACGATCCATCCGGGAATTGATGGTTCGGTGCTAAACCGGTTTTTCCACTATGACTAGAGCAAAGCAATTTAAGTAGAAACATGCCTCCCTGCTTGTCTATGCAAATGACAGAGTTACCATTCCATTTTCACTGACTTTGATACACTACACTGCAATATATACTTCTTTTAAGTCTGATTTCAGATATAAATAAGTCCCAACCATCTTCAACTCACGACAATGAACTATAAACCATTGAGAAGTAAAAACTGGCAGGCAAAATATATTAATTTTTAATTTGATGTAGATGTGAATGATCCTTAAAGATATTGAACATGTGTTTCTCTTTCAGGATTTGAAAAATCAAGTACTTACCACGAATGCATGGCTACGTATTGTAAGTTCTAATATATATGTATTTATATATATGTATTTATCTATCAAGTTGCCGTTACCTCCGCCAGATAAGTTTGATTTATAAACTAGTTTGAACTAGTCTATTTTAGTCTACCGTTGTATTTAAGTTTCTGTGTCTGTACCTTTCTGGAGATTTTTCCTGATCTCTTGTCTATTATAGTTTATTGTTGTCTAGCCTAGTTTAGTCTGGCCTATTATATTCTAATCTTGTCTAGTCTAGTTTGCTACAATTGCTTGTATAATGAATGTATTTAATTTCTTGCCCAATATATCTCACCATACTTTAGTAGCTAATAGAATAATTACCCATTGTTGAACAAATGAAATAAATTTCTTACATTCTGATGATGTATTTGCCAGAAGAAAGTTGCATAAAAAGAGATATTTGTAAAAACTACAATTATAAAGTGGGTGATGCGCGTCATCACTTCTAGCAGACGCAAATAGTCTAGATCTCCATTCATTTCTGATATTCATTCACATATTGTAGCTAAACATGATGATATATCACCTCTAATGTTGTTTGTAATTAAAAACGGCTTTAGTTTGGTTTCAGAATACCGAATTTCGTCTGGTCACACAGCAAAGTTACCGGGACCACATAAATTAGAGTTTCCAATGTACTGAACTAAGTAACTTACCCAGATCGCTAAGAATTCCGTTTTGGACATTATTTTCTGAGTCTCCATCCAGGAGATTATATTCGCAAGACTGACAACGTAACACAATGATAGACAATGTGAATACTTTTCCAGTAAGCAAAGTACAGGGCTGATGTATTACATTTAACTCCAAAACAATACATTGCATTGAGTGAAATTGTACAAAAATATAAATCGTTCATTCAACAAAAGGTACGGACAATTAATTATATTTAAAACAGAATAACACAGATCTAGAAAAGACTTAAGTTCTTAAGGATCCTAAATCGCTCGATCTGAGTTGAAGTAAACAGTGTTCGGTGTCAATGTAGACCGAAATGTTCTAACTATAGCAGATGCATTTTAGTGTAAATTTTGCTGAGTGGCGAATGTGACCGTTTTCGGGGCAAATTGCAATTACCACCTTCATACTAAAAATGTAATTACTTATACCTTGTACAGGCATTTTACTTGAATCGTTTAGTAGCTTCTGCTGCAAATTTGCATGTATGCATGAATATCAAAAGTTTATAAGCCCCGACCTCAAATATTGCCCATCGGTACCACAATGGACGACGAAGGTTCATTACCGAATTTGCCTGTAACAAAATTTCTATATTTTAAATGAAATGACATTACATCAGTCTCCAATAAATGTTTGTTTATTAAATTAAGACCTAAAGCAGGTCAGCTATCAGTATTTAAGAGGGTAACAAACAACCTTCTATTATCCTTAATGTTTTCCCATGGGCAACCTCATTTGTCATTTTTGCCATAAAACATAATTTGCAGGCATCTGAATTTACTCAGTCATTTACCTGCAAGCACAGTGTATTCCTATGTAATATGCCTTATCATTTGTCAGTTTATTCGCTGTCTAAGGGAAATCCTTGTTTTACTTGTAATTTGTGCTGAGAAATAAAAATTTAAACTAAAAACTCGATAGTTTAAAACAAATGATTTATTTATTTATATCTCTCTGCAGCGTAAACTCCATTTCTGAAAATACAGTAGAACGGAGAGCAAAAAGAGCACTTGAATGAGTAATGATATTCGATAGAAGGTCTCAGAAACTCATGGTCATCTGGCTCTTCTTTTTGCCAGGCAGATACATTTTGGCAATTTGCCAGGCAGATACATTTTGTCAATGTACATCGTCTGGGACAGTATCAGCTAGTAAATCAAGCACAGCATGAGACTCCAGTTGTATTGCATTTCTCTCTTCTGGTTTTCCCGCTTTCGGCCTATTCCATTTGGGCGAGGTATTCATTGATCCTTTTACTTCCTCAATACTGCAGCCATGTTATTCGCCCGTTGCGAATGTGTCTTGAAAGAGCTTTTGAATGGGAACATTTGATGACACTCATTCTCACTGTTCTGTGCGCTGATTTGACGATATCGCAAGTCATTTACTTTAACTGTTTCATGACTCGCTGCACTGGCATCTGAACATTTTCATGTTGTCCTTGACCTCCTCGGACATACATCAATTCATCGTTCAACTGTGGGACCGTAATAAAACAAATACTGGTAACAACATATAAAACAATATGATTGCTAAGACTTTAAGCACGAATGACCCGAGTCCTCACAACTACAAGACTACAAACCATTACCTAATGTAAAATAACTTTCTGGAATGATCCTGATGTTTACAAAATCAAAACCGTAATGTGGATTATACTCGGGAAAATCCAAAACGTTGACCTAAATAAACACATTTACTTTTTATTTAATAATGTCTGTTTTATAGGAAACTTCTGGCAAATTCTGGAAACGGACGATCTTGCCATAATTCATATTGCGCCTTTGTCCCCTTAGATGGTATCGACTGAATGTACGAATTTTAATTGCAGTTTATAGTAACTTGCAATTTCCAATCACTTACATTTATTCATTTAATAATAATTGCAGTTGCATTATTTTGTTAAATGCAGGGAACATTTCCATGGGTCAGAACATAATCATCTCACCAGACCCAATTAGGTTTACTTCGTCTATATAAAGAGTCACGTAAACTGTAAGGCATACACACTGCATGCCGTAAAAACGAAATCAAATTGTTGATTTAAATTTTATTTAGAAAATTGAACCCATTGATTTGACAGGATCAAATAACACATCATTGCTGTTTTCCTCAATATAAATAATTCTTTATTTGACTAGATTTGAAAACGACCACCTTGGAAACTTAACATCTGCTAAGAACATTGAGGCTACAACACTTCATTGCAGCTATATATATATATATATATATATATATATATATATATATATATATATATATATATATATATATATATATATATATATATATATAAGTTGTGACCCCTAGAAAACATTTTGGCATAATGTAGCCTTAGAAGTAATAGGAATCACAGTATCCTTAGTAAAATTAAAGCTGATGACAGATAAGCATTGTAACTGACACTGTAAAGGTATCGTGTCTGCGTCTCAAAGGCATAGAGCAATTGCCCTTTCATTACAATATACAATGCCCGATCCGCTATGTGGTCTTGCTGTGCTGTACATTTCCATAAATCGGTCAGTCAAGCTTTTTTATTACGAAGCGGAGATTTTTAATTCTACTAAAGAGTACGTCATACATTTATATTCCAGAGTTGGTATGATCAGTTTCTCACGTGGAACAAAAACGAATATGGCGGCATAAATGAGGTCCTCGTTTCAATAGATGAGGTGTGGACACCAGATCTACTGGTAGAAAATACGTAAGTATCTATGAGAACAATGATAACTTGGGCATCTTTGATGTAGAGTTGATATTAGCTTTGATGTAGAGCTGATATTAGCTTTGATATAAAGCCGCTCCGATGGCCTAGTGGTTGGAGCGTCTGTCGCGGAAGTGGGAAGTCCTGGGTTCGATCCCCGGCCGAGTCATACCAAAGACTTACAAAAATGATACTAACAGCTTGGCGCTCAGCATTAAGAGGTTAGTGTTCGGACTGGTCAGCCTGAAGTCAGGATAATGTGACTGGGTAGGACATCACGCTACATGTCTGCGGTTTGATGCCCCTATGCTAGACATCACCATAAACTGCCTCACTTCAGACATCGTAGCGATATGACTGAAAAATTGTTAAAGCTACGTTAAAAATCCTCATCAAACAAACAAACAAATCAACGATGCAGAGCTAATATTATCTTTGATGTAGAGCTAATATTATCTTAGCTCTATAAGTCCATAGTGAAAGTAATGATGTCGTTTGGGATATGTTGACCTGGCAACCTCAACTGCTTTGAATGTAGTCAACCAATCGTGCCCTTTCTCGATTGTATTCATGTTGTTTGCACGTCTGATATATATCGTATGTGTAACTGAAGATATACATACACATCAATGCTTGTTTCAGAATTTATATAACATTTCCCTGCTGTTGTTTTTTTTTAATCTTGGTGCCTGTTTTGAAGGGTAGGGAAAAAATGAATTACGAGAAAATAAACTGAATCGTCTGGTGAGAATTCATTTGAACATCAGTTATATTTCTGCTGTGACTAATTTTATACAAGTGACTACTATTTACTATATCTTGCAAACCACTGGCGCAATTTTCATCAATTTAAAAAAAAGTATTTGATTTGCTTGACCTATCAATGCGTACATATACTTTTCATCTGAGTCATATTCTAAGTGGTGTTCATCAAGGCTCAGTATTACAGCCTCTTCTTTTACTACAACTAATCGGATACTCGTATACCCACAATGTCCGAATTCACTCTGACACAAGTGTGATGGCATTTTTCTTAGACTACCTGGCATCCCGTAAACCTTGATATCTGCATTAGTAGTATAGAAAACAGTCTCAGATTTCCAAAATAACGCTTCTACACCCCTGGACCAGTCTATTTTTAATAATTAAGTCTCCGTTTAGCAAATAGAGCCTAACGAAAAAAATCACAAAGGGGTACCATTTTAGGTACTAAATTGACAAATAGAGACTTACGAAAAATAAAAAAAAAATAAGGGGATATCATTTTGGCAAACACCCCTGACTCAGTTTGTTAGAATAACGCTTCTATCGCTGAATTCCAGTGTTATTTTTTTTGACTCTTGGTCGGTATCCAGAAATGAATTCTTCTATCGTAGGAGGATTTTCAACTAAAATATGATGCTTATTTGCTCGGTTTTTGTAATAGGTCAAAATAGCTCAATAGGCATTTTTCCCACATTTGTCACAAAGATGGGTTTTTCCCATTACCCCTACACCACAACCGACACATGGGTTAGTACCAGCACGGGAACTATTTCGTAACAAATATGCATGAACTCCACAGTGCTCTCCATAACAGGGCTTTCCACATCGATTATTAGAGTTTTTCAACAACCATTGGCATGAACTTAATTTATACATGTTATATATAATTACTTAACTATTTCTTTAATTCATATTTAACAAGGTGATAATTTTTGCTTTAACAAGGTGATAATTTTTGCTTTAACAATGCGATAATTTTTGCTTTAACAAAACGGTAATTTTACATTTCGTTTATATTTTGCTTCAAACCTATACTAAAAAGTGAATTAGAGATATGATAAATATAATAGAAATGATGGATCTGAAAACGATTCAGCCATTAAAAAGACCACGCCATATAGTTGCGAGGGAACTTGTCAATGAATACTATGAACTCACTAAAACAAAACCAGACTGGCCTAGGAGTAATCAACAATTAGCAGAATTAACAGATCGGATAGCAATTTTACGACGAAAAAAGAAAATCAACAAGGAGATTCTTCAAGGTGGTTATATCATCGATGAAGCCTTTTCTGGTGCTGATAAATATATTAAATTCATTCCAAAGGGGAAGTACTATAATCATTTTGTGGTGGGTGATCTGATTAAAATCTTTAACAGCGTGATGCCGACAGTATTACTTGATCGGCCTCTATTGAAAATCAATGTCACTTATAACCTCGATATGTACTTGGCATCCAATCCTGATATCACCATCACAGTCCCATTACGAGCGGAACCACAGATTATTTTGAGGTCTACTCACCTTGAGGATGCAGCAAAAGATTTTTTTGCAGTGCTATCAAGACAGTATGAAGTATTCACATCACTGAAAACTGGACTAGTCTTCAAGAAAATCAATTATATCCAGCTGAGTATCCACGATTTTAAACCTGTCACTGGGGCATCTTATAAGCCGTTACCTAAAAGCATCCAGGCAACGAAATCATGCATCAACGTGAAAAATGATGACAATAAATGTTTGTTGTGGGCACTATTATCAGCAGTATTTCCAGCAGAACATCATGTAGATAGAGTTAACAACTATAAGCCGTATCAATGCCGAATTAATATGACAGGGATTGATTTTCCAACACCAGTCAAACAGATACCTAAAATAGAACATCAGAACCCAGCATTGTTCCGATCTGGAATTAACGTGTTCTCACTGGATGATAAACTAAGGGTGTTTCCGTATCTGATTTCCCCAGCCAGTAAACACATCACGGATGGTACTACAGTGAATTTATTATGGCATGATGAACACTATGTGTGGATTAAAGACCTCAGTCGATTAATGAGTTCGAAATTTTCAGGGTATGATCATAAGATGTTCTTTTGTTATAGTTGCCTCTGTGGGTTTCGCAGTCAACAAGAACTAACTGAACACAACAAGTACTGTTTTGAAGTAAAAGCAGTAACCACACCAGAAGCGCCTAATAATTTATGCTACTTTAAAAAACATGAGAGAACTAAAAAACTGCCTTTCATTTTCATAGGAGATTTTGAATCCATTGTGGTACCAGTCAGTGCCAAATGTGGTTGTGAAAAATCAGTCTGCGAGTGTCAGTTTAAAACGTTATCTACTCACAAGCATGTCCCAGCGAGTTATCAGATCAATAGAATTTGCACCAATGATAGATACTCACAATTATCGCCGATCTATCGATTGGAAAAGGATTCTGATTTGCCAGCAGAAGTGCACATGCTAAAATATCTGTTTGAACAGCAACGAAACATTGAAGCGTTATTATCACAACATGATGATAGATTTACCAGATTGGATTCTTTTGTCAGGGGAAAACAATGCTTCAGGTGCAAGAAAGAATTTACTGTGGATAATCCTAAAGTGCCCTTCTACGATATTACTACAGGCGAATATATTGGAACTGTTCATCTGCGCTGCAGATCTTTTCAACAATTCTATCCTGTTGTTTTTCACAATTTGAGAGGATATGACGGTCATTTTATTATTAGCGCGCTAGCACACCCTGAAATATCGAAATATTGTAATGACAATCATATTTCATTGAAATGTGTCCCCAATAACACAGAACGATTGATGTCTATCACGGTTGGGAAATTGAGGTTCATTGACAGCTATCAGTTCATGAACACTTCCTTGGAGCAATTAGCAAAGAATTGTACTAGTTATCCAATCACCGAAAAGCATTTTAAACAGGACTTGCTAGAATACATCACCGTAAAGGGAATATTTCCATATGAATACTTCAACAGCGTAAAACGGTTTTCAGAAACATCTCTGCCATCCATTGATAAGTTCTATTCTTCATTGACAGACACCAATATCACTGACCAAGAATACCAACGGGCACTAACTACATGGAATGTGTTCAAGTGTAAAAATTTTGGCGATTATCACGATATTTATCTCACCGTGGACGTGTTATTGTTATCAGATATTTTCGAAGGATTCAGGGTAATGTCGATGAACAATTATGGATTGGACCCAGCTCATTATTACTCAGCACCAGGGTTATCCTGGGATGCATTATTGAAATCAACAGCGATGAGATTAGAATTACTCACGGACGTCAACATGTATTTGTTTATCGAGAAAGCGATTCGAGGGGGAATTAGTGTGATTACAAAGAAATACTCCATTGCAAATAATAAATACCTCAATCAATATGATATAAATCAACCTAGCCAGTATATTGGTTATTGGGACATGAATAATCTCTATGGTGGAGCCATGTCAATGCTGATGCCTTATGGAGGTTTTAAATGGGTTTCTGTAGAAGAATTTCTATCTGCCGCATCCGATTGGAAACCAAATGGTGATTTAAGCACTATAACGTTTCACAACAATGACAAAGTCATCAATGACAACATTGGATACTACGTAGAGTGTGATGTAGACTATCCAGAACATCTTCATGATTCACACAATGATTATCCGTTTCTCGTTGAAAAAATGATAGTCACCAATAAAATGTTATCTCCGGAGCAATTAGCACTGAGAACTACGAAATATACCCCAATAGCGAAATTGATACCCAATCTGTATCACAAGCGTAATTATGTTTGCCATATAGCAGTGTTAAAACAGGCTATTGAGGCAGGATTGATACTTAGAAGAGTGCATAAAGTACTGCAGTTTAATCACTCCACATGGATGAGATCTTATATTGATTTGAATACAACTCGAAGAAAACATGCAAAGAATGAATTCGAAAGAGATTTTTTTAAACTGATGATTAATTCTGTATTCGGAAAGACGATGGAAAATATTAGAAAACGAGTTAACATTGAAATTGTAAACAATAAATCACGACGAGATAAACTAGTACGAGGAAATCGCTTTGCTGATATAAAAAAAATAACAAATCAACTCTCATTAATCACTTTGAAGCAATCTCGGCTGCATCTCAATAAACCTGTCTATGTCGGTGCTGCAGTGTTAGAAATGTCGAAATTTATGATGTATCAATTTCACTACGGTTTTGTTAAACAGAAATGGCCTGATGCTAGATTGTTATTTACGGATACTGATTCATTGGTGTATGAAATCAACAGCGATGATATCTATCAGGAGATTTACCAGCATCGTGAATTATTCGATTTATCCAATATAGATCCTAACGGGGCTATGGGAAGATTTCATGATAGCACTAACAAAAAAGTGATTGGAAAAATGAAAGATGAGTTCTCATTTCTCCCTGTCAGAGAATTTGTAGGTCTTCGGTCTAAAATGTATTCAGTGTTAACTGATTCAGATAGCGCTGGAAACTCTAGCGTTTCTACCAATAAAGCAAAAGGGATTAATAACAATTATGTGAAGAACAAATTTAAATTCAATGATTATTTGGCAGCATTAAAAAGACCACCAGGAGAACACTTACCGACAGTAACCACATATGGATTTAGATCTTATCATCATACCGTTTTCACAGATAGAATAACTAAATCAGGATTATGCAATTTTGATGACAAGCGATATTGCCGTGATGGTATAAACACGTTTGCACACGGCCATCACTCCATTGAGATCATAGAATAATATAAGACCAACCACTAGTCGATTTTTATTTTTTTTGCCGTCAAACCCAAATTGCAGTCTAATAATTCAACTCCATTCATTATTAATAATGGCCTATCTGAAATGTGATATAGATCGCTTACCCGGAATTATTCAAGAGCGACTATCAGTAAACCCAAAATCAGTTGTGAAAGTGAAATTTCATAACGAAAAAATGCGGTTGGTACAAAAAACACCAACAGGAGGAAATTTTATAGCTAAAATACTTGAAAACCGATCAGGTGTTGCACGGTTAAGACTACAACAAAAACGACTTAACAAAATGAAACAAAATGGAATCTCTGATGAAGAATTAAATGCAGAAATGGAACGATTAGGTCTACTTCCCGTTTAGTTTTCTTCGAGTCTGTTCTTGCAGTTCTTCATATTTCTGTGTTGCAAGAGTTTTTTCACGATGAAAGGCTCTGGTGACTGTATCATTGTCGATGGCTGTATCATTGACGACTTCTACTTGTTTTCGTTTTCCAAGAGCATCTTCAAGTTCATTAAAAAATTCACGGTCTTGGTCAGGGATATATTGCTTCCATGAGTCATCATCGTCGATGGCTTTGTTATCATTAGCGATTTTACGTTTCCGTTTTCGTTTTCCACTGTCATCATGTGATTTTCGTTTTCCACTGTCATCATGTGATTTTCGTTTACCACTGCCATCGGTGGCTCTGTCATTGGTAGGAATCCTTGAGTATATTTCATTGATTTCCGCAGCAATAGAATTATACTCAGACAATAATGAATTGTATTTATTAGTGAGCGATGAGTAGTCTTCAGTGAGAGATTTTAATTTATATCGCACTTCATTGAGTTCAGTCCTTAGCCGTTCACGGTCCTGAATCACTTCATTACGACGTTGTATTGTATGATCTAACCGATATTGTAGATCACTGTCTGTTATTTTCTGATGCTGAATAGTTAATAGTTTTCCATGCAATGATTTGTTTTCATTGGCCAGATTGGATACTTGCTGTTGTAAGCACCGAATGGTTTCTTTGTCCATGATGTTATCAGTGGCAACATCTACAGGATTTGTTTTTCCATCTAGAAAATTTGTTATTTCTTCATCGATGCTATTATCAATAATTCTTTCCAGGGGAATGCTATCATTTCTGTCATCAGATTTCCAGATCTTATAAATACGCTGGTAACTGATTTTATACTTATCAGCGATTACAGATATCGGAATAACATCTTTGGAGGCTTTTATAGCGGATATATCATCATGGGTTAGTGTTCTGCGATAAGGCATTTATTATACAAATAGAAAATATTTTTTTTTAACAATAACAATAACAACTACAACAATAACAACAACAACAAGACGGTTCAGATGGGTGAGGAAACTGTGGTATTAATTATTTTATATACAATTATGGCACTTTCCTCATCATTGATAGAGCCGAATAGAGCCTCCATGGCGGTGTTAAATTTGAATTCATTTTGTTTTAATTATAAAAATGACTCTAACACTGATAATCGCGTTGTCGTTGTTCGGAGTTGTATACTCTGGGCTGCGTTTGCCAGGAACTCCTCATGATTATGGAATCCGGATGCAAGAACAAAAACTACAAGAGGAAAAATTACGGGAACTACGACTACTACAGGAACAGCGACAAGAAGAGAGACAACAACTACAGCAGCTAGAGGAACGATTACAGGAACAAATACAGAAACAACGACAACAACTAGAGGAACGATTACAGGAACATCAACGGCAACTACAACAACTGCAGCAAGAACGCCATCAACAGCTAATTCATCAACAGTATCAATTACAACAGCGATTACGACTACAGCGAAAACGTCTCAAACTACTAATTCAGCAACAACAGCGATTACAAACTACAACAACTAGAAAAAACTCCAACAACTGATTCAGCAATAGACTATCATTTATTATTTTTGTTAACCCAGAACTGAAAGTCCCAACAGCAGAGAGGGTGAATGACAATGACAATGACACATATAAGGAAATCTTATTTATCGAATAGACGCCATTTTTTTTACTATTTGGTAGAAGCCTCAGATTTTCAAATCGATGTCCGGATACAACGCTGATGAATTAGCAAGAATTGTTAAAACCGATATCAAAGCGCTACAAAAATCAGATTCAACTGTCCTCCTCAAATATAATAATGATCCAGATGGTGGCGGTAGGCATATTGCTCCGTTCAATGTGAATATTTCAATGGCACTATTTCAATGACTCTGTTGCAATAATCAATAATTGTATCACAATCATTCATCTTAGAAGCCTCAGATGATAAATTAACAACTCTGACACAATCTCATCTCAGATGATAAATCTAACAGCATTGAGATTTTTTTTTTTTTTTTTTTTTTTTTTTTTACAAATTATTTATTTTTCTGCACTAATAATATGTCACGGCTTTTTATTGTTGTTGTTGTTATTGCGAAACTGCTTTAGTAAGTAATAACAGTTAAGTAGTACCAATAACAACAACAACAATAAAAAGCCGTGATACAATTATTGATTATTGCAACAGAGTCATTGAAATAGTGCCATTGAAATATTCACATTGAACGGAGCAATATGCCTACCGCCACCATCTGGATCATTATTATATTTGAGGAGGACAGTTGAATCTGATTTTTGTAGCGCTTTGATATCGGTTTTAACAATTCTTGCTAATTCATCAGCGTTGTATCCGGACATCGATTTGAAAATCTGAGGCTTCTACCAAATAGTAAAAAAAATGGCGTCTATTCGATAAATAAGATTTCCTTATATGTGTCATTGTCATTGTCATTCACCCTCTCTGCTGTTGGGACTTTCAGTTCTGGGTTAACAAAAATAATAAATGATAGTCTATTGCTGAATCAGTTGTTGGAGTTTTTTCTAGTTGTTGTAGTTTGTAATCGCTGTTGTTGCTGAATTAGTAGTTTGAGACGTTTTCGCTGTAGTCGTAATCGCTGTTGTAATTGATACTGTTGATGAATTAGCTGTTGATGGCGTTCTTGCTGCAGTTGTTGTAGTTGCCGTTGATGTTCCTGTAATCGTTCCTCTAGTTGTTGTCGTTGTTTCTGTATTTGTTCCTGTAATCGTTCCTCTAGCTGCTGTAGTTGTTGTCTCTCTTCTTGTCGCTGTTCCTGTAGTAGTCGTAGTTCCCGTAATTTTTCCTCTTGTAGTTTTTGTTCTTGCATCCGGATTCCATAATCATGAGGAGTTCCTGGCAAACGCAGCCCAGAGTATACAACTCCGAACAACGACAACGCGATTATCAGTGTTAGAGTCATTTTTATAATTAAAACAAAATGAATTCAAATTTAACACCGCCATGGAGGCTCTATTCGGCTCTATCAATGATGAGGAAAGTGCCATAATTGTATATAAAATAATTAATACCACAGTTTCCTCACCCATCTGAACCGTCTTGTTGTTGTTGTTATTGTTGTAGTTGTTATTGTTATTGTTAAAAAAAAATATTTTCTATTTGTATAATAAATGCCTTATCGCAGAACACTAACCCATGATGATATATCCGCTATAAAAGCCTCCAAAGATGTTATTCCGATATCTGTAATCGCTGATAAGTATAAAATCAGTTACCAGCGTATTTATAAGATCTGGAAATCTGATGACAGAAATGATAGCATTCCCCTGGAAAGAATTATTGATAATAGCATCGATGAAGAAATAACAAATTTTCTAGATGGAAAAACAAATCCTGTAGATGTTGCCACTGATAACATCATGGACAAAGAAACCATTCGGTGCTTACAACAGCAAGTATCCAATCTGGCCAATGAAAACAAATCATTGCATGGAAAACTATTAACTATTCAGCATCAGAAAATAACAGACAGTGATCTACAATATCGGTTAGATCATACAATACAACGTCGTAATGAAGTGATTCAGGACCGTGAACGGCTAAGGACTGAACTCAATGAAGTGCGATATGAATTAAAATCTCTCACTGAAGACTACTCATCGCTCACTAATAAATACAATTCATTATTGTCTGAGTATAATTCTATTGCTGCGGAAATCAATGAAATATACTCAAGGATTCCTACCAATGACAGAGCCACCGATGGCAGTGGTAAACGAAAATCACATGATGACAGTGGAAAACGAAAATCACATGATGACAGTGGAAAACGAAAACGGAAACGTAAAATCGCTAATGATAACAAAGCCATCGACGATGATGACTCATGGAAGCAATATATCCCTGACCAAGACCGTGAATTTTTTAATGAACTTGAAGATGCTCTTGGAAAACGAAAACAAGTAGAAGTCGTCAATGATACAGCCATCGACAATGATACAGTCACCAGAGCCTTTCATCGTGAAAAAACTCTTGCAACACAGAAATATGAAGAACTGCAAGAACAGACTCGAAGAAAACTAAACGGGAAGTAGACCTAATCGTTCCATTTCTGCATTTAATTCTTCATCAGAGATTCCATTTTGTTTCATTTTGTTAAGTCGTTTTTGTTGTAGTCTTAACCGTGCAACACCTGATCGGTTTTCAAGTATTTTAGCTATAAAATTTCCTCCTGTTGGTGTTTTTTGTACCAACCGCATTTTTTCGTTATGAAATTTCACTTTCACAACTGATTTTGGGTTTACTGATAGTCGCTCTTGAATAATTCCGGGTAAGCGATCTATATCACATTTCAGATAGGCCATTATTAATAATGAATGGAGTTGAATTATTAGACTGCAATTTGGGTTTGACGGCAAAAAAAATAAAAATCGACTAGTGGTTGGTCTTATATTATGCTATGATCTCAATGGAGTGATGGCCGTGTGCAAACGTGTTTATACCATCACGGCAATATCGCTTGTCATCAAAATTGCATAATCCTGATTTAGTTATTCTATCTGTGAAAACGGTATGATGATAAGATCTAAATCCATATGTGGTTACTGTCGGTAAGTGTTCTCCTGGTGGTCTTTTTAATGCTGCCAAATAATCATTGAATTTAAATTTGTTCTTCACATAATTGTTATTAATCCCTTTTGCTTTATTGGTAGAAACGCTAGAGTTTCCAGCGCTATCTGAATCAGTTAACACTGAATACATTTTAGACCGAAGACCTACAAATTCTCTGACAGGGAGAAATGAGAACTCATCTTTCATTTTTCCAATCACTTTTTTGTTAGTGCTATCATGAAATCTTCCCATAGCCCCGTTAGGATCTATATTGGATAAATCGAATAATTCACGATGCTGGTAAATCTCCTGATAGATATCATCGCTGTTGATTTCATACACCAATGAATCAGTATCCGTAAATAACAATCTAGCATCAGGCCATTTCTGTTTAACAAAACCGTAGTGAAATTGATACATCATAAATTTCGACATTTCTAACACTGCAGCACCGACATAGACAGGTTTATTGAGATGCAGCCGAGATTGCTTCAAAGTGATTAATGAGAGTTGATTTGTTATTTTTTTTATATCAGCAAAGCGATTTCCTCGTACTAGTTTATCTCGTCGTGATTTATTGTTTACAATTTCAATGTTAACTCGTTTTCTAATATTTTCCATCGTCTTTCCGAATACAGAATTAATCATCAGTTTAAAAAAATCTCTTTCGAATTCATTCTTTGCATGTTTTCTTCGAGTTGTATTCAAATCAATATAAGATCTCATCCATGTGGAGTGATTAAACTGCAGTACTTTATGCACTCTTCTAAGTATCAATCCTGCCTCAATAGCCTGTTTTAACACTGCTATATGGCAAACATAATTACGCTTGTGATACAGATTGGGTATCAATTTCGCTATTGGGGTATATTTCGTAGTTCTCAGTGCTAATTGCTCCGGAGATAACATTTTATTGGTGACTATCATTTTTTCAACGAGAAACGGATAATCATTGTGTGAATCATGAAGATGTTCTGGATAGTCTACATCACACTCTACGTAGTATCCAATGTTGTCATTGATGACTTTGTCATTGTTGTGAAACGTTATAGTGCTTAAATCACCATTTGGTTTCCAATCGGATGCGGCAGATAGAAATTCTTCTACAGAAACCCATTTAAAACCTCCATAAGGCATCAGCATTGACATGGCTCCACCATAGAGATTATTCATGTCCCAATAACCAATATACTGGCTAGGTTGATTTATATCATATTGATTGAGGTATTTATTATTTGCAATGGAGTATTTCTTTGTAATCACACTAATTCCCCCTCGAATCGCTTTCTCGATAAACAAATACATGTTGACGTCCGTGAGTAATTCTAATCTCATCGCTGTTGATTTCAATAATGCATCCCAGGATAACCCTGGTGCTGAGTAATAATGAGCTGGGTCCAATCCATAATTGTTCATCGACATTACCCTGAATCCTTCGAAAATATCTGATAACAATAACACGTCCACGGTGAGATAAATATCGTGATAATCGCCAAAATTTTTACACTTGAACACATTCCATGTAGTTAGTGCCCGTTGGTATTCTTGGTCAGTGATATTGGTGTCTGTCAATGAAGAATAGAACTTATCAATGGATGGCAGAGATGTTTCTGAAAACCGTTTTACGCTGTTGAAGTATTCATATGGAAATATTCCCTTTACGGTGATGTATTCTAGCAAGTCCTGTTTAAAATGCTTTTCGGTGATTGGATAACTAGTACAATTCTTTGCTAATTGCTCCAAGGAAGTGTTCATGAACTGATAGCTGTCAATGAACCTCAATTTCCCAACCGTGATAGACATCAATCGTTCTGTGTTATTGGGGACACATTTCAATGAAATATGATTGTCATTACAATATTTCGATATTTCAGGGTGTGCTAGCGCGCTAATAATAAAATGACCGTCATATCCTCTCAAATTGTGAAAAACAACAGGATAGAATTGTTGAAAAGATCTGCAGCGCAGATGAACAGTTCCAATATATTCGCCTGTAGTAATATCGTAGAAGGGCACTTTAGGATTATCCACAGTAAATTCTTTCTTGCACCTGAAGCATTGTTTTCCCCTGACAAAAGAATCCAATCTGGTAAATCTATCATCATGTTGTGATAATAACGCTTCAATGTTTCGTTGCTGTTCAAACAGATATTTTAGCATGTGCACTTCTGCTGGCAAATCAGAATCCTTTTCCAATCGATAGATCGGCGATAATTGTGAGTATCTATCATTGGTGCAAATTCTATTGATCTGATAACTCGCTGGGACATGCTTGTGAGTAGATAACGTTTTAAACTGACACTCGCAGACTGATTTTTCACAACCACATTTGGCACTGACTGGTACCACAATGGATTCAAAATCTCCTATGAAAATGAAAGGCAGTTTTTTAGTTCTCTCATGTTTTTTAAAGTAGCATAAATTATTAGGCGCTTCTGGTGTGGTTACTGCTTTTACTTCAAAACAGTACTTGTTGTGTTCAGTTAGTTCTTGTTGACTGCGAAACCCACAGAGGCAACTATAACAAAAGAACATCTTATGATCATACCCTGAAAATTTCGAACTCATTAATCGACTGAGGTCTTTAATCCACACATAGTGTTCATCATGCCATAATAAATTCACTGTAGTACCATCCGTGATGTGTTTACTGGCTGGGGAAATCAGATACGGAAACACCCTTAGTTTATCATCCAGTGAGAACACGTTAATTCCAGATCGGAACAATGCTGGGTTCTGATGTTCTATTTTAGGTATCTGTTTGACTGGTGTTGGAAAATCAATCCCTGTCATATTAATTCGGCATTGATACGGCTTATAGTTGTTAACTCTATCTACATGATGTTCTGCTGGAAATACTGCTGATAATAGTGCCCACAACAAACATTTATTGTCATCATTTTTCACGTTGATGCATGATTTCGTTGCCTGGATGCTTTTAGGTAACGGCTTATAAGATGCCCCAGTGACAGGTTTAAAATCGTGGATACTCAGCTGGATATAATTGATTTTCTTGAAGACTAGTCCAGTTTTCAGTGATGTGAATACTTCATACTGTCTTGATAGCACTGCAAAAAAATCTTTTGCTGCATCCTCAAGGTGAGTAGACCTCAAAATAATCTGTGGTTCCGCTCGTAATGGGACTGTGATGGTGATATCAGGATTGGATGCCAAGTACATATCGAGGTTATAAGTGACATTGATTTTCAATAGAGGCCGATCAAGTAATACTGTCGGGATCACGCTGTTAAAGATTTTAATCAGATCACCCACCACAAAATGATTATAGTACTTCCCCTTTGGAATGAATTTAATATATTTATCAGCACCAGAAAAGGCTTCATCGATGATATAACCACCTTGAAGAATCTCCTTGTTGATTTTCTTTTTTCGTCGTAAAATTGCTATCCGATCTGTTAATTCTGCTAATTGTTGATTACTCCTAGGCCAGTCTGGTTTTGTTTTAGTGAGTTCATAGTATTCATTGACAAGTTCCCTCGCAACTATATGGCGTGGTCTTTTTAATGGCTGAATCGTTTTCAGATCCATCATTTCTATTATATTTATCATATCTCTAATTCACTTTTTAGTATAGGTTTGAAGCAAAATATAAACGAAATGTAAAATTACCGTTTTGTTAAAGCAAAAATTATCGCATTGTTAAAGCAAAAATTATCACCTTGTTAAAGCAAAAATTATCACCTTGTTAAATATGAATTAAAGAAATAGTTAAGTAATTATATATAACATGTATAAATTAAGTTCATGCCAATGGTTGTTGAAAAACTCTAATAATCGATGTGGAAAGCCCTGTTATGGAGAGCACTGTGGAGTTCATGCATATTTGTTACGAAATAGTTCCCGTGCTGGTACTAACCCATGTGTCGGTTGTGGTGTAGGGGTAATGGGAAAAATCCATCTTTGTGACAAATGTGGGAAAAATGCCTATCGAGCTATTTTGACCTATTACAAAAACCGAGCAAATAAGCATCATATTTTAGTTGAAAATCCTCCTACGATAGAAGAATTCATTTCTGGATACCGACCAAGAGGCAAAAAAATAACACTGGAATCCAGCGATAGAAGCGTTATTCTAACAAACTGAGTCAGGGGTGTTTGCCAAAATGATATCCCCTTATTTTTTTTTTATTTTTCGTAAGTCTCTATTTGTCAATTTAGTACCTAAAATGGTACCCCTTTGTGATTTTTTTCGTAAGGCTCTATTTGCTAAACGGAGACTTAATTATTAAAAATAGACTGGTCCAGGGGTGTAGAAGCGTTATTTTGGAAATCTGAGACTTAAATTGGTACCCCTTTGTGATTTTTTTAGTAAGGCTCTATTTGCTAAACGGAGACTTAATTATTAAAAATAGACTGGTCCAGGGGTGTAGAAGCGTTATTTTGGTAATCTGAGACTTAAATTGGTACCCCTTTGTGATTTTTTTAGTAAGGCTCTATTTGCTAAACGGAGACTTAATTATTAAAAATAGACTGGTCCAGGGGTGTAGAAGCGTTATTTTGGTAATCTGAGACTTAAACTAAAAAACAGACTGAGCCAGTAGCGAAGATTCTATTCAGCAAATAGAAGCTTCTATGGATCAATTTATTTTTAAGTGTTAGATTAACAAATAGAGAGTTCTATGATGTTTTATTTTTTAGTTTATTCTGCGATAGAAGCATTATTTTGACAATCTGGAGTCTTTTTGGTACCCCCCTTTTTTCATGTTTTTAAGCAAAAATTAAAGTGTCAGAAAGGCAAAAGGAGAAATCACTTCCCATTGGAAATACATTAAAGTGGTCCAGAACCGGGTGTTTTCTATACTACTGCATTGATCAGTATCACAGCTGTAATTCACATACTTATTACTACGTGAAATGGTCGTCATAAGAATATTTAAAATTACTGTAGTAATTTCAACCGCTTTAACGTTAGTTTTTTTAATATACACTACTGTTAATAGGTTACCGTTGTATCCTAAATGGAAAACACGTCTAATTTTAATATATCCAGAACTGAAGAAAAAAAATCCAGAAAAAGACCGCGACTAATTGTGAAACTTACCATTTCGACTCCGATCAAATATTTTGCTTTTACATTTACAAATGGCTACCATTACAACAATGTATTCTTTGTTTAAAAAGGATCATAAGACTTTATTCTATATATCTAACCCAATTCAACTA
This sequence comes from Unio delphinus, assembly GCA_029339505.1. Classification (NCBI taxonomy): domain Eukaryota; kingdom Metazoa; phylum Mollusca; class Bivalvia; order Unionida; family Unionidae; genus Unio; species Unio delphinus. The sequence continues at coordinate 15,567,897 of JAQISU010001238.1, forward strand.
AAATCATCACATACTGAGCATTATATCAGATCTAGAACTTAAAACAAACTTCAGACTCTGACTTCCGAAACGAACAAAAGCTCTTTCTGTTGGAATTTCACATAATGCAAATTCTTTTGCTTCATTAAAAACTTCATTAAAGAAGTTCCTAATTGACCAGCTGGAATGATATTGTAAAGCATCTTAATAAACAATTTGTATAATTGTCATTAACATTAATAATCAATGTATAAGTTATTATATGTATATATGTATGTATGTATGATCTCTGACATTCTGAATGATGTATTCATGTGTCTAGTATATAGTTTGTCAGAGATAATCTATGTATAAGTTATTATATGTATGTATGTGTATGTATGTATGTATGTATGTATGTATGTATGTATGTATGTATGTATGTATATAATGTATGTACGATTTCTGACATCCTGAATGATGTGTTAGTGTGTCTAGTATATTGTTCACTATAGTTACACATAATATTCTATTCGAAATATGTGCGCATGTGCGAGTATACCTGTGTGTAAGTGTGCGAGTATACCTGAGTGTAAGTGTGCGAGTATACCTGAGTGTAAGTGTACGAGTACGCCCCCCCCCCCTCGAATGTAAGTGTGCGAGTATACCCGAGTGTAAGTGCATATTAGTAGTAGTAGTAGTAGTAGTAGTAGTAGTAGTAACAGTGCAAATTGGTGTTATTTACAATGAGTCCAACAGATTGAAATGCGATGTACCTGCTGTGTTTATATTAGCAGTTAAAGACAAAACATCATCATAGTTTCTGACATATCAACATCTACCCTCACTCCGTTAGAATATAGAACCTTACCACTATTTTGGATTTCTGGATAGGCAAGTATGAAAAATCGAGTGAGACGCTCCAAGAGTTCACTCACTGGTGATTGTCAGAAAGTTCAAGGGGCAAATTTGTATGCACAAAATGTATTGCGCTTCGAGCTGACTAATCTAACAAAATACGAAAATAAAATACACATAATGTCATAAGAAAGGCTGTATCATTAATGGCGGCAAAATTTCTGAATTAATTAAAATGTTTCAATCTTTTGCAGGAGAAAATGCTTTTTCAGTCGTGAAATGTCACGAAAAGCATAGCATATATCTTTTTCAGTTGTGAAATGTCACGAAAAACACAGCATATATCTTTTTAGCAACTAATTTTGGCTTGTGCAATCTGTATGTCAAGAGGAAAGAATAATACGCTCTTTTGACAACTTACATTTAACTATTTTAAAATGATTGTCGACACAATGCCCACGATTAAGTAAAGTTTTTGGTACAAAAAACACCTAACATACCAGTCAAAAGAAACCTAGCTACAGGAAAGTAGGTACTAGTTCGTCTGTGCACTATGAGCGAGGATACAATAATTACAGTGTAAGGACGTTTGTATTGATTATTTATGTACATGCGTTTCAATTTGTAATTCAAATCAGAGACTCTAAATGTCTTTATTTTTTCTTGCAATCGTTGATCTTTTAATCTGGGTAAAATATGTGTTATCAGACACTTTCGTGACTTTTTTATACGGCCTAATTCAGACTTTTGTGTATGAGTAAAGCCTTTCGAAAAATAAGACCATATCATACTCGTGTCATCAAGCAGAAAACGAGAACGAGGGGTTGGGATTCGATTCACTATAAAATGAATTTCAAGAAACGTATAATTCAATATTTATTTTATTCCATTTCTTTTTATCTTAAAGTTAAACATTAAATTGATCCGAATTTTATTTATTACTAATACTCTTTTAGGTTATTGTGTTGATCCTTTTTTTTAAAGAGCATATGGTTACAAAAAACTAGGCATCAAAGAAATGAAAATAAACTTGGATTCGAATGGTCAGCTGATATGGGAGCCAGGCATTGTAATGCAGACGATATGCGAGGTCAGCATCACCAAGTACCCATTTGACAAGCAACACTGTTCCCTGAGAGTCATGTCTTGGATGCATACAAACAAAATGATCACGGTGCATGTAGAGAGAAATAAAGTAGATACTACTGGATATTATCCAAATGGTGAATGGGATATAACAGAAACAGAAGTGAGGCTATATTCGCCGGAAGACGGTTCCTACAACAGCGGTGAAATCTTACCCGGTGCGGAAGCGGTGATACAGCTGAGACGGAAACCTATTTTTTATATTCTTAGCACTATCCTCCCAATCGCAATGTTATCTGTACTAACTTTGCTGGTATTTTTATTACCCTGCAACACAGGAGAGAAAATGACATTGGCGGTAACCGTGCTTCTGTCATTCACTGTCTTCATGAGCTTAGTAAATGAGATTATGCCGAAGACATCTAATAGCATATCGATCTTGGGTAAGGAGCTGTGTTATTTAATTGTATTCTGGTTTCTCTCATTGACATCTAATTAGTAACTTGTTAGAAACAAGCCGACAGATACAGTACAGAATTATCCATGCATCATTTTATGAGAGTATCAAAAAGAAGTATCCGAGTCAGTAGGGACGACACGAAGGTTATAACTTACATCGATTTATAAGTCATTTTTAGAACAGTCAAAACTATTTGAAGTGACTTTCTTTGCCTCGCCCTATCTCCGTGCAACCATATATATCTGACTGTGCCTATTGTATGAATACCTCCAATTTAAACCGCTCCGGTGGCCAAATTGGTTACAGTACCCGATTGTATAAATTGTGACTTAGACCTTTCAAGCGGTAATTATACAGAACGGATTATGTTAGATTATATTCTTGTCAGCGAAATCGTTACTCAGTTAATAACTACAGTCTTTTCCGTTTCAGCTATACCACCAACATCGTCAATGTTTTGAAGAAAGTGTTTTCTAAAACACAATATCAATTTTTATTCTTCTGCGAATAGCGTTTCTGGACATAAATATTTTCCTGTAAGCAAACATAGTCTTCCGTGACGTGAATGGCAATGATACTTAAAACTGTTCGACTAAAACACGTCCTTATCTACGGTAAATTGCGGAACAAATTAAATAGTAATTTTAATGCACAATGAGTGTTGTCTAACGACAGCACGCCATAAATCGCGAGAGCAATGAATTTCAGTACATATTAATCCATGTCTTAGTGTTGTCAGGCCTAACTGTTATTACCCTTGAAAATGAAGAAAGATAATAAAAAAAGATTAAAAAAGAGAAAGATAATTTAAAAACGAGATTAAGGAAAAGAATTAACAGTAAGATCAGAGTCGCAAAACATTATAAATGTTAACAAGCATGTATGGAAAGAAATGAGTATAGGGTGGCGCCATTAATGACAATAACTATTTACATGGCTTGAAGTGAAGGCGGCGTTGGCGACAAATTTTGTTATTGAAAAACCACATCCTACTCTGGAAGTCCACTAGTTCAACACATTGTGGGTCTGGTGATAGCGACAAGCGAAACGACAACAAACAGTATATAATGAATTCCCAACAACTTTTTCCATCTCCTAGCTGGATTTCTCCCTTCCGAAAAATCTAATTGTTTTGTCAATTCGTCGATTACGACCTAAGTGTATGAATTGTGTCGGGTATCCGGTCTTTTAATTTTCATGGTTTATTTGTCGCCTTCTTCGAACTCTTCTTCATACATGGCACTTTAGATATGTGGTCTGCTATCATGCTCAGGTTTTATTTAGACAAGAAGTAGATTTTATCGTGCTTTTAGCTTTCACAGATAGTCGCCGACAAATAAAATTCCAAGCTACAAATAAAACCATAATTTAATGCTGTAATCTCAAGAGCAATCACATTGGTATTTAATTACCAGTCTCACAGGTGGTTAGAGACATAGAGGTCATTGTGGTGCAAACACCATCCACGGAGTTATTGTAGAGTTTATAGAGCGCATTGCTGTTCAGCCTCTGACGATATTGAGATTTCATCCTTGATATTTTTCATGCGAAAATCTTGTAGACCTTTTATATTTTTAGCGGTTTGTTTTCCTGCTCGATGTAAAGTACTTGTTTTGCTAGCCGCGCCGATACTTCGTCTTTCTAGCCCATCTAACGGCGGACATGTTCCACGAATTGTATGTATTCCTTGTATGGATGATCGATGACTTTGCTTTTCCTTTAAACCAAGTATAGCAGATGTTCTAATTTTGAAAACCAACGGTGGTCGGAGTGATTGAAAATCCACATGCCTGTTCTTTGATGTTGATGCTCTCATACCAGATGGTGTCGTCAGCAGCCAAGCACATGCAAATGAAAGCTGTCATTTTTGTTCACACGGATTGAAAGCTTGCACACGTTCCGTTAGCGCGATTCATGTGAAGGTTGATTTTTAAAAAAGTATCGCTTATTTCACTAATAGTCTCAATGACTGCAACGCGACCGGCTATGACGCCGACTAGTTTGGCAAAGAGGTTTTCAAGATATCCCGTGGTATTGCTGAACACCGCGCATTCATTTTGATATGCATTAATAGCACGGTTAAAGAAGTCCGCGGGCCAGACCTTGCTTGTGTGCTGGGAAAGATGACCTCGTAGGGTACGGGCTCTTCAAATAGCAAAGGAATGTAGATTTTACAAACATGGTTGTATAGCTGAAAGGTGTTGTATCATTAGCATGCTAGCTGTTCGTCTAAAGAACATACGAGTAGACTCCGATAAAATGGAAAATGTGGCCTTATGATTAGACAAGATCGTCTACCGTCTACTGTGAATATCTGAAAGTATGATAATCGTGGACTGATTACAGTTTTGTTTCACAGCAATTGTTGTAGTTCCATAAATTATATAGTTGTTTGCATTCCAAATTCCTCAGTGTTCCCATGTATAATACATTATCTTAATATAACTGCGTGCTTGGTTTCGTCCATGCTATCTTGCTGTTTTCAGCTCGTAATGATCTAAATTATTTAGAAGACGTCCAGCTAGCTGCAGTTTTCATATCCTTACGGCAGCCGGACATTGCATTATTTGCCAGACGTCTCTGGTAAATCTGGCAGTAATCCAGTCAAAGCAATCTAGTACATTGAAGGCACTGCAAGTACGGTGCTATCAATAATACTCTGACGAAATAAAACAATTTTGTTGAGAAAGTTTGTTTTTTAACCACTTTGTTATCTGCATATCTTGTTTTTATAAAAAAAAATATCCCGTTGGTCTACAGGGTCTATCACATTCATAATCATATCGTAGCTCATGTTCAAGTTTACCAACATGCGGTTACCGGACTTGAGAACCCTCGGTGAGTTTTTGCTGTCGGCACAGCTATTCGATGCAGCATTTCGTAGCTGCGTTGGATCATCCAGTTTAAGAAAGGAAGCTCCGGTAATATCAACAACTTGAAACCTGATAACAGGCACGCAACTATCCGTGCACTTTCGGCGGAAAAGACTAGCCACAAAAGCCAGAACAGCAAGAGAGAGCATAGACAGGATGCCGTTTTGATGGTTAAAGTTTCCCTTAAAGTTAATATGTACTTCTAAGACAGCTTCTAAAGCACCGACCGTCAGCCACTACAAACTGCTTCACAAGCTTGGAGCACTCATTTTGTTCTTTTCGCCACCAGAATCCCAAACTACTTTGGCTCTGCGTCCCAATGTATCGTACACGTCGTAGTTAAAGCTGTGTTGCTCACAAAGAGAGAAAGTGCTGGTATTCATGCCGGACGTGCACAATGAGGTGTTCTGTCTTCCAAAAGCCCCCTTTGACTGAACTGAAGAATAATGTCTTGATGCGATTAAAACAAAACCTGTTGCACAGACCGCTCAAGAAAAGCAACAATTTCGCAATTGAAAATCTGGCGATCTCCTCGGATTAGGTACCCCGGTATAATGAAAGGGTTACCAAGTATGTGAAACGTGCTAATAATAATATCCGTCGACTTCAATCTTATGTTTGGCATCACAAAGAAGACAACAATCAAGGTCAAGGTTGTGGTAAGGTTGGGTGGAGTGCGATCTAATCAGTATCATAGCTAACTTTAGATCTTCGATTTCATTTGCTCCCAATTAGCAAACTGTCTGCAGTAGGGCCTGCTCTACGCGCACCTGCACGTAATCCGATCAAGCGATAATCTGCTACAAGTTGGTGATAGAGAGGATTGTAGCTGCTGTAGTTTTATTAGGCTTCATGAGTTAAGGGTTCCAACTCCCGTCAAATCTTCGAACCTAATACGTGCTGCATGTGTATGTTGTCTATGTGCCACTTTGAGTACAAATATCGAAGCGGATAAACTGATTTAAGAATTGTTATTATTAATACCAGATAGCCTCAGAAATTCTTGAAGCAGCTGGGCATTTTTATTTTTCTCAAGACATGCACGTAAACCAAAGCCAGACACTGTGCAGGCATGAGTTTGACCGCTCCTACGGTCACTGTGCGCGTACTTTAGAATATTCGTTTTCACAACTCTTGATACACCTCTTAGTACATTCCAATGTGATGTAAAGGCGCTCTCGAGATCACGGCCGTTGAATTGGAGCCGATGGGTAGGATGTGCCCATCCCTATACCTTTAGGACGGCTACCAGAGAGATAAGTATCTTACTATACACGCCTGTTGTGTGATGCCCCTTACTATACATGCCTGTTCTGTGATGCCCGGAACGCGATGAACCGTTTTAAAATAAATTCCACCAACGTGCTTGTCCCCGTTAGGCCGGTCTTCCACCCCCAACCTCCCACCCCAACACACACACTTATAATGAATTATATCCACCAGCCTTATACTCGTACATAACTCACAGTTTAAGATTACAGTTGAGTATTAACTCATATTGAGTCATCTAAACTAAACCAGATAAATTTACGACTTCAAGCCTGTTTCTCAATCAGTGGTAAATAGAGAGTTTTCACTGATTTGATGTAATTTAAATTTGAAGAGATAGATGCAGACGATTTCGATTATTTCGACTTGTTTCATGTAAACATTTGCTTGTTTTTCAGCTGTATATCTTACCTTTTTGCTGACATTAGGCGGGATTTCAGTCGCATCCACTGTCTGGGTTTTGTACCTCTATCACAAAGACGCCTGTCCAAAATGGGCTAGACGTTGGGAAGAAGTTCATGACAGCAAATATTACAGGGTAACTAAATCTCCAAAGCCATCTTCAGTTGCCACTACGTCCATTTCTAATAATAATTTCAACACCAATGGCATCAGTGCATCAGTGAGCCAACGTCTCTTACTGGAACCGGAAGTGGGCCTATCAGACAGAGAGGAATCTGAAAGCGAGGCTATGTCATGGATGTGGAAAACATGTTGCTGTGGAACTAGGTGCTGGACTGGGAAACCATGTTCGTGCTCGTGCGGTTGCCTGAATTTTAAATTATTGAAGAAGCTGGACATCATTTTACTTTGGGTTGTTTGATCTCTCACGTGCACGGCCAATTTGGTCATTTTCGCAATGTTGACAACGGATTGAATTTCGAAAGGAAATAAAACTGTTTTACCCTCTAGACTCATATTATAGACATATTATTACTGTGGTGGCAATGACATAATTTGGAATAAATATTTGTTGAGATATGTTTTATAATAAGACTTTGATTAGTCAAAATCTGCGCACACAAAATCTGCGTCTCTCTCTCTCTCTCTCTCTCTCTCTCTCTCTCTCTCTCTCTCTCTCTCTCTCTCTCTCACATTAACTTGTCAACGGTGCATTCCGGACTTCCCCATTGACAACGTGATTCCAAAGAATATAATGGGATGAGAAAGACTGGACAACAATTTTAACAATAAGTGGCATCCTAATACATTAACGCACTGTTTGAAATAATAAACGTCTTCAAACTTTATCTAAAATTTAATTACATGTTCTTCCTATTCATATTGTTGAAATATAATGTTTTCACCTAAAATATCCTGATAATGCTTATGACTTTTTGTACTTTGCGAAAGAATACATTTTTTTTTAATTTCAAGAAACTTATTTTATTGCAGCGACATTTGTGGTAAGACTAGTAATATCTACTAACATAATTAATTTTATTTGAAGTTTTTTGTAAAAAAAAAAAAAAAAAAGACAATGAAAATGCCATAACGATATTACGTCGCAAAAACGTGTTTCGCGCTCCAGAAACGTGCAAATCACATTAACCGAAATCCGTATTTCACAGTCCAGCAACGTACAAATCACATTAACCAAAATCTGTATTTCACGCTCTAACAAAGTACAAATCAGGTTAACCAAGAACACGTATTTGACAGTCCAGCAACGTACATTTCAAGTTCCAGCAACGTACACATTACATTAACCATAACCCTGTATTACACGCTCCAGCAACAAACAAGTAACGTTAACCAAAAACCTGTATTTCACAATCCAACGTACAAATCACTTAACCAAACACTTGTATTTCACGGTCCAGTAACCTACATATCACATTAACCAAAAACTTGTATTTCACGGTCCAGTAACGTACACATTACATTAATATAAAAACCTGTAATTCACGCCGCTGCAACGTACAAATCACATGAATATAAAATCTGTAATTCATGCCGCTGAAACGTACAAATCACGTTAACCAAAACCCTGTATTACACGCTCCAGTAACGTATAAATGACATTAACCCAAACCCTGTATTACACGCTCCAGTAACGTACAAATCACGTTAACCGAAGCCCTGTATTACACGCTCCAGTAACGTATAAATGACATTAACCCAAACCCTGTATTACACGCTCCAGTAACGTACAAATCGCGTTAACCAAAACCCTGAATTAGTGGCATCAGCTTAGACCAAATATGGTAGATCGTCTTTCTGGAATTAAACAGTTCCCGAATTCTATCCCCAGTTAGGCCTAGTGAGTTTCTCTGGTTTTATATGATTCTAGTTATATTTTATGTTCTAAAGACGCAGTAAACACCACACCCCAAGAAAGTTCTAAATATCAATCTTGTATTTTTTTTATTCAACTAAGAAGTATGCATGGATCTGTGTTTGTTTTGTCACCTTGATTTTCAAATGCTCTTTAAAAGTAATTTCATCCTATAAGAAATATCAGGAAGAAGACAAAATCCATCAACAGCTAAAAAATGATATGAAAAAAATAAATTTTTATCTCCTTTCCATTTATAAAAAATAGTATTCACCATTATATACCCCCAAAAGTAGAATAAATAAATAATGAATGCATAATAATTTATTTCGTCTTCTAAATGGCAGAGCATGGACGAATTGACTATCTGGTAAATAGGTATGAAACAAACTCGGCATTTTGTCTTAATTTAGACCAGAAAGCACCGGAAATGTCCTATAACATTGCTAGTATAACACATGTTTGAAGATCACACGTTAATCTTCGAAGTAAAAAGAAACTAGAAATTCCTTTAGTTACTACAAAAAACCGCTCCGGTGGGTTAGTGGTTAGAGCGTCTGCCGCGGAAACGCGAGGTCGTGAGTTCGATCCCCGACAGAGTCTTACCAAAGACTTACAAAAATGATAACAGCTGCCTCGCTTGGCGCTCAGCATTAAGAGGTTAGTGTTAGGACTGGTTGGTTTGGTGTCGGGATAATGTGACTGGGTGGGACATCATGTTACATGTCTGCGGCATGATGCCCAAGTGCTAGACATCACTATTAACTGCCTCACTGCAGATATCGTAGAGATATGGCTGAAACATTGTTACAGCTACGTTAAAAATCCTAATCAATCAATCAAACCAAGTACAAAAAAACATTTAAACGATTTGTCAGTTGTAAAAGAAACTTTGAAACGAAAGATTATTATAAAAACGCTGCAAAACTCGTTTAATAGACATGCTAGTTTATATAGATTATTTCCCAAACGAGAGGTGGGTGGCGGGCAAATAACTATGCATGTTAGTGAATTTGATCCACTGGAGGAATTTCTTGCAATGCTGTACCAGTATGGACAAAAATAACAAATACGTGTTCCTTTATACAAAAGAATCAATTAAAATACCAAGAGCTAATTCAGGATAATCATTAGAAATATCATGGACAATAAAAACAGCAAAGTACTTACTAGCCGGAGTTTATTTTATCTTAAATCAGCCGATGAGGAATGTGAATCAATAGTTTAGAGGGTATGTTATATGAACGTTTCAAATTAATTCAGGAAACGACGTGTGACCGCTGAAAGTCATTTTAGTAACAACATAAAGAGCAATATAATTCCACCAAAATGTCTGTGATAAAGGATTTCATAATCATTGAGCTGAAACAGTGGTTTAACATAATTAATGTCATTTAATCCACGAATATTTAAAATGTATTCCCATATTTCTTCATGTTACACCTGGATACTATTATTTTTCATTATTAAAACCTTTATGAAAAAAGACTTTCCAGAGTAAGAAGTAATACTATTACCAAACAAATGGCACTTGAACACACACACACACACACACACACACACACACACACACACACACACACACACGCCGTTTTAAGGTATAAAAATTCAAGAAAAACAAGGAAACAAAATAAATTCATTAGCGAACAATATAATTTCTAAATGGTTACAGTTTATGGGTCAATCACGATAACTTGCTAAGAATGTAAATAATGATAAATTCTAACTATAATGCATTTATGATAACTCGAGAGATTCCCCGTATTTATGAGAAACGATATTTATCCATACGAATATATGGAGTCATTCCAAAGAGTGAATGAAACTGAATTACTACTAATTGAGGCATTTTAGTAAAAACTGATATGATCATTGGGTAGTGGCATATGCTTTATCTGTTCTGGAAATGGACGCACACGCCCATCCACGAGTCTAATGCTGCGCTGCAGGCTGGCTTTGGTTAGACAAAAGTTAAGGGAGTAAACCAAATAAGAAAATCCGGAGTGGAGAGTCTACGACAGCTGGACGATGTACTACATCCCCTTCTGGCAACACCATGGTCTGGAGAGGGATGGGCTCTGGGCCCAATGATAATGCTGGACAGATCTGAACTTACAATACCTGATCGGTCGTCGCCGTGGTCAACCAGGACGGAGGTGACAAGTGTGCCACTGGTACTTTGCATAAAATCAGAACAAGAGACAGCGTCGCCATCGCCACTTGGAACATTATAACTCTGGCGCTAATTGGAAGACTCCAAGAGTTGACACATCAGCTGGAATACTACGCGTGGCACATTCTGGGAAGTCAGATGAAAAGCCCTAGGAGAACACCAAACTGAAGATGGGCATATATTCTACTATAGTGGAGAGTTTGACAAGTCCATAAATGGAGAAGGCTTTTTTGTACACAATGCCATTAATGGATATGTGCTTGAATGTCGCCCCATATCTAGCAGAATCATTTCCATTTGTCTGAAAGCATCTCAATTTAACATCACAATTATCCAAGTCTATGCTCCATGTACCGATCATAATGATGAAGAAATTGAGAAGTTTTACAACAAACTCCAGGAAATTTTAAACATGGTCAGTGAAAAAGACATCCGCATCATCCAATGAGACTGGAATGCTAAAGTTGGCAAAGATGCTCTAAAAGGCTGGACCTTCTTGCAACGGCTGCTCGCGTTCGCAACCTACAACAACTTAATACTAACCAACATCCTGGGCCAACATTAAGCTTCACGATGCTGGATATGGCAGGCAGCAAATGTAACCTATCAAAACTAGATCGACTACATACTGGTTCCAGCCCGTTACCGATCTGGCATCAATAGAGCAAACAGAAGGACGTTTCCAGGTGCTGATGTGCTGAGTGATCACGACCTCGTGATTATGAACTTCCGAGTGAGGCTGAAGAACATTAACAAGCCAAAGAACATCTTATATTCACCGTTGAACAACTGAAGGACCCTTACATCTACAAGTCATTCCAAGCCACAATTAGAGGAAAATCTGCTCCACTCCGTGTGATGGATGTTGATGTTAAAAATGATGACAAACACTTTCAGCACAGTCATGGCAGCAGCTGCCAAGGACATCATTGGCTTCCATCGCCCAAAGAAAAATTCCTAGGTTACAGAAGATATTTTGAAGTTAAGTGATGCCCGATGAGGCCTAAAAATACCAAACACAACAGGGGCAATGGAGTACCAAGAAATAAACAAGAATATCAAAAAATTCTTGATGAAAGCAAAATAATATTGGATTGGACACAATTTTACAGAAATAGAGAGCAGTCTGATACAAACAAAACAATAACAAGGCATTCCAAGTTTTGAAAGACCTCACCAGACAGAAGCAGTCAAGAGTCAGTACCATTCAATACTAAAATGGAAAATGCCTCACAGAAGTGAGTGACATTGCAGAAAGATGTGCCAAGTATTGTAAAGAAATCTACAACCATCAGTTCACAGGAGACTAAGAGGTTCTTGAACTCCTCTAATGATGATGATTTCCCCATTCTGATGGGGGATCAGCGATAGAGCTACTAACAAAACTCTGCAACAAGATCAGGCAGACAGTTGAATGGCCAACACAGTGAATCCAGGCACTGATTATGACACTCCACAAAAAAGGTAGCTCCAGCTGTGTCAAAATTACAGAATTATTAATTTGAACAGTTATGCTAATGAAGAGATGCTGCAGATCATCTTGAACAGACTGAATCAACAAGCAGAAGGAATAATCACTGAAGAACATGCCAGGTTCTGGAGTGGAAAAAGCACAACAGAACAAATATTCAATATCAGGGTTCTGTGTGCAAAGTACTCACAATATCAACAAGAGATCTAGCATGTGTTCATAGATTTCAAAAAGGCCTTTGACTGAGTGTGGCATGATACATTGTGGGCCACATTGAAGAATTACAGCAAGGGTAAAAAGTTGACAAATACCATCAAGCAGCTATATGCCAAGGCAACCAGTGCAGTAATTGCCCAAGGTTCTGTGTGTGACTGGTTCCAGACAACAGTTGGAGTATGTCAAGGCTGTCTCTTGTCACCCAACTTCTACTTAGAGGGTAACATGAGCAAAGCCCTGGAAAATCTGTGTGGAACAGTCAGCATTGTAGGGAGTAACATAACCAACCTCCCCTTTGCAGACAACATTGATGGGCTGGCAGGCAGAGAAGATGAGCTTTCCACCTTATTGTAGAACCTGAATGAAACATCTTCCAGATTTGACATAGAGTTAAGTGCTGAGAAGACAAGGCGTATGACAAATAGTGGCAAAAAAATCTCAGTCAAGATTAAAGTCAGATGACAGGAACTGGAAACAGTGGGCCAGTTAAAATATCTTGGTTCCATAATCACCGAAGAGGGGCCAAGAGCAGAAATGTTGTCATGAGCAGCACAAACAATGGCAGCTATGTTAAAGCTAAGACCCATTTGAAAAGACAAAAATATCGGTCTAAAAACTAAAATCAGCCTATTGAGAGCACTTGTCATCTTGATTTTTTTTGTATTCATGTAAGTCCTGGACCCTGACAGCAGAATTACAACAAATAATCCAGGCACTTAAAATGAGATGCTACAAAACCATCTTTGGCATATATTACATGGACCACTTCACAAATGAAGAAGTACGTAACACCATCAGACACAAAGTTGGCCAATATGAAGACCTCCTCACCACTGTCAAAAATAGAAATCTTTAATAGCATAACCATGTCACTAAAGCCAACAGTGTATCATCAACAGTCCTGCAGGGCAGTGCCCAGGGTGGCAGAAGGAGAGGTAGACGGAGAAAAATGTGGACTGACATCACAGAATGAACCAGGAAATATTTTGCAGAGACACTGGCACATGATTCAGACAAGTGAAGAGAACTTGTCAGATATTCAACAGCAAAGTACCTTGATGATCAGAGTAGGTCAATAGACTGGTATGGATGATGATATGATCAGGAAATAGCGTACCCGAATATCAGTATCTTAACGATGTTATGAAACATTTCAAATCAAAATCTTTTGGCAATCAATCATGATTATATGTAGAGAATATTATGTGGTATTTTTGAAGACTTTGGATTTAATTTTATGAATAATTATGAACTGAACCCAGCAAGTTCTTTTAGTAATTCTGACTACTCTGAAAATCAGTACAGTAAAATTAGAATTTGCATGATATGTTTCTTCAATCAAAGCAGAGAAAAGTATTTGCAGACAGATCATATGTTTCTTCAATCAAAGCAAAGTATGATATCTAATTCATATATAATGAAGTAAATAGTTCTTAAGTTCTTAGTACTGGATAATATGAGACATGAAGGTCAAGGTGATATTTTACATACACAACTCCAAACACTTGTATGAATGTGTCACCAATTGTCCACTATGAACTTTAAATGGGCAGACAGCGAATAAATAATGCAAAAAGACTGATAAAAAATGTTGGTATTTTAGAAGCTGATTAGATGTACCAACATATTTGCATGTATCTTCTAAACAGTATTCTTTGGCAACAGGAAACCATTTCCCAGTGAGGATAATTTATTTACACTACAAACAAGTGTTAGAAAAGAAAACATTCTGACCCTTTATTATTATGATCATTATAAAAATATGTAATTTATAATTTAAAATTAAATACTCATTTGGGAATAGAACTAAAGAAAAATAAATAAAAGTCATATTCTTACATAAGCAATGTCTAAAATTATGTCTTGAACGTAATAAATTTTTATGACAAAAGATAAAGAGAATGACTTTGAAGAAGACTTATTTTAAGTTAATGAATAATGCAAACATTTAAGGAAGATAACAGATGTGGAAATATATGCTGATGAAAAAAATAAGTTTAATTTCAAAAGGATAATTCATTTGCAAGAGGAATAATGGTAGACGAAGATATTGCATCAGCAATGTTAAAGAACAAGAAAATAAAATTAACCAATTTATGATAGCTTCGTGGTGCAAGTAGTTCCTGATGTATATATTTTACTACAAGAAATACTTCAATAAATTTTTGTGTGAGAAAAAGAGGTTTTATAATGACAGATACAGATTCACTGTGATTTAGTGTTGAAACAGACAACTTATACAATTACATGAAACTGACAACTTATACAATTACATGAAACAGACAACTTATACAATTACATGAAACAGACAATTTATACAATTACATGAAACTGACAACTTATACAATTACATGAAACAGACAACTTATACAATTACATGAAACTGACGACTTATACAATTACATGAAACTGACAACTTATACAATTACATGAAACAGACAACTTATACAATTACATGAAACAGACAACTTATACAATTACATGAAACTGACAACTTATACAATTACATGAAACAGACAACTTATACAATTACATGAAACAGACAACTTATCCAATTACATGAAACTGACAACTTATATAATTACATGAAACAGACAACTTATACAATTACATGAAACAGACAACTTATACAATTACATGAAACAGACAATTTATACAATTACATGAAACAGACAACTTATACAATTACATGAAACAGACAACTTATACAATTACATGAAACTGACAACTTATACAATTACATGAAACAGACAACTTATACAATTACATGAAACAGACAACTTATACAATTACATGAAACAGACAACTTATACAATTACATGAAACTGACAACTTATACAATTACATGAAACAGACAACTTATACAATTACATGAAACTGACGACTTATACAATTACATGAAAGACAACTTATACAATTACATGAAACTGACAACTTATACAATTAAATGAAACAAACAAATGTACAGTTCTGTGACACAATCAATTACAAAAATAATAGAATATATGGTAAAAATCTTAGCCAACAAAAAGGATGTTGAACTCTTTAGAGTTGGGACTGATGTAAGAATTGTGTGGTTTTAAAAGTAAGCTTCATGCTTTTAGAACTGACATAGTAGAAAAAGTAACCAGGGTATTAATTAATATATGGTCTCCTTCTTTTTGATTATTTCATTACACCTTAATCAACAGCTGCTTGAAAATCAAGATGACATATTCCAGCAATCCATGATAAATCCCAATCTTTAAAAATCAACTTGTATTCAGGAAACAGACTATGCCTGAATCCACAACTGCTAACTTATGTTTTTCTTTTAAAATCAGCATTTAATAAAAAAGCAACTTTATATCAGATCGTAAATCATCTTTGTAAACTACACCATGCATGAAAGCAAATTGAGTGCAACAGGACATCTGTAATACTATTGTATACACATTTATTTCACTAATTTTCAAATATTTAGTTATTTTACCACATCAGATTTCATGAAAATACTTAATCAAATAAAGTCTGGTAAAATTTGTATAATGATTCAACATTGTATTAAAACCACTCAACCAAGTAATATAATGATTCAACATTGTATTAAGACCACTCAACCAAGTAATATAATGATTCAACAATGTATTAAGACCACTCAACCAAGTAATATAATGATTCAACAATGTATTAAGACCACTCAACCAAGTAATATAATGATTCAACATTGTATTAAGACCACTCAACCAAGTAATATAATGATTCAACATTGTATTAAAACCACTCAACCAAGTAATATAATGATTCAACATTGTATTAAGACCACTCAACCAAGTAATATAATGATTCAACAATGTATTAAGACCACTCAACCAAGTAATATAATGATTCAACATTGTATTAGGACCACTCAACCAAGTAATATGATGATCGAAGGTTGAATAATGATGTTTATACCTTGTATTATGAGCCTTCAACCTTGAATTATGACCATTCAACCTTGTATTATGAGCATTCAACCTTGTATTATGAGCATTAAACCATTAAACCTTGAATTATAACCATTCAACCTTGTATTATGTTGTATTATGACCATTCAACCTTGAATTATGACCATTCAACCTTGAATTATGACCATTCAACCTTGTATTATGACCATTCAACCTTGAATTATGACCATTAAACCTTGTATTATGAACATTTAACCTTGAATTATGATGATATAACCTTGAAATATTACCATTGAACCTTGAATTATAACCATTCAACCTTGTATTATGTTGTATTATGATCATTCAACCTTAAATTATGACCATTCAACCTTGAATTATAACCATTCAACCTTGTATTATTTTGTATTATGACCATTCAACCTTGTATTATGAACATTCAACCTTAAATTATGATGATATAGCCTTGAATTATTACCATTACACCTTGTATTATGACCATTAAACATTTTATTATGAACATTCAACCTTGAATTATGATGATATAACCTTGAATTATTACCATTAAACCTTGAATTATGAGAATTCAACCTTGTATTATGATTATTCAATGCTGTATTACAAGAGTCAGATGTCAATGGTACCCTGTGGTGAAATTACCCTCTCCCACCACACCCCCATGCAGCATTTGGAATTTCACAAATACCATCTTTACCAAGAAAACCAGCTATTACTACAAAAAGAAAAACAATATAATATTATACCAACAGTAATCTGATGTCTAAGAATCATGCAAGGAACTCACATTTCACCTGCTGCAAAGATGACTTGTACTCATTCACAGTTTTCACATGATTTGCCAGTAGGTGCCAGTCTATGCCAGTTATTACTAATATAAATATAACAAAACCTGATTAGCCAGTAGGTGACAGTCTATGCCAGTTATTATTAATATAAACATAACAAAACCTGAATTGCCAGTAGGTGACAGTCTATGCCAGTTATTATTAATATAAATATAACAAAACCTGATTAGCCAGTAGGTGACAGTCTATGCCAGTTATTATTAATATAAACATAACAAAACCTGAATTGTCAGTAGGTGACAGTCTATGCCAGTTATTATTAATATAAATATAACAAAACCTGAATTGCCAGTAGGTGCCAGTCTATGCCAGTTATTTGTTGTTGTAGGGTTTAACATCATTTTTTAGCACAAGATAGGCTATACATGGTGGCCATTATTAACGGCGTCGGAAGAACCCGGGAAAATCCACGGAAAGAACCACCTACCCACAAGAAGCTACTGGCAAGTTTTCTCACATACCCACATTGGCCAAATCAAAGACTCGAATCCATGCAGACAGAGTTGAGATGGCAGTGATCCATAATGGAGAGCACTTTAGACCACTCGGGACCCCAATATGTTAATTATTATTAATATAAACATAACAAAACCTGAATTGCCAGTAGGTGACAGTCTATGCCAGTATTATTAATATAAACATAACAAAACCTGATTAGCCAGTAGGTGACAGTCTATGCCAGTTATTGCTAATATCAACATTCTGCAACAAGTCTGGTCATACGCACATTCTCTAGTCATCCAATGACCATGATTTTGTTTCATTTACATTTGGTATTAACAATTTGATAAAACAAGCTTAATATCAATAAATCAGGATATAATAATCCATGAAAAATAAAGAAGATTTTAAACATCTTGGCAGCTAAACAATTTATTTATTAGCTGAAGTTTAACAAAAAAAAGTCAAGAACAATTACAT
Source organism: Unio delphinus (assembly GCA_029339505.1). NCBI lineage: Eukaryota > Metazoa > Mollusca > Bivalvia > Unionida > Unionidae > Unio > Unio delphinus. Next base: position 15,586,255 of record JAQISU010001238.1, read on the forward strand.
AAATTTCAAACTCTAATTTCTATTGCTATTGATGACTCTATTCCTCCTTGTATCCAGCAGGATAGTTGATGACATAACCAGAAGGACAGCTGGGAACCTTGCAGCATTTACCTGGAGCTGGTGGATCCAAGTGACAGGCAGGTGGTAGCTTCCAGGTTAGGCACCTACATAAAACAATAATACATGTCTCATTAGAAGAAAAAAAGCACTTACACAAACATTTCATAAATATAAATAGATATTTGAGTGAAAAAGATAAAATACAATTTAAAAATCTACATAAAGTGGATGATTTGACAGAACAGACTCAAGACTGGCAAAGACTTCCAATTTAATAAAGAAACATTAAATATCAATGTTTTTGTTATTGGTGTTGCAACAAGAATGTTCCTTCATGATAAAATACTTCAGTATATCACTGTCCCTGATAAAAAAAAATTGGCAATGACTGACTTCCATTTTGGAAATCAATTTAATTTTAATACTGAAATTGTCTCAGAATAGATGGGAAGCACACGGCCCAAGGATAATGACAGCCTCCTTCAGTACCAAAAAGAAGAGGATCAACATAGACATTATCCAGTGCTACGCCCCGACAAACGACAGTGAGGAAGAAGAGAAGGATGATTTCTACGACAGGCTGCTAACCATCATCCAAGACCGACCACAGAGAAACATCATCATCGTCATGGGTGACTTCAACGCTAAGATCGGCAGCGACAACAGAGGCTACGAGGAGATCATGGGGCAGCATGGGCTTGGCGAGATGAATGACAACGGAGAGAGATTTGCCGACCTGTGTGCCACAAGCAACCTGGTCATCGGAGGAAGTGTTTTCAACCACAGAAGGATACACAAGGCAACTTGGGTGTCACCAGACCTGCGGACGGAAAACCAAATAGACCACGTGTGCATCGTGAGGACGTTTCGCCGCTCCCTTTGGGATGTCCGCGTTAAGCGAGGAGCAGACGTTGCCTCAGACCATCATCTACTCGTTGCCTGGATGAAGCTAAAGCTCAAGAGAAACTGGACAGGAGGCTCCAATCAACGCCGTTGTTACAACACCACGGCGTTTAGAGATAACAACAAACAGGAGAAATTCAAGATTACCCTCTCCAACAAGTTCCAGGTTCTAGAAGAGCTGCTTGAAGAAGAGACCAGAGAAGACAGATGGAAAAGAGTGAAAGAGGCACTCACATCAACATGCCAAGAAGTACTGGGCCCCAAAACATACACGCACAAAGAATGGATTTCAACAGAGACGCTGAGGAAGATTCAAGAAAGAAGAGAGAAGAAGACTGCCGTAAACAACAGTAGGACAAGAACAGCAGAAGCAAAAGCAAACGACAAGTACGCGGAAGCCAACAGAAGCGTCAAGCGCAGCATCAAGAAAGATAAAAAGAGCTACGTAGAGATGCTAGCAACAGAAGCAGAAGAAGCAGCTCACCATGGCAACACCAGAGACCTGTATGCCACCATCAAGAAACTTTCAGGAAAGTTTGCCAAGCCAGAAAGACCAGTCAAGGACATGAATGGAAGAGCGATCCCAGACGAGGAAGGACAGAAGAACAGATGGGTTGAGCATTTCCAGGAACTGCTAAATAGACCAGTGCCTGCAAACCCACCAGACGTACCGCCAGCAGAAAGTGACCTGCCAATAGAGTGCGGTGCACCGACCAAAGAGGAGATTCGCAGCGCCATCAAGCAATTGAAGAGCGGCAAGTCTGCAGGACCCGACAGCATTCCGGCAGAGACGCTGAAGGCGGACGTGGAAACCAGTGTGGAGCTCCTCTACCCGCTCTTCGGCACGATATGGGAAGACGAAGAAGTACCAGCAGACTGGAGAGAAGGCTACCTCGTCAAACTACCTAAGAAAGGTGACCTCAGTGACTGCTCCAACTACAGGGGGATTATGCTGTTGTCCATCCCGGGGAAGGTGTTTAACCGCATCTTGCTGAACAGGATGAAAGAGGCAGTTGACCTGCATCTCCGTGACCAACAAGCTGGCTTCCGAAAGGAAAGGTCGTGCACGGACCAGATAGCGACACTGCGCATCATCTTGGAACAGTCTCTGGAGTGGAATTCGCCACTCTACGTGAATTTTCTCAACTATGACAAAGCGTTCGACAGCGTTGACAGGCAGACCCTCTGGAAACTACTAAGGCACTATGGAGTCCCGGAAAAGATCACCAACATCATCAGGAAGTCCTATGAAAGAATGATTTGTAGGATCGTCCATGGCAGGCAATTCACTGATGCCTTTGCAGTAAACACAGGGGTGAGACAAGGATGCCTTCTATCACCATTCCTCTTCCTGCTGGCCATCGACTGGGTCATGAAGACATCGACAGACCAAAAAAGAAACGGCATCCAGTGGATGCTGTGGAAACAGCTGGACGACCTAGATTTCGCTGATGACCTGGCTTTCCTCTCGCATACCCAACAACAGATGCAGGAAAAGACCAGCATTGTTGCGGACAACTCAGCCAGCCTGGGCCTCCACATCAGCAGAGGAAAGAGCAAGGTTTTCAAGACAAATGCATCCAGCAATACACCCATCACAGTGGAAGGTGATGCGCTGGAGGAGGTGGATAGCTTCACCTACCTTGGCAGCATCCTGGACAAGCAGGGAGGAACGGATGCAGACGTTAAGACACGCATCGGCAAAGCAAGGGCAGCTTTCCATCAGCTGAAGAACATATGGATATCAAGGCAGCTTAACATCACCACCAAGATCAGGGTCTTCAACACCATCGTGAAGCCGATATTGCTGTACGGAGCAGAGACCTGGAGAACCACAGCTACCACCATGAAGAAAATCCAGGTCTTCATCAACACCTGCCTAAGGAAGATCCTAAAGATCCGCTGGCCAGAAAGAATCAGCAACAACGAACTGTGGCAGAGAACGAAGCAACAGCCCGTTGAGGATGACATCCTTCAGAGACGCTGGCGATGGATTGGCCACACCCTCCGCAAACCTGCTCCCAACATCACCAGGCAAGCCCTCACATGGAACCCTCAAGGAAAGAGGAAGAGAGGAAGACCCAGAAACACCTGGCGCCGTGATTTGGATGCAGACGCAAAGAAGATGGGCAAGACGTGGGGACAGCTGGAGAGACTCGCCCAGAACCGAGACACCTGGAGGGAGCTGGTTGGCGGCCTATGTCCCAAACGGGGCCACAGGTGGAGATGATGAGATGATGTCTCAGAATAAGGCAGCATTTCTAACAATGTGTTCAACTTGTATGGGTATTAGGGTAGATAAACAATAATAAATATTGCCTATTGACACAATGGTAAACAATAATAAATATTGCCTATTGACACAATGGTAAACAATAATAAATATTGCCTATTGACACAATGGCAAACAATAATAAATATTGCCTATTGACACAATGGTAAACAATAATAAATATTGCCTATTGACACAATGGTAAACAATAATAAATATTGCCTATTGATACAATGGTCACACTATACTCCCAGGTCTAATACCTAAACTGAAACTATTAAACTGAAAAATATTTAGCAAGATTTTCAAATGTTCTTGACATTGGATGAGGGTCAAAAAGTGGGTAGTTGTGCATGGACATAAAAAGGCAGTGCTTCCTAACTCTACCATCCAAACCTATAATAGTTCATCCTCCTAAGGATTGGGAGGATATATATATATATATATATATATATATATATATATATATATATATATATATATATATATATATATATATATATACCAGTATCACTCATTCTCCCAGCAGCAGTGTTAGACTGCTGGTGGAGCACTTGATGCATATGGCTGATCTATGCTAACACAGACAAGATAGCAACTTAAAAAGACAAACTTCAAAAATGAAAAAAATTCTATATCTTTACAGTGATATGTAAAATTCTCATTTCCAAAACTTGTGATAAAAATATACTGGAAAAATCTATTATAAATGTGTCAGTTGCAATTCTGGACACAACTACAGTTATTCATGAAATCTAATGTGGAGTAAAAGTTAATTCTTCTGAAACGTACTTAGCACCACAAGTATAATATCCTCTGCTGGCATCAGCGCATGTACATTTAAATTCGCAGCCATCATCCCAAGTTTCACCCTGGTTATAGTACATTCCCTTGTAATTGCAAGTACCTGGAAAATACACAAACATTTTTAAGTATACACCACTGCAGCCACCACCCAAATCTGATGTATTTGTATATTTTTTAATATGCTATTCATTCTAAAAATGATTTAAAGTTAACAGGACTGCACTCTGATCGGCCAGAGAAATGTCACAGAATATATGGGTTTATGCTAATCTGATTTGGGCAGCATAGATAATATTTTAAAAGAAGAGAATTTACTATCTGAAATCTCCTTAACATAGATAATATTTTAAAAGTAGATAATTGACTATCTGAAATCTCCTTAACATAGATAATATTTTAAAAGAAGAGGATTGACTATTTGAAATCCTCCTATAGACTGATATTAGTCTGTAAGAAGTGGCTTATCTAAAATACTATGTAGATAGTTATAGCCTATTAAATTATAATACAGTAAAATGCGTCCTTAGAAACCACTTTTCTCACAACAAAAAGTGATCTCTAAAGACAGGTGGTCTCTTAAAATGGGTTTGTGCAAAGAATCAGTTAACGAAATCTAAAGACATAATTAACTCCATAATTATAGCAAATTTAGACACAATAGCCAACAATGTACATAAATTATAGTAAATTTAGACACAATAGCCAACAATGTACATAAATTATAGTAACTTTAGACACAATAGCCAACAATGTACATAGATTAACTCTGTAAATAAAGGGTGTACTGTACTAAAGTGAATACATGATAGCTTGGTGTATGGATTGTAATCACAATAACAACTGAAAAAAGTAACAAACAATATAAACCTTTAATGATGACAATCAAATCCAGAAAAAGATTATCACATACTAACATTAGAAATAAAAACAAAGACATAATAAATTCCAATCATTATATTTTACTCCAAATACCGATGATGTACTTGACCACTACACTGAACCTTTATAAAAAGATTTCTAAATATGACATTTGCAACATTAATAAGAAAACAACACAGACCTCTGAACTGACTACATACATCCATAACTATTCCTCTGTAGAAAGAATGGTTAATCTCAGTGGGTACTCACGAGACTTTGATTCTACTGTGGTAGTTAGGGTCTGTACTGTGGTCTGGTTTACAGTCTATAACAAATGAAACTACCTGGGGTGGGTGAGATTGTGTTTCTAACCAAGCACATGGCATGTTCTGGCAGGTAGGATTGAGTGGTATAGAGAAAACCAAAGATACACAAGAGCTAACTTAGTCGAATGGGAAAATCTCATTCAAACATTAAAGCAGAAAAGTGCATCCTGGTTGTGTTGATTTTGTCTGCCCCTTGTAAAAATTCATTGAGAATTTTACAAGTTGCTTTACTGAAATGAAATTTGTACACCATGAACATGCATATGAAAGAAGGAATGATATAGGTGAAACTACAAGCCCTCTCAAAAAGATGGGATTACAAAAATTTGATATAAGCTGTAAATGATGTGGTCATAGATTGTAATAAAGGTTAGAAATTACATTGCCATACATACTGAATGGGTTGATGGTAACATTAATCGTCCCTGGAGTTGATATACCCGGGTTGCAATTCAGTGAACCACAGCACTGACCTGGCTGCTTCTCAATATGACAGCCATCAGGCAGACCTGTATACTGTGGACACCTGCAAACAAAATGCACATAGTGTATTGCACTAAAATGTAAGTCATAATATTTTACAACATAATTTTAGTGAATATCAGTAAATAAAGACTCATTTACAATACACATATTATATAAATACCATTTACTATACACATATTATATAAATACCATTTACCATACACATATATAAATACCATTTACAATACACATATTATATAAATACCATTTGCAATACACATATTATATAAATACCATTTATATTCACTTATAAACTGATATTTAATTCAGAGAATGTTGTTGTTTAACACCTTTAATCAGCAGGTGACAGGCTATAGAAGACAGCCAATATATTAAGTGGAGGAAAATCCCAGGAAAACCCGGGGAAGAACCACCAACTCAAATGAAGCTACTGGAAGTCTTTCACACATATGCATGTTGGCCAATCTAGAGTCAAACCCAATAGGACAGAGGTGAAATATAAGTGATTTGTAAAGGCAAACTAATTAAATCCCACTGTTGCTCAAAGGAAAGAAAGTCATGATATGGATAAAATGCCTTACATGCATGACAAATTTAAATTTGAGTTGAATTCAGAGCTGATTTGGTTAAAGCCAAAACCGCTGGTATTTCTTTTATATAAAGTTCGTATATGAAATCCTTTAACTTTTTCAAAATTTTAGCCATTGATTCACGCTTGTTTCCATCTCAAGTGAACTTCTGTAATAACCAACTGAGCTCAATCTGCAGGTATGTAATTGTGCAATTAACAACTGTCCTGGATCTATTCACCTGCAGTGCCTCAGGACCTATAAAGCTGTTATACCTGGTGGCACAATCTCTGAGCTACAGCCCCTGGAAATGTTTTAAAGATACGAAAGAGATGTACCAGTGTGGCTGTTAGAGGGTCCAAAAGAGATCCCAAACAATTTATATTCGATAAATCAAATGTCTTACCTCGTGACTTAACTCAAAGACTAATCATGCCCTATATTTATGAATATATTCAATCCGATGGCACACAGCCAAATATTGTTTGGAAATTATAAATGTGCTAAAACAAGACAAGTTCCAACTTTCAAATCTCTGGTATAAAAATAAAAGTTTTTTATTGAGACTCTAATCTGAGTTTGAGTGAACACTCTGGTTGAAGGTCTCATGAATGTCTGGACTAGGTTGTGTATAAGGCAGACCCAAACTCATCAATGTAGACATAGATCTGCTTTTGTATAATGTGCTGTCAGATGTGGGTCTATGCTGTTTGTTCTGTTTCTAATTTCAAGTAAACAGCTTGGACCCTGAACCCCATGCATATTGTGTGACAGCTGTTCTGGATCCATGCTGATCACATTGGCATCTACTTTACATATTGGTAAATGTGACAAAAGGAAATTTCATAATATACAATTAATATGATTTGTAAAGCTGTCTATATATGACATCAATCATCACTCAAATGCTACCATTGTGTATTTGGGATTTTTAAAGTAGCTTAAACAGTTTTTAAGTCATATCACTGCAATTTCTGCAGTGTGACATTTTATAGTGTAGTCTATCACAGGCCAACATGCCACAACCACTAGGAACTTTATAGGTAAATAAGTGATGTTTCATAAACACACTCACTGCCTATGTACATATATTAAGTCAAACTGCAATTAACATTGATCGTGATCTGCTGTAAAATAATGTGCCGGAAGATCAGGGTTTACCTTGTTTGTTCTACTGGTCATTCCTAACAAACTGCACAGACCCAGGTCTGACAGTGTATTATGTGATGACAGATCTGGGTCTATGCTGTTTGCAGTTGGACCCATATTAAAGTGAGTATATATGGTATTTAATTTAGATGTCAAATACATATACATGAAATCAAAGCCAATGAATGTTTGTAGATAAAAGAAATACTACAAGATTTTGATTGAATATTTTTGTCATTTTTATAATAGTCTTTGTTTTTCTTACTGAAAAATATTTGTAACATTGGAAACAAAGCACAAAGAAGGTACATGGGTTCAAACCCCAGCTGAGCCATATCAAAGACTTATAAAAATGGTACCAACAGCTGCCTCACTTGGTGCTCAATATTAAGAAGTTAGTGTTAGGATTGGATGGCCTGGTGTCAGGATAATGTAACTGAATGGGAAAAAATGCTACATATCTGCGGCATGATGCCCAGGTGCTAGACTAGACATCATAGCAATATGACTGGAAAATTGTTAAAGCTACATAAAAATCTAAATCACAGGCTCATACACACATGCGCACACACACACACACAAGTAAAGAGAATCTGTGTAACTATTGTGGACAAACACTGAAAGATCATACTTGGGTCTGCATCGTTGGTATCCAATAGACGCATCCACACATGTGCATGTGAAATCACATCCATCATCCCATGTGGCATCTTGAGCGTACTTCTTACCCTTGTAGTCACAGTAGCCTGGTGTAAAAAGAAAATAAATTATGATTGTAAGGAACCACTAAATTTGCAAGCCTTTAGTGTTTAGGATGGAAGGAGCCAGCCTTGAAGTCTTGGAATAAAAATACTATAATAGTTCTGTTATCTGAATATAATGACCCAGATCTTTACCCTCTGTCATAAAAATTTACTTGATTCTATATCTGAATAGAAAACATTCTGACCAATTAAAGTGCTGCAATTTTCAGTTTCAAGTAATATTTCCAAATTTGGAGTAAACTCACAAAATAAAATATTTATTTTATGATGTAGGGGCCTGCTGTCACAGAACATGATGTTTGTTCTCTTCACCATTTCTGGCAAACAGCCATGATATCCTGGTGGCATATCTTTGTGTTATTAGCAGTCAGATGTAGCTGATATAAGGGTAAATGTAATAACTTCGCCAAAAGAGTGGTAGCAAATGCAGGGGAGACAATCCATTATGAAAATTAGTGGTTGTGAACTTACTGGTTGATTGAGTATTATTTCCACCTGTACCCTGGCCTGTGGAGCCTGAAATTTCAGAGGAAAAAAAATATCATTAGTTTGGAGTAATCAATTCATTCTGAGCTGAAGCTAATTCAAGGAAAAGAAAGAGGCCAACATCCATTATATATTTATGAATAGAGTACATATTATAGAATTAATGTTCAATAATACTTGCGTATACTGTGAAAACTAATGCAAGTGGGTATATACAATAAAGCTTCTAGAAATAAAGTGACCACAACTTAATCTGAATTGTGCTTTTTGATAAAATACTCTGTGTCCAAAACATTATTAGCATAGCGGCTAACAACATGCCTTATTTTACAATTGAGATAGGGATATTGAATACAAAAGGGAGATAATGCTTGTTCCACAGAATTTGTTTATTTTTCTTTGTCATAAGCAAGACTCATGTAGAAATCACATATACTCCATGCAGAGATATGATAATATCTGAATGAAACTACATTCTCAAATTATATATTACGAATTACTTAAGCTACAATTTGTTTTCAAGTTAACATAAAGAAAACTCAAATATGAAACATTCTATCAAAGGGAATTTCTCTCTGACGTGCAGCAAGGCTGATTGAACAAATTAAACAGTTTGAAGAGTAACCAAACTACGGACATTATATATATATATATATATATATATATATACTTAACTGAAAACACAAGATATGTTTTATTTGGTTCCAAATATTATGCAGATAATCTTAGCATATAAAATTATTTCTTCTGTGAGAAATGCAACTAACAGAGTGAAACTGAGATGGTACAAAATGACTTGGAATTGTTCTAGTCATGCTGTGGAATATCACAGGTATTTTTGCTTGATAAATACATGAATAATAATTTGATATAAAAAGTAAAAGGATTAAAATCTTACATGTTGGATGAGCCTGGATAACAAAAACATCACCAGTTAAAGGATTATCTGTAATAGAAACATTTATATCATTTGTATCAATTAAGACAAAAATACTCAAATGAATAGAAACATTTATATTAATTGTATCAATTAAGAAAAAAATACTCACTTTGTAATTAGTTCTAGTTTTAAGACAGTTTAATATTGTAGCTGTCAACATTTTTCACCATGGAAGCCTTAATACAAACCCTGTCAAAAAGGATTTAAAAGTTTAGTATTAAAATGTGTAATATTTTGGCAGATTATAACTAAACTAATAACTCAGTATATGTTTACTTCAGTAGGTTTAAGCTGTTTTGCACAGCTGGTGTAGAGAAATATTGTACAATCTTTCACCACAGCTTTTTGATTGAATTGTTGTTTTAGACATAGAAATGTGACAACATAATTAATTTTAAGTTAATATAATTCACCTTTTACAATCAATATTCTTACATAATGCAACAGGGACAAGTAAACTTTGACTGAAAACAAGCTTTCATAATAAAAACCAGTTCCTTTGAGCAATCTAAAGGCTTTATGCATCATCATCATATTCTACAATGTTATTTTAATTTATAGAAGAAGATGAAGAATACAGTGCAAGGATAACAAAAAGCTTTGACAACCAATCAAGTAAGGTAATTAACATAACAGTATTTTTTGGTTACAGAGGAAAAAAGACTGGGTGTTAAACCCAGAAACATTTTAAACTGTAGGTCAGTACCCGATTACCTCCTTGATCATGTCCCAAGCAAGTACCTATGATGTAATTATTTACCCTGCCCTAAAAACATTTAATTTTGTGTCTCCATATTTGTATCATGTTCACCCCACATGAAACCCTCCCTTGTTGGGTCCGAAACCCTCCCTTGTTGGGTCCCACATTGGAGATTTAGCCAGCAGTGGGTGAAACAGCAGAAGAAAAAGAGTGAACAGACTGGTAATCAGAACTCAGATCTTTCTAATATTACCAACCATTTATACAACCACCCAGCTTATCCAAACAGATTTTCCATGCCTGTCTCTGCAATGCCTCCTAGAAATTTCTAATTTTCTTTTCTGGAAACAGTTGTAGAAAAAAGCTTTAAGAAGAAAAAACATGGGACTTTTGAGGCCTAATTTTAGTGTGGTTGATGAGAAAGCTTCGTCTACTAGGGTTGAATTTGATATTTCACCCATTTTATTGACAGTGCACCCACTTAGGCTAATAGGTCAATTTTGAAACCAGGTCTTTAGCATTTTTGACTTTTTGCTTTAATGACTTACTTGTCTGCCAATGTGCCTGTGTTTGGCCAGGGGCATAGTAGAAAGTTGGCTTCTTATCACCCATTTCAAAGAAGCAAGTGTCTTTGGTAGAAATCATAATCCATCCGTATGCATCACAACCAGTGGAGTGTCCACTGGCATAGAACTCACGCCCTCGGCTTGGATCTCTGCAAAGAAAAGTAGAATAGCTTGCAGGATTTTTTTACTGACATGTATATGATGTTATTTAACAAGGAGTTATAAAAACTTACAGACATTACTCATGACTGGGTACATATTGGAATATAGTGATCTCAGAGATAAAGAATTTGGAGGAAACAACCAATAATGGATATGTGACCACATACTCTTGCAAATTCTAAAAAGCTGAGATTCAATCCAAGATCACAGAGGTGCCTAGTCAGCATGTTACTACCATGCTATTTAAGCCAATAATTCTCCCACACATTCTTTTTTCAAAAAAATGTTAGATGTCCATTCCTTATCTATGGACTACAATTCTTTGAAACCCCAAATTTAAAATAAATTTAAAATAAATCTAATGGAAGATATGAAATAAACATTAATATCATCCATAATTTGCCTAGTAACCATTTAGACATCTTTTAATTTCATCTTTTATCTTTTGATCCATTGAGCCCTGTACATCCCCTGGTAGATTCAATTTGAAACAAATGATAAAAGTTAGACCTAAAAAGTAGACTACTAGACAAACAACTTCTGGCCAGAGAAGATGTGACTGAAATGCCTTTCAATGCAGTTTTATAAATCCAACCAATACTTCTGCAGAATGCAAAGTACCATCTGCTCTACTACTGCCTATTCTGAATAACCTACAATAGCCACTATTGCAAAATAAGTAAGTCCCTCAGACCATTTTTTAAATGTGTATTTCAAGTACAAAACATGTATGCACTTTATTGTACACATAGTAGTATCTGAGAAATTAAAGAACACCATTAAAAAATATTTACTAAAACAACAATCAGGTCAGTTTGACCTAATTTTTTAAACTAAGAGTGGCACTATACTCCTAAAGATGAATATATGCATTACACGTCTAGCAATAAATATATAACAATTTTTGCTGCAATAATCTCAATTGGAACAAGTACAACAATACCAATAGAAAAAAGTACAACAATGCCATTGGAAAAAAAGTACACTAAAACCAATTAAAAACAAGTACAACTATGCTGCTGGAAACAGATACAACAATCCCATTGGAAAACAATAAAATAATACTATTGGAAAAGAAAACTGTTTTGATCTAGCTAAACTATAATTCCAGCAGCTGTCAGTGTGAACCCATGAAAAGGGTTGTTTTTTATAAGCATTGGTGAAAATGAGAATTTCAAGAATGACAACACATTAAAAACTTTAGTTCTTGCAGACATTTATGGCCACTGGGTAAAATATAAACACAAAAATATTTGTACCCTAGCATGCTGAATATTTCCTTCGGTGCTGACTTGATATCAGTCCATGTTGATGACAAAATTCTGTCTGGTGTGAACCAGCCCATTTTATCTGTTCCTGTTGCATCAAAAATGATATTGGCCTTCTCCACTCCATTGTTGTAAATAGACACCTTGACCTGTGATAAAAGTCATTTTTAAACAATTATATGTTGTTCATAATTCTCAGAATCAATGATACTTGTTAAAGTTCAAATATAAAAAGCTGGATATCAGCTTTGAAAATGTAATAAATCTGACAAAAATGTTTGAGAATTCTTCCAAAAAGTAAAGAAAAAAACAACTGTTGAATACAGCTGTTATAACTCCTTCAAATTCTGTTATTCAAATAAAACAAAAAAAATGAATGTAATCAATCATTAACTTTCAGATATTAAGTCATCTACCCTTATTCCAAAGTAAGCAAAATCTAATGAGACATATGAAAGTTTGTCTACAGTAATTACTTTTTTGCTACAATGTAGTTCTTGTCTCACGCTTGAGTGCTGGAGGTTTTGTTAAGGTGACGTATGGCTCAATGAAATCTTGTGTTTCCTGTTTGAGTGCTTGATGTTTAACTGAAATGATGTCAATAGCCTAAAAGACTAAATGAGATCTTGTCTCTCATGAATGAGTGATGGCGGTATGGTCAAAATGATCTCAAAATTGCAAAAAGACTAAATGAGATCTTGTCTCTCATGAATGAGTGATGGCGGTATGGTCAAAATGATCTCAAAATTGCAAAAAGACTAAATGAGATCTTGTCTCTCATGAATGAGTGATGGCGGTATGGTCAAAATGATCTCAAAATTGCAAAAAGACTAAATGAGATCTTGTCTCTCATGAATGAGTGATGGCGGTATGGTCAAAATGATCTCAAAATTGCAAAAAGACTAAATGAGATCTTGTCTCTCATGAATGAGTGATGGCGGTATGGTCAAAATGATCTCAAAATTGCAAAAAGACTAAATGAGATCTTGTCTCTCATGAATGAGTGATGGCGGTATGGTCAAAATGATCTCAAAATTGCAAAAAGACTAAATGAGATCTTGTCTCTCATGAATGAGTGATGGCGGTATGGTCAAAATGATCTCAAAATTGCAAAAAGACTAAATGAGATCTTGTCTCTAATGAATGAGTGCTGGAGGTTTATTCAAAATGATCTCAAAATTGCAAAAAGACTAAATGAGATCTTGTCTCTCATGAATGAGTGATGGCGGTATGGTCAAAATGATCTCAAAATTGCAAAAAGACTAAATGAGATCTTGTCTCTAATGAATGAGTGCTGGAGGTTTATTCAAAATGATGTCAAAATTGTTTAAAACTGAAGTAAAAGCTGTACACATAATATACAAAGAACATACATACAAATAACATACACATAACATACACATAACATACATATAACATACATATAACATACATATAACATACACATAAAATACATATAAGATACACATAATATACACATAACATACATATAACATACATATAACATACACATAAAATACACATAAAATACATATAACATAAACATAACATACATATAACACACACATAACATACACATAAAATACATATAACATACACATAAAATACACATAACATACACATAAAATACACATAACATACATATAACATACATATAAAATACACATAACATACACATAACATACATATAACATGCATATAACATACATATAAGATACACATAACATACACATAAAATACACATAAAATACACATAAAATACATATAACATAAACATAACATACATATAACATACACATAAAATACACATAACATACACATAAAATACACATAACATACACATAAAATACACATAACATACACATAAAATACACATAACATACACATAAAATACACATAACATACACATAAAATACATATAACATACACATAAAATACACATAACATACATATAACATACATATAAAAATACACATAACATACATACCGGTATAACAAATAAGGTCAATCAGTATACTATCAATGTAAATATTAATAACATGATGCATCTTATATTTGATATGTTATGGCTACTCCTACAAACCTGGTAAAGGCTTGGTCAGTGATGTCAAAGCCAAACAGAAGATCTTGAAATGTAATAAGCATCTTGTTGAACTACAACCATATGTATTTTCTGTGTGGTGGAAAGATAGGAATGTGATGGTATGCATATAGAATATCAATGGAGTCTACTCAGTTACAGTGGCCATATGGGATTCCTATTCAAGGTAGTCTCCTTCAGAAATCTGTTCAAGGCAGAAAGGTCACTTATAAGCTGAAACTTTCTTACCTTTTTTAATGCCAAAACATACATTGGAATATAAACCCAGAGTTTTGGTAATTTTCCAACTCACTTAACCGATCCTGTGTGCAGCGGTGAAAGAAGATAAAGTCTCATGAAAAGGAATGATACTCCAGGACACAAAGACAATATCCATTTTGGATGATGGGAAGATGAATATGCTCTAGGAAAGGGGACTACTCCTTAGGGTGATCTCCATTTCTCAGTTGGGAAGGTGGAGGAGTCTGAAGACTTTCTCCCTTTAATGGGAGCAAGCTCTGAAGAGAGGATGATTGGAAGACTGTTGAAGCTGCACCAACCTGAAAAAAGTGTCTGATTTTTACAGGCCTGGAGTCACTGCAAAAGACCTATGTTGGTGGTCGTTCAAACCCTGTGAAGCTATAGAGCAGATGCAACCACTAAACAGCATCCCTGCCAAAGAGATCTCCTAGGCTGTAACCCTGTTGAAAAGAAGAAGCTCCACTGAGAGTACCATTGACATGGGTAACGCATAATGCAATGTCTTCACCACAGACTCCATCAAATGCTTATATGAGACTAGGGTAAGCTTTAGAAGAACACTGTCATGTGAGGCAATTGTCACTTGGATGAAGACCGTAAGCTCCAAGGTTTTAACCAGGAGGCAAGTGTATGCCCCTAGATGATATCATCAGACAATGGGCATGGGCTTAAGAGGGCCAAACAAAAGAATGAACTCAAGAGCTGAAGGCAGAGACCAGTGGCTGGATTGTAGAGCTGGGGCACAGACTAATTCTTCTGGTGCCTACAAAGCTCATGGCACTTGGAAAACTCTCATGCTATCAGTGTGCAGGAGCAGCTCTCCAGACTAGAGAGAATAGTCTTGTCTTCCATGATTAGAAGGTTTAGGGCACAAGTCTTGTGTTTTTCAAGGCAGTAAATTTCATTAACAGCCTTATCAAATTCAAAAACATCCTCCTCCTCCAACACCTGACCCAACAGGATGAAAAGAACAGATGACCCCAGAGTGGAAGAAGAGTTACAACTATCACCATCAGTTCTTCTGAGAATTCATTTAAGTTAACCACAAGAGAAGGACATCCTTGTGCTAAGCATGCTCCTGAGGTGAGTATCTCTCTCTCTGAATATAACTAAAATGAGGTTTTTGTACTGAAACTGCTCACAGGAGTGATGGGATTAACCCTACTATATCCTATCCTCCTAGGTGAATCAAATATTAGTTAACTGAAACCATTTTTTGTGATGAACAAGACAGCAGCTTCTGGCGTCATCAATGAAACACACCATGCAGAGGAAAGGAGAAGGAATATTAATTTTCTGGTAAGGTGGGAGATCCATACATCCTGCAGGGATAAAAAAGCAATGCAGGGAAGTAAAGGTATGTCAAAACAATCCCCATACCATGTCCAGCAAGTACATCCTTACTCCCTACCCACATAGGGATTAACTGGAAACATAGGAATGGGGGTGGGTATTGACCCAATCCCTGTCCTCAGATAGATGATCAAAACCAATGGTGAGCAATTGGTGACCAGTGCTAATCTAGCAAAGAAGATCTGATTGACAAACCAACAAAAGATTTATCAGATCAAAATGAATCTTTCCACTCAGAAAGGGGCAATTCACTTATCCCTGTCACTGGAACACCAATGAAATTTAAGAGGGTACTGCTCATAATAAAGAGGGAGTCGTTACTTGCTCTCAAGTGTGGTACCTCCTTTGGTAGCAGCCAAGGCACAATTGGTCACTGATGACATCCAAGATCCTAGGAATCTGATCTCGTAAGCACAGAAATAATTCTAGTACCTTACTATCTTAAAAGGGGGAACTTACTTCCCCAACCTGGAAAAGTATCCTGGGAATGGATGGGGTCAAAAGTGTTGATAAGGCGGGATCTTTCTTCCTGCTTCTGAAGGTGCTGAAAGTTTTGTTTAAAAAATGATGAGTGCTCAAGTAGTAATATGCTTGATGTCCAAGGAAAAAAGACATTTTTTTGTCTTGTCTATGACTAATAAGTCAGAATGGGACCATGTTGTTTTGTTTTAGTTCTGCTGATACAATATTAATTGGAGGAGGCAATAATTAGTTTTGATGGAAACTACAGATCATGGAAAAGAAAACCATGCAAATATAGCAGGTTGTGTATTACTGCCATTATACTTGCATACTGTATATTTTATATTTAACTTGTTTTTGTAGATTTTAATGGAACTTTTTAATATATTGACTATATCATTTTGAGAGAATGGTAGCTAAGTACCTTTCTCTAAGGCACAACAATGCATCTGACCTAAATTAGCATGTGCAGATTATGAAAGCTGCAACATTTAGATTACAACGTTGACTCTCTATAAACTGAAATACCATGGCTGCCTGATAGTGCATACATTTGTTTTGTTTGTTTGTATGTTTGATTAGGATTTTTGACATAGCTTTAACAATTTTTCAGTCATATCGCTATGATGTCTGCAGAGATGCAGTTTATAGTGATGTTTATAGTGATGTCTAGCACTGGGGCATCATGCCACAGACATGTAGCATGATGTCCCACCCAGTCACATTATTCTGACACCAGGTCGACCAGTCCTAACACTAATCTCTTAATGCTGAGCGCCAAGCGAGGCAGCTGTTAGTACCAATTTTTAAAGTCTTTGGTATGATTTGGCTGGGGATCGAACCCATGACCTCTCGCTTCCGTGGTGGATGCATTAACCACTAGGCCACGAAAGCGGTCAGTGTATACATATGCTACATGAATTCATCCTTTGTATTAGTAAGGGATTTCAATAGTTGTTGATTTCATAACTGTTACAAATTATGCATTTCAAGACCCAACAATGATCTTTTTGTGGAAAACAATAGAACCCATTTCTCAATCCAATTTAAGTTTTGATGAAAATTACTTTTTTAAAACAAACTTGGCATCTGCTTCCCACCAAAATAAAAGATTTTTCAGAGAAGGTAGTAAAATTTTGGTAAGTAAAACATCTCATTCAAGCTTGAAAAAATGACGAAATTTGGAGTAAACCATACCCATTTCATTGAGCAACTACAGCAGTGCAGAGCTCAATTATCCAAGTTATTTGTTTATCAAAAAAATCCACTCAAATCTATGATTTGATTAATAAATAATGATGATCAACTTAAATGAACTCAGGAATGTAAAATTATTTTCCTATTGAACTGTAAATTCCAATTAATTAGTTTCTATACAAACTAAACAGGTTCTTTAAAGTTTCTGAGCAAAGCACTTAAGCTCAGAATACAAAACAAGAAGTTCACCAAATTTAGCATACAATAAATGAGGAGCAAAAAAACAACACTTGGAAGGTCTATGAATCCAACTTAACAATGTGTAAATTTCACGAGTGTCAAAAAAATTTAAACTTTTAGTTTGAGTTTTGTGTGCTACAAATATGTTGAAAATCCAAGGCCCACCATCATGGAATACTGTAACTGCATACCTTGTCAATACAGTAATCATTCCAGTGGTTGGAGTAGTCCGGCTTGTAGTGTCCATTGTACTGTGCAGTGAAGGTGTTAGCACCTGGAACATTAACGTTTAGTGTCTCGCTGCCATTCCAGAGCTGGAACAGATCTGGTCCAGGAGCACCTGCTACACCCTTCAGGAAGATTAACCATCCTAGGTAAAATCAAATTATTTTATTCTTAGATGTATTTTCATATTGTTACATATATTTTTTTATTGCTCCATGGATTTCATCATTTTAATTAAAATATCAAAATTTATATTTATATGCATAATACAAAATGTCTTTATACCTATAAATTCCTCCATCAATTCTTCTCACTATCAATTCACTGATAAAATTCATCCATCCATTCTTCTCAATATCTATACACTGATAAACTTCATCCATCCATTCTTCTCAATATCTATACACTGATAAAATTCATCCATCCATTCTTCTCAATATCTATACGCTGATAAAATTCATCCATCAATTCATCTCTGTTACATCTACATCTAACTTCATAAATGTCTATTTATGTAAATAATTTACTTATCATATACTTACCAATTCATATATCCATACTTCAGTTTTGAAATGTTTGAATGAAATATCCCTATCTATCAAGTAGTGTAACTATATTCTCTGCTAAGTTCATGAAAACTAAATAATAAACACCTTCAATATTTTGTCTTGCTTACTATTTCAAATATTTTTCTTTGGTGATTTAGAGTACAGCAACACATGAAGGCTATTGAGTGCCAAAACAACACGAGTCAAGTACCTTGCCCAGGTAATAGACCTGAGCTGATCTGATAGGATTCAAACCCAAGCTCTTTTGATCACATTTCCAGTGCACTAATCAATGGGCACTTTTTCATACCTTTTAAAAGTTGGATTGTACATCCCCCACCCCCCTTTGAAAATGTAGATTGTTTCTATATGGAATAAAGAACTGTCAATTAAGACTCAAAATAAACAAGGTCTGGATGGACCACTTAATTGTTTATCAGTTAGACAGCACAATAAAAGAGATCATTAGTTTAATAACTATGTTAATTACCTTGTCTTGGGATGAAAACAAATTAATTTAATAACTATGTTAATTACCTTGTCTTGGGATGAAAACAAATTAGTTTAATAACTATGTTAATTACCTTGTCTTGGGATGAAAACAAAGAATGGCAACTTACCAGATACTGGCATAGTAGCACTTTCTGTTGGAATGGGAGTTGTCACTGAAAGAAACAAGAAGCCATTAGAAGGATGGCTGATCCCCACCCTGAGTAATAATACCTACTATAAATCTTTTAATTAACATAATTTAACCTCAAATAACTTTGACCTGTAATGATCCGACATGATAGTGTTATGTATCAACCCAAATCAAACACAAGTCACATCGAAGTCTCAGGTTTTTTTACATGTCATTAAATGGAATGCTCTCCATGCTATTCATCTGTGGGTTTGTCTGTGTGTGTTATAAACTTACAAATTCAGCAGCAGCGACCTTGACATTACCCCTAATGATGCTAAGAATTATGAGCTGTTACTCTCCAAGTGTATACCAATGAAGTTTGATGAAAACTGAGTCATAAAATTTTTATGAATGAAACTTAAGGAAAGTGGTTTTATCTTGTTGAATTCAAACTCCAATTATCTTGATCACTGACCTCTAGAACCCAATAATCAATAGGAAGGTTCCTTTTATAAAGTGCACACTACCTATGATATTTGATAAAACCTGGATTCAGGCAGTTTAGTGAAAAAGCAAGTAAATTCAGTTTGTACCCCCCAACCTACTGTGTTGTTATTGTTGTTGTAGTAGAGTTTAATGCCATTTTTCAGCACAATATAGGCTATACATAGCAGCCAGTATAAATGGTGGAGGACGAAACCAGGAAAAATGCAAGAAAAAACCACTAACCTAGGAGAAGCTACTGGCAAACTTTCTCACATACCCACGTTGGCTGAATCTAAGACTCGAACCCACGCAGACAGAGGTGAGATAGCAGTGATCTATAATGGTGAGCACTTTAGATCACTCAGCCACTCGAGGCCCCCCAAAACTGTGGCTAATGGATGCCTAAATACTTGTCACATGTGAAATATTGTGACTAATGGAAGCCTAAATACTTGTCACATGTGACAAATTGTGACTAATGGAAGCCTAAATACTTGTCACATGTGAAATATTGTGACTAATGGAAGCCTAAATACTTGTCACATGTGAAATATTGTGACTAATGGAAGCCCCAATATTTGTCACATATGAAGAAAATACCTGCTCCACTTCCACAGAGACCACATGTCTGTTTGCAGTTCTCACTGGCCCACTGCTGGTATACTCCAGTACAGAAGAATGATCCAAGACTTGCACAGTTGGGATCTATATCTGCACAGGCTGCTGTTGGGGTTGGTGTTGTGAGTTGACCTGGACAAAAAATAGTTATGCTTTTTAATCTGTGCATGCTACTGACAGATAAATATTCTATGAATTAAATTACTATAATGAATAATCATCATTAAAATGTAATTGCATTTTAATATTTCCAAAATGTACATGAACTAATTATCAAAGCTTATTACCTCGGCTAAGTCATTAATCTAACACTCTTAATGTTGCACTTCTTGCTTGTGTTTGATTGTCTATACCTTTGTTATTCCTTTCTCATTATTGTATTATTAATATTATTTTCATCATGCAACTATGTTCTTAAAATAGTTTATAATTAATGAGGCATTTTGCAATTTAACATGCAATTCATTTTCTTGCATGAGAACATGAGAGATGGGAATTGAAAGAAAGAAATATGTATGTGGAAAACAAAATTTAGACCTAGTGGAATGGTGAGCATTTTGCTCACATAAATATATTCCTGCCTCTCACCCCTACCCATGATGGACATGGCTATACAATGAAACCCCACTACAGCAAGATTATGAGGCATTCACAAATGCCTTGGTGCTATATACCATATTCTTCTATATGCAAACAAGTAAGTTAACTGAAGAAAAGAATCTATGTTTGTTATCTAAACTATACAATACACAAAACTACAAACCTAATTTATGCAGATATTGAACTTGGGGGCAGTAAAACCACTGATTGGTAATAAATATGAATGCATACAAATATGATAAAAAATTTAGTCTACATAGTTTCAGTATGAGTATACTCACCAGTCACATGACTTGATGGATATAGTTTTACCCTGAACTGAGTAACAAATGTTTTACTAGATGCATTGAAAACAAACAGAAAGAAGACTTAAAGGCTTCTTTGTTGTTGGTTCAATAATAATTAGATTAACAGTTATTTGCTTGTTAAAGTGCAAGATGATTTTTTTCTCAATATTACAGAACATGTTACCAAATTATTAAATCAAATGTTTTTTATTTTGGTACTAAAGCTTTGTTGCACTTGCTGAAAAGTTCTGAAACTACACAAAAATCATGCTATAACAAAATTTGTGCTATAATGAAGCCAAATTACAGCAGGGTTTCACTATATAGTCAAAAAAAGCACATAACTCTTCTGAAAATCGTGCAATGACATTGACTTGTCAACATATATATTTTCTGATGACTATAATATGCATGGAGTTCCCAGCAATTCAATTATAAAAAATAGGTCATGTACAGCATCCATCTATAAGTCAAAAGGACAATAACTGTTACAAGGATTTGGGGAGAAAACAATTAATCAATAAGGGCATCTTTAGATGATAATCGTAATATCTAGCAAGTTTCACATCAATCCAAAAAATACTGCAAGAATACTGTGGAACTAGTTGTGCTTTGCAGAATGTGTCATACAATGCATATAGCTATACAACACCAGACAGTAATAACCCAAACCAAACTCGTGACAGCAAAGAGATTTGATGACATGGTGATAATCGTAATGTTTACCAAGTTTTATGACAAACCATCAAAAGCCGTGACACTACCTGTGTTTACAAGATTAGGAAATATACCATGCTAAGTTACTACACAAAAGTAAAATAATTCCAAGAAAAATTGCACAAGTGTTTTGTTCTAATGCACATATTATGGCAATCCATAAACAAAACCTGGGGATTAGCTGTACTAACTAGATTGTGTCATATAGAGCTGATGGTATATGACTAAAAGTTAAATTACTCATACAATAAAATTGGTGAAGCAAAATGATTGGCCATGTGTATATATTCAGGTAAAGGCCTTAATATTTACCAAGGTCAATGGCGATCCTTCCAAAAATCATATCACTATCTGTAATAACAAAAAATCAGCCAAAACATAAAAGGGGCAATAACTCTAATAAAACTTGCACATGCAATGTGATTTGTTGATATGCATATCTTCAGATGATCACAATAATATTTAATAAGTCTCATGGCAATCGATACAAAAATTGAGAAACTAGATGCATTAATGACCACCAGATAGAAATACATGTGGATGTCTGGGTGAATGGACATCACAATATAGCATTAATGACCGCCAGATGGAAAAAATATGTGGATGCCTGGGTGGATGGACATCACAACATTCCTTGCAGATCAACTAGTAAAGTAACCCAGCCAACCCTAACACTGTCTACAGTTTAGTCGATGGGCACGACATAAAGTAATGTTAAAATAAGATGATCTCACCTGTTTGTGGACACAGTCCACAGAACTGGCGACAGTTGTCATAAGCCCATGGTGCATAAATTCCAGAGCATGCAGTCTTTCCAAACTCTTGACAGTTGTTGAGTTTATCAACACATGCTGCAGGTGTTGTTGTGAATGTATTCTCTGTAAATAAAATATTGTGGTTACTTGTTGAGTTTATCAACACATGCTGCAGGTGTTGTTGTGAATGTATTCTCTGTAAATAAAATATTGTGGTTACTAAACTCTCAAACTGAGTGTAAAATACTCTGTAATACTGTAAGCACAGCTGATGATCACATCTTTTCAATAAATTAATGGGAGACAGTCTAACTTAAAAGTAAATTTGATGTTCTTAGACTAGTTTAAACTTTATTTTGCGCTGATTTTACAAGGTCTCACAACATTAATGAAACTTGAAATGGCTCAGATGCTAGTATAAAGGGGTCTTTTGTTATGAAGAAAACCATTAAACCAGAACAAACAGTGACCATGGATGGACAACAATATTTCCCTCTCACATGCTGGAGCCAGGAATTGAATAAGACAACACAAAGGTGCATAGTGAGTGTGTTGCAATTGCACTATTGTTATAGTTTTACTTATTTCTTGGCTTACCCACTAGTCATGACAAAGTAAAAACAGAATTTTCTAATCACTTTTCATGTGCTGCTTATAGTTTTATTGCAGCAAAATCTATTTAGAAAAATTATTAATAGAAAGAAAGGAGAATAGATTACATTAACAAAACTGGAATACACTAAATGATAAATATAAAGGACTAAGCATTAAAAGGATGAGACACTGAGCGTTTTATCTGGCCTATGCTAACCTCTAAAAATATGCAAAGAACTATGAATTAATATGAAACTTTGTGTAGCTTAATTGAGCCCAAAAACTGTTGAATAAAGAAAGAAAAGTAAAATGTGATCTGCAGTATCAAAATTTAACTCGTTGTCTGTTAGACTGATTGAATGATGCCGATAAAGTCAAACCCACATGTTAACCAAAGTTATTGGTGAACAGCAGCTAACAATTTTTCCGAGGTCATTAGTTTTATAAAAAGATTAACAAGCACTGAAAAAAATTGTCATTATAATCCAGTTTTGCAACTTAACATATGTTGCACCAAAAAACTGTACTAAACTGCAACTTTTATGAATATTTTTTTGAATTAGAGTAAAGAAATGATCTTTTTCAAATCCAGTTTATAATAACAATACACAACTTTAACCCAAGATCCTTAATGCAAGCTTTCTCCCAGTAGGTTTATTTAGATAAAAGTTACAACCAACATGCACAGAATGAATGGTATGCCCTAGAGGTCCACTGTACTAATAATATACCAGATTACTGAGGTATTTTTTTCCAGTGGTTGATACTTTTTCACTGTACTAATGGTATACCAGTTTACTGAGGTATTTTTTCCAGTGGCTGATACTTTTCCACTGTACCAATGGTATACCAGATTGCTGAGATATTTTTACCAGTGGCTGATACTTTTTCACTGGACTAATGGTATACCAGATTGCTGAGGTATTTTTTCCAGTGGCTGTTCCTTTTTCACTGTACTAATGGTATATCAGATTGCTGAGGTATTTTTTCCAGTGGCTGTTCCTTTTTCACTGTACTAATGGTATACCAGTTTACTGAGGTATTTTTTCCAGTGGCTGATACTTTTTCACTATACTAATGGTATACCAGTTTACTGAGGTATTTTTTCCAGTGATTGATACTTTTTCACTGTACTAATGGTATACCAGATTGCTGAGGTATTTTTCCAGTGGCTGATACTTTTTCACTGTACTAATGGTATACCAGTTTACTGAGATATTATTTCCAGTGATTGATACTTTTTCACTATATTAGTGGTATATCAGTTTACTGAGGTATTTTTTCCAGTGGTTGATACTTTTTCACTGTACTAATGGTTTGCCAGTTTACTGAGGTATTTTTTCCAGTGGTTGATACACTGTGCCAGTATGTAGGTACTTTCTATCAGTAAGTATTGTAAGGAATTCCAGATGAATCTTGTTATGATTTTAATTACATTAACATTAAACATGACACAACAGAAATTATCTTTTATTACAAAAGGATTGTATTGGTTACAAAGAATATTACAAATATAATTATATTTATTTTTCTTTAATCATTGTCAGTCACATCTTACTTATGCCAAAGTGATGGCCAAAATGAAATGTTGTGAAACACATTTTGACCAAATCCTACTTTTGAAATTTTTTGGATTAAACAATCAACAACAACAAAATCCAAATTATGAGTCATGTTTTAGTTAGTTACTTTTAAAGACTAATTTTCAGGAGTGCATTTGTTTTTCTGTCTGAACTTGAGATCATTTCTTAAGTCCACTAAATATTTTCTAATTTATTGATTGAGTGCATTTTACCTTTATTGACCTTCTCTGATAAACATCTTGGCCAGGTGTTGACACCTACTCAATGTTTTCCTGCCTATTAATAACTTAGCTAGAAAATATTAGGCTGGAGTATCAGTACTTCTAATTTTTATCAAAAGGCTTTCTAATGTCAGCATAATGTGTTTCACAGTAACAGCTATCATCCCACTTTAGTTACAGCTTTTAGATTACAACTTATACAACAATTAAACTCATCAACGAAAAGGTACTGGCCATTTAATTTATTTGGTAAGTTAGTTGGGGCTGTGATTTTCTTTAGAGCTATTTTCTTTCCTTTTATCTCAAGATATTTCAGATCTTTTCCAGATAATATCATGTTTATATTATATTGATGAAAATTAGAGCAATATATTTTGTCCTGTTATTTACAGATGGAAATTAAACAGGGGTCAGGTATCTGCCTCAGAATATGTAGTTGTTAATCATTAATATAAATATAATATACCATGGTACATATTGTGGTATATTAAAAAATACCACAGTATTCCATGGTACAAAATCTTTTCATGGTACCCAGTTCTACTATAATATTGTCTACTTCTTGAAGTGGACTACTTTAATATTAATAATATTCTGTCTACATCGTGAAGTGGACTACTTTAATATTAATAATATTCTGTCTACAACTTGAAGTGGCCTACTTTAATATTAATAATATTCTGTCTACATCATGAAGTTGCCTACTTTAATATTAATAATATTCTGTCTAGATCGTGACGTGGCCTACTTTAATATTAATAATATTCTGTCTACATCGTGAAGTGGACTACTTTAATATTAATAATATTCTGTCTACAACTTGAAGTGGCCTACTTTAATATTAATAATATTCTGTCTACATCATGAAGTTGCCTACTTTAATATTAATAATATTCTGTCTACATCGTGAAGTGGCCTACTTTAATATTAATAATATTCTGTCTACATCGTGAAGTGGACTACTTTAATATTAATAATATTCTGTCTACATCGTGAAGTGGCCTACTTTAATATTAATAATATTCTGTCTACATCGTGAAGTGGACTACTTTAATATTAATAATATTCTGTCTACATCGTGAAGTGGACTACTTTAATATTAATAATATTCTGTCTACATTGTGAAGTGGACTACTTTAATATTAATAATATTCTGTCTACATCGTGAAGTGGACTACTTTAATATTAATAATATTCTGTCTACATCGTGAAGTGGACTACTTTAATATTATTAATATTCTGTCTACATCATGAAGTGGCCTACTTTAATATTAATAATATTCTGTCTACTTCTTGAAGTGGACTACTTTAATATTAATAATATTCTGTCTACATCATGAAGTGGACTACTTTAATATTAATAATATTCTGTCTACATCGTGAAGTGGACTACTTTAATATTAATAATATTCTGTCTACAACTTGAAGTGGCCTACTTTAATATTAATAATATTCTGTCTACATCATGAAGTTGCCTACTTTAATATTAATAATATTCTGTGTACATCGTGAAGTGGCCTACTTTAATATTAATAATATTCTGTCTACATCGTGAAGTTGCCTACTTTAATATTAATAATATTCTGTCTACATCGTGAAGTGGCCTACTTTAATATTAATAATATTCTGTCTACATCGTGAAGTGGACTATTTTAATATTAATAATATTCTGTGTACATCGTGAAGTGGACTACTTTAATATTAATAATATTCTGTCTACATTGTGAAGTGGACTACTTTAATATTAATAATATTCTGTCTACTTCTTGAAGTGGACTACAGAGCAAGAAGGCAAGGCAGATGCTGTTCAGAGTACTTTAAGACTGAGAGAATAAAATCTGTGTACTTACGGCAGAATTGACAGTAAGCAGGACAATTTCGTCTGGCCCAATTTTCATAAACTCCCTTACATGCATCAGTACCATAAACCTTGCAGTTGTCAAGTTTATCCATACAGAGACCTGTGATGGTTGTTGTGGAAACTTGTGGTGGTATGGTGGGTCGTGAGAAGTCTGGCAACATTGAGGGGCTGGACTTGCATGAGATCTGTTTGCAGCAGCTGCCAGGCTGGTCTAACAACTGGCACAGTGGTGGGATTTTTGTATATGTTGGACACCTGTAATGTGTTGGAATGATTATAAAATAGCCAATCCAGAATGTGGTTACTATATACAATTCCTAATCGGCTCTCTATACTGTTAAGAAGACCTACATCTTACTTATTTGTGATATAAACCTTTATTTGATGAATGCTTTTCCTATTGGTGTAGTAATTGAGTTTCAACGGTTTGGTGGTAACACATGTACATACATGTATATACACATGCTTGCATGTGCACACAGACCCATACACACAAAATTTTAGTCTTTAAAGTCCAATGGACTGTCAATACAGTATTAACTTATATCTGACTTTGTTGGCACACTTAATTGTTGCTGAAAAAGACAATGACTAAACATTAATATGTTGAATCATAGCCCCTATTTAAATCTTTTACTGCAGAAAAACAATGAATCATGAGAAATTAGAAATCAAGGTTTTTCAAACTGTTTGCTGTGCAGAAGATACCCATACTGAAATGAGTAATTTGACTAAAACTCCATTTAGTTGACATTTCTTTTGTGACTAAAACTCCATTTAGTTGACATTTCTTTTGTGACTAAAACTCCATTTAGTTGACATTTCTTTTGTGTTTTGTTAATTTCATTCAAGTTTCTATTTTACCTAACATATTGCCATATTTCATTTATGGTCTCAGAAATACATTATACTGTTTGATTGATCTCCTCAATCTAAAGTTTCCTTTCCATTGCTTATATAACAAAATGGAAAAACATTTTCAAGAGTGTTAAAGGAAGAGAACTTCTGCTTGATGTGTATGTTGTACTTTAACTGCAAAATCTTTTCATTTTCGACTGAAATGGGGGTAGGAAATACATTTTAGGGGGTATTTTTGAATGCATTCAAATGTATCTGCACATTACAGATTTGCATTTGGCTAAATGCCTAGATGTATAAAAGACATTTTCAGTTGACTATATTGCTCAAGCATGTGCAGAACGGTAACAACTGGACCCTTTTTCTTTGCATAATGGACCAAGGATTTTTGTATTTTGGTCACTTTCTACTCCACATCTCAAAATTGTCCCTCTTTTAGCAAAGGTTCATCTGTCCATGTACATTTTGGACAGGTCTGCATTATAAATCAGGCCAAAAAGCCTAAATTCCAGACACAACCTCCTATTCCAAAACTGGTAATTTTTAGCCTTACACACAGAAATAGGGTACAATCTCATGACACATAAATGTGGCGCATCGGGTTAATGAGTTAATGAAATAGCAAAATCATGGTGTCTTCACATCAATAGTTGTTGTGTTTTACATCTGCCTCTACAAGAACAGTATCACTGTTTGTAAGGAATTAAAAGGTGTCTGCCAGTGTAAGCCTGAATTATCATGCAAAAGAGCTTTTGACCATGGAAAATTAGCAGCAGCTGGAATATAATCAATTATCATATCCATGCATATATTCTGCATTTTGCATCTGTGCTCTCCATTATCTTCCAGATCTTTTCCAGGTTTTCCTGGTATTGGGATTGATTGATTGATTGATTGATTGATTGATAAATTGATTGATTGAATTTTTAAGTTTACTCATGACCCTTACTGAACAGAATCAAAACACATTCTGTTTAAAAAATAAATTTATATTTTTAAAATCAAAATATTTTTATTTTCAAGATTCTCATAAATTCTGAACTAAGCATATGACCATGTACTAAAGAACAGGATGGGTCACAAGAAATGAGTGTAACTATTGCATATCAAAATGTTTACTCTGCTTAACTTCATATGCTGATATAATGAAATTCTTGTATACATTGGTTGCTTTAAATTTGAACAAAATGTCTTAAAACTTATTTTTGACCTTTGTATAAAAAGAAGGACTGAATGTTGTGTTAAAGAAACCCACTTATGTAGATCTCAGGGAAAACTCTTCCATGTATTTGCAATTGTCTTACAACAGATACTTGTCCCTGTCATCATTTTGCTCAACAAAGTACATAATGGACTGCACTGCTGCAGTGGTCTAAGTGGTAATAGAATCTGCTTTGGATGCAAGAGGTTGCAGGTTCAAACCTCAGCTTTTTTATACAAAAGACATACAAAATATTTATAGCAGCTGGCTTGCCTAGCACTCAGCATTTAGAGGCTAGTGTTAGGACTGGTCAGCCTAGTGTCCTGGTGCTGTAACTAGCAAATATTTGGAGATGTTTGGTGCTATACATACTTAGCTCTGCACATGTACTGTCCAGATGCAGCATCTAGACACTGACAGGAGTAATCACAGCCATCCTCCCAGCTGTCACCTTGATTGTAAATTTGTCCCTTATAGACACAGGCACCTGAAGAAAAATATTTTTAATCAAATGTTACTAAGGTCAAACTAACACATTTTTATAGCAAAAGAATGCTGGTGCTTCTAATATATTTAAATCATAACATTTTGGAAAATATAATCACCATGTTTCAGACAGAAAACTATCATAATGGATTTTTTAAATATTTTTTGTATACTTTCTCAGAAAATTATTTTGGTAAGAAATTATGAAAAGGCATATGGTG
Organism: Unio delphinus; assembly: GCA_029339505.1. Taxonomy (NCBI): domain Eukaryota; kingdom Metazoa; phylum Mollusca; class Bivalvia; order Unionida; family Unionidae; genus Unio; species Unio delphinus. The sequence goes on from JAQISU010001238.1 coordinate 15,616,053, forward strand.
GCTAAACATTTTTGATTTACTGACTACAGTGATGCAGAAATTGAAACATTTTGAATTTCATATATTTTCTTAATTGACTAATTTTGTCTGTATTATTTCATTCATCAATGACACAATCAATCAAGCAATTGATCAATTTGAAACATTAGCTTAAAAAAAGTATGATGCAATCATTTGTAGGCCATCTATACAACTGCTATGTATTATTATGATCCCAACAACAATTCCCTTTGCCAATTTAGCCTATTATTATGGACATTATGTTGCCTTATATTATTGACACTATGTTGCCTTATATTATGGACACTATGTTGCCTAATATTATTGACACTATGTTGCCTTATCTTATGGACACTATGTTGCCTTAAATTACTGACACTGTTGCCTTATATTATTGACAATATGTTGCCTTATATTATGGACACTATGTTGCCTTATATTATGGACACTATGTTGCCTTATATTATGGACACTATGTTGCCTTATATAATCATATTAAGTAGCCTTATAGTATGGACATTATGTTGCCTTATATTATGAACACCATGTTGCCTTATATTATGGACACTATGTTGCCTTATATAATTATATTATGGACAATATGTTGCCTTATATTATGGACACTATGTTGCCTTATATTATGGACACTATGTTGCCTTATATTATGGACACTATGTAGCCTTATAGTTTGGACACTGTGTTGCCTTATATTATGGACACGTTGTAGCCTTATATTATGGACACTATGTAGACTTATATTATGGACAGTGTGTTGCCTTATATTATGGACATTGTGTTGCCCTATATTATGGACAGTATGTAGCCTTATGTTATGGACACTGTGTTGCTGTTGCCTTGTATTATGAACAATGTGTTCCCTTATATTATGGACACTAAGTAGCCCTATATTACGGACACTGTGTTCCCTTATATTATGGACAGTAAGTAGACTTATATTATGGACACTGTGTTGCCTTATATTATGGACAGTGTGTTGCCTTGTATTATGAACACTATGTTGCCTTATATTATGGACAGTATTTAGCTTTATATTTTGGACACTGTGTTCCCTTATATTATGGACACTAAGTAGCCCTATATTATGGACACTGTGTTCCCTTATATTATGGACAGTATGTAGCCTTATATTATGGACACGTTGTTGCCTTGTATTATGAACACTATGTAGCCTTATATTATGGACAGTATTTAGCTTTATATTATGGACACTGTGTGGACTTATATTATGGACACTGTGTTGCCTTGTTTTTATGAACACTATGTAGCCTTATATTATGGACACTGTATTGCCTTATATTATGGACAGTATTTAGCTTTATATTATGGACACTGTGTGGACTTATATTATGGACACTGTGTTGCCTTGTTTTTATGAACACTATGTTGCCTTATATTATGGACACTGTATTGCCTTATATTATGGACACTAAGTAGACTTATATTATGGACACTATGTAGCCTTATATTATGGACACTGTATTGCCTTATATTATGGACAGTATTTAGCTTTATATTATGGACACTGTGTGGACTTATATTATGGACACTGTGTTGCCTTGTTTTTATGAACACTATGTTGCCTTATATTATGGACACTGTATTGCCTTATATTATGGACACTAAGTAGACTTATATTATGGACACTATGTAGCCTTATATTATGGACACTGTATTGCCTTATTGTTGCCATTGTTGCCTAATAGTATGCACATAATGTTGGATTTTATTATGCACACTGTGTTGCCATATATTATGGACAATATGTAGATTTATATTATGGACATTGTTGTCTTTTATTATTTACACTATGTAGCTAAATCAACAGTTTGTTAAAGTATTTTGATTTAACTGTCATGACAATATGTGACTTAAATATAACTAGGAATGCGCCCATGCAGCATAGATGCCTCTTCCAATATGTTACTATGGAACAAAACTTTGGTGCATTATGTAACAATAGATTTCATGTCAAACAAGCTCAAAGATTGTTGCTGTAAAAGAGCTGACCTAGGTTTCCAAGATATGAAAATTTGTAATTTTTCATTGATCTTATCTTACAATAAAATGTTACTGAGCATAAATGAAATTCATAATGTAAAGGCAAAGTTCTAGGTCAAAAAATGGCAATGATGCTTGTATGATCATAAATGTACAGGATGTAATAGGTATACAAGGACATACATAAATTTATAACCATAGTATATGGTTGACGTGAATAAAGGAATCTTTTAAAAGATGAAGAAAGATGAGAAAGGCAAGGATACACGTGACTGAACTTCTTTTTCCTAATGTGTGGCATTTTTCAACACTCAAATCAATGTAAAAGTTATATCCAACTCCAAAAAGAACAGTAATGACAATACAACTTTTGCAATATAAATGACCAGCATGTGACTTTTACTTACGTCTGCTATTTCCAAATGTTGATGGAACGAAGTTATAGCCTGGCCTGAAGCCAGAGAAACCTCCAACATATGATCCAACAACTGGGAAAACAGACGAGCTGGTTAGCGGGTTGACCACCTGACCAGTTGTTGGATCATAACACATTGGCTGTGAGCAGCACTGACCATCAGCTTTCACCAAGTAGCACTGGTTGGATGGAAGATTGTTGTATGTTGGGCAGCTATAAAAAAAATATTTATTTAGGTAACAATACTTTGGATACAGTGCTTTTCTTGGGAAGTGGAAAGAAGGCCTGTAAAAATTTTCTATGGAGCTAGAATATTGTTTCTTTCCTATTAAGCACAAGGAATCCTTTTACTTCATCTGAAGGGATGAATGAATATGAAGGGAAGGGATAAAGTGAAGTGGTAGGTGAAAAGATGTCAAGTTTTCAAAATTCTAAACCTGTCCCCTCACCCCCTTGCATGTTATATTACTGGCCCTTAAATATATAATTAGTAATTTTAAAATATTTGTCAGTTTAACTAAGAGGCAAAATCCAAACAGGTTGTGACCTAATTTTAGAATGGAGAAGTTAGATAATAAGTCAACAGACATAATACTAAAAAGGAGAAATCAGAGGGGTGAACTAATGAAGTCCTTGTAACTATATCATCCTGGTGTATTTCATGGTGAATCAGACACTAATTTCTTTTTCATCGGTAAAGTCAAATCGATATTTTCTAAAATGTCTCTATATACATTATTGAATACTTCTTTTTCTTGGCCGTGCAGATTAAATAAATATTGTTACTCCTCAGGTAACATCAAGCAAGCTTAAACAAATTTATATTCTGTGTCCTTGTAATATTTACATGGACCAGTAATAGCTTAGTAGAGTTTCAGACTTGATAGCCATGGATCTTGTGTTCTATGCCTGACCATGACCAGCCATGTTTGGCTACTTTGATGTTTCCTTGGGGAAAGTGAACAGGCTCCTGCCAATGATGAATTTAAAGTACTGTTAAAACAGACAAAATTTAAAAAAACTTCAAACATCATGTTTTCTTCAGACCAAACGTTTTATGCAACTATGATAAAAACATGCATACAAATAATTAAATTATTACCTTTGATCTTGCAAAGACTGGAATATTAATGGTAAGGGTTGGGACACTCCGAGTATTGAGATGCACTTAATGATTTCCAAAATTAATTTTTAGGACTTATATAACTTGGAACAACAGTATAGTAATTGTACCATGTACTGTAAGTCTTGAGATGCCTTAGACATTTTTTCGTCCACTTTTTTATATCTTATTGACTAAAACATTATTTTGTGTTTTAAAAAACACTTTGCGGTTGTTAATGGACTGTCATTATGAGTATTAATATAAAACATAATTTAATTTTCCTCCTGTTTTCTGATCACTTCTACCTATTTCAAATGTGTATAATTTCTTCATGAGATGACAATCACAGAGCATGAGTACAATGATGTAATCATAAAAACAAAAATTGTCACTTTATGAATTACTGCATGAAAACTGTCGAAAGTTATTACTAATGACATTTTCTGGCCTGAAAATAAATTGAAATACATAAATGTGGTACCAATATCAAAACACAAATAGTAATTTATGATAAATTGCTTGCATTGATAGTAAGCTTGCTTACATCAGAGTGTGGTCAATAGCATTTATTTGTCAAATATATTTATAAATATTCATTAAACAAGTCTTTTCCCATAGATTGCATAACTTTGCAAGATCCGTTATATCATTGAAAAACACTGAACCTTGAGCACAAAGTAAATAAAACAGCATTGGATTCATAAAATGTAATCTAGTAGAATGAGATATGGTAAAAAAAAAAAATCAATGGATAGATAAAATGTAATCAAGTAGAATGAGATTTGGCAAAAAGAACCAAAGAAAAATCTGAATATAATACTTTCATGAACAAATAAGGCTCTAAATGACACTATAGTACGCCATAACACAGGTATCTCAGTAAAGTCTAAGTGACCCATGAATTATGAAATCTTTATTTACCTTTAGAATAATCCATAAATATGCACAAACAAAACAAAATAATATATAAACAACCAAAGAAGTGTATAACAGTTTATTGACATGGTAATTAAACAAAAGATGGTCACTGCCGTGTGATGTCTGACAATTTTACCAATTCTATATTTACGTTTTTGTGTCTATAACTGATGGGACATTTAATATGTTAATCTTTTATGTGCATATCAGTCTAGGGACATGAAAGTAATAATAATTATTGTTATGTGTCCAAAGACTTACTGGCATTATTGTTCTACAATACCCATTCTAATGAATATTTATTTTAACAGTTTTTATTTTCTTAAAAGCACACTAAACCTTTCTACTGAACCTTCCAGTCAATTAAACACAATTTTGAAATATTGATTATGCTGAGGTAATACAAAATCTTCCTTTTAAAAGCTGAAAACAATGCTTTGAAGTGCTAAAGAATAATAAAAGGACCAACCATTCCAAAAATAATCTAAAACCAGTTGTCTGCTGTATTTAACACACAGCATAGACCTAGATCTGCTGTCACATTATTTGCCAGCAGATCAGTATCTGTCACATTATTTGCCAGCAGATCAGTATCTGTCACATTATTTGCCAGCAGATCAGTATCTGTCACATTATTTGCCAGCAGATCAGTATCTGTCACATTATTTGCCAGCAGATCAGTATCTGTCACATTATTTGCCAGTAGATCAGTATCTGTCACATTATTTGCCAGCAGATCAGTATCTGCAATTTTTAGTAGATCTAGATCTGGCAAATTATGAAGCAGCTAATCTGAATAGTCAATGCCATTAGCAGAGGAGTAGGCATTCAACTGATAAAAATGGGTAGTAAATTTCCACTCACAATGGCCGACATTCATAGTATCCAGTTGTACCATCCTTGCACTCACAATGGAAATCACATCCATCATTCCAATCCTCTCCCTGGTTGTAAAGACGCTGCTTGTACACACACTTGCCTGGAAAAAAAGATTCAAACGGTATCCCTACCTCATTTTCGCATGCTGCTATCATATGCATGCAATCTGGTTGTAAACAATAAAAGTATAAACTTGTGCAAAGTTTTTTGTTTTATTGTGTAAAGAAATACAACAGAATTTGTACTTGCACAAAAGTCCTACTGCGCCATTGGTTCACTGTCATTAATTATTAGTGTCATTCTCCATTTATAAGTTTGTGACTGGTGCAAACCCATCTTCCATTCTGACAAAGTTCAAGTTAATATTTGTGAGATAAAATCTTTATCAATTATAAGGCACCCACATCGCTGTTTCAAAACCAATATGCTGACTTTTTTTTTATTAAACATGAGAAAAATACTGTTTGTAATAACAATTTTCTGTCTGTGATTTATCCTGTTTTACACATCTTGAAGTTATGTTGTGAAAACTGTTGGAAAAACATACAAAGTGTAGGAAAAACTGATTCAAATTTGCTTCCCACATTAAATGGTTGATTTTGTGCAAATGTATTCTCTAGCTTTATCATACAATATTTGGGAATAACTACATTCCTTCATGTCAAACTCCCTAAGACATATCAAAGAACCATAGATACTGACTATAAATCTGATCCAACTAAAAACTACATTCCTTCATGTCAAACTCCCTAAGACATATCAAAGAACCATAGATACTGACTATAAATCTGAAAACTACATAGACACTGATCTGCAACTGCATAATGTGGCAGCAGACAGGATCTATGCTGTTTGTTCTACTGGTTGTGCATAGCAATTTGCATAGACCCATATCTGCCAGTACATTATGCAATGACAGATCAGAGTCCGTATAGTTTGCAGTTTGGACTACCGTAATAAGCAAGTCAAATGCGGTATGTGTCAATTCCTGCCTAAGAATTGTACTTTGGCAGCTTCTCTTAAAGATGGTGCATGGGAATTAAGCAGGTGCAGTCCCAAAAACCAAAAGACACCACCAGCCACAGAATGACAACGATTAGTCATTAGATATGTCTTCAATGGGAATCCAACACAGGACTGCACACATATACTGTAATACCCATCATTCAGTGAAATGAACTATCACATTTTGTCAAACCATTAGCCCTACATGTTCCTATAAAACAAACTCTTCTGACACCCCACTCAATGAAACTGGAGACAACATTTTTAAAAAAACTACCTTAATGTTGTATGGATAGACAACATCATACAAAACCCACCTTAATGTTGTATGGATAGACAACATCATACAAAACACACCTTGATGTTGTATGGATAGACAACATCATACAAAACCCACCTTAATGTTGTATGGATAGACAACATCATACAAAACCCACCTTGATGTTGTATGGATAGATAACATCATACAAAACCCACCTTGATGTTGTATGGATAGGGCCAAAGTGACTATGTCTTGCTGTTACAAAATTTAACAACAGGTCAGGTCAGAATTGAAACTGGTGAGCGCAGTTCTTAAAGCTATACATTTATACAATTTATACAATTTAAATTAATTTGAAATAGAATGACCACTGGTCTTTATATGATTATAGAATATGGATAAAATTTTACCATATAGCCCGGCAGTCACAGCTGTGCTGGTGGCATTTGGCAGATAGTATCCCCCTCCAGGGTAGCTTCCACCACCACTGCTGGTTTGGTAGCCAGATCCAATGATCTGTGTGTTTGGTGGTGGAGGGGTTACTCCACCTGGACCAGCAGATGGGGCTGGAGTTGGAATTAACTGTGGTGTTGGGTTGTAGCTTCCATAGCCTGGAATGTCACAGGAAATTGATGGACAGCAGAGACCTGGCACATTGGCAGACTTGCAGTAGGCTGGCAGAGGTGGATACTGTGGACATCTGCAATAATTGGATTGAATTTGTTTCAGTATTTTCTTTAAGTACCATCCCATAATAACTTTAAAACAAAATATTTGGCTAATTAATCAGACATTTTAACATTTCCAGAAAATTGATACAATTAAGAAGATAATCAAATTTGAGTAAAATTAAACTGATACTGTGAGATATAGCTAAACACTACCACAAACATCACTTCCTCATTATAACTGTCCATGGATGACAATGGGTATACCACTTTATTGTGAGATCATCCTATAATGAAGTAGATTTAAATTTGACATACCAGCCTTATAACAGATAAGGTATTATAATGAAGGGCCTTATAGCGAAGGAGTGCTGTACTTCCAATATTTAAGTCCACTTGTGGGATCAGGTCCCAAAAATGAGACAAACAGTATACATAGTTATGAAGCATTTACTCACATCAGCCATCATCTGGGAAATTGAGATTGCTAAAAGATTAAATCAGGTTATCTCTTGAATGAGGGGACTTGAGCTGCAGATAAATATTCACTTTTATGAAATGAAGTAAATTTTTATTATTAATATATTTTTCTGTCCTTTAGTCTGTTTCAAGATTTGTGAATTATCATTTCTGCATTACAGTAGTAACTTACCATAATGCTGTACAGGGGAGTCCTAAAACTATTACATTAGTATTACCATATATATTGCCTTATACGCTAAATCAAACTGCAAACAACACAGATCCTCATCTACAATAGCATAATGTGTAGGCAGATCAGGGCCTATGTTGTTTGTTCTACTGATTATTCCTAACAAACTTCACAGACCCAGATCTGGATCTGCACAGTTTGCAGTTGGACTTTGTGTTATAAGTCAGTAAATACAGTAGTTAGGTAGGCAGGTCAAAAACTATGAAATTATATTCATATCCAAAATAGGATCAATGATCATATTGATGTTATATAAGTGACTGTGTTATAATGAGAGACTTTATAGTGAGTTCATACCAATGTTATATAAGTTATTGTGTTATAATGAGATACTGTATAGTGAGTTCATACTGATGTTATATAAGTTATTGTGTTATAATGAGATACTTTATCATGAGTTCATACCAATGTTATACAAGCTATTGTGTTATGAGATACTTTATAGTGAGTTCATACTCATGTTATATAAGTTATTGTGTTATAATGAGATGCTTTATAGTGAGTTCATACATATGTTATATAAGATATTGTGTTATAATGAGGTACTTTATCATGAGTTAATACCCATGTTATATAAGCTATTGTGTCATAATGAGATATGTTATAGGGAGTTCATACCCATGTTATACCAGCTATTGTGTTATGAGATACTGTATAGTGAGTTCATACCAATGTTATATAAGTTATTGTGTTATGAGATACTTTATAGTGAGTTCATACCCATGTTAAACAATCTATTGTGTTATAATGAGATATTTTATCAAGAGTTCATACCAATGATATACAAGCTATAGTGTTATAATCAGATATTTTATAGTGAGTTCATATCCATGTTATACAAGCTATTGTGTTATAATGAGATACTTTATCATGAGTTAATACCCATGTTAGTTAAGCTATTGTGTTATTATGATACTTTATAGTGAGTTTATACCCATGTTGTATAAGTTATTGTGTTATAATGAGGTACTTTATCATGAGTTCATACTCACATTATACAAGTTATTGTATTGAAGTACTTATCATGAGTTCATACCCATGTTATACAAGCTGTTGTTTTATAATGAGGTACTTTATCATGAGTTCATATCCATGCTATATAAGTTATTGTGTTATAATGAGATACTTTATACCCATGTTATACAAGCAATTGTGCTATAATAAGGTACTCTATAGTCAGTTGCAGGTACTGTAATCTCTTTATTGCAAATGTTTCCATATACAGTAATATATTTGAGTATGTATCAGGAACATAATTTTAGTTTGAACCATTCAATTTCTCAATGTATGTTTGCATCTAAATCAACACAGTGGCTGATTGATATGGTTAGTATGCCTGCTGTTTATGTAAACTTATTGCAAATGTTTTCATATCCTCTACACTGTAAATACAAAATTTTTTATGCAGTCCTTAGACCTGAGATACTACATAAAACACAATGGTACACACAGTCAGATATTTAAAAAACTAAAAACTCACTTAGAAATACATCTGTACAATCCGCTGACAGCATCATCACATGTACAGACATAGTCACAACTATCATCCCAGGACTGGCCTTGTTGGTACACTGATCCCTTGTACACGCACACATCTATAAGATCACAAAATATCACGTATGAACTCTAAATCAAACTGTCATGTTCTTTTCTGAGTGATTATTCTTTAGATTGCTTATTAAGCAAAAAAGAAATATGTGTAGACTATATGACAATATTTTTAAAACATATTTTAGTACATATCAGGAACACATAATTTTACGTCTGAACCATTCAATTTCTCAACATATGTTTGCCTCTAAATCAACACAGTGACTAAATGTTTGGATGCTAACCAAGCTCATAGTTAGGAAGCATGTGAGAATTTGGATACATTATGATTTCAAAAATAATGTAAATAACATATTTATTCTCAGGGATGTCTCTGTTATTTGTATTAGGGCCACTTGGCAGCACCAATTTCCAGTTGCAGCCACAGACATTTTATTTTGAAATATCCCACTCAAAAGTCTTTGCTTGCTACAACCTTTCCATCATTCCATTCATATTTTAGTATCTTGGGACCCATGTGGCTGAGTGTTCTAAAGCACTCACCATTATGGATCACCTGAAATTTGCATACCAAAGTATCCTTGGCATAGGGAGAAACACCAAATGACTTTTTCAACTGCTTCATGTCCAATGAAATAATATTTAATATTTTATATAATTTAGTCCTGCGTGGACATGTGTGGATGCAGAAATCTATCCTGTTCAGGCAGACATATTCAAGTCCTGTGTAGACATGTAATTGTTCCCTGTGTTGGTGCACCTATTTAACCTCATGTTAGCATAATTTTGTGCCTTGTGGACCAGTATTGTTGTTTGAGAATATACATCCATCCTGTACAGACAATTATTATAAAATGCTCTGATGCAGACATGTTAAAGTCCCTGTCTGTGCAAAGATCAGAATTTGAGATAAATTTATAAACATAGGACTCCAGACATATGTCTACATTACTTTAGCTTGAACTAGTGGTGAGTGATGTCTTACTTGTTTATTGAATGAAGAATAATAATGTGAATTGTGAATTTGTTTATGATTTAATATAGATCAATTGATATGTTTAATAACAGGTATTTGTGAGCATTTATTGCTTACTCCCCTTGTACACATGCACATAGAAGATAAACCTATCGCAAATTGTAACTGACAAAACTTCAACTTCTACTACACCAACATTTTCAACAGGCAACCACACAACTAATTTTGGCACACAGAATTAATTTTTGTAAAATTATGCATACAGTATGAATTTTGGTATGCAGTATTAATTTTGGTTAGATTATTTATTTGCATACAGTATGAATTGTGGTATACCATATTAAATTTGATATAGAGTATACATTTTTTAAACCTGCTTTCAAGGGATATCTGAAAATACATTGGAATAAGAATTATGAGAAAGGACAGTTAGAGAGGTTTGAAACTATAAGATTATGTGTTAAAAATTTTAAAAAATATTCATTTTGCAAAGAAAGGTTTCTAAGTCTAGGAACCGGGATTCCAGATATTTCTTCTTGTTATTACCCCTACCCTAGATTCTACACACCAACTACTAACAATACGGACCAAGACAGGCTGATAACAAATACACCAGCAGATCAGGTTGGATGCTTTTCACAGTCATACATAATACAAATTACATTACCTGTAATATTACAGTCATACATAATACAAATTACATTACCTGTAATATTACAGTCATACATAATACAAGCTACATTACCTGGAATATTGCAAAAGCAGACCTGGGTCTTGTATTTAGATTTTGCAAATTTAGTTTCACTAAAATGATAAAAATGATATGATAATGAAAACTGATTTACAAAACTTACTTCTCTGTCCTATGACTGGTCCCGTGCCTGTGTTTGGACCAATAGGTCTGTTAGAGCCAGTAATAACAGTGTGTGTTCCAACAGGAAGGACCTGTAGGGATCCAGGTGGTGCAGTGCCTGCGGGTCCATATCCCTGGATAGGAGTCATGGTTGCACCGTTTGGTAATATGCACTGTGGTGTCTTACAACATGAATCAGCAGGATCATCAATCAAGTTACAGAAGCTTGGTAATCCAGAGTAAGCTTGACATCTTAAAGTATAGTTAATGAAAAGATGTTAACAAGTATTCTTTAGATGTAACTATGGAAAACATAACTGAAAAAATTGCATTGAATTAGATATATTCAATGCAAGATCATCTTTTCAGCAAAATGGATATAATTTAAGTGTAAATGCCAATGATATTTTAATAATCATTCTCTTGATAATTCCAAACATAAACTGTGAAATGAGAGAAGAAATGTGTCAATATAACATGGCTGCATCTGCATTTTTTTTATTCTGCAACAGAAAGACAGTGTTGTACTTCACACCATAATGATCTGCATGGAAACAGCTAAAAATCCAACTTGCCTAAGGTCTTCTAATGTAAAACCTCATACCAAATTCACTTTAAGCCAATAAATCCTTTCAAAGTAACTAGGATGAAAAGTAAAGGCAAAATTCTAAGTCATCAAGGGCAATGACTCATAATTTTTCAAAAAATTGTTAAAACAGAATTTAACCTAAGTCTCTAATCTAAAGCATCATTCCCAATTTAAAATTTATTGGTTGAAAAGAAAATTTGTAGCAGATATGGGTAATCCAGTAATCCATACGATGTGGGCATTTAATGACAGTAATCACTTGATTACTTAATTATAAAACACAACATACAAGTCTGATAACTCAATTAACAAGGGACAAAAGTAGGTCAGTTAATTATTAACATAACAGTCGATTACCTGGCTATTTTCATCCATAAACAAAAATGAAAGCAATTGAAAATATCCACATTTTCTAAGTTATTTTATACCCTCCTTTCCCTTCCTCTGGAGCTATTTACACAATCTAAAGCCTTTTCTAATAACAGAGTTCAATTCACATGGAAAATGCAATGATGGGTACATGAACACAGCTGAATACACAGACACTCACATGGACAAACTTGGCTGATCACACCCTATCTCACTCATTGAATAGACTTGTTTTTAAATTGGGTACATAAAAAAGAGGTGGTGGTGGGTAAATAATCACAACCACACAGACAATAAATTAAAAAAATAAAAATAAAATCAATTAGAAAGCAGAATGGTCATTGTCTGAAGCAATCAATGCTCTTGTGATGAAATTTTGCTGGACTTAGCACATCTTTCCCTGAATTACAGATTACCTTTACCTCTAACAATGAATTACACTTGTATACTATTCTGACTGCATAGTATATATGGAGTGAAATGTGACTTTAAAGAAACATCTGCCAATATCATGAACTTGTCATGGAGTGAAATGTGACTTTAAAGAAACATCTGCCAATATCATGAACTTGTCATGGAGTGAAATGTGACTTTAAAGAAACATCTGCCAATATCATGAACTTGTCATGGAGTGAAATGTGACTTTAAAGAAACATCTGCCAATATCATGAACTTGTCATGGAGTGAAATGTGACTTTAAAGAAACATCTGCCAATATCATGAACTTGTCATGGAGTGAAATGTGACTTTAAAGAAACATCTGCCAATATCATGAACTTGTCATGGAGTGAAATGTGACTTTAAAGAAACATCTGCCAATATCATGAACTTGTCATGGAGTGAAATGTGACTTTAAAGAAACATCTGCCAATATCATGAACTTGTCGTGGAGTGAAATGTGACTTTAAAGAAACATCTGCCAATATCATGAACTTGTCATGGAGTGAAATGTGACTTTAAAGAAACATCTGCCAATATCAAGAACTTGTCAATAATCTTTAACAGACATGTTTGGACATTCTCATTCAAAGTAATGATGTGAATTAACTTTTATTTTTCAACAAGCATCTCTTCAATTTACTTACAGTAGAATGTATTGAGTTGTTCCACTTTATGTTCTTTATCTAACAGGCTCTACCACATCAATACTGACTTAATACAGCATCATCCTAACTATTGTTGCCATACAAATAATCAGTAATTGTCTGTACAACAATCAACTGCCCTAGAGATAGTCTTAAAATGAGACTAAACTGTATACAGGCACATATCATGGTGGTAAAGAAATGAATTATCCCTTGGGTTCAATGCATAGATGGGGAGATTTCATTAATTTGCAACAGTGTGACTATACTCAAAGGTCATTTACCTGCCAGTGCAATGGAATCTGTTGGCTGCTGGGTCATCACAGACACAGTCATACTGACAGCTGACCTGCCATCTAGAACCCTTAGCATGCTGAGTACCATCAGTGTATACACACATGGCTGAAGAGAGATGAGAAATTAACATAATCGCTGTATGCCACTCAAATCCTACCACGTGCTGATATGTAAGGCCTGCAAACCAATTTGATCACTAGAAAAAGTGTGAACATTATTTGATTTGGATTGGCATCTTGATGGACATTCTTGTATAATGTACATCACCTATCTGACTACATATCATATAAAAAAAAAAATATATAATAAGATATTTTTACAACAAAAGTAAAGTATGTACTCATTATCTCCTCACCAAGTTTTATAATTATAGGTATAACAATACATTTAATGCATGTCAAAAAATTCAATATAACTCAGTGCAGAATTTTAAATCCAGGACAGTACAAGATATGGTCATCAACTCAGTGCAGTCCAAGATATTACAAGATATGGTCATCAACTCAGTGCAAAACTTTAATCCAAGACAGTACAAGATATGGTCATCAACTCAGTGCAGTCAAAGACAGTACAAGATGTGGTCATCAACTCAGTGCAGTCAAAGACAGTAAAAGATATGGTCATCAGCTCTGTGCAAAACTTTAATCCAAGACAGTACAAGATATCATCATCCACTCAGTTCAAAACTTAATCGAAGACAGTACAATATATGGTCATCAACTCAGTGCAATCAAAGACAGTACGAAATATGGTCATCAACTCAGTTCAAAACTTTCATCGAAGACAGTATGAGATATGGTTATTCAACTCAGTTCAAAACTTTAATCGAAGACAGTACGAGATATGGTCATCAACTCAGTAAAGAACTGAAATGGTCATGAGGTAAGCACTCATTAAGACATACTGCATCATCAAGTTTCATGATTCCAGGTTTAACCATTATGTATACATTGTGCCATAAACCTGCGCTAAATGTAAAATGTTAACCAAAAACATGAATGTATTGAACACATGTCCATAGTTGGCTCACTCAGCCACTTCTCCAGGGTTAGGCTGGGTAGATTCTATAAAATCCACTCCAAACTACAGACTAGACCCTAGGACAAAATAACTGTTGAGCTGCAGTGATGCTTTATATGTGTATGATTTTGTCAGATGCTAGTCATAGTACAATAGAGCTCCTCTACTGCATTCAGCTGAGCTAATGATATAATTCATTACCCTGATCTGGTATTTTTCCACTGACCTTATATGATCTCATACCAAGTCTTCAGACTTAGTCCTTATCTACACACTCTAGCTAATGATATAATTCATTACCCTGATCTGGTATTTTTCCACTGACCTTATATGATCTCATACCAAGTCTTCATGTAACACATTCTAACTAATGATATTATTCCTAATGATATTATTCATTATCATGCTGACCTGGTATTTTTCCCATTGACCTATGGTCTTGTACCCTGTCTTCATGTAATACATTCTATTTAATGATTGTACAAGAAACTTCCCAGTGATAGGGTAAACTTCTAATGTCTGCATTGTAACAAATGTCTGCATTAAATGAAAATGAACCCAAACATTTTGCTAGGATAAACTATAAAGCATTGCTTTTGTCATTAAAAAGTTGATGCAATCAAAATGTAACATTTGAAATGAAACAGTATTTTTTCTGCATGAGCCCAAATGATTGCCAAAAAATATACTGAATGAAATTAAAACCTTTTTCTTTGAAAATTTTCTTAATTAATGGTGGCATAATTAGACAGTCAGTCAAAGAAGCAGAAGGTTTTGCTAATGTACTCACTTGGTGGTTGTACTGTGATTGTTTGACCAGTTCCTGAGACACCAGTTCCTGGGTTAGGCTGAAGAGTGAATGGCTGTACAGAACCTGAAATACCTGGTCCAGTGACTGGATTGTATGGTGGATTGGTGCCAGCTGGTCCAGTGCCAGAGCCAGGGTATGCTGTGTATGGTTGATGAGAGCCACTAATTCCTGGTCCAGTGGCTGGGTTGTATGGTGGATTAGTACCAGCTGGTCCAGTGCCAGAGCCAGGGTATGCTGTGTATGGTTGATGAGAGCCACTAACTCCTGGTCCAGTGGCTGGGTTGTATGGCACATTGGTACCAGCTGGTCCAGTGCCAGAGCCTGGGATTACAGTGTATGGTGACTGTGGAACTGGAGTGGCATAGGGGTTACACTTGGCCACCTGGCAGCAAGAGTCGCTGGGATCCTTTTCATAATAGCACTGAGGTGGCAGATAATAATATTTGGGACATCTGGAAAATATTTAATTACCATAGGTTATAATATTTGGGGCATCTGTAAAACTTTTTCATTACCTAAGGTAATAATATTTGGGATATCTGTATAACTATTTGGTTACCAAATGTAATTATATTTGAGACATCTGAAAAAATATTCTATTACCTTAGATAATAATATTTGGGACATCTTGAAAAATATTAAATTACCTTGGGTAATATTTTGGACATCTGGAAAAATATTCAATTATCTTTGGTAATAATATTTGGGAAATCTGGAAAAATATGAAATTACCTTAGGTAATAATATTTGGGACATTTGGAAAAATATTCAATTACCTTAGGTAATAATATTTGGGGCATCTGGAAAAAATATTGAATTTTCTTTGTTAATAATATTTGGGACATTTGGAAAAATATTAAATTACCTTGGGACATTTGGGACAGTTGGAAAAATATTTAATTACCTTAGGTAATAATATTTGGGACATCTGGAAAAATATTAAATTACCTTGGGTAATAATATTTGGGACATTTGGAAATATATTCAACTACCTGATGTAATAGTATTTGGGACATCTGGAAAAAATATTCAATTATCTTTGGTAATAATATTCGGGACATTTGGGAAAATATTAAATTACCTTTGGCAATAATATTTGGGACATTTGGAAATATATTCAACTACCTTATGTAATAAGATTTGGGACATCTGAAAAAAATATTCAATTATCTTTGGTAATAATATCTGGGACATTTGGAAAAATATTTAATTACTTTATGTAATAATATTTGGGTAATCTGGAAAAATATTCAGTGACTTTGGGTAATAATATTTGGGTAGTCTGGGAAAATATTAAATTACCTTGGGTAATAATATTTGGGACATTTGGAAAAATATTTGATTACCTTAGGTAATAATATTTAGGACATCTGAAAAAAATATTCAATTATCTTTGGTAATAATATTTGGGACATTTGGAAAAATATTAAATTACCTTGAGTAATAATATTTGGGACATTTGGAAAAATATTTAATTACCTTATGTAATAATATTTGGGTAATCTGGAAAAATATTCAGTGACCTTGGGTAATAATATTTGGGTAATCTGGAAAAATATTTAGTGACCTTGGGTTAATAATATTTGGGTAATCTGGAAAAATATTCAGTGACCTTGGGTAATAATATTTGGGACATTTGGAAAAATATTCAATTACCTTGAGTAATAATATTTGGGACATTTGGAAAAATATTTAATTACCTTATGTAATAATATTTGGGTAATCTGGAAAAATATTCAGTGACCTTGGGTAATAATATTTGGGTAATCTGGAAAAATATTCAGTGACCTTGGGTAATAATATTTGGGACATTTGGAAAAATATTAAATTAACTTGGGTAATAATATTTGGGACATTTGGAAATATACTCAACTACCTTATGTAATAAGATTTGGGACATCTGAAAAAAATATTAAATTATCTTTGGTAATAATATTTGAGACATTTGGAAAAATATTTAATTACCTTATGTAATAATATTTGGGTAATCTGGAAAAATATTCAGTGACTTTGGGTAATAATATTTGGGACATTTGGAAAAATATTCGATTACCTTAGGTAATAATATTTGGGACATTTGGAAAAATATTCAATTACCTTAGGTAATAATATTTGGGACATTTGGAAAAATATTCAATTACCTTAGGTAATAATATTTGGGACATTTGGAAAAATATTCAATTACCTTATGTAATAATATTTGGGACATTTGGAAAAATATTCAATTACCTTAGGTAATAATATTTGGGACATTTGGAAAAATATTTAATTACCTTAGGTAATAATATTTGGGACATTTGGAAAAATATTCAATTACCTTAGGTAATAATATTTGGAACATTAGGAAAAAATATTCAATTATCTTGGGTAATAATATTTGGAACATCTGTAAAAATATTCAATCAAATTGGTTTGTTTCATCTGACATATTATCTTGGAGCAAAAAGTGTATCTTTTTTTGTCAGTAATATGGGCCTAGATTGTACATGTTTTTAGGTTGTCAATTAAACATGTGCCCTTGTTTTCAAATAAAATGAATTTACATGAGGTTACAATTAAGGTTCACAATGATGCAAATGTAAACCGGTAAACCAGATATACACTTTCTACTATTTTTAAATTTAACTAAGAACAGAGTAAAATAATGTCTTCTGTATAGTTATTATTTGTTAGTTATTTCAGACAAATTAATTTTATTATATGAAGAAGAAAAAAAAAAAAAAACATTGTGAAATTCAGTAAATACTCATGATACTCGTGGTCCATATTGTCTGTTTTACTGATTACTAATACTAAATTGCATAGACACAGATCTATGCAGTCTGTTCTGCTAATTACTATCACCAAACTGCATAGACCCAGATCTGTGCAGTCTGTTCTACTGATTACTAATACTAAACTACATAGACCCAGATCTGTGCAGTCTGTTCTACTGATTACTAATACTAAACTGCATAGACACAGATCTGTGCAGTCTGTTTTACTGATTACTAATACTAAACTACATAGACCCAGATTTGTGCAGTCTGTTCTACTGATTACTAATACTAAACTACATAGACCCAGATCTGTGCAGTCTGTTCTACTGATTACTTATACTAAACTGCATAGACACAGATCTCTGCAGACGGAAGTTGGACAAAATTTTTAATAGAGCATATGTGACAGTATTTCATCTAGTAATGTGTTGTTGTTCAGAACTAAAAGCAATCAATCAATCAATTTTGCTGAATCTAGCTTCTATTACACTAGGCACAGATCTCTGAGAGTCTATAAACCTTGCCAACTGTATCTGCAATTTAACTAATCAATGAATTGATCAATTAATCATTTCTGAGGTTGGTTTATAGGCAGTTTTTTTCCACACATTATTGGCTATAATGCAGAGGACAAAGGATGCAAAGGCAGCCGACCTTGATGGTATTGAATCCATGACCTATGATCTACTATGACTCTATTTGATTATTAAATATATACCTACCTTTCTGTACATCTGTACATTCCTCTAGATGCATCCAGACATTCACACTTGTATTGGCAACCATCATCCCACTTCTGGTTCTGGTTGTAGGCTGTGCCTTTGTATACACATGCAGCTGAAAGAAACAGCCAACAGTGTAACCACTTTCCCTACATCCCTCTCTGGCATGAAGGACTAACAATCTTAAAAAGTTGCTGGTCCTCCAGAACATTTACTTGCACTCTAGATATGCATAACTAAAAGCTTGGCACCAGATACTTGTCAGCTTTACTAAACAAAAATCATTGTTGGGCTGGCATGAATGAACTACTTTGTAATACTGATAAACAATTATCACTGTTGGGCTGACATGAATGAACTAATTTCTAATACCGATAAACAGTTATCATTGTTGGGCTGACACAAATGAACTAATTTGTAATACTAAACAATTATCATTGTTGGGCTGGCGTGAATCAACTAATTTGTAATACTGATAAACAATTATCATTGTAGGGATGGCAAGAATAAACTAATTTCTAATACTGATAGTTGGGTAAAATATATTGATAGTATTTGCTGAATCACATTTTTTTTAATCACAAAATGAATTTTAAAAATAGCACATGATGACTACATTGTTTAACAATTATTGCCCTCAATTATTTAAGATATAAATTCTCCTATTGATAAAGGGAATTAATAATTACCCTGGCTCATTTATCATTGCGAATGTTATCAACATAAACAATACTTAGCATTTATGAATGTAAATGCAACAGATAAACAATGACCTTGAACTTGAACAAAGCGATAAAAGAAAATGTCACTCACAGCTAAATCCAGCATTGCTTGAGCTTGGATTGTATGGTACGAGATTGTTGGTATTGCCAGTTCCAACACCAGTGAAAGAACCTGAGATGGCTGTCGGGATAATGATAGATGGTACTGGAGTAGGATAAGTGGCACCTGGTGGTAATGTGGGTGGTTTCTGTGTTGATACTCCTGGTGGGGCAGGTGTTGGGGTGGGTGGCATTGGGGTCGGGATGTTGTTACAGTCAGGGACAATACAACAAGGATCATTTTGGTCTGTCCTCAATACACATGTGCTGGGTAGATTGCTGTATGTTGGGCATCTATAAAGAATCACAAGTTGATAGAATCTGATATTTTAAAAGCAAAATATTTAATTTTTAGCATCTTCAAATCTTTCCAAATCTAATAAATTTTGTCAGGTCAAACATAGATTTTTTTGTGTATTACACAATAGACATATACTGTATTTCTTTTAATATTATAGTATATTCCATGTGAATGGTGCTACAAGTTTAGTTTTCTCACTAAGTTCATATTTTGCATAAATTATTCTCACATTTATTTGAAGCAAAGTGGAACTGGAATGTATTTTATCTGTCTTAACAGTGTGCCAGGTAAGTTTTGTGTTCAACTTCACTGTATTTACTTACCCAGAAATTTTCAGGTTAGAAAAATACTACACATATTATTGTTCATACTGGTCTCATAAATTGCCAAGGAAAATCATGCATGCTACATGTATTGTTTCATATGATTAAAGAGTGTAATACATGCTTTATTGGCAAACCGCTTTTAGTGAGTAGGCGACCTTTATATACAGGAAAATGTACACTCACATATTTGATTGGGATTATTTGTACTTGACCTTTATACAAGTGGGTAACTGTTAGAAACATTTTTGATATATTTTCTTTGAGTTCTGTAGCACAAAAATGGCATTGAGGGATTAAAAAATATTTTTAAAAATAAAGTAGTGGAAAATATATTTTACCTTTGGAGGCATGTATAGAAGCCCCTGGACACGTCTTCACATTTGCATTTTAACTTACAACCATCATCCCAGGTCTGTCCTTGTGTGTAGTATACACCACTGTATACACAAAAACCTGAATAAAGGATATTTACTGATTTTAAAACACGCAAACATAATGTTTTATTTTATGAAATTTGTTTCTTTTTTCTTAATTTTTTTTATATAATAATGGTATTAACTATGAAAATTGTGTTTGTATCAATCATATAAGGGGTGTAATTTATTTTTTATATAATAATGGTATTAACTATGAAAATTGTGTTTGTATCAATCATATAAGGGGTGTAATTTATTTTTTTATATAATAATGGTATTAACTATGAAAATTGTGTTTGTATCAATCATATAAGGGGTGTAATTTATTTTTTATATAATAATGGTATTAACTATGAAAATTGTGTTTGTATCAATCATATAAGGGGTGTAATTTATTTTTTATATAATAATGGTATTAACTATGAAAATTGTGTTTTTATCCATCATATAAGAGGTGTAATTTATTTTTTTATATAATAATGGTTTTAACTATGAAAATTGTGTTTGTATCAATCATATAAGAGGTGTAACTTATTTTTTATATAATAATGGTATTAACTATAAAATTGTGTTTGTATCAATCATATAAGGGGTGTAATTTATTTTTTATATAATAATGGTATTAACTATGAAAATTGTGTTTGTATCAATCATATAAGGGGTGTAATTTATTTTTTATATAATAATGGTATTAACTATGAAAATTGTGTTTGTATTAATCATATGTAATTTATTTTTTACTGAGATATGCTTAAATATTACTTTTGCATATTATGTGAATGTCACTATAAAATAATAATTATAATAAAAAGATATTATAATGTAATTATATTATAATTGTTATGATGTAACTTTTCTCCTCTTCATTTTCAAATTTGTTTTACCTCAGGCATAGGAGCGATTATTTTTATTATTATTATTATTATTATTATTATTATTATTATTCAATTAGACACCCAGCTGTAGGTTTCTAGCTTTGCTTTTTTCTTTATCAGACTGTAACTAAATAGTTTTTACAAAACTGGTTTCTAATTAAATTGCATATTCTATTTATCTTGATATATAAAATGTATGCAAAAAATAAAACATGTTTAAAGTGAAGGTTTTAAAATAAAAAAATTTATGCCTGGTGGTGGAGTAGCATATGGTCCAGCATTTGGTGCTGGGGTGGGTGATCCTGGTCTGGGACTTGGTCCAGCATTTGGTGCTGGGGTGGGAGACAGGAAAGGTATCACATATGGAGCAGCAGTCATCACACCTGGTCTAGGTGTAGGTATTAGGTTAGGCTGTGGTGTTGGGTAGCCAGTTGGGAATGGTGTTGGATTGATATAGTCACAGTATGGCTTCTGACAGCAAGGATTCTTGGGATCTTGTAACAGTATGCATTGTTGAGGAATACTGCTGTATCTTGGACATCTTTGAAATAAAACAAAACAGGAATCATGTAAAGTGTTTCCTTATTAACTTTATTCAGAATAAAGGTTTAACTTGGGACATAATCAATACATTTAATTAAAAAAATGGTAA
The DNA here is from genome assembly GCA_029339505.1 of Unio delphinus. NCBI lineage: Eukaryota > Metazoa > Mollusca > Bivalvia > Unionida > Unionidae > Unio > Unio delphinus. The sequence continues at coordinate 15,638,459 of JAQISU010001238.1, forward strand.
ATACTTGCAATACTAAAAGGATAGACCTATTCAGCCTTATTATAGAAGGAATCAATAACTATAATGGAATGGTTTCGATGTAGAAAGAAATCTATTTAACACTTAGTTACAACTGTTAAATGCACCGTGATTTATGTATTGTCCAACCCCTCTTATAAAGACTCCCCTTCTGCATCAGAAAGAGGAGTTGCTTTTTTTTTTTTGGGGGGGGGGGATAATACAGATGAAATAACAACATATATACATGTACAATGAGAAGCATAACTCATTTTTATACATTTATTATTTTCACTTATAGCTCACAGGATATTTATCAGGTCACATGTGTGCAATATCAATGTTATTTTTATAAAATGCTACATTATCAATCGTAATGCAAAACCCATAAATTCCAGACACAAAAACCTGTTGTAACTATTCCTGCATTTTAGTTTTTCCACTCACTGCACATCAGTGTATACTGGCAATGTTTATTTAAATCTTTCAAATATCAAATGTCTCAGGAGTGATCAAAAGAAACTCCCTCATATTGTTTTGTCAAATTTCTTTCCTTTTTCCTTCTAAACTGAGAATGTCCATCAACAACAATTTATACATTTTGAAATAATTTAAACTTCTTTGGCAATTTGTAGTTATCACACAAGATGCCTAAAATTTACAAAGGAAATCATGTGATCAAGTTTTTTTTCTTTTCTTTTGTCATCAGTCTGATAGTCTTTGAGTAGGAAGCCACTAAGGTAAACATCCATTTTACTATCTGGTGACTGGATGTCATGCTGACATCATTAGAACCATACTGTATTTAATTGTAATATTCATCTCAAATGCTTTGTCATGATAGCATTGATTAATCTTGTGTAAAAGCATTTCATTAAATAATTAAATACATACTTCTCCATACAGCGATACTGTCCAGTGTGTTCGTCAATACATTCACATTCATAGTCACATCCATCATCCCATTTTTGGCCTTGCTTGAAGACAATGCCCTTGTACATGCAACCTGCAGCAATGAAATATTCAACTGTGATTTGTTAAATATCTGAAAGGAATAAATTAGTTTAACTTGTTGCCCATGAACACCACAAGACCCATGAAATGTGTTTTGTTACAAGCCATAAATTGTAATAAACAGATAGACATGTCACTGACACATGCTACATTTCACTAAGGTTGTGTGGATTAGCACTTTTAAGCTTACCATAAACTATCTGCATCAGTGTATATTACAGGAGCATTTGGCAAACTGTTTGTCCTTTTGTCCCGTATTAATTGTGAGTTTAAACATTATTTTTTAACTAACACATAGCATGTATGCAATAAAATGTCCAACCCCATAAACTATATTTTTTAATGTTTTTTCTGTGTTTAACTCTGGTTTTGGATTTTCCAAACATCTTAAATTTGCAGAGTATGTCAGAAGTTTAGGTTGAAACATCATCAATTTATGCAAAATCTTCTTTTGTGTTTTCTTGTGCTTTTACTTAAGGGTGGGCCAAAATTGAATACCAGTCATTGTTTGACAACATAAATCTTTCTTTTCTCTTATATTATTACTTTTATAGTGGCATCAACAGTTCCATGAAGAGCCTTCAGTTTACATTTGCTTATGTACTTCTAGCCAAAAGCATGAACACTAGAATGCACTGGAAGAACACACAGATCAGACAAATAAAATTCACTCACTTCTGATATAGTCACTTAGGACACTGACATTGCAAATGGTTTCAATGACTTGTTCGCAAAAATTACAACAAAATTAAAAGAACTAGCAATAGAAAACAACTTAAATGAACTGAAAAGGTTATGCTGCAGTAATTTTCTCTAATGAGGTATGTTTATCTATCCCACCAGTATCACAAATCTTTGTTAAAATTGTCTCAGTGAACTTGATACCAAGAAATGTACAGGCATTGATCAGATTGGTCCATGACTCATTAAATATTCTGCCTCTGCTATCTTAGATGGCATAACATTCATAATCAATTTAAGTATTGCAACTTCATCTGTCCCGAAAATATAGAAAACTACAAAAGTAACTCTTATTCACAAATCTGGTTCTAAGGATGATGTTGATAACTCAATTCTAGGTCCATTACTATTTATTTTATTTATTATCTGGTTCTAAGGTTGATAACTCAATTCTAGGTCCATTACTATTTATTTTATTTATTATCTGGTTCTAAGGTTGATAACTCATTTCTAGGTCCATTACTATTTTTTTTATTTATTATCTGGTTCTAAGGTTGATAACTCAATTCTAGGTCCATTACTATTTTTTTTATTTATTATCTGGTTCTAAGGTTGATAACTAAATTCTAGGTCCATTACTATTTATTTTATTTATTATCTGGTTCTAAGGTTGATAACTCAATTCTAGGTCCATTACTATTTATTTTTTTTATTAATGACCTATCACTTTCCTAAGTGACTCAAATTCATCTAAAGCAGATGACTAAAGCAGATGACACAACATTGCCACAGATCCAAAATACAAAACATGAATTCAAAATTTCATTACAAGATGGCCTAAATAAAATGGACAACTGGTGCATGTGCAATTGCATGGTGGTAAATACTGGGCAAACATAATGTACTTACTTCAACACAGAAAAAAGGACAACTCTTGATAGTGATAACTATATCTGACATGGAAGGATACAAATTTGCAAATGGTCTGACATGATAGACTACTAGGTGTTTTGTTAGATAATAACATATCATGGACTGAACATATTATATCAAACATATCAGTAAAAAAAGTCAGTTCATGTTTATGGCTTCTCAGCAAGATAATACATTTCCTCAGTGAAAAGCATGGAAAACAATTTTATAACAGTTACATACAACCTATTTAGACAACAGTATTACAATATGGGGTAATTCAAATGATAGAAACATAGCAAATCTGACACATCTTCAAAAATGAGCATTTGGGCTATATCAATCCAGAAAGAAAGCAAGAAAAATTGAGCTGGTAAGTAAAAAATATCACCTTTTAAAGACAAAATCCATTTGAGAAAAGCCAAATTAATGTACAGGATATCTAATAATAGTGCTCCTGAATATTTACAATCAATATTCCAGTATAGGCTACCTGACAATACTCCCCACCCCCATGACCCATATCTACTAAACAGTATAAAATTCCCAAACCAAATAAGGAATTTTTTTTAAAAAAAGTTTCCAATACTCTGGGATTTTGCTCTGGAATAATTTTCCAATTGAGATTAGAAATGTCCACTCTATTTCCTTCTTCCAAACTCAATATATCCAGTGGCTTCTGAGATGCTGCTAAAATAAATAAATTCCTTTGTATGAGGGCCTCGAGATAGATTAGTTCTTAGCAAATGTGTTGGTCTCTTTCAATAAAATCATTATTAAGATCATTATCATTATTATTATTATTATTATTATTATTACTGAAGTGAGATTCACATCAATAATACCATATCTTCAGAAAACTTCAAACTGGTAAATGCTTACAAAATTCAAATCCGGAAAAACTGAAGGTTTATTTCTTTGATTTTGCAAATATGAATTACTATATTACATTTTCATGCATTTAATACATGTAACTTGCCAAGGTTGAGAAAATCATGAAAATGAATCTACTCAGATCTTCTTGCATTTATCATAAGCCTATCTCAAAAGTAACCCAACCCAAATAATAAACCAAAGATGAATTACTGATAATTTTATAGCCTTGGTTTATTTATGTATTTTTAATGTATGATAATAGTTTTGCCTCTCACCTGTCTTAGGCATCGGTGAAGGAACAAGCCCAGATGGTGGGTAGGGAGTTGGTGACATTCCTGGGCCCAGAGTTGGTGGATGCAAAGTAGACACTCCTGGCTGTGGTGTTGGGTATGGGTTGGGTGTAGGTGCCATTGTAGGAACCTTGCCAATTCCTGTCACCACAGCAAGTGGGCTACCAGTGACATCAATAAAACCTGGGGTTGGCACAGCCATACCCATTGGTGTTGGCAATGGACATTCAGGTCTCTCACAGCATGCTGGATCTTTGGGGTCAGGGATTAGGTAGCATGCAGTTGGCAGGTTGGGATAATCACCACATCTGGAAGATTTGAATGAACATGTAAAGAATCAAGTGTAAATCACTACTTTAATGACATTAGAAAAATCTAGCACAATAAGGTCTAATCAACAATATATCATACATCTTTCCTCAACAATAATTTCAAAAAGTTTTGGTTTCCTTCGAAAAACTTTGTGTGCTAAAATATTTGCAACTGAAAGTATTCTGCAGATAGTTTAGTTCTTAAGACATTGATCTTTTGCATGTGACATTGGAAATTTAAAAAAAGACAGGGATATTTTTTGCTTCATCTGTTCTTATATCAGATTAAAATATCCTGAAGGTAACTCAGTCCCGACAGAAGCTGGAATAAGTTCTCCTGTTAGAAAGACTTTAACTTTTTAAATAACATGAGACCCCACTTTGCTCTAGATTACCATTAGTTTCACTACAAAGTGAAAATAACATTGAGCTATAAAGTAACTTTAACACAGATCTTTAGTATATATGCACAACTTTCTCCAAGGTGCAAACTGGATAAGCAATGTATTAAAACCAGACAATATCATATGAATATGTGGATAAGATCAGGCTGGATAAGCAATGTATTAAAACCACACAATATCATATGAATATGTGGATACAGTCAGGCTGGATAAGCAATATATTAAAACCACACAATATCATATGAATATGTGGACACAGTCAGGCTGAATAAGCAATGTATTAAAACCACACAATATCATATGAATATGTGGATACAGTCAGGCTGGATAAGCAATATATTAAAACCACACAATATCATATGAATATGTGGACACAGTCAGGCTGGATAAGCAATGTATTAAAACCACACAATATCATATGAATATGTGGACACAGTCAGGCTGGATAAGCAATGTATTAAAACCACACAATATCATATGAATATGTGGATAAGATCAGGCTGGATAAGCAATGTATTAAAACCACACAATATCATATGAATATGTGGATAAGATCAGGCTGGATAAGCAATGCATTAAACCACACAATATTGTTACATTCTTAGGCTTGAATAAACAGTAACATAGAAAGAATGAAAATAACAAGCTTGTAAAAACTTAATAAACAATTTATTGAGCACAAATATTTTCCAGAAAAGAAAATAAACTTACGGTTTTAAGAATCAATTCCAAAATCAATCCAAAAATAATTCAAAATATAATCCACTAGTGTAATTGCAAAAGTCCTGGTAATAAAATGTCCTAATAATTCCAAGTTCGAATCTTATTGAAGCATCCAAGATGGAAGACAATGTCACGTGATGAAGTCAGTTCTGGTCTATTGAAATTCAATGAGCACAATTATTTTCCAGATAAATAACAAAATAAATCCTCTTGATCCAAACAAATTGAAATAATTTCCAGTACGAGTTAATTTAAAAAAACTCAAAACGAAACACAACTTAGTATTCAAACAGCCCAACTTCTACTCAATAGATTGCTCTAAAACATCATTTATATACCTGTTTTTACGTAAACAATGAAGGGGTCACATGATCTTCTAGAATCTTTAGAACAAATTTACATTAAAAAAATCTCGTACACACCGTATGACCCAGATGAGAATCAGTTATTTTTACTTTCAAGAACTAAAAATAGAAAGATGTTTACAACAAAGCTCCATAATGTCCTTGGAATGATCCAATCATTTTAAAAAATTGTTTACAACTCTGAAGCTAGTTCAGAAATGAGTTCAACATGTGGTGTTTATTTGTAAAGTACAAGTCATCCCTTTTTTTAAAAGAAATATCTCCCAATAAATGAATCTTAAACTTAAAATGTCAAATTTGAATCTGACAAACAAACAGTTAAAACAAAATTAAATGACTTAAATCAAATATACGAAACAATATCATATGAATATGTGATACAATCAGGCTGGATAGGCAATGTATTAAACCACACAATATCATATGAATATGTGGATAAGATCAGGCTGGATAAGCAATGTATTAAACCACACAATATCATACAGATAGGCACACAGATGAAAATGACAATAATGATGTAGATATTATTTTATGGACATAGTTTAGTCAGATAGATTAGCATTGAAACCATAGAAGAAATTGATCAACAAAAAGATAAGGGATTTGAAAATGGTAGGCTGATAAGAAGGTTCTGCAGAATGTAATGTCTGATCATGTAGGTTTTTGCTTATAGAAGCATGAAAGAAATCTTAATCATGCTTTCTATTTTAAGCTATGCAATGGATTGCTATATTTTCTGAGTGAAATAATGTTGATAATTTTTTTAAGGAAAATATCTTACTGCCCATCAATAGTAAATAATAACGTAATGACTAAACAGTTTGGAATTATTTAAAGATACTTATGTTAGTATAGAAAGTATATTCATTATTTTTTAAAATTCCTATTTTACTTTGAATGGGGAAGGAAAATGTTATTAATTATATAACTGTACACAACACATAGCGAAACAAAAACCACTGAAATTATCATATTGAGTACATTAAGAGTTCTACTATTGTATTTGTAATGCATACCGCTAACTAATACATGTGAGCATAAAATTAAAATAAAAAATTTGCTTGCTCCAAGTGAATAATGGATATGTTTTTCAGATCTGTATTTCCTTATTTTCTTCTTCTACTTCTCTTTCTTCCAACCTTACTCTCTCTCTCTCTCTCTCTATAACAGTGATGTCACAATCCAATGTTTCCATTTCACTCATGAAATGTTTCCAAAACTGTGGATATCCTGTATTTACTAATTTAAGTTTCAGTTGAAAAGAGCAGCTGATGAAGAAGACATATGACTTTAATAAATTCTAACACAGCATCTTAACATTTTTGACAATGACAAAGATCCAGCTGCCATCATTGTTGAGAAAACTGTGACACAAAAGCAGTCAGACAAACAAAGATATAGATATACAGTGACACAAACTTGCTAATTTTTTCTAATTATGGCAAGTGGAAAGAAATTGAAAATCTTGTTAGACTGAATACTTCGTCAATCTTACAAAAAATAGCCAGATGTATCCTTAAACCATATTGAAGATATTATGAAATGGTGAGGTAGGTGTCAAACAACCACAAAAATTAGGAGTTTTCTCCTATCATGAAAGTTGACAAGTATGCCTCAAATGACCTTGACCTGACAAGATTTGAACCAATATCTTTATACACAAACCAAAGCAAACTTTTAACATGTTTCCTTTTTGTTTTGAATTTCTGACATTCCATAAAATGGAAAAATGGAAAGCTCTAGATGTTATTCAGCTGGAGAGAGAGAGAGAGAGAGAGAGAGAGAGAGAGAGAGAGAGAGAGAGAGAGAGAGAGTGTGTGTGTGTTTGTGTGTGTGTGAGAAACAAATATTGCAATTTCAGAGCCAGTGACATTGACTTTAGACCTATGAGCTCCCATAGGAACTACTACTGTCTGAGTGAAATATATCTATGAAATCTTTTGAAAACTGGATTCATGTCATTTGAGTTACTATGCAAAAACCAAGTATACAAGTTCTCATGCAATCTCCTTGACCTCTGATCTATTTATTGAAGACTCAATAAGGAACAGCCCTTCTTCAAGTATTATGCAACTATTAAGTTGATAAGAATTGAGTTTGGGAAATCGGAACATCGACTTATCATATGGAATTCAAATGACAATTTCAATGTCAGCGATCTTGACCTTTGACCTCTGGGCCCAAGAATCAATAGTTACTTTTTGAAAGGAAACCTAAAAAGTATAATATTGCTTCCAGTAACCTTGACCTTTCAGCCACATAATCAACTGGAAGTGTATTCTATATAAGTTATTTGATGCAAATGAGGTAAAGGAAACTTGACTCATCATGCAAAATGTAAAATAACATATTTAGTACTAGCAGCCTTGACCTTAGACTTAGCAGCTCCCAAATTGATAGATTTCTACCTCTATCAATGGGCAAGGCACATACCATATTTAAAAAAATGACAACAGCAAACTTAAGTTATATTACAGAAATTGTCTAAGGATGGAAGGATACAATGTAAATGTCATTTCCATGCAGCATCAGTCAGAGGTATATAAGAAAGGAATAAGTTTATATAAAAAAAAAAGGAAATCACCTTTGTTGACATCGGTAGAAATTGGTGCTTGCATTCTCACATCTACAAATGGCATTACATCCATCATACCACAGTTGACCCTGCTGGTAGACATCACCATTGTACGTACATACCTCTGCATTAAAAAGAAATAAAAAATTTAATAGTATTAGAATAAATGATGAAGATGTGTGAAATGTTTACTGCCTACATCAGCATAAATAAGCAAGGGATGCAGGTCAAACTCACACCACTTTGAGATGTGAAAGTGTTATTTGACTGTCATTCATACATTATAATACAAAACAAGAAAAAAGTCATAACATTTCTGACCAATACAATTTTTCAGTTGTTGATATCAAGAAAATATTTGCTGTGAATTCACTTTTTGTTATGGTAACAATTTGTGTGGATTTTGTGGCTAACTGATTAAGGGAATAAATGAGATTTTTCATCGCATAATAGCCTCTTGAGTACAATTAGCTCTTAAAGCCTTAAACTGAGGAAATCATGTTGAAAACTAAGATTGGAAAAGATGGGCATTCTGGGGTCATGACTGTTCTAAATGAGCAACATTCCATATAAAGACATGGAGATGATCAACAGGGCCCATAACTCTGTCTAAAATGGAGAAGATTACACAAATCTCATTTTAGCAACTGTAAGTCTGTGCAACAATGTTCACTTTCAGATTGCATCAAAATATGTTGAATAATTCTTGAATTATGCTAATTGCAAGCAATATTCCAATTAAAGAGATGAAGTTTGTTTACAAGGGCTATAACTCTGTCCTAAATCGTACAGATGATACAAAACCCATAATAGACACATCTTACCAAAATCCATCAAAATCCACTGAACAATTCTTGAGTTATGCTGATTGCAAGAAATATTCCAAGTTTCAATGTAAAGACAAGAAATCGCTTGACAAGTAACATAGCTAATTTGTTTAAAAAATTTGTAATGTGGCATAACTCTGTTGAAAAGGTAGTAGATGAGACTAAACTCATAAAAGATGCATGTAAATATATGGAACAATGTTCATACCAAACATCATCAGAATATGTTATTTGGTGCTATGCCAGTTTCAAGCAACATGCTATGTGAAAATATTACATTTTTGGCACAGTTTTCTTTGTTGTCTAATAGTACATTACAGCCAAGATATTAGGTTTTTGTCACAGTTTTCTTTGTGGTCTGATAGTACATTACAGCCAAGATATTAAGTTTTTGTCACAGTTTTCTTTGTGTTTTGATAATACATTATAGCCAAATTATTAAGTTTTTGTCATAGTTTATTTTGTGGTCTAATATTGCATTACATCCAAGATATTAAGATTTGTCCCAGTTTTCTTTGTTGTCTAATAGTACATTACAGCCAAATTATTAAGTTTTTGTCATAGTTTGTTTTGTGGTCTAATATTACATTACAGCCAAGATATTAAGATTTGTCACAGTTTTCTTTGTGGTCTGATAGTATATTACAGACAAAATATAAAGTTTTGGTCACGGTTTTCATTGTGGTCTGATAGTACATTACAGCCAAGATATTAGGTTTTTGTCACAGTCTTCTTTGTGGTCTGATTGTACATTACAGACAAAATATAACGTTTTGGTCACGGTTTTCATTGTGGTCTGATAGTACATTACAGACAAAATATAAAGTTTTTGTCATGGTTTTCTTTGTGGTCTGATAGTACATTACAGCCAAGATATTAGGTTTTTGTCACAGTCTTCTTTGTGGTCTGATTGTACATTACAGACAAAATATAACGTTTTGGTCACGGTTTTCATTGTGGTCTGATAGTACATTACAGCCAAGATATTAGGTTTTTGTCACAGTTTTCTTTGTGGTTTGATAGCACATTACAACCAGTGTCTCTGAAGAAGAAGAACCTGGTTTTCAAAAAATACCAACTGATAGGAAGTTATTGTCAAGCTTTCCATATACCATGTTGACCAAGCCCAAGATTCATACTCATTCCGACAGAGGGGAGATACCAGTGATCTGTGAGTGAATAAGCCACTCAGCCACCCAGGGTTAGATACTTGTCATGGCCTTAACTCTTCTCAAACATGTAGATGAGACAAAACCAATAATAAGCTCATGTAAGACCATGTTTATATAAAAATTTCTATCAGAATATTAGAATGGTTAGTGCACTACTGTGGTTACAAGCAATATCCCATGTGAATATATTAAGTTATTTTAAAGGGCTATAACTCTCTCCAAAAAATATGTTGTCAAAGACAAAGCCCATAAAAAGCAGATGAGTTATGCTGGTTACAATGATCTGCTATAGTAGAGATTTAAAAAAGGTAACAATGACAATAATACCTTCAAAACTGAACATGAAAGACAAAACATGTAAATGACACATGTACATGTAATAAACAATGCACATACTGAATGTCATCCAATTTTGTGTAATGGTTGCAGAGCTTTGTTGGTCAAAGGAAGTGTGAATGGCTTGACATATGGACTAACAGATAGAAGGAAAATGTTATTACGCTCCCATTTCTTGATGCAGGCCCCTAATTAAGATGCAATATGTTTTGCATCTCTCAAAAAATTTACAATATTTAATAGAAAAGATGGTCAAGTTAGGATCAGTACCTATGCAAAATATAGGCAAGAGAATAAATGATATTGTTTCATTTTTTTCAACAAAGTCGGATATTGTCTGATAAACAACAGACTTTGTCTGCACGCTACTTACCGGTAGGACTTGCATAAATAAAAAGCAAAATAAAAAGTATTATTGATATTTTATTTTATTTGTTAATTTTACTGCACAGCCATGTGATGCAAATCTACACTTACGCTGTCTACATTAAACATGAGAACATGACATGTGCTTCCCAAGCATTTACGTCACTACGATCTAATATTTGTCACTCGTGTCCTCTTAGATATGGGAATAATCTTTACAATGTTAGAAGAGAGGTTACACATGACAGAAATGGCTACCTCTAAGAAAATGAAAACTAAAGGTTAAAGTTGAAATCTGTTCATCATAGCGTTTTATATAAAAAAAAAGGAGAAAAATGAAGTTATTCTAATGTGTGCTGTGCACTAGTCTCTCAAGTGGCTCATGAGACTATGGGTACATGATTTAAGGCTGCCAAGATGGTCAAGTATTCATTCATTGATTACCTTTTTATTAATTTTCATGTCAGAAAATATTAGTAAACCCTGTGGTATTTCAGACTGAGATTCTGAATCAGTTATTAACTAAATGCTGCATAACTAATGAACTAAGCCTATGTCAGACTATGTAATAACCAATCCCATGCCAGACTATGTAATAACCAATCCCATATCAGACTATGTAATAACCAATCCCATATCAGACTATGTAATAACTAAGCCTATGTCAGACTATGTAATAACTAAGCCTATGCCAGACTATGTAATAACCAATCCTATGCCAGACTATGTAATAACCAATCCTATGCCAGACTATGTAATAACCAATCCTATGCCAGACTATGTAATAACCAATCCCATATCAGACTATGTAATAACCAATCCCATGCCAGACTATGTAATAACCAATCCCATGCCAGACTATGTAATAACCAATCCTATGCCAGGCTATGTAATAACCAATCCCATGCCAGACTATGTAATAACCAATCCTATGCCAGACTATGTAATAACCAATCCCATATCAGACTATGTAATAGCCAATCCCATATCAGACTATGTAATAACCAATCCCATGCCAGACTATGTAATAACCAATCCCATGCCAGACTATGTAATAACCAATCCTATGCCAGACTATGTAATAACCAATCCCATATCAGACTATGTAATAACCAATCCCATATCAGACTATGTAATAACTAATCCCATATCAGACAATGCAGTAACCAATCCCATATCAGACTATGTAATAACCAATCCCATGTCAGACAATGCAGTAACCAATCCAAAGTCAGAATATGTAGTATCCAATCCCATGTCAGACTATGCAGTAACCAATCCCATGTCAGAATATGTAGCATCCAATCCCATGTCAGACCAAATAGCAGCCATGTCAGACGATGTAGTAACTAATCCCATGTCTGACGATGTAGTGATAAAATCAGTACCAACCAAATCACTCAAAGATTCTTACCCAGCATTTTGAAAGTGAAGGTAATGAAAACTAAAATTAAAAGGTTGGATACCTTGTGCCTTTAAATTTTAAACATTCCCAATGAACTTATTTCAACCAACACCTAACTGGATCCTTGTCGCTAGTCAGTAAACTGTTTAACACTTTCAAATACATTGTATAATCATAGGACATTAACACCACAATGGTTTTGATTGGGTATTCTTCCAAAAAAATGATTTGATCATTAAGTTTTCATTTGATGAAAATATCTTACCAGAATACAAGTTATAATATTAAAAATGTCCATTAGTTCTTTTTAGCGCTATCGCTATAATAGCAGAGTGAAAGTTTTGGTAAACCCAATTCTCAAAATCTTGATCTAATGTAATGAACCCAGGCTTGTATATCATAAAAGCTGCCCAGGTCAAAATATCTTATTGCAATCTCAAGAATAAAGAGTCTGGTAGACATCCTAAGATTACAGATTCTATCAAATATTTCATCAAAATAGGGGCCAGATCCAAAATGGAAAATTCCTTAGAGCAGCCCTTCCCTTGCATACTAGATAATTTATCATGTCGGTATTTTTTCAAGACAAAAATTAGCAACTATTTTTGACAATTAGGCCATAATCTCAACATTATTGTGACTCCCTCCATATAGTTGGCTTACAAGAAAACGGACATCTAGATTAAATCATAAATATTGGTGTGATGTATCAAATTCCACACATGGGGAGCAGCAGAGTGGGTGAACAGACTTTCTCTAATTGGGGTATATTTTAAGAAAAAATATTCTAAGTCTCCATTTGCCAAACTGAGACTTAACAATTTTAGAGCTCTGTTTGTCAAACGGAGCCTTCCTCAAGGGTAAAAAAAAAAGACGCCATTTAGTTGACGTTCACCTCCTCGGCTGCTAATGCGCTAACTAAATATTTGATCAAGTCCGATACGATATCTTGTCCGAGGGTCTGATAAATTTATCGTTACAAATCCGTGTGGGATTGTCTGAGCGTGGCTAAAGAAATTTCTAAATCGATTATGATCCATATCACCACCGCACCAAGTTTGCCAAATATTTCTAAGAGTATGAGTATCAACTCCGTTAAATACACACAGCATATTGCAGTTATCTCTGATCACTTTTGGTATTTGAGTGTAACGTTGAGTGATATATATCACATCGGTGTTTTTATGTCTGCCTCTGGAAAATATTCTAGCAGGATTCTTTTGATTATCTAACATAATATCATCATATACGACTAAATTGTTAATACTTCCATCAATATCATCAATACTAGGTGCCTCTTCGATATCGGTTATAAACTCAATAACACCATCGCCGTTAATTTCTTGCCGGCATCATTAAAATCCTTTAATACTTCATAACATCGTTGATCGTCTACACTCGGAGCAATCATGTACAATTTATCCCACTTCATCCATCTCGTTATCAAATTAAGTAGCAATTGTGTTTTACCACTTCCAGATGGTCCGATGATAATCGCGCGAATAGAATTTGGTAACATTGCATGGTGTCTAATAGGTTCCCGTCGTCGAGTAGCTGAATAATCAATTACATTCATAACTGTTATATATAAATTATGGATCTATATTGTGTGAAGTGTAGGACGCGTACTGGCACAAATGACTTGACGACGATTACAACGAAAAATAATCGATCAGCGCTTTCTGGTAAATGCGTACAATGTAGTACGAAAAAATTTAGATTTACTTCCACGAAACCTTTAAAAAAAAACGAGGAGGTGATATTGCAGCCAAATTGACAAAACTCCCAGGAACACCGTGGGCAAAGTATCCAGGAGAAAAGCACCTTCCAGGATATAGCTACTGTGGACCGGGAACACGATTAGATATCAGACTTAATGATCAAAATCACCCCCGACCCGGCGAATATCCAATAAACGCTATTGATAAGGCGTGTCATGCTCATGATGTCGCTTATAAAAGCAGCAATCTTCAACACAGACATCTCGCAGATGTAAAATTAATTCATGCGTTAAATGCTATTCCTGATAAATCCTTCAAAGAAAAGTTGGCTTCTTGGTTGGTAAAATCTGCTATGAAGGGTAAATTGATGTTAGGTGCTGGTAATTGAAAATGCTAGCATTTTAATATGGAATCTATTTATTATTCTCCGAGAGGATACTGGAGAGGTTACGCAGCAATCAATAAACTAGCTAGTGCATCAAAGGTGAAAAAAACTACAGCGGCAAACTGGATATCTAAACAAGCAATATGGCAAATTTATCTACCAGCGCCTAAACAAATTAACTATTCGCATTTTGATGTTACAACACCTAATGAAGTTCATCAAGCTGATATACTATTTCTGCCGCATGACAACGGTTACAAATACGCGTTAACGTTAGTTGATATTGCAAGTCGATACAAAGAAGCAGAACCGTTAAAAACAAAATCATCTACTGAAGTAGCTTCTGCATTTGAAAAAATTTATCGACGAGGTCCTCTGCGCTGGCCAAATCTGTTACAAGTTGATCCTGGCAAGGAATTTCAAGGTGTTGTTACATCTACGATGAAACATCATAATGTCGCCATCAGACGAGGACACACTGCGCTACATCGCGATCAGGCAATTGTTGAACGGTTTAATAAAACCCTTGCTGAGCGGTTATTCGGATATCAATACGCAAAAGAATTCATCCAGGATAAACGATCCCGTGAATGGGTCAAGAGATTACCAGCTGTGATTACCGCAATCAATAATGAGATTACTAGAACAATTAATATGAAACCTGTCAACGCTATTAAGAAGGCGTCTATCAAAATGGAAATTCAAGGAATTTCACAAAAAGAACCAATTCTTGGTAGTAATGTCATTGTAAGGTACTTATATGAACCAGGAGAGCTTGAGGGTGGTAAAAAAAGAGCTACTGATCCTATTTGGAGTGTCACTACACATAATATATCCGGTATAACACGATCAACTGGTAGACCTCCAATCTATAGACTGGATTCAACTGCTCCTCAGCGGGGTTTTACACGCGAACAATTACAAGTGATTCCCGAGGATACTCAATTACCACCGCGTGGTCTTAACTAGCACCTAAGGTGCTGTCACCCCGGCGTCTGTTGCACTCAAGACAAGTCAACCTCACATTGTTTCTGACATGACCGAGATTGTTATCTTTTCTATCTACGGTGAATTGGCGAGGATCTTTATCCGACCAATTCCAACTCATTATACAATTACAACTCGCGCAGTGATTGTTCTGTTGTTGCTTTAGTGTCTTAATTAATTCAGCATCGATGTCAAATTCTCTTTTATTTTTTTTATCCTGTTGTTTATAACCAGAGAGTTTTTTTCTGATTATATTATCATCGGTGTGTATATTACTTAATGTATTGTCATTATCATTAACCACAATTCTTCGAAGTTGGTTTATTCGCCGTACTCTGGATACTGCGAGATAAACTAAATTTGACCACTCAATATGATTATCTACTATCCAAAGAGTTGTATCGGATATAGTCAATCCCTGTGAAGAGTGTATTGTTGCTGCATAACCTAACGTCCATGGGGATTTATCAGCACCTAATGCATCTTTAACGACGCTGATATCAACCAACACAATATCATTTAATACTAAATTCTGCTTTTGTTGTTGTCCAGGAATGTCAACGTCGATATTCTGCTTTCGTGTATCCTTAGGTCTATAACAGAGTGGTACTGGAAGCGTTGCAAATTTTTCTTTATGTAGCGCAAACAACTTCATCTGAAGTGCGTCTCTGACTATTTTTCTACTCGCGATTATTAAATCATTTGGCTTCCACATTTCCCAAAAATCATTCATGGGAGTTTCTGAAATTATTTCACGTGCTATTTCACATTGGATTTTATCCGGTTGTAATCTAATTAGCGCTTTGAATTCTCGTAATTGTTCATCAAGTAATCTATGGTCGGTATTAATCTCTTCATAATAATCTACAAATCCTTTTAACCATTCATGTGGAGATCCACCAACAAATGGCTGCGGTTGGCCGTGATCCCCGCACATGACGACTTTTGTATTTTTCAATAACAACCATTCAAGAAATATCTGTAATACTGTTAACGATACCGTGCATATTTCATCCCAGATTATTATTTCAGGAATAAATTTATCACCCATTCGATCAGGAGTCCATGTATCGCCTTTCCATCGAAAGAAGCTGTGATAAGTACAGGCTTTTACTCCCCGCGCTATCATCTCTCTGGCGAGTCTGTGAGTTGGTGTTAGCACAACCATGGTTGACCGACGAAATAATTCGATTGCACGAGTTGTCTTTCCTGATCCACCACAGCCGTTTAAATAAACTGTCTTGTATCTACAAATCGGATCGGATACGGGCGGTGCAGTAGAAAATTCTGATTGAATCTCTGAGATATTATGGTTACTTTTCAAGTATTTATCATCCATAGCAACGTCTGCGGATTTACAATATTCATGTAATGTTTCTTTTTTAAACCTCCAATTTCCCCACGCTTCCTTAGGATCTGTGAATTTAGCTACATCTGATTTGTATTTCTCATGGATATACATCGAATCAGTAGCTACTCTAACCGCGGTATCGGGAAATCTGTTTATCATCGAGAATAGATTAATACAAGAATAGGCTAGCATAGAACTTCTCAAATGTGTGTACTGACAACTATATCCATCACAGTAGGTAATAACCGTACCTAATTTCTCACCATTGGATCGAAAAGCATCCCTACGGGTTACAAATTTTCCTTTTTTTATTAAATCGGTTATGATAAAATCGTATTCTTCATTGTCTAAGATCAATCTCGAAGAATATTTTGCATTGTCAAATCTTCCACCTTGAGTGAATTTACCGATTATTCTTCGTCCGAGCTCTTTAGCCTCTCTATTCCTACCTTCGAATAACCTCTTAGACCAATCCATAAGTGTTTCACAATCTCCCAATTGTTTTCGTTGTTCGTTAATTATTTTTTCTAGATTGGGTTTTGGTAACCAAACATCTTTCTGCGCGTTATAGCATATAATAGCTTCGCTGACAATTAATGATGTTAACATACCACAATCGATCATATATCGCAATAGCACAATTGGCATCCACGCTTTTTCATACATATGTCTACCAAGCCAAAGATAACTACACGGATGTAACCCTGTAGCTAATTCGAATGATATCACACGAGCGAACCCGGTTAAATCAAAATTAGAACTGCTAGCAGTTCCGGGTAATGGACCATTAATCGCAACACGAGTCATTTCATGTGTGGGATGTCCAAATCGTTTAAAATATTCAGAGCATTCTCCATATCCAAGAAAACTTCCAGGATAACACGCGGATATATCAATTGAAATCATACCATCACGTGAGTATTTCGTATTCCACAATCCTCCATGACCCAATTCGACGCAACTCAACTTCACATCCTCCAGAAAATCACTTCGTGTTGGACGCCATGAGTTTTTTTCTCGTGCGAAGTGAGCTACCACTGATGGAATTGTGAAGCTATCCGTAAGTAGTTTTTCATTAGAAAATTCTTTAGAATTTTCAGGTGAAAATTCATTAGCGATTTTTCTCATTCTAGTATCTAATTCTTCAGTTCGATATAATTCACCATTTGGTTTTACAAACTGATCAAATCCTATTTCCGGATCCTCATTACTCCTGAGTAACCACATTGACACAGGGTCGTCTTTGGTTAATGTGTGAATAGCATCAAATAATTTCTCTTCATAGAAACCATCCCTAGAAAATTCTTTAGGAATATATCGAACAGTTCTTTCTCGTGGAAATATATTTACCGCGGGTGTCCACGCGTGTTTGTTATGATCAATAATTTCAATTGGAGCTCCTCGCAATTGATATTTCGGTTCGTATAATACTTCTCCGGTTATTGTCGCTACCGATATTGGAAATTTTAATAATGCTTCTAATTTAGCTATATCGGAAATCCTTGCTCCATGTTGATTCACTGTTAGTTCCCATTCGGTTATTTTTTTTCTTCGTAGATCAGTTAATTTGTTTCCTCGGAGGGAATTTATAAAGTGTTCTATTACCCGTGTTGCTACACAATTGACCGACAACGACTCTTTCACAGGTGCTAGTTTTGCAATATTTGGCTTATCATTTAGCTGATATATTCCGTAAACAACTGCTGTTACAGGGTAAGATTTCTCATAGTATGGTTTGTCAATTCCAGTTAGAATTCCTGGTTTGGAATCTCTACTCACAATAACAGTTTTTTTATCCTTAAGGATTGGGTCAAATTTATCTCTGATAATCCATTCACCTTCCTCTTCGATAATGAATTTTATTCTAAAAAAATACCTCCGTTGAGAATTGCTTTGCTTGAAATCCCTTGGATTTCCACCTTTGGATGAAAATCCTTTGGATTTTACACCAAGGTGTGAAAGTATCACAGCTGCTCTTATATCATTCATAGTAGCATCAATTATGGGTATATTGACATCTTCATCAATAATTCGAAATGTCGACCACGTATGAGATGCTCCATCACGCTTAAACTCATTAAAACAGTTGCTGATTTTACTCAATAGTGGTTTATCATCTACTAGACTTTTAGGTATATCAGAGATTCTATCGAGATTAAATCTAGCATTTTTCCAAGGCTTAATTTTCGATAATCTCTTGAACTCCTTCATATTATAATTAAAACAAGTATTTAAATAAGAAAATTTTATATAATGAATCATTGCAAATGGCTTATGATTGGATCAAAGACTCCGTGTAACAAATCATGTAGAAATGAATTCTGTGGGTATCATATGCAGAGTGTGAGAAATGGTTCGGAGGGACCTCTACCATGCTTGCATTGTGGGGTAGGTGTAAGAGGCAAGTCGCAGTTATGCATTAATTGCGGGGGTAAGCGTTATAGAGAGTTAAAACGTTATTATGACAAGCGAAGAATCAAAAATCCTGACGACGTCAATGACGGCAAAATCATAAAAACTACGGCTGATTATATAAAAAGATTTTCCAATGTTATAATTCAGCCAATTAACGAATTAGACAAATAGATATATTATATATAAATGAGCCAAGAATTTCAAAGACATCCTGTTATTAAAAATTACGAAGCTTCTAGTGATGGTGTTGTTAGACACAGTAAAAATAAGAAATCTGTTGGGCGGGATAATGGTATGGGTTATTTGATATTTAAAGCTGGAGGGAAAATGTATCTCAATCACCGTTTCGTTTATGAAGTGTATAATGGATTAATCAAGGATGGCCTTGTTATTGATCATATTGATGGTATTAGGACACAGAATTCTTTGAATAATTTACGAGCTGTTACACAAAGTGAGAATACTGCATTTGGAAATACTGGTACTTGTAAATCAATTGGGAAGAGACCAGTAAGATCGTTTAATACTGACACGGAGATGGTATTTCAATCAATGTCAGAAGCTGGTAAGTATTTCGATATTCACACCTCCTCGGTACAAAAAGTAGCAGAGGGAATTTATAAGACCGCTTTTTCAAAGCGTTTTAAAAACAAAATTCAGTTTTCTTACGTAGGGAGATAACTCCGTTAGGTATAACGCGTGTGAAATCCATAGGATTTCCACCAATGACAGAGTTACGGATCTTAAACACGGAAACACTAGCGTTGGAAACACTAGTGTTTGATTGGTTGTTATAATTAAATAAATCTGAACAAAACACAATCAATTTTGTCTTTTTTCAAGTATTAACAGAACTGGTTTATAAACACGTAGTATTTAAACATTTTTTTTAATGTCTGTTTCAAGTATTATGTGTGTTTTCAACATTGTCAGTGATCGCTAATAAACAAACAAATAATTACAATCACTACACCTATTTTATATCACCTCGTCGTAATGAGTGTATATATACAAATTCGTTCTTATTATAATTGGGCATTTAGCCGAAATTCAAGTGTAAACAAAACCACACCGTCACACGTGGTATGAACGTTATTATTGACATTCAAAACCAAAGTTTCGATTTTGCGGTTTTGTTAACACTTGAATGTAGAATAGCCCGCGTCATCCATTGTCATTGAAATCAATTCATTGTGTCACCTATAATCTATTGTTGTACCGTCCTATGTGTATAACCGCCTACCACACTAGATCAGGGGTTATTGTACCGTCGTCATTGTCATTGAAATCAATTCATTCATTGCTCACCTATAATCTATTGTTATGTGTTTGTCGGTTGTAACCGTTGAGCGCGCTGCTTGATGTATAAAACACCAAGGGGGTTCAAAACGGTGAATGTGCCGTCGTCATTCATTATATATAATCATAATCACCTATAATCGCATTAAGCTTCTGGGTATACTAAGATGATCAACACCTTAGTGTATCCAGAATTCATTTTGAAAATACTTTATTTAAACAAATATATTTTTATATATATATGAATATTGAAAATCTCAAATTGATTATTATTGAAATCAACAAGTTGAAGGATGAAAATGTAAAATTATGTTCAGGTTTGGATTGTGATCAAATTATGACCAATTTCGAGGATATACAATTTGCAGAACAGACCGGAAAATATGTCCTATCTAAAAAATATTTTTTAATTAAGAATATCCAAAAGCTTATACGTGAGAGCTTAGTAAATACTGAAGATGTTAATGTCTTCGTACCATTATGTAGCATCGTTGAACGTGTTCGAAAGCAATTAGGATTAGAATATGAACAAAAGAGACTTATTAATTGTAAAGTGAGACAATTAAAAACATTAATGGAAAACTCTGAAGGTGATGAGCCCACGCGTAGAGAGCCTCCTTTGTTTGTATAACCGATACGGTATGAGGAAGTAAAATTATGTGTGTAACAACAAGGAAGTATTAAAATGATTTGCATTTTTAGGTTAGTGATTTCTTTCGAAATGATTTGCATTTCTAAAATGATTTGCATTTCTAAAATGCTTTGGATTTTTTAATTTGACAATAGTAATACTCTTTCAATAATGGTAGGAGAATCATTAACAACGAGATTAGCTAGAGAAAGACTTGAAGCTCTTAAGAAAATATTACCCCTTCGTGATAGAATCCGCGAAAAACTTCAACAACGGCAATTATTTCAGACTGACTTCACAGAGGATACAGAACAACTCTTCAAACCTATTGTTAGTGCAACTGAGGGTGTGAAAACAGCAACTGAACGGGCGATATACGGAGATGTCCCTAAAGAAGGTCCTAGAACAGAGAAGCCTCTTCTCCCTGTGTTGGAGAAAATAGCAAAACGAACTAAACAAACGAAACAAGCTGTACAAATACTTCCAGGTGAAATCGCAGGGGAGATGGAACTACAACGACAGCAAGAACGAGAAGAACGAGAAGAACTACAACGACAGCAAGAACGAGAAGAACTACAACGACAGCAAGAACGAGAAGAACTACAACGACAGCAAGAACGAGAAGAAGAGGAAGAAGAAGAAGAAGAAGGCGCAGTTTCCACGAAGAGTCGTGTTTCCTTTATAGACAAATTCAAACCTGAGATTGTATCACATATACAAGAATTTCAATTTGAAAAACCCAGCGATTATACCGCCTTTGGTGAGTTTGCTGTCAAGAGTTATATTATAAAAGGGGAAATTCTCAAAGACGAGTATAAGGATAGTAAAATACCAAAAGATGAATGGTATGATTGGTTGTATAAAACGAAGAAGAATATTAGGAATCTTAGTGAGAAGAGGAAAGAAGAACAGTCGTATATAGAATTTCAGAATGGAATTAAGGAAGGAGTAAAAAAAGCTAAATCAGACCCTAAATTTCTTAGATTACCAAAACAATCAAAACCCGGTTCAGAAATAAAAACACAAGGTGCAACTGGTACAACTAAAAAAACAGGCAGTGGTTTAGTTGGAAACTCTAATGTAACATGTCCCGGCAATATTCTCGGTGATATAGCACGATTAGAAATACTTGTAGGAGGAAAACGAGCCGGAAATAACTCACCAGAAATAATCAATGAAGCTGCTGATATCTGTAGGCGATTATTTCAAGGTGGTATCATGGATATTGCAACATATAGAGATTTCATTGAAGAGTTAGCCGAAAATCCTGCGGATTTTTACGGTTATCATAGCGATTAGATAAATATCAATTTGGAAATGCTTTAGTATTTGGAAACACTAGCATTTGGAAATGCTAAAGCATTTGGAAAAACACTAGTGTTTTTGTATATAGAAGAATGATCATACACTACAACCATGATAAACCAACTAACGTCTACGTGGTAAACTCACGATTACCAAAATACCGAGTATACTATGGAGATGGTCTCGGTAATACTATAATGGGATTATTTTCAAGAATGGCTCCAAAAGTGGCTCCATTTGCAAAACAGGCAGCAATGAAAGCAATTGATGTTATCCGAGATAAGGGTATTAACACTGTTGGTGATCTTGCTAGTAAGGCATTTTCAGCCGCTCGGGATAAACTAACAGCGCTAGTTCGACGACGAAATTCTTCGAATTTCCAATCAAAACCTGGAAATGCTAGCATTTCTAGAATGACTTCACTGCCATCTACTGCAGTAATGCCTACACAGGTTAGTAAATTAATAAATAACGCCGTGGATAAAAAAACTACAGTCGTTAATGACTAACGCCCAGGATAATATAACAGCAAATATGATAGCCGGAAGTGGGCTTCCGGGAAGTGGTTTTAAGAAGATTCGACAGAAACGTTAGAAATATTTATTTGAACAGGATTTCCAATTATGATAGTTATTGTAGAAATGCTAGCATTAGAAATATTTGTGTCAGAATCACTTGTGATTCTATTTATTTGAATAGGATGCTCAGTTGTTATGGTTATTGTAGAAATGCTAGCATTAGAAATATTTGTGTCAGAATCACTTGTATCAGAATCACTTGTGATTCTACTTACGTTATCTTCATTATCAGATATTTTCATCATCATTATTAAAATACACCCAACTAAATAATTAGTTTATAAAAATTATTTTTATATTATAAAATATTTATAATTTGCTAATTTTGTTAGATTTTTTACTTTTTTTACTCATTTTTCTAGTGTTTTTACTCATTTTTCTAGTGTTTTTATGCAATTCATCGACAAAATTTCATGAAAATCGAGGATGAAAACCCCAGGAATTCATTTAGAGAAAATCGATTTTGATCAGATTTTTTATCATGTGAGGCTAAAATATATTGTTTCATCGAATTTTCGATGTTTTTTTTATTGATTTTGTATTGTTTTTTGGCTAATCCGTCGACATAATTTCATAAAAATCGATTTTCTCTAAATGAATTCCTGGGGTTTTCATATGAAACTATTTTAAAATAATTTCAAAATTCTTTCAGAATTTTTGATTTAGACCATCGGATATATAATAAAAATGTTCAAACAAAACCCTGATGTTGCATTTGACATGGAAGCCCCAGTGCTTAAAGATACTTCTGTACGTGATTATCAATTTTTTGCTTATCACGCAGTACAACCTAATCTTCGAGGAAGAATTGAACTTCAAGTTCATGATACCAGTAAATACTTTTTACCCGCTGAAGCCTTTATTGAAGTCGAAGGTGAACTTGTAACAGATGTTGTAGCTAATACACCATATCCACTAGCTGCTCGAGTTGGTTTTGTCAATAATGGTATCATGGCATTATTTGAAAGTGCTAGATATCTCATTGATGGAAAAGAAATCGAATCTATTGAACGTGAGGTTGATGTTGCATCTACAATAATTGGACTAGCAAGATATTCCGATGATTATACTAGATCAGCGGGTCCATCTATGATGTTCGCAAAAGATATTACTGATCACCCTAATAGTATTCCATATATAAAAAGGAGACCATTAAATCGTATTGCTGCTGGAGTTCCAGGTCCTAGCAACTTTATTGCTCTTACTGGTACTGTTGCTGCTCCTGCTCTTGATGCTGATGGTGCTGGTGGTATTGAAGATTTAGTTGTAGACGCTAATCCTAATTACAATCTAGGATTTGCAACAAGAATAGCAACATTACAAGGAGATCGTCGACGATTTTCATGTGCGATTCCGCTCCATCATATATTTGGATTTTGTAGAAACGTCAGAAAAGTTATTTATGGAGTAAAGCATACTGTAGCACTAGTAAGAAAAGGTGATGATAATAATGCAATCTGGCGCGCTGCTGGCGTTGCCGCTGGTAAAGTAATTTTATCAAAACTATCACTGTGGATGCCAGTGTTGACTCCATCATTGTCAGTAGAACCGCGGTTGCTATCATTTATGGATCAAGGGGGAAAGAGATTATTAAGCTGGTTGACAACGTCCACAGATACCATGGATTCTAATATTGATGGTACACTTACATGGCATTTGGCAGCACGACAGGGTGTTTCAGCTCCACGGCATATTTTTATTGCGCTACAGAATAGAGCGCGATTGGATAATCAAGAACGTTCCCATATGATATTTGATCAAATCGGATGTAATGAAGTTTCACTTAAAATAAACGGACAACAAGAACCATCAGAGGATATACAACTTAACTATGAAAATAACCATATTGCACGAGTTTATCATCGATTGCTATCATTTATGGGACGTGATCAAAATGTAGATACTGGTCTACAAATATCACAATTGGATTTTAAAGGTCTGTATCCGATTTATTACTTTTCGTTGGAACATCTTGACTTGATGAAACAGTCCGTAGTTGATATACACTTCCGAGCTCGTGTAACCCGTCCTGCTGGTATTGATAATTATAGAGCGGTTGCTGTTATTCTTAGTGATAAATCAATGATACTTGAAGGTGTTGGTGGACGAATGAGACTGGTAGATGCACCAGTTGAAAATCTATAATTGAATTTAGAAATACTTACATTGAAAATTGCAAAGCAATTTGAATTTAGAATCAATCTATTTTGTATAATGTCGTATAGTAATATCAATGTTACGTTGACACCTGGTCAGCTAAAAAAATTACAATCCAAATCAGCTAAGCAATGTGGAACCACAATAACGCTGAAATTTAATCAAATGAATGGCGGAGGGAATAAACTATCGCTGACAAAAACTCAGGTTAATCACTTCAATAAAGCGTTTAAAGAAAAAAAAGGAACTCAAATTACTTTTTCTAAAGCTGCTATCGCCAATATGGAAAAGACTGGTGGTATATTCCCGTTGTTAGGGTTGATTCCAGGGTTGATTGCCGCAGCAGCCCCAGCGGTAGCGAAGGCAGCAGCATTAGGAGCTATTGGTACCGCAGCAGGAATGGCATTGAAAAAGGCAACTGGAAAAGGGTATAAAAAAAAAGGAAAGGGTCTAAGACTACCAGGAACCCCGAGTTCATGGTACAGCGGAAAGGGTCTTCGAATTCCAGGAACGATATAGTTCCTATGTCCAATTTTGATTTAATTGATACCGCTAAAAAATTAAAAATAAAAAATTTCAGAGGGGTTTTTATGAGAGATCAGTTACCGGCACAACCAAATGATGTTGAAACCGGTATTATTAATTTAGATAACAGCTCCGGACCTGGAACTCACTGGGTTGCATACGCGATTGATCCACGTGGGATTATTTATTTTGACTCATATGGATTAGCGCCGCCGAAAGAATTTATGCGTTATATAAAAGATTTTCCAATGAAGTCTTGGTATTCTACGTTACCAACACAAACAATGCTTGATCCACCAATATGTGGTAATGAAGTATTAAACGTACTTGATGCTATATCCAAAAGATTTTCGAAACCACCTCATATAGTAGTAAATGAGTATACTAGCGGCAAATCTCTTTAAAAAATTCTGAAAGAATTTTAGATTAAAAATCTTTAGATTGAAAATCCATCGGATTTAAACGATGAAAATATTTCTATAATAATGATTGATATTTGGGGACGATCTTTATCATCGCTGAAAAAACCTGATAGTGGAGTTGAAACCGTTGATAACAAGGATGTTAAAAAATTAATCGAAGATGAAATAGCTGAAATATTAAACCTAGCAAATGTTGATCCTGGTGAAATAGTTGTATTTCAAGATCGTCAGGGTAAATTGAAAAGTAGTAATATCTCTCTTAATGATATTTTAGTTAAACGACGAGACGCAGTAGAGGATACTATCGCGTTATTTTCTGATGAGGGTAAACTCAAACCAGGTGTACTTGTTTCAACAATTACGGATAAATTAACAACATACGATAACACGTTGAATTCATTAAAATCGCTTAATGATAAGTATGATGATCATATAATTGTATTTGATCAGTTTACTACATTACAAAGAAATATAGTTGACAAAATTGATAAACCCCTGCTAGAATTTTTTGGAAATCCACCAGTAACCACACCAAAACTCACCACAATAAAAGATTCTATATTGGAACTAGCAACTCTTCAATCCGAATATGAAAAACACACGAAACTATTTATGACGTTTCGTAAAAACCTCATGGACAAGTTTATTGGGAGCCCATTTGATAAAATTGAAATAACACTTCCCGATATTAAAAAATCCATCGATGAACTTAAAACATTCAACAACGCAATAAGGGATGATGCAATGAGAATGATAAGCGTTGTTGAAAAAGTAAAAATTCCTCATAATAAATCTATCGTCAACAACGTAGTATACACGATTCAATACGGATCATTTATGTGGACTCCCACAAACAATATTTTAACCGTAACCGCAGCAGTCAAGGGTATTTATCGATTAATAATAGTATCACCGACTCAGTTTGAAATATCATCAAGTAGTTCATCTGGAGTCAATAATACGATATCAACGATCATCGACAAGGATACAACTGAACAATTCACGATAAAAAATACAGATGGAAATCTAGCCAAGGTTTCAGTAACGTGGTACGTAGAATTCGTAGTGGATTTAAGTAAACAATTAAATTGATTTAAAAATTCTTTCAGAATTTCGTAATTGAAAATGCTAACACTTTTAAAATAAAATGACTCCATCATCGAATCAGTATCGCTATGATCAAGTCAAAGAGTTTCAAACTAAACTCAGTTCTCTCTGTGAAGAATATCAAATAAAAATCAAAAAATACAAACGAAGAATAACCACAGTTGATATCACCGTGTACTCGGTGTCAGGAGTAATCACTGCTGCTGGAATAATACTATCTTCGGTTACAATGATTGCTCCGGTCGTAGTTCCAATCGCTATTTCCGCAGTGGCTACAATTGCTGGTATATTAACTGGGATCACAAAAAAACTATCATCGTGTAGCCAGAGTAAACTACATGATTATTTAATTAAATATCATATTGCATCTGCCGGTTACTCGCAATTATCCTCGTTGATATCATCGTCGTTGGATGACACAACAATATCAGATAGCGAATTTTCAACTATGGCTCAATTGTATAAATCAACAATGCTGAAATTAGAGCAGAATAATAATAATAATGTTGTCGCAAGAACTACTTCAACAAATAGTAACAAATACAACACCAGTGAAAACAAGCACGATATCAATAACCTCAACACGTCCCGAATTTAGTGTTAATTTTCCAATTCCTGTTCCCGTGAGCGAGATCGCGCTAGCAAAACTACGAGTGTATCATAGCTGGCCTAATATTAGATCGGTAGCATTTGGTGGTCAACAACCGAATAATTCCTTGGTATTTGCAAACAAGAATCGTGAAGACGGAACACCAGATTGGCAGGTTGTTTCTATACCAACTGGGTCATATCAAATCGAACAGATCAATGCTGAATTTCAACGCAGAATAAAATCTCTCACCGGAAAAGAATCAAAAATCGCTATAACAGTTCACGAACCAACATTATCATCCGCTATCGAGATAAATACAGAAGGATACGTTGTAGATATTTATCAGAGTTCTATAAGATCAGTGTTAGGATGGCCTGAATTACCACCGGATAACTCGCGAGAAAATTCGAAGGATTTTCCACCCGAACCTAAGAAATCCGATTATATCACCAACAAAATAAAACCCGTCAATGAAGTCAAAAGTTATCAAGATTATACCCCCGATAAGTTCATAAATAAAAAAGTTTTTCATTCAATCTACCTCCCTCTCATCAACGGAAATTTCACAGTAATGAATAATGATTTTTCACTACTGCTAATATCTCTTAAATCCGGCTCTCTCACTAAAGACGAGTTTATCAGCATCGTAGAAACGGGTAATAAAATCATCTATGATATGAAAATATTTCACTCGATAATTATTCAAGAAGTATTAAATGAAGAGATATTACATGATAAGTTTGCGGATCTATACAATATTAATAAAACGGAGATTAAAGATTTTAAAATCCCTGGATATAACCCGGATAAACTAAAGAAACAACTTGACGATGCTATTAATATTGGGTTCAAAAGAATCCACGATAATTGGAAAAAATCGAAGAATCCTACAACAAATATTCTGAAATTTAATAATGATCCAGAAGGCGGTGGTAGACATATTGCTCCGAACAATGTGAATATTTCAACGGTGATTGCGCTCAATTTAGTATGTGACGTTATCGAAGGAAATTATCAAATAAATCTCGAACAATCAAATCAAGCTCAGCAAGGATATATTTTATACTCATTTGCACCAACGGCTCCTCCAGGATTTCTAATTATTGAAGACCCAACTAATCTAGTCTATATGCGATGTCATAATAATTTGTTAACGAGAATTAATTTCAAACTCACTGACCAATCTAATAATCTGATTGATTTATGAGGTGAGGTTTTACAAATTAGTTTGTTTGTGAAATCTTAAGGACTTGATCAAATATTTAGTTAGCGCATTAGCAGCCGAGGAGGTGAACGTCAACTAAATGGCGTCTTTTTTTTTTACCCTTGAGGAAGGCTCCGTTTGACAAACAGAGCTCTAAAATTGTTAAGTCTCAGTTTGGCAAATGGAGACTTAGAATATTTTTGCTTAAAATATACCCCAATTAGAGAAAGTCTGTTCACCCACTCTGCTGCTTGGGGTCATGTTTACTAGACAGGTATAAGGATTTGCCAAAGTGATAATTTGTTATGAACTGGAAATATACTTAAAGCAGAAAAATTTAACATAAATTTTGAAATTATACTTAATATAATTAAATACAAGACAATTGTAATAACATGGATGTAATTATGTCACAAAAAATAATTAAGGCTAGTAATGCACCAATCAAAATGCTAGTTTGACATCAACTACTAAACAGAAATGTTTTAACATTAGGAAAATAATTCCCAATATCACCTATTCATTCCTCAAAGTCCTTATCCACTAAATAAATGATGAAGGGTCACACCCGTCATTCTATAGAAAACCATGATCATTCTAGTCTTCTGAATTTTAGAATGGTAAACTATTATATATTTATGAAGTCAAAGATTTAATGAAATGGGTAATGACTAAGAACCTTCCTTTACATCATTCATTTAATAAATGTTTCCTCGAATCAGTTGCAACAGCAATAAGAAACATTTTCAGTAATTACTCATCCAAGACTTAAAAACTTTATAAATTGTCACTTGTCTTGCTAACAAAATGTAACTATACAATCCTACTACTGTTGTGGTGGGACATAAAAGTTACATGTCCTTACTCACCCAATCATTCATCAGAATAAATGAATGATTTTTAACCTGTACCCACCTCTTGGTTTAGGTGTAGCAATTGGTGATGGCGTATGTGGGATTGGTGCAGCTGTTGGTTGCTGATCTGGAGACAATGTTGCTGGTTTAGGAGTTGATACCCCTGGTAATGGTGACAAATTAGGGCTGAGGGTTGGTGACAGTGTTGGCTGAGGTCCTCCAGGACTTGGTGAGGCAAAGGAATTGGGGTTCGGGAATGGAGTAGGCTGAGGTTGAGGTACTGACGGCATGCAGAATGGCTTCTCACAGCATTTGTTGTTGGGATCCTCCATCATTGTACATGTGGATGGAATCTGTGCATATCTTGGGCACCTGTGTATTAAGAAATAGATTGGAAGCATTCAAAACTGAAAAAAAAAATAAGAAAATATTGGAATAGAAAAAGAAAGTCTGAAAGAAACAATAGTGACAGGAAGAAAAAAAGACAAATTTTGCCTGATTTATAGAAAAGTAATTGTAATCTTATGGAAAACAAACACAGGGGAGACAAACATATACTTTGTTTTGGTGTATTATAATTATTAGGGTCGTGTCTTGGTGTATTATAATTATTAGGGTCATGTTTTGGTGTATTATAATTATTAGGGTCATGTTTTGGTGTATTATAATTATTAGGGTTATGTCTTGGAGTATTATAATTATTAGGGTCATGTCTTGGTGTATTATAATTATTAGGGTCATGTCTTAAACAAAAGATTGATTACTTAAGTGAAAATTACTTCTTTTCAGAGATACCTAAATTTTATAGTTACTCATTGTTGCACCATGGATTCAAAGAGAAGGATCCACTGTCGTTATGACCTCTAAATCTGGGGGATGGGGAAGGGAAAGGTGACACATAAAATGTTTAACGGACAAAGAAAACCTGCATTAATACTCAATGGCAATTCAAGTATTTTTTTAAAAAAATCTCATTTGCTTTGGATGTTTTGCCACATTAAATCCATCTTCGACACAGAACCACCATCTTTTCTGTGTGACAGATTATTGATGGCACAGAGCAATAGAAGTTGTTGCATGTCCAAATATTTGGTGTATCTGAAAATAGCTAAAGATTTTTCAGTTTCAGATCTTCACATTCAACTTCAGTGTTCACCCGGTCTCAACCAGTTTTCCATATAATAATAACCTTCATTTCTGTTGACCTGCATGTTACCATCTTCAAAAATCGAATCTCTTTATCATTAATTCAAGCTTGAAATGCATGACACTAGCAGACATCTGTTACTTACACTGAAATCTGAACCTTGGCAGCCAAATCTTTAATATTTAAATTGCCTCATTTGCGATTTTTATTGAAAATTTAGCATGCCTTTGGTGATTTTACCGACTATTAGTTATGTTTCCTTGAAAGTAGGTAATGCACATCACAATTAAAAACCATGTTTGGGATGCAGAGAGTCAAAATTTGGGGGAAAGGACTACAAATTTGACAAACCCGAAATCCACACTCAATATACAACATTACTAACTCAAACTTTGAAGATTCTTTGTCAACCTCTGACCAAATTTCCACGATAAAAAGGTATATAATAAGCAGAAGGAAGAGGGAAAAAAAGAAATAGAATTAACCTTTGTCAATGACATATGTATGGATAGCCTGAATACTAATTTACAAATCTTAAGTAACCAGGCATTTTCTTACTTCTCAGTACATCTGTAGAGGCCAGTGGAACTATCTTCACAGACACATGTATACTTGCAGCCATCCTCCCAAGTTTGACCTTGTCTGTACATGTTTCCATTATACACGCATGCATCTGGAGGTAAAAAGTGAATAACTTAATGTAATTTATGAAATCAAAAATACAATGCAAGTATTACTATACACTGCATTCACTTTTATAAAAAGACAATGCAAGTATTACTATACACTGCATTCACTTTTATAAAAAGACAATGCAAGTATTACTATACACTGCATTCACTTTAATAAAAAGACAATGCATGTATTACTATACACTGCATTCACTTTTATAAAAAGACAATGCAAGTATTACTATACACTGCATTCACTTTTATTTCTTGCCTACCATATATGCTCACTTATAAGATAATTCTAAATGCAACTGGACACACCCAGATCTGTTATAACATAATGTGTCAGCAGATATAGGTCTATGCAGTTTGTTTGGAGTATTCAGTAGAACAAACAACATACACCCTGACCTGCCAGCACATTTTGTACTGGCAGATCAGGGTCTATGTGTTTGCAGTTTGATGTATAGCCGATATCAATTTTGGAGGGCTTTTGTTTTGTGATATTTATAAAATATGACATGTCCACAAAACAAGGTACAGAGAAAAATATAATTTTTAAAAAAACAAACTTATAACAGTTGATGCACACAAAAATAACTCAATTCATAATCATTCTTAATAACAAAATTCAGGCGTGGAAGAAATTGCAGTTAAATACTTCTGATAGTGGGTTACATCCCCTGTTAGAGTTACCCCCACTGTCATAATGTTGTAAAATTGTTAGGAAAATGTCACCTAAGAAAATCTGCACTTTTGGATAACTTTATGATACTTAATTCAGACCAAAGTAACTATGACTTACTTTCTTATATTGATTCTGTATAATATGATGGAGAAATATTAACTGGAGTGATAACTTTGAATGAAGGAACACAAGGGTTATTTTAATATAAGCTAGCATGTTAGCAAACATCAAAACATGCCAATGATGTAACAATGCAATGCAGTTTAGTTGCCACATTTTTTAGTCTGGTTCCAAAGGCAATACTGGAAAAGTTCAAACCAATCAAGATTCTAGTGTACAAACCTGAAGAGATAATGAACAAAGGCTTGACTAGCTACTACAGGAATGCATTCTGAATGAGATGTGAGAAGCATGATTGCTGCTCTAGTAATAAAATAAAAGCAATTTCAGATAATTTCAATAATGCTACCTTAATATAGCTGTTAATATACAGCTGTTCCACCTAATAAAATTTTTTGGGTAGTTCATATGTACTGACTAAATTCTGTACCACAATATGGCATACTTAGATTTATAAAAAATAAATGCATGTGCAAAATTTCAATATACACTGCTCTCTCGATAACTCGCGCCCTGATAACTCGCAAACCCGCTTATAACACGGTGTCTAGTGTGGATCCCGATTTTTCCCCAAAGATAAAATATATTTTAAAAATTTTTTTTAAAAAAATATGCTGAACGTGAAAAAACTATGATAAGAATTGGTAAATTAAACCTTTATACATTTCTCGTTTTATCATAAAAAAGGTGATTAATGCCCATAAAGATCGATTCCATATTGTGAAATTTGCAAAATCTAAATAAGATATCATATATATTATGTTCGGGTTTATTTGTTGATACACCGTCATCAATCGCCGAAAATAAACAGTCTGGTGAAATAGCTATCAATGAAAACGTCCGGTAAATGCTAACAGGTGGCAACAGATAATGAAATAAACAACAATTAAACATCTTGCTGTGTCAAAACCACATAATAATCCTTTATTTCCGTTTCAACGTAAACATTATAATTGCAACATATTCTTTTCTATTAAAACATGAAAAGATTCAATCAACCATCACATCGAAACCCATGAGTACTTCCGTGAGAACCTAATTACCTGCCGGCTATTGTTTTGATCAACAAACTTGGCCAAGTGTTTGTTGCACTAAAATAATTCATTAAAAGAGACTTATGTTGTTTTATCACTTATGTCTTGTGCATGGAATCAAGCATGTGACGATTTTGCTTGACGGCAGCGAAATCAGGGATTAACACACAAAATAAACTGATTTTTTTCAAAACGTCGAGTCGTTTGTCCAGCGTATCACAACGGGCATTTGTATTATTGTGTCCTAATTTACATTGTTTCAAATTTTTCATTTAATTTCTACCACAATCAAATATATACACAGTATATGAATCGATCGATTGACATTGTTTCTCAAAAAGAGTCGATTTTTTGTATTAAACAAATATGTCTAATCAAACAATAAAAGAAGAATGTATCCAATTCAGCACAAACATTAGGGACATAATACACAATGCGTGAATCGGTACACGTGTTAATCAAATCACAGGAGTCTGACATTTTATCAATCAACTACGGCGAAATCTCTGACAAAATGAATTCCCCTTATCGGTAATATCGTTTTTAAATATGTATTACCGATAAGAGGAATTCATGTTGTCAGAGATTTCGTCGTACTTTATTGATAAAACGTCAGACTCCTGTGATCGAACGGAAACCACGTGGAATAATGTTTTCGATTAACTCATCTATATACGGTAATTTATCCTGAAATTAATGTTACTCTATGAGGAAAAAATAACTACACCATTATGAAGAGATATTTATTGACAGTTAATCACAGCACGTTTATGAATTGAGTATTAAAAGCTATAAAAAAAATACTGCCACCCACCCACCCTTTTGCCTTTGTATCGATCCTTTTGTTATTATAGGTCCCTCGATAACTTGCACCTCACTTATAGTGCGGTCTATGTTTTTGGACCCCAATGTGCGCGAGTTATCGAGGTAGTGGTGTAGCAAGAATGATAGAAAATTAGGTAAATGTGTGCATATTTGTATTTGTGTCGGGAAAGGAGGAGGAAAGAAATGCTAGACAAATGAACATTTTAGTTAGAATCAATTAAATATACATTTTTGACTTCAAGGTATTAGCAGTAGTAAAACAATCACTATGTTGTACTAATTGTCTTTATCTATGCAGTAAAACAAGTATTCTGTTGTACAGGATGTCTTTACATTTAAAAATAACAAATACATTGACTCTTATTTCAGATTTTTCTTGAATAAATATGTCTTCTTTGTCTTGTTTGAAATTTTTTTCTTCACATTTAAGCATTCTTTTAAAATGAATAATCCTGCCTGAAAAAACAATGAAAAGGAATTTCACCCTCCACCCGAACCTAACATCCCTCAGATATTTTGATTGTTACATTATCATGTTCCTATGAAAAATAACAGTTAGCATATGATATGTCTTTGCTTTAAATAATTTTTACAACTCTACCCATACAATGTGTATTATATTAAAATGAGAAAACATAAAAATGTAAACATTGAATTATACTGTTTGTTCCTGCTGGGTATGGATTGCCAGGGTCAGGTAGATTGGTTCCAGTCACTGTTCCAACGACTCCTGTTACAACTTGTCCTGGATTGTTGGGATTTATATTGATGCATGTTGGGACCTGGCAGCATGGGTCATTCTGGTCAGTTGTTAAAGTACAACTTGGCTGTAAAGCTTGATAGGTTGGGCACCTGTTAATATAAACGTCACATAGTTGTCAATGACATCAGTATCCATCTATCTATCCATTAATCCATCAATCAATATTTTATATAAACTTCTATTCAGTGCAAAAATTGCAGGAAAATATGAACAACAAATCATCTTTTTGGTTCTTAAGTCAGAAAAGCTTGCATGCGAAGTAGAAAATGTAGGTTCAGATTGTGGAAATTCTACTTAATCTGATTATAATGTTGCCTATGAATGTGTAAAACAGTTTACTGACCAGGACAAGTTCAGTTTGAATATATAGTGTATTTGAATGTATTAAACAGTTTAGTGACCAGGACAAGTTCAATTTGATTAAATGGTGTATTTGAATGTATTGAACAGTTTAGTGACCATGACAAGTTCAGTTTGAATATATAGTGTATTTGAATGTATTAAACAGTTTAGTGACCAGGACAAGTTCAATTTGATTAAATGGTGTATTTGAATGTATTGAACAGTTTAGTGACCAAGACAAGTTCAATTTGATTAAATGGTGTATTTGAATGTATTGAACAGTTTAGTGACCAAGACAAATTCAATTTGATTAAATGGTGTATCTAACAGTTTAGTGACCAAGACAAGTTCAATTTGATTAAATGGTGTATTGAACAGTTTAGTGACCATGGCAAGTTCAATTTGATTACATGGTGTATCGAACAGTTTAGTGACCAAGACAAGTTCAATTTGATTAAATGGTGTATTTGAATGTATCGAACAGTTTAGTGACCAAGACAAATTCAATTTGATTAAATGATGTATCGAACAGTTTAGTGACCAAGACAAGTTGAATTTGATTAAATGGTGTATTGAACAGTTTAGTGACCAGGACAAGTTCAATTTGATTAAATGGTGTATTTGAATGTATCGAACAGTTTAGTGACCAAGACAAGTTCAATTTGATTAAATGGTGTATTTGGATGTATTGAACAGTTTAGTGACCAGGACAAGTTCAATTTGATTAAATGGTGTATCTGAATGTATCAAACAGTTTAGTGACCAGGACAAGTTCAATTTGATAAAATGGTGTATCTGAATGTATTGAACAGTTTAGTGACCAAGATAAGTTCAATTTGATTAAATGGTGTATTTGAATTTATTGAACAGTTTAGTGACCAGGACAAGTTCAATTTGATTAAATGGTGTATTTGAATGTATTGAACAGTTTAATGGCAAAGACAAATTCAATTTGATTAAATGGTGTACTTGAATGTATTGAACAGTTTAGTGACCAAGACAAGTTCAATTTGATTATATGGTGTATTTGAATGTATTGAACAGTTTAGTGGCCAAGACAAATTCAATTTGATTAAATGGTGTATCTAACAGTTTAGTGACCAAGACAAGTTCAATTTGATTAACCGGTGTATTTGAATGTATCGAACAGTTTAGTGACCAAGACAAGTTCAATTTGATTAAATGGTGTATTTGAATGTATTGAACAGTTTAGTGACCAGGACAAGTTCAATTTGATTAAATGGTGTATTTGAATGTATCGAACAGTTTAGTGACCATGACAAGTTCAATTTGATTAAATGGTGTATTTGAATGCATGGAACAGTTTAGTGACCAAGACAAGTTCAATTTGATTATATGGTGTATCGAACAGTTCAGTGAGCAGGACAAGTTCAATTTGATTAAATGGTGTATTTGAATGTATTGAACAGTTTAGTGACCAAGACAAGTTCAATTTGATTTAATGGTGTATTTGAATGAATCAAACAGTTTAGTGACCAGGACAAGTTCAATTTGATTAAATGGTGTATTTGAATGTATTGAACAGTTTAGTGACCAAGACAAGTTTAATTTGAATATATGGTGTATTTGAATATACTAAAGAGTTTAGTGACCAAGACAAGTTCAATTTGATTAAATGGTGTATTTGAATGTATTGAACAGTTTAGTGACCAAAACAAGTTCAATTTGATTAAATGGTGTATTTGAATGTATCGAACAGTTTAGTGACCATGACAAGTTCAATTTGATTATATGGTGTATCGAACAGTTTAGTGGCCAGGACAAGTTCAATTTGATTAAATGGTGTATTTGAATGTATTGAACAGTTTAGTGACCAAGACAAATTCAATTTGATTAAATGGTGTATTTGAATGTATCGAAAAGTTTAGTGACCAAGACAAGTTCAATTTGATTATATGGTGTATTTGAATGTATTGAACAGTTTAGTGACCAAGACAAATTCAATTTGATTAAATGGTGTATCTAACAGTTTAGTGACCAAGACAAGTTCAATTTGATTAAATGGTGTATTTGAATGTATTGAACAGTTTAGTGACCAGGACAAGTTCAATTTAATTAAATGGTGTATTTGAATGTATCGAACAGTTTAGTGACCAAGACAAGTTCAATTTGATTCAGTGGTGTATTTGAATGTATTGAACAGTATAGTGACCATGACAAGTTCAATTTGATTAAATGGTGTATTTGAATGTATCGAACAGTTTAGTGACCAAGACATGTTCAATTTGATTAAATGGTGTATTTGAATTTATTGAACAGTTTAGTGACCAGGACAAGTTCAATTTTATTAATTGGTGTATTTGAATGTATTGAACAGTTTAGTGTCCAGGACAAGTTCAATTTGATTAAATGGTGTATCTGAATGTATCGAACAGTTTAGTGACCAGGACAAGTTCAATTTGATTAAATGGTGTATTTGAATGTATCTAACAGTTTAGTGACCAAGACAAGTTCAATTTGATTAAATGGTGTATTTGAATGTATTGAACAGTTTAGTGACCAAGACAAATTCAATTTGATTAAATGATGTATCGAACAGTTTAGTGACCAGGACAAGTTCAATTTGATTATATGGTGTATCGAACAGTTTAGTGACCAAGACAAGTTTAATTTGAATATATGTTGTATTTGAATATACCAAACAGTTTAGTGACCAAGACAAGTTCAATTTGATTAAATGGTGTATTTGAATGTATTGAACAGTTTAGTGACCAAGACAAGTTCAATTTGATTAAATGGTGTATTTGAATGTATCGAACAGTTTAGTGACCATGACAAGTTCAATTTGATTATATGGTGTATCCAACAGTTTAGTGACCAAGACAAGTTTAATTTTAATATATGGTGTATTTGAATATACTAAACAGTTTAGTGACCAGGACAAGTTCAATTTGATTAAATGGTGTATTTGAATATACCAAACAGTTTAGTGACCAAGACAAGTTCAATTTGATTAAATGGTGTATTTGAATGTAATGAACAGTTTAGTGACCACGACAAGTTCAATTTGATTAAATGGTGTATTTGAATGTATTGAACAGTTTAGTGACCAAGACAAGTTCAATTTGATTCAGTGGTGTATTTGAATGTATTGAACAGTTTAGTGACCAGGACAAGTTCAATTTGATTCAGTGGTGTATTTGAATGTATTGAATAGTTTAGTGACCAAGACAAGTTCAGTTTGATTCAGTGGTGTATTTGAATGTATTGAACAGTTTAGTGACCATGACAAGTTCAATTTGATTAAATGGTGTATTTGAATGTATTGAATAGTTTAGTGACCACGACAAGTTCAATTTGATTCAGTGGTGTATTTGAATGTATTGAATAGTTTAGTGACCAAGACAAGTTCAATTTGATTTAGTGGTGTATTTGAATGTATTGAATAGTTTAGTGACCAAGACAAGTTCAATTTGATTATATGGTGTATTTAAATGTATTGAACAGTTTAGTGACCATGACAAGTTCAATTTGATTAAATGGTGTATTTGAATGTATTGAACAGTTTAGTGACCAAGACAAGTTCAATTTGATTCAGTGGTGTATTTGAATGTATTGAACAGTTTAGTGACCAAGACAAGTTCAATTTGATTCAGTGGTGTATTTGAATGTATTGAATAGTTTAGTGACCAAGACAAGTTCAGTTTGATTCAGTGGTGTATTTGAATGTATTGAATAGTTTAGTGACCAAGACAAGTTCAGTTTGAATATACTTAAGTTATATATTATAAGTTTATTCTTGCAGTCGAAAAAAAGTGAGTTTTAAGAGCACTCTTGAAAGGGATAATTGTGTCTTTGTGTCTAATTTCAATGGGCAATTCATTCCATGTTGCTGGGCCCTGATATGCAAAACAATGTTGTCCACATGACTTCGTTTTTATAGTGGGATTAATGAGTATATGATTGTCAGAAGAGGAGCATAGCATAAGTATCTTGCTGGTGTGTACACATGGGTGAGGTCGAATAGGTATGCTACACTGGAATCCATCAGTGAAATGTAGCACAGAGAACAAATTTTGCGCTTGATTCTGGATCGAATAGATAGCCAGTGTAGGGTACAGAGCAGTGGTGAGGTGTGCTCTAATCAAGGTACTCTAAAGATGATCTGAGCAGCTGTGTTTTGAACTTTTTTAAGTGTAGATAGCCAGTGTAGGTTACAGAGCAGTGGTGAGGTGTGCTCTGATTGAAGTACTCTAAAGATGATCTGAGCAGCAGTGTTTTGAACTTTTTGAAGTGTAGATAGCAAGTGTAGGTACCCTAACCAGAGCAGCTGGTAGGATATCAGATATTTCTGGGTTCACAAAGAATTCAATGCTGTGGAGGAGTTTAACAAGGGATGTCTTGTCTTGATTTAAAATACAACAAACTGTTTATAAAGTATGTCATCCAGGTAGTTGGATGATCATTAACAATGATATGGTCCAAAAGCGAGACACTGCTCTGTCTACAATTCTTGTTGAGACCCACAGAAAAAAACTTGGAATGAAAACAAAAATGATTGCAGTGTTCAAGAAACGTTTAGAATAACTAATCAGAAACATATCAGTATTGAATAATATCATTGGAAAAGAGAATATGAATCTCTTCTGCTGGAATAAAATATATATACACTGTAGCACACAAACAGAACAAGTCTCTCACATTTATGGAGTTTTTATGCATGTTGTTTCATATTTTCTGCTGTTTATGATATCAAAATTCTTTTGCATAAAAACAGTAACGACAAATATCCAAGACTGTTCTATGAAGTACTCATGTAATAGACACATTTAAAAAAAATATCATTCAAATCTGATGTAGTGCTGATTTTAGTCAAAAGTGAACCTAGTCCTTTGGTGAAATGTAGGTCTGGCACCTAAAGATAATGCAGATTCCAATGTTTACAAATATACTTGCCATAATTATGAACTCTATCATAACGAAAATATAATCCAAAATATTCGTTTCATTTCGGGTCTAACTGACCTTTCTGTGCATGTGATTTTTCCATTCACTGCATCCTCACACTTGCAGATCTTGTCACATCCCTGAGTAAATGTTTGTCCCTGGCGGAATGGCACTCCCTGGTACACGCAGAAATCTAATAACAAAAACAAATATTTTAATCTCTAAATGATACAAATATTTTCATATCTTTATAGAAAAACAAAGTACCAAATTTCTAACCTCAGTAAAATGGTTCCCCAGAACATGTCTTGCTTATAAATTATTTACTTATATTCCTATATTTTACCTAAGTGTCATACAAAAACATGATGAATTTCTAGAGTATCACAATGGGAAGTGGAAAGATGCAAGATTTTAACATAGGCGTTACGTAACAAGAATGGAATAATTCAGGTTTTGGGTTGCAATATAAAATTCAAGTACCATTTAAACTTCATTTAGTTGGCAATATCAGGTCACAACCAAACAAGAAAGTTTTTGAGAAAGTTTATGAAATTTGTGGCACAATACATTTTTAAGCCTGTGAGTAATACAAGCTGATTGTACTTGAGAACAATGTGTGTGTGTGTGTGTGTGTGTGTGTGTGTGTGTGTGTGTTTGTGTGTATTACTTGAGAACAATGTGTGTGTGTCTCTGTGTATGACTTGAGAACCATGTGTGTATGTGTCTGCATGTGTGTCTGTGTGTGTGATTTGGATATTTAACTCAGCTTTAACAATTTTTCATGAGAAAAGTTTTATAAATTACCTAACTTAACATGGGCATGTAATCAATTTTACAAGAAATAAAACACAACTAAATATGTTTTTCCTCTGTACTTATCCTTAAACAATTCTTAGCAATATAATAAATATCCATTTTGACAAATATTAAACAAACAAAAGTATGACAAATATATCTAATACCATCTGTTGGAGTCTGTAGACCTCGGACATTAATTTGTTGAAAATTCTAAACTCTTTTGAAATCAGTCTAACGTAAACTAATACAAAAGCAATAAGATTTTAAGAAATAATCATTTCAGTAAATCCATGAAATCAAACAAATGATTGTGATCACTCACCAAGAGATGGAGTGGCAAATGGAGTTGGGTTAACTGGTATTGGTCCTGGGGTTGGTGACATGCCTGGCCGTGGAGTTGGCTTGGATACACCGTGGGATGGTATGGCGCCTGGGATTAGTGTGACACCAACTGGAGGTGCTAGTGTGGGCACACCGTTATCACAAGTGACTTTCTGGCAGCATGGATTAAGTGTGTCAGAGACCAGTCTACAACTGCTTGGTAGATTTGGATACCTTGGACATCTGAAAAATGTGATTGAAACTAGAATATTTTTTGGTCTTGATCAAAGGGCTGTGTTAGTAAACTCATTAAAATTGGACATTCAAATATTCATACATAACGTAATAAATGGACAATACATTATACATTTGTATTTCCCCCCACCCACTTACAATTGGTTTTTGAGACACTCAGTACATGAAATAATCAGACTGAGATTAGTTCTTTCCATTGATCCTGCTAAATTTCATTAAAAAAACATTTCTTGAGAGACTGTGTATAATATTATATAATCAAACAGTCCAACTGAGGCAATGGGAAAATGTCAGAGAGATAATAATTCCTTGACTTTCACATTTGTTTTGATAAAATTAAAACTTAGTGCATATTCCAGGGCATCAGAAGCTACTTCATCACCACCAAAATTGTTATAAAACATGTGCTTACAAATGTAGATCTATATATAATAATAATAATAATAATAATAATAATAATAATAATAATAATAATAATAATAAAATAATAATAATAATAATAATGAGAACTCTGTATAGCACCTAATCTCTAGAAGCTCTAAGCACTTTACAACATTAGAAAACACCAATAACATAAAAAAACATGTATAATGATTTGATTACAAAAAACAAACAAACACCATGAAATTAGAAAGCATAAAACATGCTGAAAATATTTAAGGTAGGAAACATTATTAGGTCTTTAAGTTTGTTCTTGCAATTAAAATATG
Organism: Unio delphinus; assembly: GCA_029339505.1. Classification (NCBI taxonomy): domain Eukaryota; kingdom Metazoa; phylum Mollusca; class Bivalvia; order Unionida; family Unionidae; genus Unio; species Unio delphinus. Next base: position 15,680,831 of record JAQISU010001238.1, read on the forward strand.
TAAGTTATAAAAGCACTCTTGAATGGTATCAGTCTTTGTGGGAAATTAGTATGCAAAAGAACGTTGTCCTTATGACTTTGTTTTCATAGTGGAAATAATTTTTTGTATGACTGACAGAAGAGGAGCATAAGTATCGTGCTGGTGTATGAACATGGGTGAGGTCGGATAGGTATGTTGGACTAGAGTCCATCATTGAAACATAGCACAGAAAACAAATTTTGTGTTTGATTCTGGATCAAATGGATAGCCAGTGTAGGGTACAGAGCAGCAAGGAGGTGTGCTCTGATCGTGGTACTCTAAGGATGATCTAAGCAGCTGTGTTTTGAACTTTTTGAAGTTTCTGGAGCAGATATTGAGACGAACCAGACAGAAATGAGTTACAATAGTCCAGTCTTGAAAGTCATAATGAACACACAAGTGTTTTAATGGCATCAACTGAAAGATATATGCAAATAGAGCTGATGCATGTATATACATGTATTGTTAAGTCACTATTTTTTTACACCTTCCCCAATCAATGAATTCAAGTACCATTGAACATACCATTGTATATACATGTATTGTTAAGTCACTATTTTTTACACCTTCCCCAATCAATGAATTTAAGTACTATTGAACATTGAATATTTTGCAAAACTACAAAAATATGTACAAAACTACATTAAATCACAGTTGCATAAAACAATTAACATTACTTAAAACAATTAAAGTTACTGGATTCTGTATTATTAAATAAGCATGGTATTTTTAGCATTTCACTGGTAGAAATGATGAAAAGAAATTCTTTTAAAAGAGTCAACATGATTTACTATTTTTATTATACAAGATACCATAAAATAATAAAGAATTGTTATTTTAAAAAATTTAAATATAAAATGTATACAGAGGCTTTTAGATTCTATTTTCAGTTTACTTATGAGTATGAATGAAAAAGTAAGTATACACAAGTGTCTAAGATGCATTATTAGATAGGGTTGATACTCACAAAATAGCAAAAAAAAATTTTTGTGATTTAAGAAATATGGACATTACAACAAATTTATTGAACCTTCAAGATTTTAGGCAATAATAAATAAACATCATGCAAATAACTGTTTTGGACATTCCCTAATGAAAACATCAATACAGCTCACCTGCATCCACTTCTTAACAAAAAGAATACACAAAACATGGACTGGCAGACAACTGTAGCAAGTTCAGAAATTTTGTAAGAAAACAATTTCATATGTAAACAATTTTCTTTGATTAAAACTAGAAATAAAAGTTTTTAAATTGTTCATGAATATCTAATTAAGCGTATACAAAGGCAAAAACACCTCTAGCTTATTTAAAAGTATCAACAACCTTAAACATAATTAATACAGTTTTCATAAGCATACCAGGTTGTTTTAATTTAGCTTCAGCATTTAATTTGTGGAAATAGATTGAGACCATAAAACAGTGTAGGAAATATATTTAGTAAATTCTCAACTAGGAAAAAAAATGAAAGTAACAAACATACTGAATTTGAAAGACTAGTATAACTGCTAAAATACAATAATTTGGAATACATTATTCTTGTTTACCTGTCTGTACATCTATACTGTCCAGTCATGCCATCAATACATTCACAGTTATATAGACAACCATCCTGCCACCTCTGTCCCTGTGTGTACTGCCTGCCTTTGTAAACACACACCTCTGATAATGAGAGAGAATACTGAAAGTTTTATGTGGGTGGTGGGATCAAGATGTATAGAGGACAGCATTTTATCATGACCTCTGAATGTTGATTTCCTCTTTATAATGCAGCACCTTTTATAATGCAAAACTTTTTATAATTCAACACCTTTTATAATGCCAGCTTGACCATGGATCCCATTAAAATAAAATGATATTATAACTCTGCTACTTAATTAAAATTTTGTCCATAGGAACCGATTACCGGTATATTATGGTTTCAAATCATGAAAAATTCTTACCTTAGTGATCTGTGCAACAGCATGTCCCAGCCTATTGCGGGCACACTGCAGTATAAAGTGGCCTAACTTCTAACAGGTCACAATTATGATTCCAGTGAACAATTTTGTAAAATGGGAGCAACTGTCAGTTACAGCTGGGCTGAGGCATACTGCAGTATAAAGTGGTCTTAAACTGGCTCCAATAAACTACTATAAAAAGGAATGCTAGTCTGTCAGTCTGATCAGGGCATACTGCAGTATAATGACCCAACTTCTAACAGGTCACAAGTATAGTTCCACTGATCATTGTTATAAAATGAGAGATGGCAGCTAAAGAAATGCAAAAGCAAGATAACTTATGGTATATTTTCTTAAAAGAAATGGATATGTCTCTGAAAACATTTGGCCAAATGTGATTAGCCATATTTGTTTCATTTGAGAAAATTAACTTTAAGTTAACTGACTTTTGCATCCCTCAGCTACCATCGTTCTTCAACCAAATAAATGATGCCCAAAACAGTTTGAAAAACTCAGCAACTTGATTGTGCTTGGATATACTAAAGTATGGATAAAGGTATTACATTAAGTATAGTATGAATAAAACAGACTTTAATCTGTACAACAGTGACAATTCAGGCTGCCAATTATGTCAGATATTTCTTGAAGACTTGTCTTCTAGTTCTGAGGTCATTTGAGCCAAGAATATGCTAGACATATCCACTTGCTGAAGCAGTAAGACATCAATTTCTCCCACCCCTCATGTTATATCACAGTCAATGTCTTACATATAATCACATAATAAAGTGGTCTAACTTCCAACATGGTCACTTTCATGACTGCAGTGGACTGTGTTAAAAAGAGGGAGTACAAGCATGTCAATCTGGTTGGGGCATACTACAGTATAAAGTTATTTAACATCCAACATGTGTCACTTTAATAGCTCCAGTGAACTTGAATTCAGCTATGGGCCTAAGTACACATGATAAATGCAAAATCCTGGTATGGGTCTTAGTACTTAAGATGAATGGAAAATCAAAGGATTAATAATAGAGATAGTCTGAATGGTTCAGGTAATACTACATTAAACAGGATCAATGGGATGAACAGTACTTGTCAGATATTTATAATTAATTTCCTCTTTATTAACTAAAACAAAAATAATAATATATCCCTGTAAATAATAAATGTTTTAAGTCTTTTCTACTCTTTATCTCTTAAATGAGAATTAATTAAATGATTCATACAATATTTGGCAAAAATATTTCAGCCATTAAGTCTGATGAGCATTTTTTTATTAAAATGATTATGTCTTGATTTAAGTGCTTATACATAAGCTGTCAAAAAAAACTATAATGGGGGACAACTCTGATTACTGATTTCCTCTCAGGATTAGAATTTAAGTTCTGTCCCATTACATATCTTTACCGGCTGTCACAGGCAAAAGGCCTGAAGAGTTAGATGTAGAAAGTGCCTTATTACTAGAAAAAAAAACTGCAATATTTTTGAGGGATGAAACCCAGCCAACCAAATAAGGCATACTGGAGATTTGTGGTGGATATCTTAAAGGCAAGAAAACTGTACACTCAATATCCTATGAAAATTGTTCACCATTACTGTCTGCCATAAGATGGGATGGTTGAACTAATATGAGTGGATTTCCAAAGTAGTTTTTAGTTTTAGAAGTGTTGTGAATGATTAAAACTTCTGAACAGGGAACCCATCAATTAAAAGTTCACAAATGCAGGCTCACGCAGTAATAAAACGGTGAGTCTCTTTAAACTGTTTCACCTAATTATCTGGAACACTAAGCAACTGTCAAGACTTCACTACCTACTCACATGTCTCCTACCAATATAGTGGCACTTACGTCTTGGTGCTGGTGTTGGACTCTGGGTGCCAGGTTGTGGTACAAGTGTTGAGCCTGTTCCTGGACTTGGATAGCTGACCCCAGGTCCTGGAGTCGGTGATAAGCCTGGGACTTGATCTGGTTTGGGAGTACTAATACCTGGTCCAAATGGTGGTACTGCAGTAGGTTGCTTGACTGGAACAGGTGTGGTTCCATAACCTATGACAGAGCCTGTAACACCAGTTATAACAGTGGTGTTGGTTTGGTCACACTTAGGTGCTTTACAACAGATTGGGTCATTTGGATCTGGTACCATCACACAGTTGGGGGACAGGTTGTATGTTGGACATCTGGAAAAGTAGAAATGCAACAAATTGCAAATCAAGATATTACTATCCTATTAGGCTTTAATGCTGCAGTATGTATGTATGTACATATGTACGTAGGTAGGTATGTACGTAGGTAGGTAGGAAGGTGTGTGTGTGTGTGTGTGTGTGTGTGTCTTAGTGTTTAATGGCAGATTAGTACATCCATGGCACCAATTCAAAGTTCTAAAAATCTATATTTAAAACAATTGTAAGTAAACATGATGAAAAAAACCAGAAGAAAAAATGTTACAATTCTGTAAAATGTACATTAAGCTAAAGATACAGGTATACAATATCAATTTCAGTCAGTTTAATTATTATATGCTATCAAAATTCAAGCTGGCATGTACTCTGGGTGATGAGTGTTTTGAATATGGATCCAAACATAGAAATTATATGGCTAAACAAAGCTAAGAAGTTGTTGGGAGACATGTATGAAAGTCTTAGTAAACACAGTTACCTCCTCCTTTGTTAGCTGATGTGACCAACAGAAAACCAGCCGAAAGGCTAAATTTGAAAATCAGTTAATAGTTCATTCTGCAGTTGAAATGAGTTTGCTCAGTTTGGAGAGATGTTAAAGTTAGTTCAATTAAAGTAATCAGTTCTATTTTGTAATAGTAAAACCATTAATAATAATAATAATAATAATAATAATAATAATAATAATAATAATAATAATAATAATAATAATAATAATTGTTTATTGAAATAGGGTGACACAATTACTTGCATGCAACAAAATTAGACAGTGAGAATACGTATCAATATTTTACTCTATCATTGCATGGTTCACTTCTTAAAATTAAATATTATATTTGCTATTAAGAGCATATTTTAATAAGTAATAAGTAATAAGTGCCAATTACAATGCTGCACTTAGGGTGCGTTTCTACATATTTAGCATATTTGTCACTGCCAGGTACAAAATCTTTAGTTCTAAGGGTAATTTTGTCCCAAAAGAAGTATTCACAGCTGTCACAAAACTTAATGTCTAGTTCATTTTCTGTGAATGGTCAAAAACATGGTTAAGAGACTTCATTTTCAGGAAATTCTCATGTCAAAAATATACTTTTCTGAAGTTAATAGAAACTAGCTTGCTTCATTTGGTTGGTTACTATTCAGAACTCATCATATGTTGCACTGGTGACCTTGCTTGCATGCCATGATCAAGTGAAACATTTCTGATCAACTTCAGTGTAAGTGTAAACTGTGGTCACTGCATCTTCAAGGAAGACTAACATAAAAGATATTGCATGGGCAACCATTTTAAATTTATCAAACACTACTTGGAAAAGCATTTAAAGAAATTTCTGACACATTTTCACAGGAAAGTGAAAAGGAATATTACTGTACTGAGATATTCCTTAGAATTTATCATAATTGGTGTATTTACTTTGGTGTTTTCATCAGGAACTAATGTTGCATGTAGTATTTACTACTGGTAAGTTTGCCTGTCTTGAATAAGCATGGCAAAAGAAGGCCCACTTTTGGATAATGAGCCGCCTGACCCACACAAAATCAGACCTAGATGCAATAATGACTTTACAGAAAAGTTACACTGTATATTATTACTTTTCCAGATTTTTTTTTACTATATTCATTCTTAAAAAAATCTCTTTTCATTACCTGTCTGTACAAGTGTATGCACCAGTCATACCATTGTCGCACACGCAGACCTTGTCACAACCATCAAAGAACCTCTGACCCTGGGTGTACATTCTGCCATTGTATATACACACTTCTGTATAAAATAAAGAAAAATATTTTTATTTTCTCAGAAAAAACACTGGTATTCTTGAGCAATGAGATTTTCAAATTAGCCATTTGGCAACCATACTGGAATAAAATTCAACAGTATTTTCATTTAGGACAAATTAAACTCCGTTAGAAGACTTTTGGTGAAAAACCATATGCCAAAATGACCAACCATTCAGGAGAATTGGTGACAAGATTTTTAATATGTTGCCTGTGATACCCATACCTTCTATACTCACTTATAAGTCGTCAAACTATAAACAACAAAGATCATGATCTATTATAGCATAATGCACTTGCAGACCAGGGAATATATTCTGTGTTATATTGACTATTTCTAACAAAATGCATAGACCCAGATCTGCTGGCACATTATGTCAGACAGGCACCATTTACATTAAGACCAACCAGCCATCATAAAAAGTTATCTGATGTCAAACTAATATGACTTTCCAACTAGGGAACATTGTATAATTTTAAATATGACTGCTATTGTGGCTATCTTTATTAAAGACCAACTAGACACCTTAAAATGTCTTTTAGTAAAACCCCATGCTGATGTAATTTTCATTCTGGAGGAGTGACATTAGCAAGATTTTTAATATGGCTGCTGTGATGGAAATATCAGATAGGTACTATTTTCATTTAGGACTAACTAGACTAACTAGACATCATAAGAAGATTTTTAATGAAAACTCCATGATAAGAAAACTTTTAACGAAAACTCCATGATAAGAAGATTTTTAATGAAAACTCCATGATAAGAAAACTTTTAATGAAAACTCCATGATAAGAAGATTTTTAATGAAAACTCCATGATAAGAAGATTTTTAATGAAAACTCCATGATAAGAAGATTTTTAATGAAAACACCATGATAAGAAGACTTTTAATGAAAACTCCATGATATGAAAACTTTTAATGAAAACTCCATGATAAGAAAACTTTTAACGAAAACTCCATGATAAGAAGATTTTTAATGAAAACTCCATGATAAGAAGATTTTTAATGAAGACTCCATGATAAGAAGATTTTTAATGAAAACTCCATGATAAGAAGATTTTTAATGAAAACTCCATGATAAGAAGATTTTTAATGAAAACTCCATGATAAGAAAACTTTTAATGAAAACTCCATGATAAGATTTTTAATGAAAACTCCATGATAAGAAAACTTTTAACGAAAACTCCATGATTAGAAGATTTTTAATGAAAACTCCATGATAAGAAGATTTTTAATGAAAACTCCATGATAAGAAGATTTTTAATGAAAACTCCATGATAAGAAGACTTTTAATGAAAACTCCATGATAAGAAGATTTTTAATGAAAACTCCATGATAAGAAGACTTTTAATGAAAACTCCATGATAAGAAGACTTTTAATGAAAACTCCGTCTTGATTTAACCAACATCAAAATATTTTTAATTAAAACTCCATCGTGATATGAGTGGGAATAAGATTTCCATGGTGGCCACTATAATGGTGATGTTCCAGTGTAACCAACATTAACAATAGGTAGACACCATAAGGAGTTTACTGATGAAAACCTCATGTCAATGAATTTATTCAGGAGAATCAACAACAAGATTTACAAGATAGCTGTCAATGTTGCCATATTGGATGTCAGAATACCATTTTCTAGGACCAATTAGGCATCATAATAAGTCTTTCCAGTGAAACTCCCATGGTGAAATGGCCATATATTCCAGAGAAGTAGCAATAACAAGATTTTCTAGATGGCCACCTGTCTGAGCAGAAACATTTTCACCTTGAACAAATTAGACATCATGGGAAATCTGCTGGTGGAAATTCCATGTCTATAAGTCTTTCTGTTGAGAAAGTGACCAGATTTCCAAGACGACTCATGGTTTCCATACTGGATTTCATTTTGACACCATTGTCATTTAGAACCAACTAGACACCATAAGAAGCCTTTCAGTGAAAATCCCATCTTGATATGAACATTGATTCAGAAGGAAATTTTCAAGATCGATATTTTATTTGGGACCATCTAGACCATCGAATAAATGTTCGTATAACATTTCATGGCTATCTTCCAATTAGTTTATTTGTGCTAACAGATGGATAGATGTAAAATGACCGAAAATGGCCTACAGACATTGGATGACAGACAGACAATAGGCCAACAGGCCAACATACAATGGATGACAGACAGAAAATAGAACCAACATACCATGGATGACAGGCATACAACAGGCCAACAAACAATGAATGACAGACAGACAATAGGTCAACAGATAATGGATGATAGACAGACAATGGCCAACAGACAATGGATGACAGGCCAACAATGGCCAACAGACATTGGATGACAGACAGACAATGGCCAACAGACAATGGATGACAGACATGCAATAGACCAACAAACAATGGATGACAGACAGATAATGGTCAACAGAAAATAAAAGACAGACAAACAAATAGACCAACATACCATGGGTGACAGATATACAATAGGCCAACAAATAATGGATGACAAACAGACAATAGGTCAACAGACAATGGATGACAAACAGACAATGGCCAACATACAATGGATGACAGACAATAGACCAACATACCATGGATGACAGACATACAACAGGCCAACAAACAATGAATGATAGACAGACAATAGGTCAACAGACAATGGATGAAAGACAGACAGTAGGCCAACATACCATGGATGACAGGCATACAACAGGCCAACAGACAATGGATGACAAACAGACAATGGCCAACAGACAAATGGATGACAGACAGACAATAGACCACCATATCATGGATGACAGACATATAACAGGCCAACAAACAATGAATGATAGACAAACACTAGGTCAACAGACATTGGATGACAGACAGACAATGGCCAACATACCAGGGATGACAGAAAAACAATAGATCAACAGACAATGGATGACAGAAAGACAATAGGCCAACAGACCATGGATGACAGACAGACAATGGATGACCGACAGGCAATGGCCAATAGATAATGGATGACAGATAGAAAATAAGTCATATGGTCTATGAGCAATAGATCTAAAAAAAAAATCAATAAATGAAAAAGTCTGGCTTAGTGTAGTCAATATTGTTTCATTTCATTCTTCTTCTAATTTTGTAGCCATCTTGAATTTCTCTAAATTATAGAAATTCAACTTACATATGTCAAAAAATATCCTCTTATAATAATAATAATACATGTCATGAAAAAATATTTTTAAAACATTTGTTCTAAAATAAATGGATCATAACTTATATATTTGCATATATGGAGTCTGTATTTATAATTGAACTTTGCCAAAAATATTTATCAGTTTCACCTATTATATCTCAGAAAATTGGTATAAATGAAATGTTTTGCAAACAAATATGGTATTAAGAAATAAATTCAAGGTGACAGTTATACAAAATGAATTATTCAGTAAATTGTATTTCACCAATAGTAATTATAGAATCACATTACATGTGTGTAGCGTTCTCATCTACCTTCAAATCCATGTTTTTCTGTGTGTGTATATATATATATATATATATATATATATATATATCCTTTGTCAAAAACATTACCTGATCACATTATGCTAATAAAATGCATAGGTTTATGAAGAAATGCTATCACTACCTGTGTCACCCATAGAAGTATGATTGCTCAACTATTGGGTGTATTTCTCCTAAAATTAGTTTAGCTAAACTGTTTGTTGATGCACATGCAAGGGAGACCTCTTTGGGATTCTGAACTTGATTATAGCCTCACCATTACAAGTTTTCCAGATGAATCCAGCAACAATGGCCAGTACTGCCTGGTTCTAAGGTTGTGCTGTCATGAATGGGGAGTGGTCACTGTTTGTGCACCTATAAATGGTCTGACAAGGTTCAGCTGTCTCCTTTGTGAGATGGTGTCCTTCCATACAGAAGTTGGAAAATGTGGTCTGAAAATTCCAGGTATCTGTCTCCCATATGTTTTGAATTAAGATGTTATGTTTGAATGCTAGGCTTGTGAAAATTGCTTTAATTTTGTAAGCTGAGTCTTTTGTGAGTCAGATCTACTCTGTGCGAGTTTTCTTGTTTTCTGAACTTCTTAGGCAGGAAAAGTCTACAAGCATTATCAGAAAGCTGGGACTCATCTTTGATAAGCCTTGTAAACTCACAGTGAAGATTCGTTTTGGTAATAATCTGAGTACGCATAAACTGGACAGATCAAAACTGGATAGCATGTTGCAAAGGTAATTGTGCCCAATACTGTCATGTCAAAGGTGTCAGGATATGTCAACAATCATAGACCAGTATTCCTTTATGGTGATTAGGGTTAGCTTCTTATCTACCAAGAGAAAGAGAATGATGCTGACCAATTGAGGAATAATGGGGGAGAGTGGTATGAAGTCGTCAATATAACCCCAGCCATTAAAAAGCTGCCATTTTTCTTCACATGCCATCAGAACTTAAGTTCCATGCTCATTTAAGCTCATGGCATCTCTGACAAGAGCAATGCATGAAATATGAGTTTCTTTGGACACAAATGAAAAACTGGCAACCTGGGCTGTTTTAGCAATGTTGAGGTTGCTATGACTTTCCAGGGTATGTTTATCAAGATGATCATTGAGCCTGGATTAATAGAATCATAAACGGTGATCAGGCAGTGTGCTTCCCATTCCAGTACCCTGGCATCTGTACAAACTATTATTTCCAGCAGGTGGTTTTCAAAGGGTATTCTTGCTGTGAGATTGTTGAGATTGGTTAAGTTAGGCTTCTTGACATTGGTTATCCACCATTGACAGTGACTAAGGGCCAGAAAGTGGTTCATGTTTTCATCCAAAACCAAACTTACCTAATGTTTTTGAAGGATTTTATCCTAATATGTTGCTTTCACTGTGACAGAAGTGGTACTGCACCTTGACATTACAAAGTCTAAAGTTTTTGTGAAAGCTCAATGGCTCAGGATAAAGCTGAAAGGATGAGAATGGAATTCATATAATTTGCCCCATCACCACTGGACTTTGTTACCAGAAACAGTGATGAGTAGAGGTCATATGTGTGTGAATTCTGTACAACCTCCACTGCCCACTTCATGAGCCAAAAATATCTCTTTTTGTAGAACATCTGCCTTCATGAAATCTCTTGGGGTTTTCATCATAGAGGAGACTTTTAATGTAGAAGAGGCCATATAAACTAAATGATGAGGCCCTAAGACATGAGTTGGATCACCAAGAAAGATCAGAAAGAGGCCAATCCAAGCCTAAGGAAAATTCATGTCTGGTGCCATCAAGTAGTTGCCAGTAGGTGGGGCTAACTGCAAGTCACTGATGGAAGGCAGAAGTGTGGAGGAAAAGAAACATTCTCTTTCTTGCCTCTCTGCATGCAGGCAAAATGTATGGGTGTATGACACCCATCCCCCATAATTCAATTGTAATGGCTACTCAGTTTTTGTTATTGAGAACTGCCTGCTTTGCATTCTGGGACACTAGGTGGCCGAGTGATCTAAATTGCTCACTTTTACTGTCAACTAACTTCTGTCTACATGGGTTTGAGTCTTGAGATTGGCCGACATGGGTATGTAAGAAAGCTGCCAGTAGCTTCCAGTGTTTTGTTGGTTCTTACCAAGGTTCTTACTCCACCAATTATACTGTCCACCATGTATAGCCTATCTTGTGCTAGGAAATGTGTTAAACTCAAAACAACAATAACTTTTTATCCTTCCTAGCAAGTGTTCCTTCTCAAGAATGATTCCTGAGTAGGACCTCCTGATATTCGAGATTGTGCTGACAAGTAGAGGACCAATTCTTATTACAAGTAGAGGAGCAACTCTTGTGACAAGTAATGGGGCAACTCTTGTGAGAAGTAAAGGGGAAAATCTTGTGCCACCTCAATTCAACCCCCAAAACAGAATGGGAGAACCAATCTAGAAATTCTGCAAGTCTATCATACTGTGTAGTTTTAGAGAAGAGTGCAAGATAACAGATCTTTTGATTAATTCATTTTGCAGGCCATCTGGCTGTTAGTCATGGTATGGTAAGATGGTAATAGGATTCACCAGGTTTCACGGCTGATTATTCTCATCCTTTCAAACAAAGTGAAAAATTGCAAAACTTGCTAATTCAAGTATTGAGTAAGTCGACGTAATGTTCCTCACTAGCTTGGAGCTTGCACTGAGGGTGAGGAGGGAATCTCAACATGTCCATGAGACTTGATCATTTGTGATTCACACATTGCACATAAATTCGACATTTCATGCCGAGATGATATTGACAATGTTGACCATGCTTTGATCCCTTGATTTTTTTTTCTTGAAAACAATATTACCCATAAGACCACATGGCCCACACATTAAAGGTGCATGTTGAAGAAAAACCTTGTATAAGGAAGGTATGTTTCATTGATGTCCTCTGAATCACATGTATTAATGCTAATAATAACACACACACACAAACACACACACACACACACACACACACAAACACACACACACACACACACACACACACACACACACACATACATACATACATACATACATACATATATATATATATATATATATATATATATATATATATATATATATATATATATATATATATATATATATATATATATATATATATATATAATAATAATAATAATAATAATAATTAAACGGATTATCTGAGAAATGTCTTGATAGCATGAAAGTAAAGCTGGTTGCACCCAGGTATAATGGTGGTGCCTAGAAAGTTTCATCCCATAGTCTATATAATATAACGACCAGAAGATGTTTATCATCTTTGCAGGACTGCATTTAGATGTTGCAGCGAAAGTTAGCAGCAGTTAATGTGATCAGGTTATGTATTCAATGAGAAAATTAACTTAAGTATCTGACAAACATCTTATACTTGGTATTTACAAAAGACATATCTATTTTTATAATTCTCTTTCATCATATCAGAACTGGATTATGCATCTGTCAATGATAATCACTTATAAGAAGAATCAAACTGCCAATCCTGATCTGCTGTAACATAAGGCACCTGAAAATTAGGGTCTATTTTGTTAGTTCTACTGATTACTCATAACAAACTGCAAGACCCAGATATATGGTACGTTATGCAATAGAAGATCTATGTCAGTGCAGTTTGCAGTTTGACTCAACTTATTAGTGAGTATATATGGTGCATATATAACTCCATATTCATTCATCTGTCTGTTTACCTATATAAAACAATTTACCTTTAGGTTGCGGTGAAGGTGGAGATGGGGTGGGTTGTGGACCCACAGTAAATCCATGTGGTGGTTGTGGAGTTGATACCCCTACAGGTCCTGGCGTGGGGCTCAGCCCTGGTGAGTAATTGGGAGACAGGGGTGGGGACAGGGTGGGGGTCAGTCCTGGGCAGTATGGTGTCTTACAACACTTGTCATTGGGATCTTGGACCATTGTGCAATAGGATGGGATCTGTGCATATCGTGGGCATCTAGAAAAGAAAAGAATAAACATGCACCTTTCACTGAGTTAATTCAATTTAATTATCAAATAACTCCAGTAATGTCTGTTTAAACATGATTCTTCCTGTATTAAAATTATTATTCTACATTAAGATATAAAATTCTTTTTAATGCACAAATTTATTGAATTGAAGTGAATTGGGCCAAATGTTAAAAACTTAACTTCTCTCTCTCTCTCTCTCTCTCTCTCTCTCTCTCTCTCTCTCTCTCTCTCACTTAGCTGATCTCTGCTATCACAGCTCTGTTCACATGCATTCAAGAGTTGAGCTTGGCCAATGTGGGTATGTGAGAAAGTGGCCAGCAGCTTCCAAAGGGTATGAGATTCTTCTGAGGTTTTTTCTGAGTTCTTCCTCCAAAAGTCAACTAGCTGCCATGTATAGCCTATCATGCACTGTTAAATGGCATTAACCCCTAAACAACAAACAACAAGAAAACACAAACTGTGTCAGCCAAAAGAATGAGTTTCATATGACAGAAAAATACATCAAAGCCATCATCCCATCTAAATAAAAAAAATTCAAAAATGCAGTTTTGTATTTTATTATTTATAACTTTTTATTATTTATAACCCTCACCCCCACTTTAATACTTTCCAATTTAATAGTTTAGCTATCAGTGCAAATGAAACTCAGAACAAATTAGAATTTCTAAATGTTTCATTTGAAACATGTCAATACCACTAAAAACACAGAAATAGTTAATATCTGGGTGTGCATTATTGAATAACATATTGAACATTCATATTGAATTCATTATTAACTACGTAAAATTTAATGGGCATGTGTGCAATAAAACAGTAAAGACACTACACTGTACATGGGTGAAACAAAGCAGTAAAGATACTACACTGTACATGTGTGAAACAAAACAGGCTTACTTTTCCATACATCTGTATTGTCCTGAGTTTTCATCCATACACTCACAGTTGTATGAACATCCATCATCCCATTTCTGGCCTTGTTTATACTGGACACCCTTGTATTCACAATATCCTGCAAAGAAACCAATCAAACTTAATTTTAAAAAAAGGTATATTTACCACTTTATGAAGTCCATCAGTACCAAAGATGAAGCACCATAGTCGCAAAATACTAAAATTTCAAAAGTAATTTAATTAAAAGATCATGCTTTCAAAATTATATTTTTAAACAAGGAGCATAAAAACTGAGTGCAAGACAACATGCAAACAACCATTATAAACAAATACAAAGGTCGAAGATAAAAATACAAATATCTAAAGTATTCCTAGATAACTGGCAATTTATTTCAGGTTTTTCATTGCATTTATTGCTACATGTAGATAACTGGCAATTTATTTCAGGTTTTTCATTGCATTTATTGCTACATGTAGATAACTGGCAATTTGTTTCAGGTTTTTCATTGCATTTATTGCTACATGTAGATAACTGGCAATTTGTTTCAGGTTTTTCATTGCATTTATTGCTACATGTATTGTACATATATCTATTTCATTTTATTAAAAGCCGCTTTGAATCTTTTGCATCTCTTATTTATGAAACTATTCTTAAAATGGCATAACACGAGTATTATGGAGGCATTGGTCCCTGATTTTCTGAATGACTTTCAGGGTCAGAAAACTTGGAAGGGAAGGCATAGCCCAAAATCCCATCAAAACTGTCTGCCTGAGCATCCACCCCAAACCTCTCTGGGAACAGAGAAAACAGAAATAGGAAGCTTTTGATTCAATACAAAGGAATATATCATCTAAACCACCAGAGTGCATAAAGCTACTGAAAGATTTAGGAGTGGAGAGACCATTTACTGTATAGACTCTGGTCCCTTCTTGGCAAAGAATTGGCCAGAAGACTAAGTCTGCCAGAAATGTGTCTGATCTGGACTGGTATATTGTGCTTGGAGAAGAAACACTGAAACTCCCAGACTGTGATGCACAGTAAAGTAATTTGGTCTCTCCGTTCAAAGCGGTAAGTGGCCAGTACAGAATAATCCCAAACTGCCAGGTTCATATTCTTGTAAAGTTCATCCTCCCAACAACTAATGTAATAGGATGATGGCAACATCAGGCCAGATGTCAAATTAATCCAAGTCGAGGATCAAGACATCATACTTCAATGACTTTGACTTCATCTTCCTATCTATTGCCTTAAAATTTGTTTGAGGGACCAAGTCTCCTATGAAAACAGCTTTGAATACTGCAACACATTTGTCAATGTACACAGACCTTGTGAGCATAAACATTTTGCAATCTGAGAATTCTTTACCATTTGATTTTTTGAAAAAACAATAAACATCCAAAAATGGAAAATAAAAACTATGGCTGTAACAATTACCCTGATGACTGTTGATGGTGCCAGTATTTACAGTAACCAGTTATCTCCCCTTGCCTTGTAACACCAACCATATTAAATAAACGGAACAAATTAATTTACAAACTGAAAATGTGAATAAAATGTCTAACTGTCAACCATTTCTTTGAAAACATGCTTTAAATATGAACTGAAACGATGTAATAAATGTGACCTGGATGAAAATATTTTCTTTCCATGATTGTTGGATTTGAAGGGCAGCAAAGCTTATTAAAAAATTTATAATGTGTTCAGGGAATGTATTTATTCTACAAGCATGAAGTACTGTGTTGCCTTGCACAAACCATTCTATTTAAGGCTGCAAAAAACATAAACAAAATTTTTTTTCTCAAAATTCTTAACATCAATTCCTAGAAATATAATACTGATGTCTTGCTATCTGCAAATGCAGCTTAAAATAAATGAGAATAAAAGGAAAATCTAGTTACCGATTCTGCTGGTGCCAGGAGGCAGTTGTGGGTTTCCATAAATGATTCCAGTTGGAGCAGTGGGTATTGGACTTGGGAGTGGCATTGGTGTTGGTGCATTCGTGAGACCATGTGGTGGAATCTGTGTAGAGACTCCAACTCCTGGTGTAGGAGACATGGATCCTGGGATTGGAGATGGATATGAGCCATTGGGGAATGGAGTAGGGTGCATGTTGGATCCTGGGATTGGAGATGGATATGAGCCATTGGGGAATGGAGTAGGTTTCATGGTAGATCCTGGGATGGGCACTGGGTATGAGCCATTCGGGAAAGGTGTTGGAGATTGTCCTGGAATAAGTGGTGGTGACTGAGTTGGACCTTGTGTAGGTACATAAGTACACTGTGGAATCTGGCAGCATGGGTCGTTTGAATCTGCCACCATCTGACAACTGGCAGCAATGTTAGTGTAAGTTGGACACCTGTGAAGAAAATGATGCTGTGTTACTGCAGGTCATTATGTATTGGAATGTTTTTGATAAAGGCTTCCTAAGGTCCAGGGGAAATAAACTTCGACATAAAATATCTTTAACAATTACTGAATTAGTGTCCTGCATACTCCGAAATTCTGCACATATCTGGAGTTTCTCATAAGAATGACTCCATAAAAAAAAATCACACAAAACATAGAACTCTGGAAAAACTAGCTCAAAGTGCAGCAGGTCAAATCAATTTTAATTCAGTTTAGTTTTTCTGTAGTTTGTTTATGTCACAGGTAAGATATTGATTTATGTAGTGAGTGAGCAAGTCATTTAACACGATGCAGAATATTACACTGATTCACATTCAAGTTAGTGAGGTTTTACAGTATTTCAAAGAGGATTCTACTTGCTGGAAACCAATTTTTTTGGGTAAATTTTGTTTCTTATCTTCTTCTCAACAGTTATCCAATCATAAACCTTAAGGAGTACATTGCAAATCCAGTTAAGTTTTTTAAGCATAAGGCTTAGAATCAAACAAATCTTTGTGTATATTAACATCAAGCTAAAATCAATCAACCTCCTACCCCTTCATATAATAATTGGCTAAGACCATGCTCTGCTATCATAATGAGCATGTACAATATATATCTGTTAATACCATATTTGATTCTTATGTAAAACCTGCAAACCTATCAAAGCAGGTGTAGATATTCTGGTCCGCATTGTCACATCTACATTTCTTGGAACAACCCTCGGTCCAGGTTTGACCTAATCTGAATGGGACACCATTGTATACACAGAAGCCTGAAAAATATGCAAGATAAAAAAAATTGTTTTTAATCACTTCATGTGGTTTTGCATCACATAGCATTTTTGTTGGTATTCATTTTTTCTGTTTGGAGCAATCATTTCTTTTTCATACTTTCTTCATTCATTCTGTTAATTGGTGGTCTGTATCAACCTTTAAAGCCATGACTATTGGCATGCCATAATAAACACTAACTGACATGTAAGACATGTATTTAGGAGAATACAGGGTCATGCCTGTGAGTGGCATTAAACTGGCAAGACTTGAACAACTTTCATATCATGACACATGTACTACCTTTAGGTATACAGTAATGTTTAAATCATGACACTACCTTTAGGTATACAGTAATATATCATGACACTATCTTTAGGTGTACTGTAATGTTTATATCATGACACTACCTTTAGGTATACAGTAATGTTCATATCATGACACTACCTTTAGGTATACAGTAATGTTTATATCATGACACTACCTTTAGGTATACAGTAATGTTTATATCATGACACTACCTTTAGGTATACAGTAATGTTTATATCATGACACTACCTTTAGGTATACAGTAATGTTTATATCATGACACTACCTTTTAGGTATACAGTAATGTTTATATCATGACACTACCTTTAGGTATACAGTAATGTTTATATCATGATACTACCTTTAGGTATACAGTAATGTTTATATCATGACACTACCTTTAGGTATACAATAATGTTTATATCATGACACTACCTTTAGGTATACAGTAATATTTATATCATGACACTACCTTTAGGTATACAGTAATGTTTATATCATGACACTACCTTTAGGTATACAGTAATTTTCATATCAAGATAATTATACAGTAATTTTCATATCATGACACTACCTTTAGGTATACAGTAATATTTATATCATGACACTACCTTTAGGTATACAGTAATATTTATATCATGACACTACCTTTAGGTATACAGTAATGTTTATATCATGACACTACCTTTAGGTATACAGTAATAATTATATCATGACACTACCTTTAGGTATACAGTAATATTTATATCATGACACTACCTTTAGGTATACAGTAATGTTTATATCATGATACTACCTTTAGGTATACAGTAATGTTTATATCATGACACTACCTTTAGGTATACAATAATGTTTATATCATGACACTACCTTTAGGTATACAGTAATGTTTATATCATGACACTACCTTTAGGTATACAGTAATGTTTATATCATGACACTACCTTTAGGTATACAGTAATTTTCATATCAAGATAATTATACAGTAATTTTCATATCATGACACTACCTTTAGGTATACAGTAATATTTATATCATGACACTACCTTTAGGTATACAGTAATGTTTGTATAATAATACTACTGTTAGGTATACAGTAATGTTTGTATAATAATACTACCTTTAGGTATACAGTAATTATCATATCATGATACTACCGGTATACAGTCATTTTCTTCGAAAGTTGCATCTTAAGGATAAATACTTATATTTTCACAAAGTGAAAGGTCCAAAAAATAAAAATGCACTTAAAATGCATAGGCCCATGTGCATTTGTGTGAACTGTTGTTAGCTGAATCCATTAATACAAGGTCACAAGTATAATTTTACAAGTGCAGAGATAGGAGACCCAGTGATGCTAAATAAAGGTTATACAGGAAGTGTATACGCACAACATTATACTGGTCATCCAAAAAGAGGTAGGAATGTTAATGTAGATTCAGTTGCAGAAAAGAACACAGCATATTTTTTAGATGAAATGGTAACTAATTTTGCAGAACATATGAATTCATTGGGATTTAGTCTGAATACAGTAAATATGGATTTAAATATTGTCAATATTTATATCAGAATATATAAATAATATATCTATCAAATTTTAAGAGTTTGGTATGTAATACTTTTTTCATATCTATCTTCTGTTTTATTAATTTTCTCTTTAAGAGAACCTTCAGATAACAGGGGTATTTCAATTAAAGGTACACCGAGTGAAATTGCATGACAAAGTGCTGAAATGTTTCCCATTCCCTCATTCAAAGACAAATTAACTATATTCACTCATCTGGAATAAAGGTCTATCATGTTATCAGAGCATAATTATCTTTGATCATGTGGTGTAAGAATAAAAGTGTGATGATGGGATACCAAAGTCCATGTCATAATTATCCATTTTTTAACTTCTATTTCAATACATGTACCTATATAAAGAGAAATTCAAAACAATATAATGTTCTAGACAATAATGTTTTGAGTGCCATTATTCTGCATATATACAATACCTGACAGATTCTTTACACAGAGATAACCACCCATAACTATTATCTTAGCACTGAAAAGATGGATTTTCGTTTTTGAAAAAGTTTACCACTTTACAAAGCAATTTTCATTTCACAATAAAAATTTCACAAAATTGGGCAAAAGCTTGAGAATTAACAACAGTTATAATCTGTTAATCTGATAATCTTATAATCTGCTGGCCATAGCATATAATTATCAGTTAACTGTAACTTTATAATCAAACAAAGCTTATCACTTACAGGATTACATCATAAATCAGTAAATGCCCTGCTAGTGTATGGACATTGGTCAATCAGAATTTTGATGACAACTGGTGCTAGGTAGGTGGGTTTGTGAACTTAACAATTCAATTATCCCGGCAGACACATGTACAGTTTTCATAATAAACATACTTGGAATTGGACTCTGTGTGGTTGGTGGTTGAAGTGTTGGAGGCATAATGGTGACACCAGGTGATGGGGTTGGTCCAGTGCCTGGGAATGGAGTGACACCAATTGGCCCAGGGGTTGGGCCTGCATTAGGTGTGACTGGTGGGGCTGGTGTTGGTACTTTCTGGTTGAAGTCACAGACTGGTAAATAGCAGCACAGATTATCTGGATTCCTCTTCATATGACATTGCGGAGGAATGAATGGGTATGTAGGACATCTGTGAAAAAACATGAAATTTAAAACTTGGTTCACATATCTTGGCACAGTATATCTCATATTATGCCCACTTTCCAAACTGAACAGATATATTCAGTCATTTTATTTAAATTAGGCTTTCTAAGGGAAGATTTGCTTAAAGTGGAGGTGGTGGTGGTTGGGTTTTGTTATCATGAAAGAAATATGGATAGTGACAGAGGACTTCATTATGAAAAAAACTTTGTTGCAATCCACAATCACTACACACTATATATTGTAACAAAATTTTAAGATATGATTAAAAAAAATTGCACTGAAATTATATCTTTTGGTATTGGAGTGGCTTCTAGCATTATTATAGACACATGCATCTTGTATTTATTCTGTTCATTTTTCTCAACCCACTGCTTATCTACACATCCATTTGTTGGTCTGTCTCTCTGAACTTTTTAAATGCATTTCTTATCTATGAATCTACCCTTTTTAACTACATTTTACATATAAATTTATCAATCTACCAACCTATTAAAAGATTTGTGAATGTGACAAAATTGTATTCTGCTTTAAAAGCTATCTCTGTGGAAGAAGAAAAACTTAAAACAAGATAAAGGTGAATAAACCAACATTTCATCGCAGCGATATTTGCCAGTCATTCCTTCAATACAAGTACAGTTGTACTTGCAGCCATCCTGCCATTTCTGATCCTGGTGGTACATTACACCACCATAGATGCAGGCATCTGAAGAAGAGTAACAAACAGTAACTTAATAATAATTCTGACAAATCTGACATCATTCCTGTGAAAATCAAATTGGTTCCACAAATCTTACAGCTTCAGAAGGCAAAACTTGAAACCCAAGAATATCACAAAGCATATGAAATATTACAGAAAATTTAAGTAAAATATACAACTGATGAAATTTTTTTTACCATTTATACAACTTTAGCATAATTTTAATGTTGACACTAATGAGATTAAACAAGAAAAATGCAGAATAGAATCATATTATTTATCTGTACAGTTTCCATTGAACATAGTGAATGTTAGAAATATGTGACTTTCAGGAAATGTTTACAAAAATTCTTAAAACTGATGCTGCCACTGTAGCTACTGGACAAGTACCATCTATATCTAACTATTCACAGGTGAGATAATTAAAATGTATAACTATCGAAACAAAAGGTAAATTTATAACAATAAAAATCTATAACAATAAAACTACCATTAAGAAGAAAATTTGAAGGTCTGTTAACATATACAAATCATAACATACAAATAACAGTAATAAAAGCTAATGACCCTTGCATCACATCATTATTAGAATTTTGGAGAGTGTCATTATGAACATTGCTATGATAATGGCTTTGAGACACCTGTGAACATTGTTATGATAATGGCTTTGAGACACCTGTGAACATTGCTATGATAATGGCTTTGAGACACCTGTGAACAGTGTTGTGATGAAATATATATATATAGATGAGACACCTGTAGACAATTTTATGATGATATAGATGCAATGCACATGAATAGGATTATGATGATGTAGGTGAGTCACCTAGTCACACTATTATAACAAATAAAGCTTGCTTAACACATGAATAGGATTAAGATGATGTAGGTGAGTCACCTAGTCACACTATTATAACAAATAAAGCTTGCTTAACATATGAATAGGATTATGATGATGTAGGTGAGTCACCTAGTCACACTATTATAACAAATAAAGCTTGCTTAACATATGAATAGGATTATGATGATGTAGGTGAGTCACCTAGTCACACTATTATAACAAATAAAGCTTGCTTAACATATGAATAGGATTATGATGATGTAGGTGATTCACCTAGTCGCACTAGTATAACAAAAAAAAGCTTGCTTAACACATTATTACTCTTGATTAAAAAGAAAAAAAGTCAAATGTAAAAGTACTAGAATCAAAAACCATTAAAGTCAGTCTTCAAACCATTAAAGTCAGTCTTCATCTAGACAATTTCAAAACTTCCCTGGTGGAAAACATGAAAACCTTCACCCAGCCATGTATCAAAAGTATATGTGGTTATTAGTTTCAGTGGATAACATATTTTTCTTTTTTTAAACTTTTCAAAAAATTGTCCTTATTTCATGTATTTTTGTACGGTAATAAATTTTAAGTCCTGTATTATTTATGGATTGCCCACTGTCAATCATTCATTCTTACTGTCTGTGATATTTAGGGCTAGTCATTCATTTGTACTGTCTGTGATTTTTAGGGCCAGTCATTCATTCGTACTGTCTGTGATATTTAGGGCTAGTCATTCATTCTTACTGTCTGTGATATTCAGGGTATGTCATTCATTCGTACTGTCTGTGATTTTTAGGGCCAGTCATTCATTCGTACTGTCTGTGATATTTAGGGCTAGTCATTCATCCTTACTGTCTGTGATATTCAGGGTTAGTCATTCATTCATACTGTCTGTGATTTTTAGGGCCAGTCATTCATTTGTACTGTCTGTGATATTTAGGGCTAGTCATTCATTCTTACTGTTGGTGATATTTAGGGTTAGTCATTCATTTGTACTGTGTGTGATTTTTAGGGCCAGTCATTCATTCATACTGTCTGTGATATTTAAGGCTAGTCATTCATTTGTACTGTCTGTGATATTTAGGGCTATTCATTCATTTTTCCTACCCATTTTTGAATCATACTACTGTTTTAACTATCTCAATAATTACAATTTGTCCTATATGTTGTTATTTGGTTGTTATTTAAAGACAAACTCTGAGTTACATTTGTAAAGATTTTCATTGGCAGCAGAATACAGTAACAGATAAGACACAGCAGATTCATGTGCACAGATGCATGTTTCTGTAGGCTTGCATTTTCTTGTGGACTGAAATAAGCTAGAGGTGTTGTATTGTCAGTTTTTACACAAGTGTAGACAAGTAATTACAAGTCTGATTACTTTGCTGTGTGACTTAATTTGGTAGTTGGAGAGCTATTTTTAAGAAAAACAAAGTAAATATTTCTGCATATTTTTGGAAAGATAATTTTTCATATTATTTGCCATTCAAAAACATTCAGAAAATATAGTAGTGCAAAAACTACTACATTTATAATTAGAGTTCTAAAATTATATTACAATACTATAGAGTTGATTAAGTACTTTGTTATGCCATAATGAAAACTAGTTTCAAACTAATTATGTAACCAAGGATATGAATGATTATTACTATCTAATAACAATGATAATAAAAACAACAACAACTATAATTATTATTATTATTATTATTATTATTATTTTTATTATTATTATTTTTATTGGTAACTATACTTACCCCTGGGTACGGGAGTGGAACCATCAGGTCCTGGTGTTGGAGTGGGTGCCATTCCTGTTCCTATGATTGATCCACCTGGTACTCCAGTGATGACAACTGGTGCACTAGAAGGTAACGGTGTTGGGACACCATTTTGTCCTGGTATAGGGATGCATTGTGGCACCTGACAGCACATGGGGTCATTAGGATCTGCCACCAGGTAACAGTTATCTGGGACAGTTCTATATTTAGCACATCTGAAAAGACAATTTACATGTTTTATTGTCATGGCGATTCTAGAAATTCAAATTATTTTCAAAATTAATATTTTTACTTCAAGAATGAATGGCTAGATGTATAAAATGATATTCATTCATTCATCTGGAAGTATAAATGAAAAATGTCTTCTGCAGAATGCAGTGTCTCACTTGGGAAAGTAGTATTATTGTCACATATAACTCCATATTCGTAAAGGCAAGCTAGGAAATCAAAACATAACTGTATACAAAAGTCAGACATCTAGTAATATTTTACCATGTTTTCACTGTATCTAGCAAGTGATACAGAAGATTTGCGACCTTCAAAAACCTAAATACAGCACTTTAACATTGTTTCTTCTACAGACATTGTAGTTTCTATTTCTGCTACTGTTTACATTCCTACTTTATATCAAGTCACATTATCTGCTACTGTCATTATAGTTACGGCTTCTGACACTCTTCATGGTCACTGATTCTGCTACTATAACCACATTCACTTTTCTGCTACTGTCATTACTTTCAAAGTTTCTGCTACAGCTATTGCAGTCTACCTTTTCTGACACTTTTACTACAGTCAGTTTTTGATACTGTCACTACACTGTCTATGCTACTATCATTTCAGTCAGTGTTTCTGCTACTGTCATCAGTCCATTGCTGTTTTTGATGTAAAAAAAATAAAAGTGATATCTCACCAATCACATGTGAGGCAACATTTGGACAGGTCAATTTATTAAGTAATTAATGTGAGATGAAATTTGGATGGGTCAAGTTATTAAACAATTAATGTGAGATGAAATTTTGATGGGTCAAGTTATTAAACAATTAATGTGAGATGAAATTTGGATGGGTCAAGTTATTAAACAATTAATGTGAGATGAAATTTGGATGGGTCAAGTTATTAAACAATTAGTGTGAGATGAAATTTGGATGGGTCAAGTTATTAAACAATTAATGTGAGATGAAATTTGGATGGGTCAAGTTATTAAACAATTAATGTGAGATGAAATTTGGATGGGTCAAGTTATTAAACAATTAATGTGAGATGAAATTTGGATGGGTCAAGTTATTAAACAATTAATGTGAGATGAAATTTGGATGGGTCAAGTTATTAAACAATGACATACCTGTCATTGCATCTGTAGAAGCCTGTTTTACCATCCTCACAAACACACTTACTGTCACAGCCATCAAACCATGTCTGTCCCTGAACATAGGTTTGTCCTTTGTACACACACACATCTAGGAAAATAAATAAAGTTAAGTTTTCAATTACTGTACCACACAATTCAGGAGACAAGCATATAATAATTCTGGTAATAATGCAATTTCAGTTTATATATCATGTTTAACTGTTAACAATAGCCTCACAAATCCAGAAACTAAAAAAACATCATAAGATCAGCTTGCAAGACAGTCATCTAGTTATTTTCTATATATGTAGTTTCAGTAACCTAACTCTTGAATGGCCCCAATCCTTTAAATCTTATCAAATACTGAAAAGGAAAATCAGTACTGACAGTGCCCAGATTTTACTGCTGAACCAGTAGTTTTTAATTGAAATAAACTAACATGAGCTGGATAAACAAAATCAGTTTGAAAAGTTAGTACAAACCTTCCTACCCTAATTTTTTCCAAAACTGTATCAGAACCAGATTTGTTTTGTTCGTCCAATCCAAATTTAGCAGCAAAAGGTTAACAAAAAGACCAGACCCTGCATGTCAATCCCCACATTAAAATGTGTGACCTTGACCTTAGGTCAAAATTTGAGCAAGCGTGTCAAAGAATGCATTGTCTTGGCTTCATAATAATTTGTCCATAAATATATGAATAAAATCAATCACATGGCTTTGAAAATAGAAGCGCATGCAAAATCTTTAACCAAGACTTTAACACTAATATTTACAATTATGACCATAACTGCAAATGAAAGCAGAGCAAAATAGATATAATGTATTCCATTTTAAACTAGTTTTAAAATATGAAAATGAAAATCCATATCCTCATTCTGTTAGTGTGTTTGTTTATTTTTTGTTGCTTTTTATGCTTGTCAGTAAAACAAAAAAACAAACATGGCTGTATACATTTAGTCATTCTTATGTCCATCCTTAAATTCTGAAACAGCACTGAATCATTCAACATTTCTTTTATAAGAAAGTATGGTTGAAATGAAGAATTTCCAACAGTACATCCAGTACAGTCTTTAATTGTTCTGTAACTGTTCACATCACATGGGGCTGTATTACCAGCCCTACCATCTTTCCTTTCTGTCCAATGAAACTGATGGTCTTATCCTGATGATCTTGGCCTGTCTATATTATGTTGGAAAAGAATGGGATAGGTGCACGGTCAACCATATCTGACATATTTTAAAACCAAAGGTAGAGATTTCCTTGATGTTATTGAGGGGAAATGAGAAAAACTCACTATCAGGAAGATGGGGTCTCCAAATTAATGGGAAACACAGGAAAGGGGAATGCCCAACCAATACCATTTTAAGATGGGCAAATGAAAGCTAACTCACTATCCCATAGGAAAGGGGAATGCCCAACCAATACCCTTTTAAGATGGGCAAACTAAAGCTAACTCACTATCCCATAGGGCTTATGCAGTAACCTAGAGAAGGAGGATGCAGCCACATTGACCTGACCCCAGTCTATTGATCAAAACATGGCATCCAGTTCTACAAAGAGCATTGCCCATTACCTGGTACCCAGTGACAAATGCCTAGGGATCAGTAAAAAAGCTGACTAGTAAAATAGAAAGACAAAACTTTGTCTGGAAAATCAAAGTCCTCATCAGATCATAAGAAGAAAAAACTCTTCGACGTCTTCAGGATCTACAGAAGCAAAAGCACTGCTCTTCAATGTCTTCAGGATCTACAGAAGCAAAAGCACTGATCTTCCATGTCCTCAAGAACGCATGGCTGGCTCTTATTAATCACCAACACTTTACTTGTCTTGTCTTCAAAAAGACATGACTGGCTTTTATTAATTACCAACACTTTTCTTGTCTTGTCTTCATGAAGGCATGACTGGCTCTTATTAATCACCAACACTTTTCTTGTCTTGTCTTCATGAAGGCATGACTGGCTCTTATTAATCACCAACACTTTTCTTGTCTTGTCTTCATGAAGGCATGACTGGCTCTTATTAATCACCAAGTTACTTGTCTTGTCTTCAAGAAGGCATGATTGGCTCTTATTAATCACCAACAAGTTACTTGTCTTGAAAGGGTGCTGGCTGATCTCAGCAAGTAAGTCACAGCTCATTCTCAGGCACCAGTATTTTTCTTGTATTGGTAGGGACCAAGGTTCTTTCCCTAACATACACTGATTACGTCAGAACATCTGGAATCCTATGCCTTTTGGCAATCTCCCAAAAAGAGATAATATTCCTGGTTCCTACCCCAATGGGGGTGGACACTCTTCTCAAAACTGGACAAGGAAATTGAACCTTTCTTCCACCTGAAGTATGTGTAG
Source organism: Unio delphinus (assembly GCA_029339505.1). Classification (NCBI taxonomy): domain Eukaryota; kingdom Metazoa; phylum Mollusca; class Bivalvia; order Unionida; family Unionidae; genus Unio; species Unio delphinus. Next base: position 15,708,234 of record JAQISU010001238.1, read on the forward strand.
CTACTGTCAGCAAAGTCCCATATTTCTTTGGTCTACAGGCAACAAACCAGACATCATTCTGTGCATGTACTTTTTGTAAATGAGACATAGGTTGTGAGAGTCCCGAGGGATCTTCTTCTGCACACATTTACCCACAGCTTATGACATATTAACATCCTTAAAGAACAAATGTGGCACACACAATATAACTGGGAACTACAAAAGGATAGATGATACTAGCTTTGACACCAGTGCTAGGGACAGAGACAATTATCACAATATGCTGAACATGGTACTTCCATTTCATGAAAACGAAAGCAAAGCCACATTTAATGCAAATCTGAATTCTACTGGAGGAAGTAATTTCTTTATTTTTCAAAGTTCAAGGTTTTTACATTGATGTTTAAGCACCATTTTATGACAATGGCCAATTATTTTCATCTTTGGCACAAGAAAGATAAGGTGCAGAAAAAGAACTTAGATAATAAATATAACAGATCATTTCTGTTGATTTTAGACTGATTTAATCCAGCATACCCTGAGCTAGCTTACATAATAGGTTGCTTTCATTGCAAAGTTAGCACTAAGACAATCAATTTCATTAGCACACATAAATATTATACTGATTTTCATTAGCTTAGTGCACCAATCAAGAGCATATGGTCAATTATCATGGATAGACAATGTAAAAGAAAACCACTGGTAATGTATTATTTTATCTTTGTCAAGCATAGCAACCATTTACCTCTTGGTGCAGGTGCAGGTGGTACTGGCGTGTTTTGTGGATTTGGTACCAATGTTGGGTTAACTGGCGGTGAAACTGTTGAATGGTTTGGCAGTGGGGATGCTGTGGGTAACAAATTTGGAGTCGGCTGTGGAGCAGGTGTAGGTGTAGGAATAACGCATTCCGGGGACTTGCAACAGGAATCTTTAGGATCAACTATCATACGACAATAGCTTGGGATTGATAGATACAGTGGGCATCTGGAAATGTATGTTAAAGTATCTGAATATTTTATTAATTGGTTCTCATGTAATTCCAAATATAATTACAATGGCAATAATTGTTTTCACTAATTCTAGATTACTAGCTTAAAATACATTATAATCTAAAAATAATACAAGCAAAACAAGAACAGCTATAAAAACAAAAAGAGGCATGGTTGAAACTTATGTAAATTTAAGACATATAATTTCACATAAAGGAATTTCAAAAGTCATACATTCAAAGTAGAATCATTTGACAGAAAGTTTACAGACCACAAGACCACAAGATTATCAAGATACAAGTTATTTTACTTTGTATCTAACAAATATGAGAACTTTTTTATCAAATGGGATGATGGCAGATATTATTTTCTCATATCTAAGTAAAAAGGACATGCTATGTTACTAATCTTCCGTGGAGTTTCTTGTGCAAAAATGATCGTAGTGTGCTGTTGTCTGGTATTCTCCATCTTAATTCAAATCATCAGCTGGGCATTTCATTATGGATAGTGCTTTTTGTATTTGTTAGATAATCCAAATTAAATATAAAATTCCATATGTATGTGAAGCTAGTTGTTTCTGAAATGGAAATTCTGTCTCAAATTTCCTAATTTACTTATCCATTCTTGCATATTATCTTGAATCTATTGTCAAAACAGACAAATAAAAGTATCACAATCTTGAACATCCTGTATGATTCATATCCAAATCCAAATCTCAAAAAAGTTAACCTAAAATCCAGTTAGTTCTCCCTGCATCAATTCCTTTCAGCAGTATATAACACTGTGCATGATACTGGGTTCTGTCTATTTGTATTTCCTTAATCAATGTACTGTAAATATTGAGAATACCATTCACTTGGACCGAAAATGAATGTGTCACATTCTTCTGAAGTTTAATGTTTAGTGCAGAAATGATATATTTACTTATCAGTAGTGTTGTTCCGATTATCGATTATAATCGATCATCAGTTGGTTGAGCAAACCGATAAGATAATCAATTGTGAAACTCAATAATCGATTGTGTGTAAAGGGAGACAACTTTTTACGTGCATGCAAAGCACAAAGGTTAGTAAAACTCCCAGCCACTAAAGTTGACCTGAAATTTATTAATCCCTTCACAACTACAAATAAAAAGTCTTACAATTCATTATTAGGAACATATAGTCATTATTACATGTTCAAGTTGTTAATTTGTTGAGTTAATAAAATTTAAACACATTTTGTTGATCTGTTTAAGTTAAATTGCAACATCTTTGGTAGTATTTATAAACAATTACAAACAAGAAAATCATGTCCTTCTATACTTTAAATTATAGACACATCACATATGAACGAAAGAATTTTGGGGGATTGTAGCAGTATTTCAGTTACATATGACTGATCAGCCATAAAAAGTTGCATTCATTTAATAAAGTTGTAGAACAAAAGTAACACAATGTATTTTTGTAATATTATTGTCAGGTTAAAGTATACATGTCATTAAAATAGATTACTCCTGTATATTTATAAACATATTGAATTCTTGATCAAAGATATAACTGTAACAAAAATTAAAATTTGCTCTTAGTAACCAATTATAATCGATGATCAGTTGGTTAAGGGGAACCGATTATCGATTATGAATTTCTGACCGATTCCCATCACTACCTATCAGTCAAATCCAAACTGCACAGACCTAGATCTGCCATCACATATTGCACTAAAGATCTAGGTATAAGCGTTCTGTAATAAGTAATCAGTAGAAAAAACAACACAGACCCTGTTCTTCAAGAACATTAAGTAATAGCATGTCAGGGTCCATGTTGTTTACAGTCAGACTCAACTTAAAAACTAGTATATAAGGTATGTACATTTTAATGACATATTCTCTAAACAAACTGAAAGCTGAACAGAAATTAATAAGTCCTGAAAAATGATTTTTTACATGTAATAACTATTTATAAAGTGAAACGAAAGATCATTTAAAATATATTTCCAGCTTATTATTGACTTTGATCTTCAAAACTTATACTGATTTGTATTTGACTCTATGACTGTCATAACAGTATTCCTGTAATCAATTAGAGAAATGCATATTTTCAACTTTATCATTACAGAACGTTTTCAAGCTTCTTTTTTACCCAAGTGTTGACTTTCCAGTAAGGATCTGTTCTGTTTTTACTCCAATTCTCATTCAAGTAAATTTTAAAAAAATTCTAACAACATCTTATATTCTTGAGGAATTTTTAAAAAAAAATTATTACCTTCTAAAGCAATGTAAAATTACCCAAATTACACTTATATAAAGGAAGTAAAGTACATATTACAGGTAGAAAAATTGCATTTAATGTAACTAATACAGAAAGGTCAATACTGTTTTTTAGTTTTACTATCAAAAACACCTTTTACATTCAAACATTTTAATGAAAAAACAATAGTCTTTTTAAAACAGTATATAAATTTGAACAATTATTTGAAAAACTTATCCTGTAAATCTAGACTGATGAATGTCACTGCATTGTCTCATGCTGATACACGTGATACACTACTGACTGCACAAATTTCCACTTCAACATAACTGCCTGTCTGATTGGCTTTCAGAATAAAATGGGTTAAAGAAACACATTTTGGTTGTTCCACTTCATTGTACTTTTAAACACATAAATGCTGTTATTTTTATAACAAACTATGGAATGCCCACATGCACTTAACTTCCATAAATACTTTTTTTTGAAAACTGAATATACTCAGTTATAAGTCCAAATATCCAGATTTGCAACCACATAACATAGTAGCAATGCAGTTCATTAGGAGCAGCCAGCAGAACAAACAACATAGACCCAGATCTGTTAGCATATTATATGAACCAGATTAGGGTCAAGCTATTTTATCAGTTGAAATTAATTTTTTAGCAGGTAAATATGGTATGAACTCATTATCTATTTTTTTTTTACAGTACTCACCGTTCCAGGCATTTGTATCTTCCTATGTCTTCATCAATACACTCACAGTTATAGGAACAACCATCTTGCCACTGTTGACCTTGCCTGTACATAACACCATGGTACATGCAGCCCTCTGTAAAATAGATATTTATTTCAACATCTTTTATTTTTTATATACTGCTTCCTAACTTATTAAGCTATTTGTATGTTTGCTAAGCTGCAGCTATAGAGTCATGTATAAGCTATAATCTACCTGTCTTGGGAATATTAATGTGGCCTTGTGTTTGATCTCTAAAGATTGCTGCGGGGTTAGTGTTGAACTCTTATGCAAAGTTACCATGACCAGCCAGAAACCAGGAACTTGAGTCAGCAAAGGCATCAACTCACATAACATAACAATTGTTTGCAGTTATCACACCTATATGTTAAAGGTTAGTCAAGGTTCAAAGGAAGTCCACAGGGTGAACAGGGGATGTTCTTATCAGACCACATATTGACAGACAGTGAGAGGAACATTATCCACTAAGTTTGATTGGATTGGTCCACAGTAATATCCAAACACAAATTGAGATAGAGGGTGTGATTACAACTCTGACCTGAATAATACCTTCCAAACTCATAAAATGAATTCAGTATTTGCCTGAAAGAATTAAAATAGTGTTTACTCAGAGAAAGAAGCTACTAGTAATCTGGTGGGAGAACTTAGAGGTAGATTCTAAGGAAAAACAAAGCTTCGAAAAGATCAGTAAGCAATTTGCTCATGTTTGCAGAATATTACAGCATCATAATTGTAATTATTCGTAGTATTACACTTAATTACTAGGATCATTTATTATGTTGAATTACCTTTGCAGTGTTTCATTTACATGCATATTTAAGAAATGGGCTGGATCCTTACATAGAGAATTATTAGATGTGAGGCAGAATTATGTAGATTTTCAGCTTGCGGTCAGAATTAATTTTTAGTTTGCTATTAGGTTACTTCATAGTAAACCATGTGAATTTATGAATGCGCTATGTTAGAATTGACACATGCTTGAATTGTGAATTTGGAAACAGTTGAAGTATGTCTTATTAGTTACTATAAACGTATGAATATATCAGAGCATGGATATTTGACTATTTGTATGCATATATCAGAGCATGGATATTTGACTATTTGTATGCATATATCAGAGCATGGATATTTGACTATTTGTATGCATATATCAGAGCATGGATATTTGACTATTTGTATGAATATATCAGAGCATGGATATTTGACTATTTGTATGAATATATCAGAGCATGGATATTTGACTATTTGTATGCATATATCAGAGCATGGATATTTGACTATTTGTATGAATATATCAGAGCATGGATATTTGACTATTTGTATGCATATATCAGAGCATGGATATTTGACTATTTGTATGCATATATCAGAGCATGGATATTTGACTATTTGTATGCATATATCAGAGCATGGATATTTGACTATTTGTATGCATATATCAGAGCATGGATATTTGACTATTTGTATGAATATATCAGAGCATGGATATTTGACTATTTGTATGCATATATCAGAGCATGGATATTTGACTATTTGTATGAATATATCAGAGCATGGATATTTGACTATTTGTATGAATATATCAGAGCATGGATATTTGACTATTTGTATGCATATATCAGAGCATGGATATTTGACTATTTGTATGCATATATCAGAGCATGGATATTTGACTATTTGTATGAATATATCAGAGCATGGATATTTGACTATTTGTATGAATATATCAGAGCATGGATATTTGACTATTTGTATGAATATATCAGAGCATGGATATTTGACTATTTGTATGAATATATCAGAGCATGGATATTTGACTATTTGTATGCATATATCAGAGCATGGATATTTGACTATTTGTATGCATATATCAGAGCATGGATATTTGACTATTTGCATATTTTTGTATGAGTTGTAAGGTAAATAAATGTATCTTATTTTTTTATATTGTTTAGTTTAACAGGACTGGAATATGTACTGATGTGACAGAATTTATTGATGTATGTATAAGAAGTCATTGACACCATGCTGTGTTATTACACTGTTTTAACATACAACAACATATGGGCATCTAGATGTGAACAAATGTGTGACCAAAGAAATTGTAATAGTTCTAGAAGGGACACATTCTGCTCTGTCATCTTAATGATGTGCATGTCAGAATACTGCCAGGCTATGGTCCTGACATTTCAACAGACCTATTTACCCTGACACATCTGTATGAAGGTTCACCAAGTCTAATCTGTAATTTTAGCTACCTGTTTGAAGCTGGCTATAACCACACTGACAGCTGTTCTGACATCAACAGCATTAAATAAATTCACAAAGTATGCATCTGGCAATTTCTAGTATCACTGATATCCCTCCCTTTTTCTATTCCAGCAGCAGTTTGCATAAATTGGCTAATGCAAGGTTTAATTTTTGTCTTCATCTCTATTAAAACTATTATGCCTGTTGCTTTATTTTTACAATTCATCACAACATCAAACTCATGGGGATTTGCAATATAACGGCCTTGCTCATAATCACACAGATGCTTACATTGAGTGAAGTAATGTAAATGTAAAGTTCTGAAAGACTGTCAAAGACTCGTCTTGAGGTATCAGAATATCAATGCATGGATTTGTTAATTATATAGTATAATAATGACAATCAGATACTCATTATTCCCACTATGACAATAAAATCATATGGACAATGTTCTTTTGCATACCAGGGCCCAGCAATGTGGAACGAATTGCCCATTGAAATTAGACACAAAGACACAGTGGTCCCTTTCAAGAATGCTCTTAAAACTCACCTTTTTTGACTGCAAAAACAAATTTAAAGACCTAATAATGTTTCCTAGCTTAACTATTTTCAGCATTTTTTATGTTTTCTAATTTCATGGTATTTGTCTTTGTTTTTTTGTAGTCATATCAATATAGATGTTGTAAAGCACTCAGAACTTCTAAAGATTAGGTGCTATACAAAATCCTCATTATTATTATTATTATTATTATTATTATTATTATTATTATTATTATTATTATTATAACCTGTTATGAGAGACCACCCATCTTGAGAGATCAAAGTCCAAATTGTGAAGATAACCATCATACATAAATTATTTTACAAGTTGTTTGCTGCACATTGTCCATAAAATTTAACACAGCAAACAAAAGTACAGGACAAATTTAACAAATTTCAAGCTTACATGAACTGAATGTAAGGGGAATATCCTGGCATGTACATTCTAAAATACATTAAATTTCAAGTCAAAATGTTTTGTGTGTGATCTATTTATGGCACACATGTGCTTTCTGTGACCAGGATTACAGTGCTACCTGGTTGACTTCCTTTCTCTGCAAAGCTGTCTCTTGGAGATATAGGCTTGAGAAGGTTGACAGTGCATGTAAGCCAATGGCATTAACATATCTACAACCGAAAAAATTATGTTCAAAGGCAAGGCTTGCAGAGGCTGCTATACATATCATCCACTTCAGCCAAGATGGAAAAACCTGAATAGTTGTGTCATGTTTACTGAAAGAAAGTGGCATCATCAGGTCAGACAAAAGCACAGACCAAACTTGCATTTTCATCTTTCTCAACATTCTGACCATGAACAAGCAAAATATAAACTTCTGATTGCCTATTTTGGGCTATGGAGCCTGAGTGTGTCATGAGGAATAGTCTGACATGAACTAGAGTTAGTTCTGGTCCATCACAAGGGACTCACTCATCCTGCATGATGATGCCCAGACTATCCACACACATGATTTCTAAGAAAGTTATGGTCATAAGTTTGAATTTATCTGAGTCAAACCATATCAGAATTCATGAAAGAATTCACTAGAAGAACAGGGGAAGTGATCATGGCCAAGTCAGGTAAAAATTACGAAGCAAATCTGAAAGGACCTTGTCACAACCTATTATCCTTGTCTGCTTTCTGCAAAAAGGGCAATCATAGCCTTCACAAATTATGAAGTTTGAAGTATGGAAAAACTGGAAAGACAGCTATTGTGCTGCCTGCTTCTGCACATCTTCAATACAAGCCGCAAACAACAGTGGCATACCAGCAGGCTGTAAGTATACAAACCAACAAATTCTTAAGAGATGACAAGTGGAGAAATGTGTTTCATCTCACCAAATGTAAATTGCAAGAGGTTGCCAGAATACTATCCATAAAGTGATATATGGCCCTGTTAGTTATGTGGACAGTGTGTGTGTGTGTGTGTGTGTGTGTGTGTGTGTGTGTGTGTAATTTGGATGTTTAACATAGCTTTAACAACTTGTCAGTCATATCTCTATGATATCTGCTATATGGTAGTTTAAAATGACATCTGGCACTGGGGTCTTTTGCCACAGACATGTAGCATCATGTCCCATTATCCTGACACCAGGCCGACCAGTCCTAACACAATCCTCTTAATGCTGAATGCCAAGCAAAGCAGCTGCTAGTACCATTTTTAAGTAATTTGTATGAGTCAGCTAGGGTTTGAACCCACAACCTCACACATCCAAGATGGGTTCTCTACCACTTAGGCCATTGGAATGGTTGCTCTTTATGGACAATATATTGCTTAATGAATTTTCATTTAAGTGACAAAAACTGGCAGAACACCATACAAAGTTGTCACATTTTACACCAATTTAAATGTCACATGAAAATCTTGGTGATCCACCTTACAGAACCAAATGGATGACTTATTCACTGCTGTAAGGTTCTTATAAAAATTCAGCACATCAGCATTGTACATGTCTGATTGTGTGCAGTACCACTTGGTGGAGAATGGTGATGGTACCTTTCATATAAACACTGCTAAAAAAAATTAACATCAGTGAAGCATATCTTATGTGTGTTCTCTCTACCCATAAACTTCTTCTACTTTGCGCATTAAGAAACAAAAAAAGACAACCAACAGCAAGTACCAATAATAACATGCTGGACTACAAAACCCATGTATACCAACTGCAATAAACTGACACAATTACTGATTAAAATACAAATATAAGATTTCCAATAAACTGACACAATTACTGATTAAAATACAAATATAAGATTTCCAATAAACTGACACAATTACTGATTAAAATACAAATATAAGATTTCCAATAAACTGACACAATTACTGATTAAAATACATAATATAAGATTTCCAATAAACTGACACAATTACTGATTAAAATACAAATATAAGATTTCCAATAAACTGACACAATTACTGATTAAAATACAAATATAAGATTTCCAATATGCAGCAAATACTTTAAAAATGTCAATTATACTTTTTTAATGGATACGTAGAATACAAGCTGTTTCCTGAATAATAAAGCATTATTGATAATACGGCAGTGAACACTTAAACAAGTAAACATCTGATATATGGGAAGCCAGCTAGCAAGGAGAAGTAATTAGTGAGTTTCTTCCCATTGTCTATGTGGTATATAGTTGGGACAGACAAAATTTCCAAAACAAATTCTGAGCTAGATTCAAGAGGATACAGAGTTTATTTCATAACAATAATGCCACCCACTAACATGTTCAGTGGAGAAATATATCAAATAGATACAACTACATTAAGGTCAACTCATTTGCCTGATATAAGTTGCCTCCTTTGATATATAAAACTTATCTGGAAGACTTGTGGATCTATGTCTTACTAATTTTAGGTAGGCCATATAGTCTGTTATTATTATAAAGTATTTTTGGTATAGGAGAATGGATACAATACCACACTCAGTAACAAATGTATATAAACAAGCTTATTAAGTTTCACTTACTAGGTTTAGTAGTTTTGTGTAATTGTACTAAAAATATTTCACTGAAAAAGTCATTGTCCAAAAAGAACCTCAAAAATTGCTTAAATGGCCTAAAAATAAAATTACACCAATGAAATACTGATAGAAAATGAGATACAAAATTTATTTGTCAATGTCAAGTAGTTTCTGAGTCACTGCATGTGCAGCATAAATATTCAACTCGAGAAGTGTGAAACAAATGGAAAGAGCCATGATAGAGCTTCAAAGTTAAAACAAATCAGAAAAATCATATGGTACTAAAATGACATTTAATTAGCAATTCTGAAATTCTGATCACTCAGAAGTCATCTGCATATGAAAATTGTGTACTTACTGATAGCTAGGTCTGGATTAACTCCAGTTCCTTCAATAATACCACTGATAGGCGTAGGTGTTGGGAATGGGTTTGGAGTTGGCGCCATTGTTGTAATATGAACTGGTTTTGGAGTAGACCCAGTGTACCCAGGGTATGGTGTTACATATGGAGTATTCACTGAGTTCATTGGATTGGGTACAAGTGTGGAGAAGAATGGCGGAGAAAGGGTTGGATGACTATTAGGTGCCTGGGGGGGACCCATTGTAGGAGGCTGTGGTGTAGTACAGAAGGGAACTCTGCAGCATGAGTCTCGTGGGTCTGTCATCATTTGGCAGTTAGGTGCATCATATTTTGGACATCTGAAGAAAGAAAAAAGTGAGTTTCCATTTTTAATCATTGAGTATTTATTACCAACTTCTGGAAAATACAAAGAATCATATCTTATTAACTGACGTATTTCTGACTTCAAAGACTACCAGAAAGCTATGAAAGACCTGCCTCATAATCCGACCCAATCACTTTACTTTCTGAGATAATAAATAAAAATATCATTTTAATTGTTCAACTGATATTAATTCTATCTTAAAAATTTGAGAAATTTATGGATGTTTGCAAGGTACACAAATACACAAACTGCATACATGGTTTTTACTCATCTATGCAGAAAGAATTAATTTTACATGGCATATGAACAAGCCAAAGCCTTCAGACCAAGATATATATTTTTACATGGCATAAAAAGGAAGTTCTTTTCTTAACTTGAAATAAAATACTGTTTTCTTTTATTTATTACATGTATTTTAAATTAAAAAACTAAATAAATATATTTTATATTAAGAAACTAAATAAATATATTTTACATTAAGAAACTAAATAAATATATTTTATATTAAAAAACTAAATAAATATATTTTATATTAAGAAACTAAATAAATATATTTTATATTAAGAAACTAAATAAATATATTTTATATTAAGAATCTAAATAAATATATTTTATATTAAGAAACTAAATAAATATATTTTATATTAAGAAACTAAATAAATGTATATTATATTAAGAATCTAAATACATGTATTTTAAATTCACAATACTTTGCAAGTTAGACACAACAATTCTTATAAATATAAGTCCAGTCCAACTGCAGAAAAACATAGACCCTCATCTGTTTTCATATAATGCACTGGCAGATCAGGATCTTTGTTCTACTGATAAATCCAAACTGCATATACCAAGCTCCGCCTGCACATTATGCAATGAGCAATGAGGGTCTGTGTAGTTTAAATCTAGATTTCAATGATTATATACACTATTACAGACCATACCTGTCATTGCACCGATAGAAACCAGTTGAGGCATCCTCACATGAACACACGAGGTCACAGCCGTCATTCCAGCTGGTACCTTGCTTGAATGGTACACCATTGTATACACAGACATCTGGAATAAACATTATACCATGAAAACATATAACATCATCAGAGATGCCAGCCCCAACTGATATGAAACAGACATCACACTTTAGTGAAATCAGAATCGTATCACTTAAAGTTTGAATTCAATAATAAAATTTAAGCGATTATGTATTCTTTCATTGAAATATGCTTCCTAAGATCTTTTTTCCTGCCAAGTCACATGATTAAATCTGCTGAGAAAAAAATACAATGTTACAGAATTCATCCATGTTTATGGCTTGCATATCCTGTTTGGAATTTCTGTATCATACATTGCTTTTTGTATAGATATCATCAATGGCCATTAGTTTTGACTTTCTTCACATTTGTTCAGCTGACACGATTTATGATAGGTCATAATAGACACATGATATGTTTATGATATTCAATAAATTGATTTTCAATTGTAGCACCATAGGAATAAAATGCAGAAATTTTTTTGATTAAGTTGTTTTTGTCACATAAGCATTGAGGTAGGCCTCTACAAAACAGAATTTGGATCAGACTTTATAGCAATCTAAATACTGGCATTAAATCTGTGGATTATACATAAAACAAGAGTCACTCAAGGGGACTGATGCTCTCCTGGCTGAAAAGAATTTCCAGAAATCCATAATAACACTATTTCTTTTCTTTAACTGCTCAGTGTTGAAACCAGTTCTAATATTCTTGAACAATAACAAGATTTGCAAGATAGCTTCTTCACTGAATGTAATATCAATACCATTGTCATTTAGGACCAATTTAATGTCATACAAAGCTTTTTGGTGATAAACATGTCAATATAACTATCCCACTATCCATTCAGGGGGAGTAGCCATAACAAGATTTTCATTTCAGATTGGAATGATTTTCATTTACGATCAACTAGACACCATATGAGTTCTGCTGAAAACAAGTCAACATGAATTTACATTTTAAGATGGTGACCATATTGACATAGATCCGTTTTCATTTAGAATCAATTAAAAATCTTTTGGTGAAAACCCCACACTGCTATGACTTTCCATTCATGAGTAGTAATAACAAGATGGATGTCATGGTGGCCATATTTGATGTCAGCTTAGCGCCATTTTCATTCAGAACCAGCTAGAAATAATAAAGAAGTATTTTGGTCAAAGAACTAACAAGAACAATGTCAATATGACTATTCATCAAAGTGTGGAAGCAATCACGATATCTTAAGAAGGCTAACATGGTGACCATAATAGATGCAAGATCAGCACCATTTTAATTTAGAACTTACCTGAGGTTACAATAAGTTTTTTTAGTGACTGTTCATTTAGAAGAAACACTGACAACAATATCTTTAAGATGGCCACTGATGTAGAAATATTGGATGTCCAACTGGCACTTTTTTCATTTAGAACCTACTAGACCATGGGTACACAAGGGCCAGATTCTCTAAGACCATTTGATGGCCACAAATACATTTCTTTAATATAGTTACTGTTCATGGGCCAGAGTTCTGTGTTCTTTTAATTTGCCCTGAGGGCTGGACAGGATACCTTCACGGGCTGGACAGAACACCTTCACGTGCTGTATCCAGCCCACAGGCCATTGTTTGTGCACACATGAACTAGACCTTGGGATGAGTGTGTGTATAAGGTTTCAAAGCCATGTTCCAGTTTTGGGAAAGTTGCAATAACCTGTGCCAATGGATTGACAGATGACAGATAAATGGGTTAATGGATTGACAGATGACAGATAAATGGGTTAATGGATTGACAGATGACAGATAAATGGGTTAATGGATTGACAGATGACAAATAAATGGGTTAATGGATTGACAGATGACAGATAACTGGGTTAATGGATTGACAGATGACAGATAAATGGGTTAATGGATTGACAGATGACAGATAAATGGGTTAATGGATTGACAGATGACAGATAACTGGGTTAATGGATTGACAGATGACAGATAACTGGGTTAATGGATTGACAGATGACAGATAACTGGGTTAATGGATTGACAGATGACAGATAACTGGGTTAATGGATTGACAGATGACAGATAACTGGGTTAATGGATTGACAGATGACAGATAACTGGGCAGTTTCATAGGCTCTTTTTATCTATGACCAGTAGAGCCAAAAATTCATCTCACCATAAAATCAATTTTCTTGTCAAAATGGTTATAATGATGTAATATGCAGCTAAAATTAGAAACTATTCTGCCAAAATGGAAATGGTTGGCATCTCTGCAACACACCTTCATTGGTTGTGTAGTCAATTAAAGAAAATTCTTTTCTAGTCAGAAAAGGTGTATTCTAAAGACAGGACAGGTAGTTTGTATTTCACATAGAACTAAGAAATATATTATGAATGAAGCATGCAGCCATTCTCTTAATGTGCTCTAGTATGAAGCACAGAAAGTCATTGTCAAAATCCCTTTAGTGATTCTAGAATCAAGCATGATGATTCGAAAATTTCTACACAGTCTGAGATGTCAAATTTTGTTGAAGGCTATCCAGGTAATAGATATTGTATTATTCTCAATTTACACAAAACACAAATAACACAATTAGCAGCAAAATTCTCAATTTAGCTTTTTACTCCTGAAATGTTCTCCAAAATTGATAGGCTCATTATTCATTCTAAATGCCACTGACATAATTTCTGCTGTGTCACAGTGCTTGTATCCCTTACATATGAACAGTTGTGATTTTTCACTTACTTGGTGTTGGAGACCTTGTTGATACAGGTAGAGGGGAAGGATTCTGAGGATTTGGTGATAGGGTTGGTCCAAACGAAGGTGACTGAGTCGGGCGTGGAGTGGGGGTGATATGAATAGTCTCACAGTATGGCTTCTGACAGCAAGGGTTCAAATAATCTCTCACCAACCGACACTCTGGTGGAAGATCCAGGTAAATTGGACATCTAGAAAAGAAAAGAGCTCAACTGATACTGATGTTTCATGGTTCTGGCAATGATATAAACATTAGGTAATCCAAATTACATTCATGAATAATACATACAACTCTCCCTCGTTATAACACAGTAGAAGGGCTTCATCACTACCAGCCACAATATACAAAGAACTGTGTTATAATGAATATTGTTATTTACTGAGAACAGCACAATATACAGGACTGTGGTGTAGCAGACACCATCACAATTCATTAAATGATGTTCTTAAAATGAAAATGAAAATACAAAGCTAATTTTCACTTTGTTTTCTTTCCACCCTTATTGTTATACATTATTAGGATTTATTAACATGCTATAACCAGAATCATCTTATAATGAGGAAGAACTGTACTTGATTATTTTTTATGCTGTTGGAATTTTAATGACTTTCAAAACTAAGATATGCAGTGAAAATAAGAACAAATCCAACTCAATTATTTTCAACCAATGCTTGCAAAATGGAAAACAGCAAGCCTTAACCCAAAGTATTACTAAGAAGTGAGATAGTCTGCATAGAGTCTAAGCAGATATCTTAAAATTTTCTCATATAGCCAGAAACATAGAAAAACTTCATGAATACCATTAACTATATCTACTAGCATATTTAAAATGTTAATCATGAAGGATATAAGAGAATGTTTTATTCATTTTACTACTAGCATATTTAAAATGTTAATCATGAAGGATACAAGAGAATGTTTTATTCATTTTACTACTAGCATATTTAAAATGTTAATCATGAAGGATATAAGAGAATGTTTTATTCATTAACTATATCATATTTAAAATGTTAATCATGAAGGATATAAGAGAATGGTTTATTCATTTTACTACTAGCATATTTAAAATGTTAATCATGAAGGATATAAGAGAATGGTTTATTCATTGGAGAGATACCACATTTTAAACCATGGTCTTTATGTTAAAGAGATTCTCAGTTTCTACCTTGTTGCATTTTGCAATTGGATCTACCCTATATGGTTATTAAAGTCAAAACATGGAATTTTCAATTTGGAAACAGGTGAGTTCAGGGCACATTTGGCTGTTTATTCAGCCCTCTCAAATATGCTTAGTTATCTTACCTTAGTTTTTAACTATTTTCTTTGTAAAAAAAAGTCTTTATCTCACTGAGTAAAATAAGGTTACCATGATCTGCAACTTATGTTTACTCATAAAGTCACCATATCCATCTACCATGTAAGAACTTACATAATATACTAACACACTTAAATGACTGAAATGTTTGGAGAAAGCAATGAATTTCTCACATCCCTATACCCATAGAATTGCAAACCACCCTCTCCACCCCAGTTATACTTTATTCTCAGGATAACAAAAACAAACTGAATTATGGGAACATCTTAAGTATTATAAGTTTTTTATTGCCCCAATTAAGTTTTTAAATGCCCCCAATTAAATTTTCAAATGCCCCCAATTAAGTATTTATATGCTGCCATCTTGATCACTGACTTCTCTTTGCATTGATATTGGCCAGCTTTGGCATCCAGACACTGGCAATCATAATCACAGCCATCTGACCACTTCTGTCCCTGGGTGTATTGCTGACCCTTGTATACACACACATCTGTAAGAAATATGAATTTAGTGTCAGAAAAAGGCCTTTAAATTACCAACAACATACTTACATCTTTCTCAATGATAATTATCCATATGCAAGTTACCACACTGATAAATCTAACAGACTTTTAAAACAAAGTAACTGATACATTTCAAAAGTCTACAAAATAAATTAAGTTTCTAAAGAATGGCTAAATCAGTTGTCAAATATCCTGTTCTATCTATACTTAATCCTTCATGGACTTTCTCAACGAAAATGACAAAAAGGAATTAAAACATTACACTATATTTGATCACTTTTATATAACTATTCATAAAAAGGCTACTAGTCAATGGACCTTTCAGAATACTACAGTCCATATATAGACCATATATGCTAACTTATAAGTTGAGTCACACTGCAAACAACAAAAACCCTGAACTTACATCAAATAATGCACCATCAAACTATGTTGTCTGTTCTACTGAGTATTCCTGACAAACTCCACTGACCAAAAGCTGCCAGTTCATTATGCATTTGAAAATCTGGGTTTATGTAGTCTGCAGTTACATACACCATATAATCTAGTTTATATGGTAATGTAAGTTGATATATGGATCTTAATTTTGGAAACAGGTTAGTTTATGGTAGCTATGGATGCTTAATCTGCCGTTTCAATATCCAAAATTCTAGAACTGTCTCTGAGTATTAAGGATATTATTCTTCAATAATATTTTGATTTCCCTACAAAGAAATACACTGAAAGTTTAATTATTCATGTAAACTGTAAGAAATGTAAAACAGGTCATCTAATACAGAAGTTTTGAAAACAGGTCATCTAATACAGAAGTTTTGAAAACAGGTCATCTAATACAGGAGTCTATGAGATTTTCAAAAATGAACTTATTTTGGTCACTAACTTTATCTAGCTTTCCAAAATATTCTTTGCTGTTCCAAATTGGCAAACTATCTTAATCTTTATCTTAACAAAAGAATCAGCTGACAAAATGATCATAATTATATTTTTTTACAATGACAACAACAATGTTAACAAAAGAATCAGCTCAATAAATTATCATAATTATATTTTTTTTACAATGACAACAACAATGTTAACAAAAGAATCAGCTCAATAAATTATCATAATTATATTTTTTACAATGACAACAAAAATGTTAACAAAAGAATCAGCTCAATAAATTATCATAATTTTTTTTGAGTGACAACAACAATGTTAACAAAAGAATCAGCTCAATAAATTATCATAATTATATTTTTTTTTTACAATGACAACAACAACTGCAATGTTAACAAAAGAATCAGCTCACTAAAGTCTTCAAGACAATAACTGTAACTTGACCCTGTGACCTTGCCATTGTATTCTGCCTTGTTTTAGTTATCACACAATTCTGCCTTGTTTTATTTATCACACAATTCTGCCTTCTGATGAATATAAATCACACAAATGTTAATGTTTGGCCAAACTATCAATGCCATACCCATCTTAATATTATGTTGCTTGCAACTCATTTAAGACTGCACTTTATTAAAATAAAAAATCTACATGTGCAGCATGGATATTTCCAGATTTTTTTAGCACAGCTAATGTTACAAAAATGCAGCTACATGTATTGAACTAGTCTCAACCTGCACATGAAAACAAAATCATGTTATAAAAATGCAGCTATTAAACCAGTCAAAACCTGCACAGACATGTGAAAACAAGTTCATGTTATAAAAATGCAGTTATTAAACCAGTCAAAACCTGCACAGACATGTGAAAACAAGTTCATGTTATAAAAATGCAGTTATTAAACCAGTCAAAACCTGCACAGACATGTGAAAACAAGTTCATGTTATAAAAATGCAGCTATTAAACCAGTCAAAACCTGCACAGACATGTGAAAACAAGTTCATGTTATAAAAATGCAGCTATTAAACCAGTCAAAACCTGCACAGACATGTGAAAACAAGTTCATGTTATAAAAATGAAGCTAATAAACCAGTCAAAACCTGCACAGTCATGTGAAAAGATGGCAAACGTTATGTGGACATAAGAAGTTTCTATTTGTCAATGTTCACAATAACCAGTGTCTACTAATACAGAGGAGAAGCAAGATACAAGCTGTCTTCTCTGGTACAGTGATGTAGCCTTTGGATGCATGCTCACATCAAGTTTCATTATATTACAAGACAAGCCAACATACACACAATCAGTTAAACAAGTCCCTTAAGTTAAAAGAAGGTTATAGTGAGATACTTTTTCTATTGTGTTGTAGAACTCTTGTGGATACATTCATATACAAGTCATCACGACGATGCAATCAATAGTATCTATGAAACCATCCTAAACAGTTTCTATAATGATGAAAGATGTATAATATAAGCTTTACTTCACTTCCATGCATTTGAAAAAAGAATTATTATCAACCATATTTTTCATATAATGCAGTCCTGTTGTTTTCTCCAGTTTTCTTTATCATTACTGATGCTGGATAAGTATCAGAATATGAGTTTGTACAATCCAACAGCATTAGAAAATCAAACCTCCATCAATCACTGTTAAAATTTCTCACACTTTGTCTAAAGTTGCAAGTCACTCAATCATTTCACCAAAAACTGACCAAACTCATCTACTTAAGATGAAGGGTCATAGTAAACACAGGTCAAGTATTGAAATCTAATCTTGCTTATGAGTCCAACTGCAAATTGCACAGACCAAGATCTGTTATTGCTAATTGTACCATCAGATATGAGTCCATGCAATGCAGTTTGCTAGAAGTAACATACATGGACCCCAGTTTGCTGGCACATTATGCAACAGCAGATTATTGTCCATGCTGTTTGCAGCTGGACTCAAAAGCAAATATATATAGTCCTTCATGCAGAAAATACTTCTTTCTCTCTGAAAACCCAAGACTGGATAATAAACATGTATGTTTATTTTGAAGTTTGGAAAACTGCAAGCATTCATTCAATATTGGAATTTATTAAAATTTACTAGTTAAGAACTTTGTTTATAAACTTATAAATCAGATTTGACTGGATATTAAATAAAGCTGTTGGTACCTGTAATGAAATGTCAAAACTTTCGTGCACATTTTTGCACACTGAGCAATTGTTTGTATTATGCTGGTATGAAATGTGGTGCTACAGAAAATTTGATAACAAAGTCATATCCTTGCCTTTCAAGTATATAGTGTCATATTTGTGTATTGTAGTTATGTCTGTAAAACTCTGTCCATGTGACACTCTGTCCATTTGTCACACTGTCCATGTGTCACACTGTCCATGTGTCACACTGTCCATGTGTCACACTGTCCATGTGTCACTCTGTCCATGTGTCACACCATCCATGTGTCACTCTGTTCATGTAGCACAGTATATATGTCCACTTCTGAAACAATTTGAACCATTGAGATATCCCTTGATAGGCATATTATAATCACAAAGTAGTGTATGAATGTATGGTTCATGTTCCTATCTTCAAATCAAGATCAAAAGGCCAAGGTCAAAAGGAAGAGGGATTATGACTTGCTTGTCTTTATCTGTACTCAAAATGAAATGGAAGCAAAGAGACATATACAGAGCATCATATTCTTTTGGAAACCACATTACCAAGATAAATATACTTTATATAAATTTTGATAAAACTGGCAATGGTAAAAGACATTTTCCCACCCAATCTGATAAATGCAATAGTACTTTAGTTGTCAAATCCATACAAGCAGGAAAGGAGCATGTTAATGCCAGGTATTGATTTGTTTACATAATACAAACAATGTGGAAATTACACTGCAACAAGATATATGGTTAAATACATCATTTTTGTTAAATCTATTCTCATAGAAAAAATCTATTCTCATGGAAAAAATATTGCTCCTATAATGTGCAACTGCAGCTTTCTTAAAAATATAGTATGGGGATCTGATCACAACTAGTTAATGAACTCAAACAAAATAGTCATTAGAAGAAACAAATCTTATGTCTCTTTATTTTTTTCTCTGTACATGTCCTTTTGTTTCTACCAAAGAGCTTGTGGTTACCATATATGCTCACTTATAAGTTGAAAAACATTGCAAAAACAAAAAACATGATTTGCCGTTACATTATGTGCTTGTGTACCAGGGTATATCTTGTTTGTTCTTGTGGTTACTCCTAACAAACTGCATAGACCCATATCTGTCAGTACATTATGGGTTTGCAGTAATTCGACTTATAAGCAATTATATACAGTTCTAATTTTCGATGTAAACTAATTTCTATACATGTATTTATGGTTCTGACACCACAATAACTTACCCTTGTAGACAGGTGTTATTTGCTGGTTTGGTGGGTTTGGTGTTGGGCTCAGGTTTGGTCCAATTGGTGGCTGAAATAAGTTATGTTATATGTATAAGAAAGCTTTACATGCAGTGGTCCCTCACTATAAAACACAATACAATATATACAACTCAACCCCTGTCATAAAGCAGGTATTGCCATGTGTCGCATAATTGTTTGTTTTCTTACGCTTTATTTATTTCATTTTATTATGCACATTGAATCCATGTGTAAACCATATCATCATTTTGTGCTTAATCTGATTTTCGTTAGCAAAGACTTCACTGACCTAACTAATATGATGGAAATTCTTTAGAAGAACCTGGTGTAATTGCAACATACAAGTTTTAATCTAATGATAGTCAATGATTAAATGCTGGAATTAGGTATCAAATGTTTAAGGGCAGTTCCATATATATCCCAATTTTTAAATGCTGTAGCATTCTGATTACTCTAAGAGTTCATATAAAAGTGATATATGTATGTTGTTGTTGTAGTGTTTAATGCCATTTTTCAGCAAACGATAGGCTGTACATGGCTGCCAGTATTAATGGTGGAGGAAGAACCCAGGGAAAATCCTCGGAAAGCTACTGGCAAGCTTTCTCACATACCCACTCTAAAACTGATATAAAATTCTAAACTGCATCATTGGGTGACTACTGTACACTGACAGTGCCCTCCCTAGATTATCAGAAGTTAATAATAAACTGATACAAAATTCTAAATTCTAATGGATGACTAGTCAGTAATTAATGACTAGTCATTAATGGATGACTAGTCCACATTAAAAGTACCATTCATGTGTCTCAAGTATGTTTTACTAAAACAGGTGTAACTGACATTTCCTTTTTTAAAAACAGATTTCACTCAGTTTACTTTAATAACAGATTTTTATTTTTGTTATCTCAGCACCTGAGCATATATATAAACAATAATAAAATGGATAATTCTACAGGTAAATGTGTATGATAAAGGCATTCTAATCATAACCTCATCAGATTTTTAAATACTCAGTGGCAACTGTTATCAATATCTGACCTTAACCTCTTGGGTTACTAGGAATCATTTTTAATGCTCAGAAAAATGAAATGCAAACTGTTTTCATATCCAAGACAAAACACAATGAAAAAAGAAATATTTCTTTACTCTGAGATATATTGGATAGTTAAAAGATTGTACAAAGTAATTACCTTCTGTGTTGATACACCTGGTATCGGTGAAGGAGTAGGACCACCTGGGAGTGGAGTCGGTGAGAAGTATGGGTTTGGATTTGGATTTGATGATGGTATTGGGGTAGCATAACCACCAGTGATTATTCCAGGAGGTGGAGTTGGATAATTAACATATCCAGACTTGTTGTTGAAGTTAAGTGTTAGGTCACACTTTGGTTTCTGGCAGCATAGAGGGTCACTAGGATCTGGAATCAGGTAACATTCCGATGGGAGCGACTGATATCTTGGGCATCTGTAAGTAAAATCAGTAACTGCAATACAATAACAAGTTTTCTGCAGAACCTGTAAGTGTGCTTGTGATTCTGTTGGACTTCAAGATGTGACAACCTTTGTCCCATATGATAAGGTAAATAGATTTATAATATATTTATAATATGGTCAATGTAAATGGTTATTTTATATGTAGTCTGTATATTTATCTGAAATGTATATTGCATTTTAGTGCCTTTAATAGGTTATTAACCCAGTCTTTTCTGAACCTATCATTATGTCCATACGCTTGCCTGTCTGTATGTCTGTTCTGTTTTTGTGCAGTGCACACTGATGTGTTTAGGTTCATTTGGTCAACTATCTTTCTATATTGATAAGTAATAAATATGTGGTGATAGTTATTCGAATTGAATATACTGTGAAACAGAATCGATGTAATGCACTGATGATTGTATTTATAGTTGTAGTAAATGTATTTTGTTGTATTTGCAGGGTTGAGTTGAATACAACCTCATGCACAATAAAGTCTTATAACCTATACTGGACTTGACAATTGTCTATTATAAGAGTAGACAGGAAAGAACGGTAACAATCTGCATCCATACATTAATGTACCCCATCTTCCTTCCCAGAATTGTACTTGAAAAATACACACAATACTTGAACAAAAAAAAACTTAACATCTGATGCTGCTGTCAGTGCCAGGCAAGTGTCTCATCATTGTAGCCAATGTGAGAGAAAAAACTTGAACAACTCTGTAATAACATCTTACCTGGATGATACAGTTGTAATGTGAATGCTAAGCACTTTGAAGCAGTTGGGTTTCAGAACGTCACTTTGAAGCAGCTGGGTTTCAGAATGTTCAAAGAACTTGTGATTACCTTACCAGGCAATGGTTTCCTCTGAGAGAATCAGCCACAAACATCAAAACTGCTCATAGCACATTTTTGAAGCTGTCAGAACTTATTGTCATATTGTCTAATGTCATAAATTTCTCATCTAATTTTATTATTCAGCATTACTGAAATTAATTTTGGGGCATATCAGTATTAGTGGTTTGGTACTTTGGATTATTAACTCTGATTGGAGTGTCCAATAGGGTTTTTTGCCCATATGGGGATATAACTATGATCAGAAACGGAATCCAATAGTTCTCACAAATTCCTAACATTCAATTGGTTTCTAAATTTATGGTTTGTAGCAACCAAGAAATTGATCAATACTAAAAGAAAGAAAGAAAAATTTGTGTACACAATCTGGCAGTCAATTTAACGGTAATCCAATGATTTTAATAAAAATGATCAGTGTCAGATTTATACTTAATGAGATTAATATATTTTTTTAAAAATATGTTTGACATGTAAATTAATATTCTGGAAAAGCAATGGTAACTTTAAATGTGTTTATGGATCACCAATGCCCAACCACAGCATCTAAAATATTGGCCTAAATTCACAACTAACAAACATATAGCTGGATTAGAGACAGCCAAGGCTAACAGTAGCCTGTGTGGTTGTGCATGAAATCAATCGTAATATATTTGAGGAATTAATAGTACAACATGAGTGAAGTGAGCAAGATGTATGCTATCGGGTAGATACACAAGATTAAAGACAGCAGTATTACATCACAAGTGTTGAAACTAGTTTCTTTAATTAGCTTACCAATACAAATTAACTGCAGGCCCAGAAATAGAAAAGTCTCCGAATTTAAATTATGAGCCAATATTTTTCACTCATTAAAATGAAATGAGAAAATTTAAATGTAATAATGAGTCTTGTAAAATATTTGCTCTTTTGTCAATACCATAATAACATATACAAACCAATCCAGTTACATCTGATTAAACACAACTCCAACAGAGTAATATCACACGAAATGGATTAAACTTTTTATTCATTTTAATAATTTCTCACCTGTTGTTACATCTATAAATGCCTTCTTTTCCATTCTCACAACTACAGATGTATAAACAGCCATCATACCATGTTTGGCCTTGACTGTATCCCATACCTTTATATACACATACATCTGAAATATAAAATGATTTGGATATTCGCATTAAATAAAATCCTCATATAAAGGACATCTGTCTATAAAAGACACTTAGAGCAGAGCTTGAATAAAGAAGACTTATAAAAACTATTCTACTTTAAAAACAAAAAATGTCATGTCACTGAACTACCATTTATAGACTGGTTTGAATGCCACTTGATAACAAATTTTAAAAATCAAACCAGACAAGAGGCCCAATTGCCCTGGTTTTACTCACAAAGCTCAAATAACCTCATAGCCATGTGCAATAGCAGTTAATTGAATTATCTGGAACAAAAATAGTAAATCTGAAATCACTTGATATAAGGATTATCAATTGCATTTGATCATTCCGAAGAGTAGTTTCTGAGAGGAAGTCATTTGTAGTTTTTAAAAATTTGTGATGATTTTTAATAGCTGATCAGAATACTTCCTTATGAACCAAAAAGTACTTGATGCCTTTCAAATATGATCATATTCTATACCATGGTTCTTAAAAAGCACTTTTTAGGCCCATATTTAAAATGGAGAATCAAAACTATGGTATTATGTTGATTCAGTTGATTTAATTAAGTGCTTATGTTACACCCATAAAATTTATGCTATTGAGGACTCATCAAAAGACATTCTGGATTTTATTAATCTGGTACATCAAGACATTCATTTGGAACATTGTATACTTTTGAATTTATGATAAAAGGTTTAGGATTATTTGGAAATATAATTCACAATACTGTCTTTTAAATTTTCCCTTTGTAACTTAAAAAAATTAATTATTGGCTGATTTTACTCTGATTATTGGTTGCACATCCTTTCTGTTACAAGTTTTAAGTCCATCAAGGCATGACAAACCAAACAGTTGCAGCACTACAGCCAGTACTAAATACCACGCATGTCTACTAGCAAATAAGATATGAAATATTTGGTAGCCTCAAATTATAATCATAAAAGAAAATATATTGTGCCTTATATTAAAAAAGATGAATCATAATTTCACCAACTTGTACTTTTATAAAATCTGGCATCTATTTAACATTAAGGAGTTGAAATGACTCACCAGGTGGCAGGGTTGGACTTGGTGTTGGAGTGAATACTACAGGACCAGGAGTCGGAGCTGGGGTATAAACACTGCCTGGACTTGGTGGATGTGGAGTTGGAGTATTTGGTGATGGTACTGGCCAGTCACATTCAGGCATGTGGCAACATGGATTGGCTGGATCCTTGGATAAGCGGCAATTTGGTGGCAAGTTTACGTACCTTGGACATCTGATATCAAAACAGCACTTTTTGAAGGCTTAGAAATAATTGGCACATAATGGTAGTATGGAATGCAGTTTTATCTGTAAATGCTTTTACTATTGTATAACTTTTTGTTTTCGTCAAGACTGGTACTTCTGGCCTATCTAGGCAAAAATATTAGACATGTAGTTTTCACATGTTATAATGCCTTTTATTATAATGTGATTCTGAATAATTATAGTGATGCCATGACAACAAGTAAACAGCTGTACTTGAATTCGTTTATCAAATGTATGACAAGAAAGAAAACAACATGAAGTTTAATACTATATTTGAAAAAATTAAATACAAAAACACATTGATAAACTAAACCTATCATTGTTTGTTTTACCAGTGTTTTATTATCCCATTCCACCTGCTACCCAATCACCCCCCATGTACACATTACCTGCCCTCTTCTCCCCATAGTAATGCTTTATAAAAGTAAACAGTTGAATATTTTCAACTGATACAGATAAACAAAAGTTTACAAAATTAATTAAATTAAATAATTTATTTACATTTTTCATTTCAACTATATCTTGTAAGTTATAAATAAAAATCTCAAGGGCCAAATAGGGTAAAATAGGGCTGTTGCAGTATCTGCTGTGTAGATGGCAGAATATGTATTCATATATTATGTGGGGAAAGAAGAAAACCTACTTTTCAGTACATCTGTACTGTCCCTTTGTGTCATCAATGCATTCACAAACATAGTCACATCCATCATCCCATCTTTGACCCTTGTTATACTGGACACCTTTGTATTCACAGTATTCTAAAGAAAACAGAAGAACTTCAATAAACTAGTTATTCTGTAACATAATAAATGATTAAATGATTCCTGCATGATATATTATTTTAATTGGATGATTTAACATCAGAAGATTTGCAATAATTCAGAATAATGTGACTTTATTAATTGCCTGACTTATTTGTCATACCATGAAGCAGAAATGGCATTTTACTATTCTCAAGCAAGTTTATCTTGTAAAGTTTATATTCAATCATGTAATAAACAATTATACACTTTGAATATTTTAGCAAATATGATATTCTAAGAGCCAGCAAAACAATAATATTAACCTCATCTATCAGTATGTAATAAACAATTATACACCTTGAATTTTTTTTAGCAAATATGATATTCTAAGAGCCAAAAAAACAATAATATTAACCTCATCTATCAGTATGTAATAAACAATTATACACCTTGAATTTTTTTAGTAAATATGATCTTCTAAGAGCCAGCAAAACAATAATATTAACCTCATCTATCAGTATGTAATAAACAATTATACACCTTGAATTTTTTTTAGCAAATATGATATTCTAAGAGCCAGCAAAACAATAATATTAACCTCATCTATCAGTATGTAATAAACAATTATACACCTTGATTTTTGTTAGCAAATATGATATTCTAAGAGCCAGCAAAACAATAATATTAACCTCATCTATCAGTATGTAATAAACAATTATACACCTTGAATGTTTTAGCAAATATGATATTCTAAGAGCCAGCGAAACAATAATATTAACCTCATCTATCAGTATGTAATAAACAATTATACACCTTGATTTTTTTTTAGCAAATATGATATTCTAAGAGCCGAAAAAACAATAATATTAACCTCATCTATCAGTATGTAATAAACAATTATACACCTTGAATTTTTTAGCAAATATGATATGCTAAGAGCCAAGAAAACAATAATATTAACCTCATCTATTAGTATGTAATAAACAATTATACACCTTGAATGTTTTAGCAAATATGATATTCTAAGAGCCAGCAAAACAATAATATTAACCTCATCTATCAGTATGTAATAAACAATTATACACCTTGAATTTTTTTAGCAAATATGATATTCTAAGAGCCAAAAAAACAATAATATTAACCTCATCTATCAGTATGTAATAAACAATTATACACCTTGAATGTTTTAGCAAATATGATATTCTAAGAGCCGAAAAAACAATAATATTAACCTCATCTATCAGTATGTAATAAACAATTATACACCTTGAATTTTTTTTTAGCAAATATGATATTCTAAAAGCCAGAAAAACAATAATATTAACCTCATCTATCAGTATGAGGACTACTGGTTTATATTTTCACATAAAAAACTCAATAACTGTGTTTGGTATATTTGATTTAATTTACATTTGATATAATTTAATTGTTTGTTTGTTAATTGTGTAAAAAGATTTTTATTCCATTAGATGCTATTTTAATGTAACTTTATTTACTGGATTTGACATGTTCCAGAAATTCAGTTCAGTTTGACCGTACTGTTTTTCGTAAACAACTATTCATAGAAACTTTGTATCAAATGCTGACCTAATTCCTGACTTTGATTCAGAAATCAGTGAGAATTGAAGTAAACAACTTTTATATTATTCTTATTCTTTCTTCAAGTAAGATTCATAAAGTGAAAACGAGGCCATACTTGGAGCATGTGACAAATAACATGTATCAATTAGGTTCTTAGGGAGGATTGGGGATCTGTTTTGCACCAAAGCAAAATTTTGTATTGATGTTTTGAGAAAGAATAGTCATTCTGTGCCTTAACTGCTAGAGAATTCTAACTGTTTTATGTTATGAACAGTTTTTTTTGGCCTAATTATCTTGTTTTCTTCAAAGTATTTGGATTCCAAGAGATTATTTTTCCCTGGAAATACTTGTGCTCTAAATTAATTCTTGGACAAGGACAGCTATTGAAAGTTTCAAAGATTTCAACACTGGAATATTATTTTCTGTGATTCAAGAAAGAACTGTTGACACATCAGTATGACACTGACCACAGCATACATCATTGCCTTTCAGTTTGGATTTCATCTGGATTTGAACTTTTATTTATTTGAAATTTTATTAGGACTTTTTATTATTAGGACTTCTATTGTTTTAATTCTTGAATTATTTTTTGATTTGACTCGTTGAACCACAAGTAATTTTTCTCATTTTTACCTTGTTTTTCTAGGGAGAAAAAATTATTTGGTAAATTTTACAAAGCTTGTTATCTTCACTCTTTTCTTGTGATATTTTGTAAGAGTCCAAACAAACCAAGCTGTATAACAGTGATTGATGACAACTTTTTCTCCACATCTAAAATTAAACTTAATATGTAAAAATAAATTCTTTCATTCAAAGTGACCTTGACCATCAGCCCTTTAACTCGAAATCAATATACATTTGTTTTTTAACCAATGTGTAAGTAATCCACAAACACTGTATGCATACATGGTCAATACCGGATAATATTTGTCCAGAAACCAGTTTTCTTTTTTCAGTCAGAGTGACCTTTCTTTTCAATATTTTGCCCTGAAATCAATAGACTTTCTCATTACCTCTAATGGTGGCCGTCCTCAGTTTGGACTAGGTCTGTTATGTATTACTTTGTTAACGAGCAGAAACTATGTCTTCTGAGTCATGGTGACCTTGACATTGGATGTTCTGTCCCACAATATTGATTGGACCTTACTTCAAGTGCAAACCATCCACAACACTTGGTCCATGTTATTATGATATTATTTATAATGTATTTTTATTCTTTCAGTTAAAGTGGTCTTGACCTTTTGATGCCAAAACAAAATTCTTCATTACTCCAAGTGCAAGTCATCCAAGTTAAACAGTTCTCTATTTCTGACAGTGACCTTGAACATTTACCTTTTGAACCTCAAATCAGGTTTCTTTCTTACCTCTCAAGCAAGATGTCCACAAAATTTGGTGAAGGTAAATGCTGTAGAACTGAAGTTATTTAGTGGAAAGGAAAAGTTAACAGTTAAATCTACAGAGGGGGTCACATCATTATACACTATGCTAACATTTTCAGACATGTATAAAATGAATAGCAGATCAAATCACATGTTACTGTATTTTAAGCAAGGTAAGAATATGTCTGCCTCAAGATACACAAGATGGTGGCATTACCTGACAAAAGTTTCTTTGACAAAGCAATTTTGATTTGCTCATCTTTTCCAGATCTAGTAATAGTGCCTCTAATTGGTCTTATGACTAAAGAATTTTCTGAGCAGTAAAGATTGGAATAACCAAAATAACCCAAAATGATTAATGAGTCCAAGTGTTTAGTTTTAAATGTAACAAAGCATAGTGAATGCTGAGAGCTGAGAGCCCAACTTCATCATGCATAGGTTTCCAGGAATGGGTTGTCTCTTGCTACTATAAATTTTACCATCATACATTCCCGCGTGTGTATCAGGATAGAGAACTGCCATGGAGGACATGAGTTTTGTAAAGGATGACAGATTGAAATTCATTTTCTTATGCATATAGGAGCTTTCTTGGTGGAGGATTTTGTGGATACAAAACTTTGTGGCATTTGAACATTATCAGTCTTTTGTAATCTTTAAGTATATGACAGCATTTTATCTGGGCCTTTGATCTAAACTTTTAATTTGTTCAAAAACAGAAAACATCATTTAGAACAATTTTTTATTTACAAGATGTAAACAAGATGACAATGGTCAAATTGTTTTAGCATCACAATGACTCATCCAACCATCAAGGTATTTAGAAAATATGAGCAAACAAAAAAATCTCAAAACCAAAATCCTAATGCAAATTTTCTACATCCGTGACCTTGACTGAAGGGTAAAATAGACAGGAGAGAATATCAAAGAATAACATTTCTTAGCTTCATAATTATTAATAATAGGTATGATTTAAAATCTATCAATTGGTATATTAAATATATGAAAATGAAAAACTTCAATTAAATCTTTAACAAACTAATCACAACAATGTCTCACTTCCAACTGATGTGGTCTCGGCATAAAATGCTATAAATATTTTCAACCTTTTCTGACATATTATCAGAGTGATAATATTAAATTGGTGTTTAAACCTTTGTACAAAATATAAAAACAATTGAAATAATAGAATAATAAAGGATACATCTGCACTTACTAACTGGTGATGGTGTCTGGCCAGGCAAAGGTGTTGGATAGTTGATAGATCCAATAAATTGTCCTGGTGCAGCTGTTGGGATGGGATAGGGTTTGGGGGCCAGTGTAGTGTAACCTGGGTAAGGTGTTAAGTGTGGTGAAATGTTTGGAGCAATGGTGGGTGGTGGATTCACTGTACATTGTGGTACCAGACAACAGGAATCCCTTGGGTCAACAACCATAGTGCAACCTTGTGGAACTGCCTTGTATTCAGCACATCTGCAAAGCAAGAAAATATTGGAATATGGAATATAATAAAAGGATATAAAAATTCATGAGATAGCTGAATAATATCCTACAAAAGCAAACTTACAGAAAGCTTAAATTTATATAATTCCAAGAGATTTATGTAAGTCATTACTTATTAACACAAAATCGAAACTAGAAATACTTCACATTAACCAATGACATTGCTTGATGATTTTGCCCAGTGTTGTATAAAAAAACAGTTCAATGTTTGATATTATGACATGTCAGTTTGATGCATATATACATACATGTACAGTTATTATACTATTACACAATACATGTGATATCATAATGCATGTAATATTATAATACATGTGATATCATAATACATGTGATATCATAATACATGTGATATCATATCATAATACATGTGATATCATAATACATATGATATCATAATACATATTATATCATCCTAACATATGATATCATCCTAACCATCAAGGTGTTCATACTGTTTCAATGAAGGATAGTAATAAATTTTGGAAATCACTGGAATGTTTCCCAAATTATATGTACATGTTACATGATTTCCATTGTCCAAATGGCATTCATACCTAGGAAAACCTAGATCTTTCTAGGGTGATTAAGAACGGAATTTTGTCTCATCATCGAGGGGAAAATTTTACCAACTGGAAAATAAAATCTTCAGCACATTCAGGAGCATATTACTGAAATTGTAGATTATGTTTTACATTGAAATTTGGGCTTATTTTTTTATCCATGAAGACCCCATGTAAAATTTCTTAATCACTCACACAAAAACTAATTACAGTGAACAGATAAATCATAATTTTTTTTCTCATAAAGACCAGACGAAATTCAACACAATTTCTAAAAACATTGCCATCTTGATAAACATGCAAATAAACAGAAAACAGGATGGTACATTTCAAAATAAATACTGGTTTCTCTTTACCTTTGGTTGCAGACATAAAGTCCCCTGTCTGCATCATCACACCTACAATTGTATGAGCATCCATCACTCCATGTCTGGCCTTGTAAATACTGAGCACCTTTGTACACACAATTTTCTGATGAAGACAAAATTTTCAGGTAATCAAATTAAGTTCATGGCAAAGATTTCATGTACAAATTCAATTTCATCAAAACAATGAGAGAAGCAAATATAAATTCTTACTCACACATAAATCTTTTTTAAAAATATTTTCCACTTACTTATTCATACATTGTCTGTTTTTGTCATTAGTTTATTTTAAAATGTATATTTAACTTACAAACAGTTCCAATAAAATACATGTCAAGAAAATTTAAAATATAACAATAATGTCTGATGAATAAAAATCTAAGAGTGGTCAGTTCCTAATACAAACAGATGAGCTATTACAGAGAAACCAATAGTTCAGTTATGTGCTATGTGGCCTTGACTTTTTATTTACCAATTATAAACTATTAGAATTGTCCTTCCTCAAATGTAGTAAAACTAATAAAAACTGAGTGCTAGCCTTCATGAAAAAAGTGGACTTTTCATGTGGAACTGAAAATAACACTTTCAGCTCCAGTGACCTTCACCTATAACATCTGGTCTGAGAATCAATAGAGCAGTACCTCTGCCAAAGTGTACACTACTTAGGAAGTCTGTTGAAAACTGGATCAGAAATCTTAACTTATCAAGATGGATCCAACACAAAAATTACAATGTGAGCTGCAGTAACTCCATGATTTACCTTTCAATGCATCTTAAAAACTGAAACTTTTAATAATAAAACTGTTGCAACGCAGTCCATTGCATTTGACCTAAAGTCCATTTTATGTAATAAAAAACAGCTGATAAGTGCAAAAAATGAAATCAATTGATTACTAAACTCTTTTATTGATTTCACACTTACACATGCATAATGAATCCACTATCTTGATAGTATCTACTCTAACACTTCCTTATTCCTGATAAAGTGACCAACTCTTAAGGAATATTCCTTTTATTATCAATAAACTAACTCAAATCAATCTTGTTCCTATTCTTCCAAGGCTCTGTCTGGATCACTTCTCACTATTGAGATACATTTTCCATTGACAGATTATTACATTAAATATATCTAATTGGTATACCTGGAGAATACTTAATTTTTCATAAAACATAAAGTCAAAGATCAAGGTTAAAAGAAGAACACTTACAACAGATAAGATATGTTAACTTGCAAAAATAAATTTCTATTACATTTTCATTGTTTAAATATGTTCATGAAATTTGTGATTTGAGAATCTATTTTTCTTGCATTATTTTGTTTTTGGTGGCACAAATTATGATACCCTCTACATTTTTTGTAAGGCAAAATTTTGTTGCTGATTTTCAGCTTGACACCTGGCTGTGAAAAAACATGGAAATTTCTGCAAAACAATATACATCTTATATTCACGAGGAAATGGCCAATTTGCATCTCTGTTTGATAGGCTGTCAATTTATGGTGACCTGGACAAAAGGTAGCTGTCCACATAGATTAACTGGTAGTCAAATCTTTCAACAAAGCGTTCCATTTAAAGATGAACTTGCCTAATAGAACAATTTTTTTGTAAATTGGGGTATCCAGATGAACATTTATTAAAGTGCTGCTTTTATTGTATACATTTTCACTCAATAATATTATCAAAAGACAAATCAAAATGCAGCCATAAAAAACAAGGTTGAGATACAAACACAATTAAATCCCTCTTTACCTATGTAGTGTAAACTGTCATCACACTAAACAAAAAAATTATAATCCTATATTTTAACAGGGAACAAAATTCATTACATTTTATGAGGATCTTACTGTAGTGTGGAGCTGGAGTAATCAAACCAGGAGCAAGGGTTTGTCCTGGTGGCAATGGGGTTGGTGCCTTAGTAGGACCTGAAGTTGGAGCAACTGTTCCACCAGTGCCAGAGAATGTTCCTGGAGCTGGCATAAAGTTACACTGTGGTGTCTTACAGCAAGGGTTGGCAAAGTCAGTGATTAATTCACATCCCACAGGTAGGTTAATATACCTCTTACATCTGTTGAAACAAATGATATTTATGTCATATTTACATTATTTCCTGTCAACTCCAGTAATTTATATCCTGTTCTTTTTTACCTGCACTCCTGAATTGAAAAATGGTTCTCCAGCATTCTAAACAATAATTTTTTTTTAAAAACTATGCAAAAGTTGAAATAATAATAAAAAAAGCATTACATATTTAAACTTTTAGGATTGAAAGAAACAATTGTGCTCAAGCCTTGACTTGGAGCTATCTCTTTCCTCTCTTCAGATAGCAGGACTTGTCAGCTGGAAAGTTTGATTATAATTTAATATTCTTAAATTTATAAATTAGTCTTTTGTACAATTTTTTAAAATAATCATCAGCTAATAAGAATATAACCTGAATTTACATACTTCTGAACAAATATTAACTTACTTTTCAATACATCTGTAGAATCCAGTAATAGCATCAGTACATGTGCACTCGTAGTCGCAACTATCTTCCCACTTCTGACCTTGGCCATATTGAATGCCCTTGAACTCGCAATACCCTGCAACAAAAACATCCATATTTATCTTTTAAAACTTAATAAAATTTTATTTTCTGTGCCAATAAACAAACTATCTGAAAATATAGCTTCATATTAACCTGCACTACGGGGGTTGGGTACCTCAGTTATTTGTTAAATTACAATAATTACCAAATAATATGCTGCTTAAACTTTACCCTGCAATAATATATTACTGCATGTAAGTTTAGGTTGATTTGTTACAACTAAACATGACATACTTTTGACTGGTCAGATGCTGGTATATCATCATTGGCCTAAATGTTTGAGGGAAACACTTTCAATTACTTTTTTCACTGTCTGTGCACCTTCCTAAATATTTTGTCCAGGAAATGAATTTACTAAAAAATGTTTTCCAATCACTCTAGGATAATTGAATTTGTAACAGCTACTTATTCCTGTTTTCATTTTATTTATGATACCTCCCCATTACACTACATATACTCCTAACCAGAAGTACCCAATTCAATCTTGATACTAAAATGGGTCAAAATCATGAAAATTTTGATTTATTTTTTTGTATTAAAGATTGCAAATTTAAAATCATTATAATATACAGCCCCATAAAAAAATGTATAATAAAATAGACTTTTATCTCTAGCCCTTGCATTTTAATGTTATTCATATTTACAGTGACATATTTCAATTATATACGTGTCATTTAAATGTTATTCACATTTACAGTGACACGTTTCAGTTATCTAGGTGTCATTTTAATGTTATTCACATTTACAGTGACATGTTTCAATTATATATGTCATTTTAATGTTATTCACATTTACAGTAACATGTTTCAGTTATCTATGTATCATTTTAATGTTATTCACATTTACAGTGACATGTTTCAGTTATCTACGTGTCATTTTAATGTTATTCACATTTAAAGTGACATGTTTCAATTATATATGTGTCATTTTAATGTTATTCACATTTACAGTGACATGTTTCAGTTATCTGTGTCATTTTAATGTTATTCATATTTACAGTGACATGTTTCAGTTATCTATGTGTCATTTTAATGTTATTCACATTTACAGTGACATGTTTCAGTTATCTACGTGTCATTTTAATGTTATTCACATTTACAGTGACATGTTTCAGTTATCTATGTGTCATTTTAATGTTATTCACATTTACAGTGACATGTTTCAGTTATCTACGTGTCATTTAAATGTTATTCACATTTACAGTGACATGTTTCAGTTATCTACATGTCATTTTAATGTTATTCACATTTACAATGACATGTTTCAATTATATACATGTCAGTTTGATGTACAGAAAGATTCCTTTTTAGTGATCTATTGCACACTGAGTGTTAGACCTATAAATGTCAAAATTTGTGATATTTCCACCTGGTCAGATACAGCCCTACAAGACATAGCCCATGAGAGTTATAATGTGATCTCTGAAATTCCCCCTAATGTTAAGTAATCCATTTAAGTCAAATTTCTTATTATATAATCCATTTTAGTCAAACCTCCATTTCTTGAGGGCTATTCAAAGACTGCTGATTGGCCAAAAAATGGTAAAGTTTCAACATCTTGACCCAAATTAAATTCTGACAATTAAAACTGCTGTCTTCACAGTATGAATTGTGTTATAATTAGTGTAAGTCAGCAATCTGCTTCAGAAATGTAATTGTATTCTTATCAGAATAAATGAAGGTGTTTTCACTTGTCATGACAATGTATCAATACAGCCATGAAAATAATGATGACCTTGGTTAAATGAAAAACATTTCTCCAAAAGAAAACAATTCTTAGATTACTGAAAAGTGGTTAGTGTAAATTTGAATAACATTAAGAGATTGAGAGCCAGAGTTACTATACAAACCTTGTTTTGTATGTTTATCTAAGAGTTAGTATTCAAACCATGTCTTGTACGATTATCAAAGAGTTAATATATAAACCATGTCTTGTAGGATTATCAAAGAGTTAGTATTCAAACCTTGTCTTGTATGTTTATCAAAGAGTTAATATACAAACCATGTCTTGTATGTTTATCTAAGAGATACTATTCAAACCTTGTCTTGTACGATTATCAAAGAGTTAGTATTCAAACCATGTCTTGTACGATTATCAAAGAGTTAATATATAAACCATGTCTTGTAGGATTATCAAAGAGTTAGTATTCAAACCTTGTCTTGTATGTTTATCAAAGAGTTAGTATACAAACCTTGTCTTGTAGGATTATCAAAGAGTTAGTATTCAAACCTTGTCTTGTATGTTTATCAAAGAGTTAGTATACAAACCTTGTCTTGTACGATTATCAAAGAGTTAGTATTCAAACCATGTCTTGTACGATTATCAAAGAGTTAGTATTCAAACCATGTCTTGTATGTTTATCAAAGAGTTAGTATATAAACCATGTCTTGTAGGATTATCAAAGAGTTAGTATTCAAATTATGTCTTGTATGTTTATCAAAGAGTTAGTATTCAAACCATGTCTTGTACGATTATCAAAGAGTTAGTATTCAAACCATGTCTTGTACGATTATCAAAGAGTTAGTATTCAAACCATGTCTTGTATGTTTATCAAAGAGTTAGTATATGAACCATGTCTTGTACGATTATCAAAGAGTTAGTATTCAAACCATGTCTTGTACGATTATCAAAGAGTTAATATATAAACCATGTCTTGTAGGATTATCAAAGAGTTAGTATTCAAACCTTGTCTTGTATGTTTATCAAAGAGTTAGTATACAAACCTTGTCTTGTACGATTATCAAAGAGTTAGTATTCAAACCATGTCTTGTACGATTATCAAAGAGTTAGTATTCAAACCATGTCTTGTACGATTATCAAAGAGTTAGTATTCAAACCATGTCTTGTAGGATTATCAGAGTTAATATATAAACCATGTCTTGTATGTTTATCAAAGAGTTAGTATACAAACCTTGTCTTGTAGGATTATCAAAGAGTTAATATACAAACCATGTCTTGTAGGATTATCAAAGAGTTAGTATTCAAACCATGTCTTGTAGGATTATCAGAGTTAATATATAAACCATGTCTTGTAGGATTATCAAAGAGTTAGTATACAAACCTTGTCTTGTACGATTATCAAAGAGTTAGTATTCAAACCATGTCTTGTAGGATTATCAAAGAGTTAGTATTCAAACCATGTCTTGTAGGATTATCAGAGTTAATATATAAACCATGTCTTGTAGGATTATCAAAGAGTTAATATATAAACCATGTCTTGTAGGATTATCAAAGAGTTAATATATAAACCATGTCTTGTAGGATTATCAAAGAGTTAATATATAAACCATGTCTTGTAGGATTATCAAAGAGTTAGTATACAAACCTTGTCTTGTACGATTATCAAAGAGTTAGTATTCAAACCATGTCTTGTAGGATTATCAAAGAGTTAGTATTCAAACCATGTCTTGTAGGATTATCAGAGTTAATATATAAACCATGTCTTGTAGGATTATCAAAGAGTTAGTATACAAACCATGTCTTGTACGATTATCAAAGAGTTAATATATAAACCATGTATTGTATGATTATCAAAGAGTTAGTATACAAACCATGTCTTGTAGGTTTATCAAAGAGTTAGTATACAAACCATCTCTTATACGATTATCAAAAAGTTAGTATACAAACCATCTCTTGTAGAATTATCAAGGAGGCCATGCCCATGAATGGCTTTGAACCTACGATTTTTACTTATCATTTTAATCAAATTTCCTTTGCAACAATTTTAACCATACAGGAAACAAGTCTAAATGGTCTTCCTGAATCCTGACATATTTATTATAAAAGTACCACAGCACCAGGCAAATTTAATGCTGGTTGGGTGAGGTCAAGATAAATTAGGTTGAATTATATCTTTGCTTGCCAGTAATTAACACTTTTATGATAATTTTAGTGCTTTTCCGTTTTCAAATAATGAAATTGGTGTTTGTTAGGTTTTTTTTTGTTCTTCAAAAAATGTCAGTCTGTTGATCATATCCAAATAAAGTTACAATGGGGAAACCTGGTGTGTTTTTTTTTATTTTAAAAATGTTACAATTAGGAAATCTGCTGCTGAATAAAAGTGAGAATATACTGAAAAAGTTCTTACACAGAAATTAATCTCATCAAGCATGTATCTATCCTAATCCTTACTGTTACATAAATTGCAGGTAGTAAAATTATTACTATTTTTTTTTAACTGGCATTTTCTTTTGCCCCAATGTGCCCTACCCCCACAACTATAACCCATAGCCACATTCATCATTATAGCAGGATTCCATGTTCAACAGTAGATTGTAATTACTGGACTGAATTGTAAATTGTAATTAATGCAATGACTGGTAGACTGTTATTACTGAACTGAATAGCAGATTGTAGTTACAGAATGGAATGGTAGACTGTTATACATGAACTGAATGGTAGACTGTAATTACAGAATGGAATGGTAGACTAATTACTGAATTGAATAGTAGATTGTTATTAGTGAACTGAGTGGTAGATTGTAATTACTGAAATGAATGGGGCCCCCGAGTGGTCTAAAGTGCTCTTTGTTACAGATCACTGCCATCTCACATCTGTCTGCGTGGGTTAGCGTCTAAGATTCGGCTAATGTAGTTATGTGAGAAAGCTTGCCAGTAGCTTCTCGTGGGTGGGTGATTCTTTCCAGGGGTTTTCTTGGGTTCCTCCTCCATCAATAATACTGGCTGCCATGTATAGCCTATCATGTGCTTAAAAATGGCATTAAACCCTAAACAAACAAACAAACTGAATTGAATAGTAGATTGTTATTACTGAACTGAATGGAATATTGTACTACTGAACAGCAAGATTTAGATGAGTGAATATTGATTCTAGGATTGATTTATATATTCTTGCTGTTTATGACACTTACCAACACTTCCAGTTCCCTGACCAGTGAAGCTTCCTGGTGGAGCTGGAGTAACCTGAATAACCTGACCATTGTTGGTAAAGACCTGACCAGTGTTAGTAAAGTTGGTAAATGTGCCAGTAACAGCACACTGTGGTATGACACAGCAGGATGGATCACGTGGGTCTGGAATAGTGTGACAACCAGGCTGTACATCCAGGTACTCCGGGCATCTGTTCAGGGAAAACACGTTTGGATCAATATTTTTATTATGCACTGTATTTTTCCCATTATAAAATCATGGGGAACCTAATAAGTTTGTCAAAAGAAGGGGTTGGGCCTATTAACAAACAAGGATATCTTCAGTAAATATTGAAATAGTTTTATCGAAAGAGGAATGGGGGTGGCTAATCAACAGATGTGGATTTCCCATAGGATGAACACAGTACACACATCCATTTAAAAGTACCTTTTTAATAATCCTGATACTTTCACAAAGTGACTTATGGGAAATAATTAACAAGTAAGTGAGTGGTTATATGATGGATGTTACAGCTGCATTTTACATCATAAACCACAATATTTTATGTAATTTTGTACATAATTCTAAAAAAATATCCTGCATAGCTATTATAATAGAAATAAATAATCAGTATATTTTTCAGCTCATTCTAAACTACATACATGTGCAAATTATTACGACAGAAAAATTCACTAAGAAAACCCAAGATAAAAAAAAATGATTTCTATGGCCTGAAAGCTTATGACAAATTAGGAAGTACAAATATTACAGACAAAAAAGTATTTCAATCTTGGATGGCTATTATTTACTTTGGCTGTTTAACATGTAAGGTGTGACCCTGTTATAACATGGTAGTTGGGAGCCATAGAACTCAACCGTGTTATAAACTGAACTGTGTTATAAACAACAAGGTCGGTTAACTGAAGACAATCATGCATGTAGTAAAAACACATTGCAGAGAGAAGGGTAATAAATGCGGACAGTAAAATATGTGCTTCATTCAGCAAAATTACCATCTTGGATTGATGCATGTCAAATGAGAAAAACACCTGTAGTGAAAACAGACAAGGCATAAATAATATATTACTTTACTTAGAGAACCACAAATTGATACATATACATATATACTGTTTATATACATGTCTAATGTATAGCATGAATAAATTATTAACACTGTGTACTCACCTGAAAAACACTGGTAGTGAAGGTAAAGTTAAAACACAAAAAGAATGTTTTGTGGTCCCATAAGGGTAGAGGATCATTGTGCTTAATGCAAGTGATTGACTTTTCATAATGAAATTAAAACTTGTTGCATTGGGTACATCACAAACTGACCCACCCAATATAATTTGCTCAGCAGATCTTTAAATAAACAAAAAATCTGTTTAAAAACCAAAATTTGGAATAGATGGGAATTCAGGGGTAATAAATCTTCTACTTGATGAAGTGAAATACCAGAATCCATTCATTCTTTCATGAAAACAATGGCATGTGATAGCATTTGTTTCAAAAGCAACATTCCTTAGTAAGTTATCCAATGAAAATCAATCAGGAGGATGGGAAATATGGGGCTATAACTCTTCTAAACTATAATGTTCAACATTTGAAATTAAATTGAATGAAAGTCTCAGCAAAATAAAGCTGCAGGATAAATTTGGTTAAAATCCAACAATTCAAATTATGCTGCAGAAATCAGAAAGCATAAGGGACAGGCAATCATGTCCCACAACTCTTGAGTGATGTCATGGAACACAGGAAATCAAAGTAACTCCAAGTCTTATCAACATGAAGCAGCCTGTAAAATTTGGTTGAAATCCAATAAAACTTAAATGTTATTCATTGGAAACCAATATAACTAGGTGTGGGTGACCAAGGGCAACAACTCCTGTAAAT
This sequence comes from Unio delphinus, assembly GCA_029339505.1. NCBI lineage: Eukaryota > Metazoa > Mollusca > Bivalvia > Unionida > Unionidae > Unio > Unio delphinus. The sequence continues at coordinate 15,748,783 of JAQISU010001238.1, forward strand.
TATGCTTTGGACTTCAGGAGATGGAACTCTTTTCAAGGACTCTTCAATATAAAGTGTATGCGAAATTTGGTTTCAACCAAAGAAAAGATTAGTAATATTATGAACAATCTGGCCTTAACTTTTGCAATAATATTGTAAGATGAACTAAATCAAATTTTCCCAAAGTCTCATCAATCTGAAGACACATGCCAAATTTCTAAATCAAATTTTCCCAAAGTCTCATCAATCTGAAGACACATGTCAAATTTCTAAATCAAATTTTCAAAAAGTCTCATCAATCTGAAGACACATGCCAAATTTCTAAATCAAAGTTTCCCAAAGTCTCATCAATCTGAAGACCCATGCCAAATTTCTAAATCAAATTTTCCCAAAGTCTCATCAATCTGAAGATACATGCCAAATTTATAAATCAAATTTTCCCAAAGTCTCATCAATCTGAAGACACATGCCAAATTTATAAATCAAATTTTCCCAAAGTCTCATCAATCTGAAGACACATGTCAAATTTCTAAATCAAATTTTCAAAAAGTCTCATCAATCTGAAGACACATGCCAAATTTCTAAATCAAATTTTCAAAAAGTCTCATCAATCTGAAGACACATGCCAAATTTGGTTGAAGTTTTCTTGTGGAAACCAATGTCAGCGACAGTAGATTGATGAATGTCTGCCAGTATCAAAGACTCGTGAAGGATTTGTATATTGACCCATACATTTTTGTTTTCCTACCATTTGTATATTGAATAACACACAATCGTACTTACCTACAAAGTTTTTCCTTCCATTTGTACATTGAATAATACACAATTGTACGTACCTACATAGTTTTTCCTTCCATTTGTATATTGAATAATACACAATCGTACTTATCTACATAGTTTTTCCTTCCATTTGTATATTGAATAACACACAATTGTACTTACCTGCAAAGTTTTTCCTTCCATTTGTATATTGAATAATACACAATCATACTTACCTACAAAGTTTTTCCTTCCATTTGTATATTGAATAACACACAATTGTACATACCTACATAGTTTTTCCTTCCATTTGTATATTGAATAATACACAATCGTATGTACCTACATAGTTTTTCCTTCCATTTGTATATTGAATAATACACAATCGTACGTACCTACAAAGTTTTTCCTTCCATTTGTATACATGTATTGAATAATACACAATCCTACGTACCTACATAGTTTTTCCTTCCATTTGTATATTGAATAATACACAATTGTACGTACCTACAAAGTTTTTCCTTGCATTTGTATATTGAATAATACATAATCGTACTTACCTACAAAGTTAACCTTCCATTTGTATATTGAATAACACACAATCGTACATACCTACATAGTTTTTCCTTCCATTTGTATATTGAATAACACACAATCGTACTTACCTACATAGTTTTTCCTTCCATTTGTATATTGAATAACACACAATCGTACATACCTACATAGTTTTTCCTACCATATTGCCAACATAGATATTATGTCAGGACATCACCAATCATCACAATAATGACATCACCATTATCTGCTATTTCTATTTCTTTTCCCTCAACACTTAACTTATCAGAATTTTTGACAAGTTGTCTTCAAGTTTACATTGAATACTACATTGTAAACTAAATTTTATATATAATTCATGTGCTTTGGTAGGATTGAAAATCTGAACTGAAAAAAACTGTTTGTTAATGTATCATGGGAAAAATTACAAATGAGATCATAATTTCTTGGCAGAAGCTCAGCAAAACCTTGTTGATAGTAGGAAATAAAATAAGTGGAATTGTGGGACGAAGTCAAAAAGTCCCTTCAAGTTATTCAAACAAGTCAGATATGGTGTTGTGGTGCTTTGTGGTAAAAAGCCTTGTAAGTTTATTTAAACAGCCACATGTGATGTTGTGTGGATATGTGATAAAGGCGATGTACATCTATTCAAACAGGCTTGATATGTTGTGGTGCTACATGATAAAGACCTTGTAAGTTTATTCAAACAGGCCAGATGTTGTATTGTACTAAGTGAAAAAGGCCGTGTATGTTTATTCAAACAGGCCAGATGTTGTATTGTACTAAGTGAAAAAGGCCTTGCAAATAAATTCAAACAGGTTAGATGTGGTTTTGTGGTGCCATGTGATGCAGGCCTTATAACTTTATTCAAACAGGCCAAAATACCCCTGCTACAACAGAGGTATCCCTCTTTGCAAAGCTGTTCAGAGGAGTCTTAACATGTGACCTGTATTTTTAGTGAGTGAGACTTATGGTGAGTTATGTGTCAATGAGGCTGAATCATAATACAAATAACGCACAATTGAGCATTTCATGATTTGAAATAATTATATTATTGATTCTAATTAGTCACAAACTAAAAGTAATTGAAATAATCTACACATCAATGTGAAAACAAAATTCAAACATTATCATGGAATCCTTGCCCAATCTCACAATATAATTGGGTCAGCAATGTACTGAAGTGCTATAGATTGCATGTATACAAATTTAGAAAGAAGCTACCTGTCTAACATACCTGCTCATGCATCTATATACATTCTGTGCTGCATTTTCACAAGTGCACTTATAACTGCATCCATCATACCAAGATTGGCCCTGCCTGTATTCAGTACCTTCATACACACAGTATTCTGAAATTAGAAGAAAAACTTACCATCTATTTTTATTCCTGTTATGTTTCTTTAATATTCATAAAAAAGCAAAACAGACATACAGACAGAGAGAGAGAGAGAGAGAGAGAGAGAGATAGATAGATAGATAGATAGATAGATAGATAGATAGATAGATAGATAGATAGAGAGGAATACTTCTTTATAACTGTTGAGAATTTAAACCAGGTCAAAATTCAATCCAGTTTGTACTGGATCACACATTTATGCTGACCTTGTCCAAAATTTATCTGCGTACTTTAACAATGACTTATGCTGTTGCATTTTTCAGGAATATGGATGTATGATGATTTAAATAATTATTGCCATTTAAAAATATGTGTAATCTAATGTAAACTAATGACACCCATTACTAAATTAGTCAGTACTGAACACCTACATGATCAGTATGACTTTTATAATAGTACAGACACCTTCCAATCTTAATCTCATGTGGGAAATTTGGTCATAGAAATTTAAAATTTTGTGTAAATGAGTCGCTGAATAGCGAAAGTTTTTTTTCTTCTTCAAACTGCAAAAACCCCAGCAGATTGAGCTTTGACCATTATAAGAGCTGACCTAATGAGAATCATACTGATGGTAACTGCACCAGTATCAAAGAGAGATCACTCTACCTGTCAAAGTGCAGATAAATTTTAGCTTTTCAGCTACAATGTTTTAGACTGAGAGGACTGGATTTGTGAGGTAGTAGCAGTTTTTCTAACGTATTATGATAAGGTATTTGAAAAAGAACAGATAATAAAGATTATTACTCCATTAAGTGTGCTATTGAAGTTTGACAATAGAACTTGGTTTCAGGATTCATCAATATCATGCCAACTTTGTATAAAATCCAGACTAACTAAGGAAGTTACTGTGCAGAAAGAAAAGTGGAGGAGTCTAATAATCAGACCCTAGTTAAACAATGACACAGACCTGACAATCAATGAAAACCGAAGTTTCAGCAATAACAAAATGCATAGAAAATTAGATTGAAATCTGAAAATCATGGCAGTTACTGCATGGAAATAAAAATAGGTAGATCCAATAATCAGGTGTTATAACTCAATTAATAATGATACAAAATACTGACAGCTGAACCCAGAAATCTCAAATTTGGTTCAAACCCAGTTAGAATTATTGAAGCTACATTTTACTGAGCAAAACGTGGGAATGATGGATAGACCCAATATATTATCGCATTTAAAAAACAAAAGGCTCATAATAAATAATTATAAAATATAGTATAGTGTATCTTACCTCCTCTTGGTTTAGGTGTTGTTGTTAAATGTCCAATATGAGTAATGAAGTTGTTTACAAAGATGCATTTTGGGATTTTACAGCATGGGTTGATAGGATCATCTATCAGAAAACAGGCTGGAGTTGGCAGATTTCCATAATGTACACACCTGGAATGGAACCACAAATATATCAATGAAATACTCTCCAGCCAATGTACAACTGATTAATCAAATGCTGGTCTTTGATGAAGTGTGGCTTCTGGATACAGATAAGGGATGGAAAGATATAATGACTGATAGAAAGATAGAGAAATGAAAAAAAGGAAAGAGAGAGACAGAAATAGAGTGAGACTATCCCACTGCTGTTGCTATATAGTATGTTAAGGTCCATGGTAACACAGGAAATAGTGGTAATAACTTGTTATAAACAAAACTAGTTCTCTTATCAATGTATCACAGTGGCTTACTTTTCTATGCAGCGGTAGAATCCATTAGAAGCATCCTCACAGATGCAGTTGAAGTCACATCCATCTTCCCACATTTCTCCCTGCTTGTACTGGACTCCATTGTATGTGCAGAATCCTATAAACAATAGAGTGAGCATCATAAAAACAAAGAAATCAAACAGTATTTGTCCATATAAAACTAATGCTCATGAGCAAGCATACCGACTTATTGTATATAGCTATAGCATCTATTTGCACTTCTAAGTCAAGTCAAACTTCAAACAACAAAGACCAAATGCATAATTCACCTGCAGACTAGGGTCTATGTTGTTTTGTAATTCACCTGCAGACTAGGGTCTATGTTGTTTTGTTCTACTGAATACTCCTAACAAACTGCAAAACCCAGATATGCAGGTGCATGAAAGACCAGAGTTTACGTTATGCAATCAATAAATGGAATTTATTATTTTAATACTAAACATGTTAAAATAAACACTAATCATTTCTATCTTCACATAATGTGCATTGTTATACTCTCCTTAAGAGGGCCTCAAGGGAGAATAGTCTTTGACTAATGAGTCACCTTCTATAAATAAAGCATTATTATTATTATTATTATTATTATTATTATTATTATTATTATTATCATCAGCTATAACCACCATAATAGGTCAAGTACACATTACTGAATTAATAAACAAGCAACAATGGTAGATATAACATAAAAGATACAGACATATATCATACAATGAAGTTGTTTTCAGATAAAGTTAAAAAAAAACTTTTCTCAGACAGAATAGAGCCAAACATAGATAGGTACAGGAAGTATTAAAGGTCTCTAAATCATTTAAAGGTCTCTAAATCATTTAAAGGTCTCTAAATCATTCAAAGGTCTCTAAATCATTTAAAGGTCTCTAAATCATTTAAAGGTCTCTAAATCATTTAAAGGTCTCTAAATCATTTAAAGGTCTCTAAATCATTTAAAGGTCTCTAAATCATTTAAAGGTCTCTAAATCATTTAAAGGTCTCTAAATCATTTAAAGGTCTCTAAATCATTTAAAGGTCTCTAAATCATTCAAAGGTCTCTAAATCATTCAAAGGTCTCTAAATCATTTAAAGGTCTCTAAATCATTCAAAGGTCTCTAAATCATTTAAAGGTCTCTAAATCATTTAAAGGTCTCTAAATCATTCAAAGGTCTCTAAATCATTTAAAGGTCTCTAAATCATTTAAAGGTCTCTAAATCATTTAAAGGTCTCTAAATCATTTAAAGGTCTCTAAATCATTTAAAGGTCTCTAAACCATTTAAAGGTCTCTAAATCATTTAAAGGTCTCTAAATCATTTAAAGGTCTCTAAATCATTTAAAGGTATCTAAATCATTCAAAGGTCTCTAAATCATTTAAAGATCTCTAAATCATTTAAAGGTCTCTAAATCATTTAAAGGTCTCTAAATCATTTAAAGGTCTCTAAATCATTTAAAGGTCTCTAAATCATTCAAAGGTCTCTAAATCATTTAAAGGTCTCTAAATCATTTAAAGGTCTCTAAATCATTCAAAGGTCTCTAAATCATTCAAAGGTCTCTAAATCATTTAAAGGTCTCTAAATCATTTAAAGGTCTCTAAATCATTGAAAGGTCTCTAAATCATTTAAAGGTCTCTAAATCATTTAAAGGTCTCTAAAACATTTAAAGGTCTCTAAACCATTTAAAGGTCTCTAAATCATTCAAAGGTCTCTAAATCACTCTAAATCATTTAAAGGTCTCTAAATCATTTAAAGGTCTCTAAATCATTTAAAGGTCTCTAAATCATTTAAAGGTCTCTAAATCATTTAAAGGTCTCTAAATCATTGAAAGGCCTCTAAATCATTTAAAGGTCTCTAAATCATTTAAAGGTCTCTAAATCATTCAAAGGTCTCTAAATCATTCAAAGGTCTCTAAATCATTCAAAGGTCTCTAAATCATTCAAAGGTCTCTAAATCATTCAAAGGTCTCTAAATCATTTAAAGGTCTCTAAACCATTTAAAAGTCTCTAAACCATTTAAAAGTCTCTAAACCATTTAAAAGTCTCTAAATCATTTAAAGGTCTCTAAATCATTTAAAGGTCTCTAAATCATTTAAAGATCTCTAAATCATTTAAAGGTCTCTAAATCATTTAAAGGTCTCTAAATCATTTAAAGGTCTCTAAATCATTTAAAGGTCTCTAAATCATTTAAAGGTCTCTAAACCATTTAAAGGTCTCTAAACCATTTAAAGGTCTCTAAACCATTTAAAGGTCTCTAAATCATTTAAAGGTCTCTAAATCATTTAAAGGTCTCTAAATCATTTAAAGGTCTCTAAATCATTTAAAGGTCTCTAAACCATATAAAGGTCTCTAAACCATTTAAAGGTCTCTAAATCATTTAAAGGTCTCTAAATCATTTAAAGGTCTCTAAATCATTTAAAGGTCTCTAAATCATTTCAAGGTCTCTAAATCATTTGAAGGTCTCTAAACCATTTGAAGGTCTCTAAACCATTTGAAGGTCTCTAAACCATTTAAAGGTCTCTAAACCATTTAAAGGTCTCTAAATCATTTAAAGGTCTCTAAATCATTTAAAGGTCTCTAAATCATTTAAAGGTCTCTAAATCATTTAAAGGTCTCTAAATCATTTAAAGGTCTCAAAATCATTTAAAGGTCTCAAAATCATTTAAAGGTCTCAAAATCATTTAAAGGTCTCTAAATCATTTAAAGGTCTCTAAACCATTTAAAGGTCTCTAAACCATTTAAAGGTCTCTAAACCATTTAAAGGTCTCTAAATCATTTAAAGGTCTCTAAATCATTTAAAGGTCTCTAAATCATTTGAAGGTCTCTAAATCATTTAAAGGTCTCTAAATCATTTAAAGGTCTCTAAATCATTTAAAGGTCTCAAAATCATTTAAAGGTCTCTAAATCATTTAAAGGTCTCTAAACCATTTAAAGGTCTCTAAACCATATAAAGGTCTCTAAATCATTTAAAGGTCTCTAAATCATTTAAAGGTCTCTAAATCATTTAAAGGTCTCTAAATCATTTAAAGGTCTCAAAATCATTTAAAGGTCTCAAAATCATTTAAAGGTCTCTAAATCATTTAAAGGTCTCTAAATCATTTAAAGGTCTCTAAACCATTTAAAGGTCTCTAAACCATTTAAAGGTCTCTGGTCTCTAAACCATTTAAAGGTCTCTAAACCATTTAAAGGTCTCTAAATCATTTAAAGGTCTCTAAATCATTTAAAGGTCTCTAAATCATTTAAAGGTCTCTAAATCATTTAAAGGTCTCTAAATCATTTAAAGGTCTACTATGATAGGATTTTTGCTTAATGATATCAAACATGGTAAACATTAATTCTCTGCATATTTTGAAGAAAAATAAGATAATCCAATCTGCATTAAACATGGATTTGCAAGTTTTGAAGAAAAATAATATATACTCAATAGATGAAAGTGTAATATAATTGGGTTTTGATTTATCCAGGGCACAGATTAATAAGTAAGGGGTGTAGTTTAGGCTCGATATTTATCTGTATTTTACAAATTAAATAATATTGACACAAACTTATCAACAAATATCAGTGTAGTTGGCAAAAGTACATTTACAGCATCGTTCTGACCTTAGTAGAATTACACTAGTCTTTAACTGAACGGGAGATGTGAAAAGTGTATGTTTTTAACCATGAATAATCTTTCATTGAAGTTGAACAATAAAAAGGGACCAGAAAGCTATTTATTAAAAGAATAATAAATATAATCATGAAATTGCAAAACGTAGGAATCAAAAGTATAAAAGAAATTTACTAACCAATTCCTCCTGTCCCTGACCCAGCTCCTGGGGGCAAAGTAGGTGGTGCTGGAGTAAATCCAGGTTGTACAAGAGTCACTTGGTTGGTGTAAAAGGTGTTTGAGGTGTCAACCTTGTATGGTGGCTGAACTACACCATATACCTGAGTTGAAGGTTGGAAAACAGGAAGGGGTATAGGGGTTTTGTGGGTGACTGGGTCGATAGAACATACAGGTGCTCTGCAGCAAGGATCATTTGGATCAACCTCTAGGTGACAAGATGCTGGGAGATCTGGATATGTTGGACACCTACAAAATAAAAATTAAAAGATGGCTCTTGTATAATAAAACCTTATTGAGTTTTGAACTGAGAGTTACAACACTTTTAAAACAAAATTTTTCAGTTCTTACCCTTGGATGAAAATGATTTTTTTTAGCAGGCTTACACCTGACTATTTACTTAACTGAATCAGCAACAAATTACCTGTCTGTTTTGCAAGACTCCAATTATATATCTGGATTGGATACATGACAATATACTATACCACAGGATGTACCATAAAGAACAAGTATAACTATTAACATTAATACAAATTTGCATATAACTCATTTAATCTTACAGAATACAAATATTAACTTTATTCTGATTAACTGCATATTTTAGTACAAACAAAGTATTTTTTAAAAATTTAATTTATGATATTTTCTATTATGACTGAATTAAGTATATTTCTGCAAAGATGTGGCATCTAAAATTTATTAGTATTTCAACAGACTTTAATCAATATTTACAAAATTAAAGAGCTTCAGAGAGTCAGTAACAAACCATCTCTCCCAACTCTTTCAAAATTTCCTTGCAGTTTGGGAAACATGTTAACATTTTAAAAATGCTTTATCTTTACATCTCAAAGGGTCGATTTGAGACAAATCAAAAATGCTTTATCTTTATATCTCAAAGGGTCAATTTGAGCCAAATCAAAAATGCTTTATCTTTACATCTCAAAAGGTCAATTTGAGCCAAATCAAAAATGCTTTATCTTTATATCTCAAAGGGTCAATTTGAGCCAAATCACTTACACAGTTATAGGTTACCATTTATTTTATTATGCTACTTAAAGCTAAACATGTCCCCAAGAATCATTACACAAAACAATCAGGGAAAACATACCTTTGCAGTAACTATCCATAAAATATTAGCCACACAGGTATTTTTTATTTATCAAAACTGCAAGGGTTGAAGGTTACAGATGTCCCTTATCGTATACATAAAGAAATGTGTATGTTAGTGAGTCATATTTTCAGTATAACAAAATAATTGAGATCAAACTGCAACAGAAATCCCAAGAAGCCAGTTCATAGCAAGTTGTTTATTGTTAATGGAGCCTAAACCCTCAAGACACTTTTGTTCGCTGTATAATCATTTTCTGTCACTAGACCGGTATTAGTGTTATTTAAATTGTATCAGAATTTTCATTCCTCATTTTTACAAAGATAAAGAAGTTTCAACATATGTGTGTGTGTGTGTGTGTGTGATTTATGCATTAACATAAATTGCATTACTGGTGACACTTGCTATAAACAAATTCAATTAATGCATTTTTATTTTAATGCCATGAATGTATATTTGCTATACACCATTAAGATTTATGTGCTTTCATTTTAAGGCCATTTATAATGAAGAAATAATATTAATTTTGCCCATCATACTTGTTATGACACCATTGCTAGTACCATTTGCTGTGCCTTGCATGTACATATTATATGTATTAATATCTTGTAAATCATGCATAAACAGCCATTATTTCAAAACTTTGAAAACGTCCTTTAATATCCTATGGAAAAATTACTGTTGATTTATGTCAATTTTTTATCAACCTCACAAATGTATCAATGGTGTATAGCATCACCCGTATTTTTTTATTATTTAAAAAGTAACAACAGATACAACTGAGTAAAAAGTCTGAATAAATATGAATGTTTTAACTGTTGAACCATTTCAGATGCTTACTTTCGTCTGCATGAGTACAGGCCAGAAATTGCATCTTTACAGAAGCATGAGTATTCACAACCGTCTTCCCATGCCTGATTCTGTACGTAGAGTTGGCCTTTGTATAGACAGCCACCTGAGTTAGATAAATAAAATAGACATTGGCTTAAAAGTAAAAATATTGATAGATTATGTTAATTAAATGTAAATTAAAAATGATTTTTGTGAACTGTTAAAGTCAGATAACAGTTTACAGTAAAAAGCAAATTATTCCTATTCAGGAGATAAATACTATTGTAACAAAACTGTTGTGTCCATAAAGAGACAAAAACCATCATATCAGAAATATAACTCACACAGTGAGACAAATACTATTGTATCAAAACCATAACTCACATAAAGAGGAGGTAATTACCATTGTATCAGAAGTGTAACTCACACTGGGAGACAATTACCATTGTATCAGAGATGTAACTTACATAAGGAGACACATATTGTATCAGAACTATAACTCACATCAAGAGGAGGTAATTACCACTGTATCAGAAGTGTAACTCACACTGGGAGACAATTACTATTGTATCATAGATGTAACTTACATAAGGGGACACATACCTTTGTATCAGAACTGATTGTATCAGAATTTTAATCATGTAAGTACAAAATTTGTTATGGTTTACTCTAAAACTTATTTGGGGGAGGGACTCAACCACCATACAAAGTACATGGACAATATCTTCTAAATATATGACAATTCAAGAGCTTGTGTAGTATTAGTAACATATATATCAACTACATGTCTACGATGCACCAAAGGATCTACAAAGTGTAACACTCTCACACAATTTTCTCCCAAAATATATCTTCTGCATACTGACATGAAATTGTGAAATGACTGTCATTTGACACATAGCTTGTGTTTGCTAGTACCTCCACATAGCTTGTGTTTGCTAGTATCTCCACATAGCTTGAGTTTGCTAGTATCTCCACATAGCTTAAGTTTGCAAGTTATACTGGAGATTTCATGTAGTGGTTTCAATTTTCTGGCAGTTATTAAGAAATCTGCTTAAATCCTGCCATCACACATCTGACAATTTGTGCACTGACTATAAGCTAGAAGTGCGTGCCCAATGATATCAGTTAACTATTGTCAAACTTCTAGTTAACATCCAGTAAACAAGTTGGGTGTATGGTTTATATTAGATTTGTAAATTCTGACTGGATAATTGGCATACAGATAAATGATAACTTTAAAAACATGACAACAGTAAAATACTGTATATAGCTACCCTGGGTTGAACAGTTCTCTATGATGGCATCAGTATAACAGATTGACTCTGGAAACTCTTGAGGCCTGGACATCTGATCATTGTATGATGTCTGTAACCAACCAATTTGTGCAGAAACTAAAAACTCTTCTTACATTTACCATGGCCATGACCTGATTTTCAGTCTCCAAAACTGACACCATGTATTCTTTTTTAGCACAACTTGAGATTTTACCTTATGGCTTCCAACAAGTAATAGTTTTACATCTTACAGTGTGTGCAAGCCATCTGTATAATTTAACCCAAGTCAGTGAAGAAGAACTAAAGTTATTGTGCAGCAAATATTGCTTTCTGTTTCAGTGATCTTGACATTTTACCTCAAAATCAATCAGCTTCCATATTAATGCAAGTGCATACCATCCACGAAGATGCACTGTGATGTTTGGTATTTGATGTTAAAAAACTGATTCCAAACCAAAAGCACATGTGGAATGCACTGTGATGTTTGGTATTTGATTTTAAAAACTGATTCCAAACCAAAAGCACATGTGGACTGCACTGTGATGTTTGCTATTTCATTTTAAAAACTGATTCCAAACCAAAAGCACATGGGAATTGCACTTTGCTTGGTATCTGATTTTAAAAACTTCTTCCATATCATAAGCACATAAGTACTGAACTGTGATGTCTGGGATTTCACTTTTTAAACATCTTCCACATGGTAAGTACATGAAGACTGTACTGTTATGCTTGGTACTAGACTTTCAAAACACCTTTCACACCAAAAGCAGATGAGGAGTATGCTGTTATGTTTGCTAATTTGTTTTCAAATGGCCATTCACACCAAAAGCACATGGGAACTGCAACTTGATGTTTAGTATTTGACTTTAAAACTGCTTCTACAAGATCTTATTATTGTGAACAATGACTATGTCAAAATTATCCCCAAAAAGTGATACCAGTATCTGGTTATCAGCTAATACATTTAAAACAATGATACATACTCAGTGATGGTGCTTGGAAACCAGTTCCGCCTGACCCTGGTATCAGCTTCTCACCAGATGGCAGTGTTGGACTAACATATGTCATACCACTTGGTGGGTTGGATACATTAAGCATGCCTCCATTGCCAATGGTGTCAATGTTGTTAGAGGAGGAAAAGAAGTACCCAGTGTCACACTGAATTGTTGGACAGCAATCTCCAGCCTTCTTCTGCTCATAGCAGCCACTAGGGATGTTGTTGTATTGTGGACACCTGGAACAGTGTTATTGCATCCATGTTTATACTTTTTTTCAAACTATAAGCGACAATACTCTGAGATCTCTTCTTTTCTTTCTTTGCTTCTTTTATTTCTCTATGGCAAAGATATGATAATCTAATGCCCAATTAGTACCATTCTTATGGGCATTCAAATGCCCAATTAGTATTATTCTCAATGGTGTTCAAATTCCCAATTAAGTACCATTCTCAATGGTATTCAAATGCCCAATTAGTACCATTCTCAATGGCATTCAAATGCCCAATTAGTACCATTCTCAATGACATTCAAATTCCCAATTAAGTATCATTCTCAATGGCATTCAAATGCCCAATTAGTACCATTCTCATGGGCATCCAAATGCCCAATTAGTACCATTCTCATGGGCATCCAAATGCCCAATTAGGTACCATTCTCATGGGCATCCAAATGCCCAATTAGGTACCATTCTCATGGGCATCCAAATGCCCAATTAGTACCATTCTCATGGGCATCCAAATGCCCAATTAGGTACCATTCTCAATAGCATTCAAATGCCCAATTAGGTACCATTCTTATGGGCATTCAAATGCCCAATTAGTATTATTCTCAATGGTGTTCAAATTCCCAATTAAGTACCATTCTCAATGGCATTCAAATGCCCAATTAGTACCATTCTCAATGGCATTCAAATGCCCAATTAGTACCATTCTCAATGACATTCAAATTCCCAATTAAGTATCATTCTCAATGGCATTAAAATGCCCAATCAAGTACCATTCTCAATGGCATTCAAATGCCCAATTAGTACCATTCCTGATGGCATTCAAATGCCCAATTAAGTACCATTCTCAATGGCATTAAAATGCCCTGTTAGTACCATTCTCAATGGCCTGACTAGTATCCATCAATGATGTAAATTATGTATCTTTAAATTTGAAAAATTGCTTAGCAAAGAACTTGAATATGTATGTGTTTAGTCACAAGCTTCTAAGCTGAACTGTATGAAATACAAATTGTTTTAAGCAAAGCAACGCCACTGCAATAAAATGTACAGTATGTCTTTATATATATTTAATTTACTTAAACTGTCTATAAATATTTTACTTATCAAACAAATGATTCATGTTTCATATGTACTTGAAAACAATAATTGAGGACAAGTATATAAAATTAGTGAATGATAATTTTCTCTATAATGATAAAACAAAATGTGAGAAGAATACAAAATGGCAATCAGGACTTTTAAATCAGCCAAACGATTTATGGAAGCTATTTTAAGAATTTGATGGAAATAATAAAATAATAAGTATTCTATTGATATTCAGATGCTTATCTCAACACCTGGATTGCCTTATTTTAAGACCCAATGAAACCTTTTAATATCATCTTTGATTTTCCAAACTAAAAACCTCTCAAATTTCCTTGGTCCCTTGGATGTTTCAGCTATTAAGATTCTATTTTCTTTTAAATTATCTTACGTGTTAACACATCTGTAGTAACCATAGATGGAATTTTCACATGTACACATGGTATCACATCTGACATTCCAGCTTTCTCCTTGCGTGTACATCTTTCCATTGTAAATACATTTGTCTGAATGAAAATGAAATCATTATAAGAATATAACATATGCATAGAGTAAACAAATTGCTTTCTTCCATTTCTACCACAATATTTTGAGTTTCTATAAGAAAGTTACTTTACAGTGTTTGGTTAAAGTTCTAAGTTAAATGAAATTTAAGTGGTTTTTATTGCAATCTTAAGTTGTAGTATATTTTGTATACAAACTTAATTTTCTCAACTCAACGGCATTGAATATAGCCTTCAATTACTATTCAAAATGTGTTCAAAGTACAGCCTACAGAACGCTTCATTAGAGCATACTTACTAAGCAAGCAAAAGTTTGACTTCAGATTTTAATTTAGGTATTTAATTTAATTTAATTATGGCATGTGGATAAATATCCTACAAAAAGCTGAAAGTTGTGGTAAAGAGCATATAAAACAATGACAATTTGTTCGTCAATTACATACTCTGTGAATACTTGTTATCAGAGATATTATGGATAACAATAATAAACACATATCTCTGTGAATACATCTGATGAGAGACATTATTGATAACAATAGTAAACACATAACTCTGTGAATATATGTGATTAGAGATATTATGGATAACAATAGTAAACATATAACTCTGTGAATACATCTGATGAGAGACATTGATAACAATAGTAAACACATATCTCTGTGAATACATCTGATGAGAGATATTATGGATAACAATAGTAAACATATAACTCTGTGAATACATCTGATGAGAGACATTGATAACAATAGTAAACACATATCTCTGTGAATATATGTGATGAAAGATATGGATAACAATAGTAAACATATATCTCCCCATTTAATTTTGCACAGCATTTACAAGCAAATTAGAAAGGATTTGTAATGAATGTTCCTAAGATATTAAATGTATAAAATGAATAACAATCAGCAAACAACAAGTGTCACCTTGTGCTTTTCATAGTTTCATTAAATTTCAAAATTAAGGAGAATGAATCTATTTAACAATAAAACAAGACATATTACAATTATGTTGCTAATTGATATAGAATAGTGTTATACAATATTTATTACATAAATTGTACTATATCCTTGATGATTATTCATTGAAAGAAGTGAATGCAGACTTACCATCAGCAGAAGGTTGTGGTTCACCAGAGGCTGAAAATGAGAAATTACAATGAATATGTAACTTTATTAGCAAAATGTAAACTAGATGTATTTCATGCAAATCAAATAATTCCATAATTTCACAAAATTGAAAGTATATGCTTTTGAAAAATATACACATAACATAAACAAAAGTATTGATAGTGCTGGAATGTACCCAGTGCATAAACATTCAATTACAATTACTAGAAATACTATTTTCAGTCTGTTTTTTTATATCTTAAATGATACCAATCAAAAGCATCAAATAAATCAAATTATATTTGTTTCAATACAAAATTAGAAGAGTGAAAACCAGACAGGATTGCCCCAGATTTATATGATTTGCTGGTCCCTATTCTAGCAGTGAACTGATATTTAACTTAAATAAGAAAGATGATGTAAATATTTCAAATTTTGCATAGATACAAACCACGAAAGACTGTATTTCAAGTTTTAAGTCTTAATCATCAGTGGTACTGGAGAAGTTGCAAGAAATGGAATGTGTCACAGTCCCCATATTTTCCGCAGTAAGAGGAAAGAGCACAAAAACAGACATACAATGGTTAACCATAGCTTAACTTTTTAATATTTCCAGATGCATTCAACATTGGTCATTAATGCCAAATCAAAAGAATAAGGCTACAATACTTTTGTCCTCACAAACATCTCACCATGACAAAAACCACTCAATGGGACCATGACCAGAACCATTCAATGGGACTGATGCTCAGCTGGCAAAAAGAACAAATCTAGGATTCCAAGGTATGGCAGTTTCTAATATTTAACTTCTGAGTGTTGAAACTAGTTTTGATATTCCTCAGCAAAAAAAAAAGATTTTCAACATGGCAGCCATATTGGCTGCAAGATTGTCACCAACTTCAAGTAGGACAAATTAAACAATATAAGAAGTTTTGGTTCAATCTTTATGTCAATATGACCATTGTTGAAACATATTGGATGTATGATTGGTGTATCATTTTTATTTCAGTCCAGGTAGATATAAAAAAATGTCCTTAGGTAAAACCCACAGGACTATATGATCATACTTGCATGAGTAATAGTGATAACATGATTTTCAAAATGACTAACATTATTGCCATATTAAATGCCACATCAGTAATATTAATGGCATGATTTCCAAAATGACTACCATTAGGGCCATATTAAATGCCATATCAGTAATAGTAATGATATGATTTTCAAAATGACTACCATTAGGGCCATATTAAATGCCACATCAGTAATATTAATGACATGATTTTGAAAATGACTATAATTATTGCCATATTAAATGCCACATCAGTAACATCATGAGTATTAGTGATAACATGATTTTCAAAATGACTACCATTATTGTCATATAAAATGCCACATCAGTATCATCATCAGTAGTAGTGATAACATAATTTTCAAAATGACTACCATTATTGCCATATAAAATGCCACATCAGTATCATCATCAGTAGTAGTGATAACATGATTTTCAAAATGACTACCATTATTGTCATATTAAATGCCTCATCAGTAATAGTAATAACATGATTTTCAAAATGACTACCATTCTTGCCATATTAAATGCAACATCAGTATCATCATGTGAAGTAGTGATAACATGATTTTCAAAATGACTACCATTATTGCCATATTAAATGCCACATCAGTAATAGTAATGACATTATTTTCAAAATGACTACCGTTATTGCCATATTAAATGCCACATCAGTAATAGTAATGACATTATTTTCAAAATGACTACCATTATTGCCATATTAAATGCCACATCAGTAATAGTAATGACATTATTTTCAAAATGACTACCATTATTGCCATATTAAATGCCACATCAGTAATAGTGATAACATGATTTTCAAAATGACTACCATTATTGCCATATTAAATGCCACATCAGTAATAGTCATAACATGATTTTCAAAATGACTACCATTAGGGCCATATTAAATGCCACATCAGTATCATCATCAGTTGTAGTGATAACATAATTTTCAAAATGACTAACATTATTGCCATATAAAATGCCACATCAGTATCATAATCAGCAGTAGTAATAACATGATTTTCAAAATGACTACCATTCTTGCCATATTAAATACCACATCAGTAATATTAATGACATGATTTTCAAAATGACTACCATTAGGGCCATATTAAATGCCACATCAGTAGTAGTAATAACATCATTTTCAAAATGACTACCATTATTGCCATATTAAATGCCACATCAGTAATAGTAATGATGTGATTTTCAAAATGACTACCATTATTGCCATATTAAATGCCACATCAGTAATAGTAATGACGTGATTTTCAAAATGACTACCATTATTGCCATATTAAATGCCACATCAGTAATAGTAATGACATTCTTTTCAAAATGACTACCATTAATGCCATATTAAATGCCACATCAGTAATAGTGATAACATGATTTTCAAAATGACTACCATTATTGCCATATTAAATGCCACATCAGTAATAGTCATAACATGATTTTCAAAATGACTACCATTATTGCCATATAAAATGCCACATCAGTATCATCATCAGTAGTAGTAATAACATGATTTTCAAAATGACTACCATTCTTGCCATATTAAATGCCACATCAGTAATATTAATGACATGATTTTCAAAATGACTACCATTAGGGCCATATTAAATGCCACAACAGTAGTAGTAATAACATAATTTTCAAAATGACTACCATTATTGTCATATTAAATGCCACATCAGTAGTAGTAATAACATGATTTTCAAAATGACTACCATTCTTGCCATATTAAATGCCACATCAGTAATAGTAAAAACATGATTTTCAAAATGACTACCATTATTGCCATATTAAATGCCACATCAGTATCATCATCAGTTGTAGTGATAACATAATTTTCAAAATGACTACCATTATTGCCATATTAAATGCCACATCAGTAATAGTGATAACATGATTTTCAAAATGACTACCATTATTGCCATATTAATGCCACATCAGTAATAGTGATAACATAATTTTCAAAATGAATACCATTATTGCCATATAAAATGCCACATCAGTATCATCATCAGTAGTAGTAATAACATGATTTTCAAAGACTACCATTCTTGCCATACTAAATGCCACATCAGTAGTAGTGATGAAATGATTAGTCAACATTACAGCTATATTAAATGCCAGATCTGTACCATATTTCTTTCAGAACCAACCAGACACCCAAAGAATTATGGTAAAAAAAACATGCCAGTATGACTTTCCTTATAGGAGAAGTGATTTTCAAGATAGTTGTTATTAGATATGCACATTTTACCAGTATACCATTTTACCATGGAATTTATTTCCAGTGGTAGGTATGACATTACCTTTTCAATGAACCAGCACTTTAATAGTTTCCAAGAAATGTACAGAATTTTTAGAGCAATCTTGTTATGAATTTTTTAACATTAAAAGCAAGTCTTCATTTTTCATTACCAAATGAATCGAAAAATTGCTTTAAAAGATTCTTTTTACATAATAGTTGCATTTGTCACAAATTAATTTAAAATATTACAATATAACCATAGTAATAAACCCTTAATCACATGGCAGCTCAATGGGACCTGATGGGATGGATGGAAGTTACACCATATGCTAATGGCTCATAAAGGAATAGATGAATATTGGTAAAACCATATGCCTCTACATGTATATCTCACAGATTGGAGATAATATGATGGCTGAATATATGTAACATCAACTGGCCCTCCATGTTTATGTGACAGAAGGGACATAACGTAATGGATGAACATGGGTAACACCATATTACCACACCAAGTATATGACAGATGGGACATAAATGAATGGGTGAACATGGGTAACACTATATGCCTTCTCCATGCACATGAGACAGATGGGACATAATGGCATAGATGAACATGGGTAACACCATATATATGCCCCTACATTTATATGTGACAGGTGGGACAAGATGGGATGGGTGAACATGGGTAACTCTATATGTCCCCTACATGTATATGCAACAGATCAGTGTGAGTGATTAGGATTTTTAGCGTATTTTTAACAAACAGGTAGTCATATTGCTATGATGTCTGCAGTACAGCAGTTTATAGTGATGTCTAGCACTGGGGCATCATGCCACAGACATATAGCGTGATGTCCCACCCAGTCACATTATCCTGACACCAGGCCAACCAGTCCTAACGCTAACCACTTAATGCTGAGTGTCTAGTGAGGCACCTTTTAGTACGATTTTTTTAAGTCTTTGGTAAAAATCTGCAAGGGATCGAATCCATGACCTCCTGCTTCCAAGGCAGCAACAGATGGGATATGATGGGATTGTTGAACATGGGTAACAACATATGACACACCATGTATATGTGACAAACAGGGCATGATGGGATAGTTGAACATGGGTAATACCATATGACGATTCCAAGTATATGACAAAAGGGATATTATGGGATGGGTGAACATGGGTAGCACTCCATGTATATGGAACAGAAGAATAACACTACCAGATACCATTTAGCTTCATACAACATAAAGTGTAGGTAAACAAAACAAACTTTAGAAATAAAAAGACGACAAACTTACGACACATGTTGCAGTACTTCTTGCAGTTATCTAAAGACCAGCTTCTGTAGGCAGTGCAAACACTTGTGCCGTATTCATGACAGTTTTTCTGGGCATCGACACATGGGGGAGCCTGGGTTGGTGTGCTTCCTAGAATTATAATGCCAAATTATCACTACATAAATGAAAGCAAAGATAGAAGAAAAATGCCTACTGTCTCCCAAACCAATTTTCAGGAACTCTAGACAAGTCCAGTTCCTTTAAGTGTCCAGTGTTGAAACCATCACTAATATTCTCAAGTGATAAGATTTTAAAGCTAGCTAATGTGGCAGCCATACTGAATTTAATACTTACACCATTTTCAAATAAGCAAACTAGACACCATTTAAAGACGTTTGGTATTGATGTCAGCATCCATTCAGGAGAATTAGTGAGAAGATTTTTTAATATGTTGATAGGTGCTGCCATATTTAAGGCAATATCAGCATCATTTTCATTTAGCTAAACACCCTAATTTAAATAAAAATGCATGGACTCCCATTTAAACAGATACTGATCCCTACTGGTTGTAGAGTATGTAATTGGTGCATTGGCATACTAAAGGGATTGCGAGGGAGATGATATACCCCGGGTGACAGCCAGAAGGGTTGGATGTCATCAGGAGAGTTGAAGTACTAGTTTCTATCCAAATGAAAAATTCACCCAAAAAAAAAACGTTATTTCAATTTGCTTATGACAGCAACTGGACTGTTTAAAAATCTACTCAAAAACATATATCTTTCTGTGTGTTTACATTTTAAAATTATTGGTGGAGGTGCCAAAGGAAGGATCTACCATGGTGCCAAATACCATGAATCAGTGTATCCAATAAAGTTCTCAATCTTTCAATTTTATGTTATGACATTAAACAGTAGCCTCTTGATTTCAAAGTATATTAAAGGATTGTAAAAGTGCTATTTTAGATTTATCCAAATATCTATTTTCATGCAATTAATGGTTTTGCAATCAAACACTTCGTGTTTTGCAATCGAACACTTCGTGTTTTGCAATCGAACACTTCGTGTTTTGCAATCGAACACTTCGTGTTTTGCAATCGAACACTTCATGAATGATTTGCTTGACTAAAGTCTTATTAAATGTTTGCTTAAAAGGAAAGAGATAATGAATTTGGCAGAATCACTCTCACTAATATTTTGACTTTTTGTTTTGTTTAATCTTTATTCAGTTTTTCCATATGATTCAAGAAGAATATTTAAGGGAAACTATCTTTGTGGAGGTAATTCGTGCCAAAATATAAGTACTTTTTTCCAATGCTAAAAAAACATTGGCTATCAAATATTACATGTTCAACAATGACTGAAATCAATGAAGGCATGTATCAAAGGTCCTGAGACTGCACTGTATGTATGATGAAAATGGATTTTTAATGGATGTAGGAATACATCTACAGGGAACGCCTCGATCAGAAGACTACTGTTAATTGTGAAACTTAATCACAATGAATGCCATTAGTATGCACCAGGCAGTAAATTTGTGATGGAATCCAATAATGCTTGTGGATTCTATTTTTTTTAAATACCTCTGCAGTGAACTTTGAGATAAAACAATCATTTCATTTTAATTGACAATACCCTGATTCATATTAATCAATTATTATTGTAACATTTGCAATCAGAATCTGATTCATTTTCAAAATGTGCTGTTTTATTACAATATGAATATAATTTAAAGTATGGCAAAAATACACTTGTTTTGTATTAAATTGTAATAAAAAATTTAAATTTATGTTTTCAAGAAATCTACTGATTTAGAAGAGAATCTATTGATCTATTGATTCATAAATTATAATCTACTTAACTGATGTACTTGTTCTATAACATGTATGGTCAAGCATAGCAAATAAAGTATTTTAATAATTTATGCACACGTCCTGTAATCTTGTCATGCTGATCAAGTAAAAGCACAGAATGATAATTACCTTTTATGTGTAAAAACTATAGAAAATTATGTAAGTGAATTTCTGTATATTAAATATTGCTAAAACATTTTACATCTTAATTTGAGGTCCTTGCTAACAACAGGATTTATTTTAATCATCAGAACTAATTGTGTGGGATTCATTACACAGCAACATATATATTTTATATTGCTGACAATCCTTGATGATAGAATAATGGATTTAAAAACATTCTTAATTATGATGTCTCCTTCAAGGACACGAGGTTTGTATGCTCTTCTGAATACTCCGAACAAATTGTGCTGACCCATATTGGCCAGTGCATTATACAATGACAGATCTGGGTCTATTCAATGTATGTATGTATGTATGTATGTATGTATGTATGTATGTATGTATGTATGTATGTATGTATGTACAAGTTTAAAGGCATATCAGCACACTCCTGGCTAAATAATGCCAAGTATGTTTAGTTATCCTCCCAAAGCATGAGAATATATATATATATATATATATATATATATATATATATATATATATATATATATATATATATATATATATATATATATATATATATATATATATATATATATATATATATATAAATGAAGACAAAAAAGGATACAAATCTTAAAATATATGGTCCAATTTTTATAATCCACAATCTTTTAAAAGTCAAAGACCTTCTCAGTTGGAACAGGTTTATGGAACATTGCCTACATGGAAGATTGCCTAAGTATTTGACTCTTACACAATGCTGGAAGGTCATAAGGCCTGCTCTATATCCTTACACCCTCATGGAGAGCAAAATGAATCGGTTAACATAAATGAGATCAATAATCAATCACATATAAATAATTAGCAAAATAATTGGGACACCAATGGGCACTCCACTGTCTAAGTTTCAATGCCCTTGCATGTTACTAACCAACACCCTGTCCACTGATTGATCCATAGCCAGTGAAGCTCCCAGTTTGCTGGTCATACTCGCAGACCGGTTTCTTGCAACATTCACCAGCTTGTTGTTCCAGGTGGCAGGCAGGAGGAATACTATGGTAGACTGGACATCTGTTGTTAATAAAGAAATTATCAGTACCTATCAACAAGAATTAATGGCTTATTAGTACTTATATCTTTTATTTTTCTAAGAAGCTGTCAGCATGGATAACATTCAAACCTCAAAGTTTGTTGTAGAACATAAATGTATCACAATCCAGAAATACAATATGCAAATGTAGTAACATAAGGACTCATAATTAAAGCATGTCAAATGATTTAAGGTGGTTATTTTCATACTTTATGGCACAGCAACACAAACAGGTTATCTAAGGTCTGAGACAATCTGAGTAAAGTCCCTTGCCCAAGAATGCACCACAGCAGCCAACCAGGGCTGATCCAATTGTAGAATGGACATCCTTATAGATATGAGTCTAGCAGCCAACCAGGGCTGATCCAATTGTAAAATTGACATCCTTATAGATATGAGTCTAGCAGCCAACCAGGGCTGATCCAATTGTAAAATGGACATCCTTATAGATATGAGTCTAGCAGCCTACCAGGGCTGATCCAATTGTAAAATGGACATCCTTATAGATATGAATCTAGCATGCAAACTATTATGCCACAGTGGCAAGTGCCTCCAAAACTTGCCTTTTTCATCAATCTCCATACCTCAGACCTATACTTTTACATCTCCATACCCATATGAGATCAATATAGAATGAACTATAAAATAAGTGATGGCACAGCAAATGTACCACAAATCATTATTTATTATATAGAATGAACTATAAAATAAGTGATGGCACAGCAAATGTACCACAAATCATTATTTATTATATAGAATGAACTATAAAATAAGTGATGGCACAGCAAATGTAACACAAATCATTATTTATTATATAGAATGAACTATAAAATAAGTGATGGCACAGCAAATGTAACACAAATCATTATTTATTATATAGAATGAACTATAAAATAAGTGATGGCACAGCAAATGTACCACAAATCATTATTTATTATATAGAATGAACTATAAAATAAGTGATGGCACAGCAAATGTACCACAAATCATTATTTATTATATAGAATGAACTATAAAATAAGTGATGGCACAGCAAATGTACCACAAATCATTATTTATTATATAGAATGAACTATAAAATAAGTGATGGCACAGCAAATGTACCACAAATCATTATTTAATGATGTGCTTAAGCTGCTAGATTTGTTCTCAGCAAAACTGTCAAGAACAAGTTACAGACCATATGGGGAAGATGGATGGACTAGTGTAAACAGACAGTTGTGAACTCAGAAAACATAATTGAAACTTTGAAAAAAAATGAAAATAAATTGGTGAAGAGAGAATATGGTTTTTGGAATAAATCACTAAATGTGGGAATGTGAGAATTCAGCATGAGTTTTAAAAAAATTTTAATTAGATTATCCCCTTAGGATTCTTTACTTGAGAGCTGTTTTAGGTAACATAGCTTGACCATTTTAATGAATAACTGACTGACAAATACACAGGTTATGCTGATCTTCAGTTATCCATTTAAATAAAAGTACAAGAGTCAATAAATGGACTCCAGTATTTATAATACACATCAGTTTTGTGGTTCGCATTAACATTTTCTATTACCTCACACAAGTGCTTTGTTCTCACTCTTCATTACCAAAATATACTTGTATGTCAATGGGGGGGGGGGACCGAGTAGCCAAGTGGTCTAAAGTGCTTTCCATTACGGATCACTGCCATCTCACCTCTGTCTGTGGGTTTGAGTCTCAGATTCGGCCAATGTGGGGGTATGTGAGAAAGCTTGCCAGTAGCTTCTCGTGGGTCGGTGATTCTTTCCGCGGGTTTTCCCAGGTTCATCTTCCACCATTAATACTGGCTGTCATGTATAGCCTATTGTGTGCTGAAAAATGGTGTTAATGCCTACAACAACTACAACAACATGTTAATGAGCAGACTGGTCTCATTTTAAAATTACTTATCACTGATGTAAAGAAGGTAACAAGGTAAGTTGCAGAAAATAACCTTTACAATAATCAAAGTTTTGTCCCTGGCATCATCAACCTTTCTATATCTATGATAGCTGGTTGAGTAAAGTTTCTTTCTGGCAAGAAAATATTTGGTCTACTTTATTCGCTTAGTGATTGGATTCTAAGAAACTTTCAAACCACTTGAACAGTGTCATAAAGACAGAGGACTGGAAAAGATCTGGGTACTTACAAATCTTCACATTTGTATTCTCCTTTGTTGGAATCAACACAAGTGCACTGAAAGTCACAGCCATCTCTCCATGACTGACCTTGGAGATATTGTTTGTTCTTGTACTCACATACACCTAGAATACAACATTAAAACAGCATGCATTACTAAAACTGTATTTATTTTCATTGATATCGATTTTATGATTTTTGTGTATAAATAAATGAGATTTTCCTTGCTAATTAGATTCATGGATTGAGGAATAGTCCTACTGTTTCTGCATAAGAACTATTTTTGCAACAACCACAAATTCCTTGAAAACTGGTATCCCACAAAAAATAAGATACTCACAGTATCATAAATTAAGCATTACATCAGAATATCAGTGTCTCAAATTCAACAAATGAAATATTTAATCAGCATTACATTAGTTTTTCATAAAAAAATCAATATACAAGTATCTAGCATCATACACATGGTAAATCAATTATTTAACTGATTCCTCATTAATTTCAACAGGGTTTTGCAGAATATTATTTTAAACGTCACTTTGCATCCAAAAGGCCCATTGTGGAAGCAAAAAACATAACATAGACATCCATTTTTAAGGTCATCTATTGATAATCAGCGTTTTCTTTAAGGTGCTTTGCTCCTTGATAATCAGTTTTTTCTTTAAGGTGATTTGCTCCTCTCCATCTCAGATGGGTACATCTACAAGCCTTCTGATTTACAGTATTTATCTCACTAAAGTAAAATATTTCTCTAGATCCTGACCACTAACTTTCTCAATTCCATGTCAAAAGGACACTTTCAGGTCATTAAATTTAATCATACAAACATCTGAATTGATACCTATAATCTCATTCAACCAGATGCTCATAATATTAAAAGATGCTCGCAATAATCAAGATAAAAAATTAAAAAAATTAATCTCTTTTGATCCTTTGCTTGTTGCTATGTCAGTTTGACCTAGTATTAATGGTTGCATTGCAAAGACTCCAAATCTCAACACTTTTTGCCTTTGCAGGGTCTTTAAACTGAAGAACTTATGTTCAAAATTCACTAGGTTGGAGTCGATGGTTATTTAGGGGTAATAACTCTTCCAAATGACTATGTGGAATTCTGCAACACCAACTCATTCAAGGAAAGATCAACAGAATGGTGCTTGATACTTTTGGCTTAAATGCAATACTCCTTAATAAGGTTATGGTGTGGAAAGCAAAGTTAAGGGGACAGGCAATCTCTTCCAATTGATAATGTGAAACACTGTAAATTAAATTAATGCATGATCCCTTCAGCCAATGTGGTTATGTGAGAAATCTTGCCAGAAGTTTTCCATTGGTCAGTGGATCTACTCAGGATTTTCCTCAGGTTTGAGCCAGTATATTAATGGAGAAAGAAGTCAGGTTATTCCTCCACCAAATATACCGGCTGCCACATATTTTCCTGAGATATGGTGTTAAATCCATAACAACAAACCAACAAACATTAGTAACATTATGCTGTGGAAACCAAAGCCAGGAAAAGAGCAAACATGGTCATATAACTCCCATAAATGATATAATGGAATGCTGGAAATCAAACTCAAATTTACTGAAGGTGTCATGAATCTGAGGCCACGTGCCAAATCTGGTTGACTCCAACAAATTCATGAACATGAAAATGAAGAGCATGAGCAATTATAGACCTTAACTCTCAGAAATAAGAGACTAAACCCATATGAAGGCAAATGCATGTCACTAAAAGACAACATTCACACCAACTATATCAGAATATGTTAAATGGATTATAAACTAAACTGGGTATAAGCAATATCCCATGTACAGACAGGAAGTTAATTTTTTTTTTTTTTTTTTTTTTTTTTTTAAATGGTTTAACGCCATTTTTTAGCACAATATAGGCTATACATGGCGGCCAGTATTAATGGTGGAGGAAGAACCCGGACAACCCCCGGAAAGAACCACCGACCCACGAGAAGCTACTGGCAAGCTTTCTCACATAACTACATTTGCCGAATCTTAGACTCGAACACACGCAGACAGAGGTGAGATGGCAGTGGTCCGTAACGGACAGCGCTTTAGACCACTTGGCCACTCAGGGCCCCTCAGGAAGTTAATTATAAAGGGCAATAACTCTAATTAAAACAAAGATGATAGGACATAACTCATAAAAAGGCAGATCTAGGTTTATCAGACACACCAAAAAAGCATCATAATATGTTGAATGCTTCTTACATTATGCTGGTTACAAGGATCTGCTATGGTGCTGTAATTTTGATGTAAGAAAAAGCAAAACTGGACTTATAGGGATGGAGCTTTATAAGGTACATCTGCATGTAATTGGAATTCGCCTATCAAATGGCATTCAATTATGTGCAGATCTTTGCTGGTAAGTAAGTGTAGGTGAGAAACACTGGACACACAGACATATGGAAGAGTTAATTAAATTAGTTAAAATATAAATTACAAGATATCAGTAAATATTTCAACTTATATATAAAATGCAGTGAAAGGTCTCCATCACAATACATCAATAAAACGGGGCTGGAGGAGTCTTAATCATACATGCAGTCCCTAAGGTACACCCTTTATCTCATATTACCTATTCAATAGACTGGCTAATTAGCGAACTGACTTGTCAATTTGTTATAAAGAGTTTCACATTACAAAGAGTTGACTGGTTAAAATAAATTAAGATACTCACTGATACCATGAGGATTGGTGCCCTTTCCACTAGCAGTGTAAACATTGACCCGAGGGTCAAAGTTACAGACTGGTTCTTGACAACATTGACCTGGCTTGCTTACTAGTGTGCAATCCAAAGGCAGGTTATAGTACACAGGGCACCTGCAAAAAAGAACAAAGAATAAAGTGCCCTGAAATTTCTACAGTTTTCAATGAGTATACAACTTGTCTTTGCCATTATCACATGCACTGCTTAGTTTCATTATGTACTGTTCTTTGTGAACGCTAAAGAAAGCTGTTTTGTAAAGGCCCTCAATAACTCACTAGCAACATGGTCTACACCATCTACAGCAGACACCATCTACAGCTCTACAGCAGACACCATCTACAGCAGACACCATCTACAGCAGCATAGGTCTGGGCACATTACTCCAAAGGAGACTCAAAGTTTGGTTAATAGTTGAAGGAAATGGTGGGTAGGATCCTAGCAACTTTTGCTGATACATGAAAATTATAACCTTGCTCATCATACACAACTACCCATCCGATGGATTGTAATATATCAAAAGTACAAAGTCAATTAAAGTCAATATAATAATAACAACAGACTTTTAATATAAAACAAATTGATATGGGCATGTGTTTATCAACAGAGTTGGAATTACTTCCACTTTTAAGTTTAAAACATTGTAAGCAAATACCAATAATCTAGAGCAACATAGCTAGAATAACACTCAAACTACCATACCCAACACATCTACAATTTGTATATACTCGGTGTTAGACCAAGTGATCTAAGTCACTCGCCTATATAGATCAATGACATCTCATCTCTGTCATGTCGGCATCAATTAGTTTTGAGCTCTGCTAATGTGGAGATATGAGAAAGATTGCCAGTAGCTTCCCATGGGTCGGTGGTTCTCCTCAGGATTTTCCATGGTTATTCCTCCACCAAATATACTAGTGCCTAGCATGCGAAAAATGGCATTAAAGCTATAATAACCAACCAAATCCTCTAGACAGCTAATTTATTTGTGATTTTATCAACAGAACAACCCTGTATCATTTGTAATAGAAACAGTTTTCACATGGAAATTGCATAATCAAAAAATACTACATCTTGATGGAGAAAATAAACAACAGAAACAACAAAATTTCAGCATTTTACTAGAACTTGCATGTTTAGTTTTAAATGTATTACTGCAGACTTTGAAGAATAATTCACAGATCAGAGGAGGAGTTGTCTAAAGTATGTAATTTTACGATGGAATTAGGCTGCCTGTACTGCAAATCAACCACATGTCTGATCATCATGAGCTATTTAATATTAATGAAGTTTAGATTCTTTTAAAGGTTACAGAATGAAAGGGTGGATTGATTACATCTAGTGGTTATTAGCAAATTCAAAGTGACTAATTCTATGCAATTCTTCAAAAGTTATCAAGGAGAATTAGTTCAAAAACGATGAAAATCCTATTTCACATAAATCTTAGTGCCATAAGAAACACTGCCAAGAAAATCGATGGCATTTAAGACATTTAGTGAATATTTGGTGGCTTACAAGACACTAACACTTATGCTGTGGATTAGGATTTGGCTTGTATTTGTGAAGGTTACAAGACTGCATGTCCTTTTCTGCAAACCTATAATCCTCCATTAAAATTTGCAATCTGAAAACAAAATGTACACACCTGTTGTTACATTTGTATCTTCCACTGGATCCATCTTCACATATGCATTCATAGTCACACCCATCATACCATTTCTCACCGTGATTGTAGGTCTTTCCCTTAAAGGAACACTTCCCATCTGAACAAATACACAAAGAATGATGCATTGACCGTTAATTTTTCATTTAAATTTTTAAAAAATCAAAACTATTGCAACATTTTAAATAACTGAACAGTCAGGCCTTGTTGAGTAACAAACTGATGGATGAAAAACTATTTATAAATAGTACAATTCTGTCCCATTGACTTAACTTTGGTAGTAAATGAAAAAATTATATTTTCCACCATATATTGTCAAGTGGTAAATGTCATCGACATGAGTTATCACAATGTGATGTGACTCAACTTGTTTAAATTATTGGATCATCCAACTTGTCTAATTTATCAATATTCATCATAAATGAAATGAATGTAGTTAAATCAGGATAAAATTAGCATCTGTATTTCAATATTAGTAATTATTTTCTCTTAGTAATGTTGAAAGATGATTTAGTTGATGCTGATTATAAATTAGAATATAAAATTAACAGATTATTGTATATGTAAATTAGAGTATAAAACTAACCAATTAATGTATGTGTAAATTAGAGTTTAAAATTAACAGATTAATGTATGTGTAAATTAGAGTATAAAACTAACCAATTAATGTATGTGTAAATTAGAGTATAAAATTAACCAATTAGTGTATGTGTAAATTAGAGTATAAAACTAACAGATTATTGTATATGTAAATTAGAGTATAAAACTAACCAATTAATGTATGTGTAAATTAGAGTATAAAACTAACAGATTATTGTATATGTAAATTAGAGTATAAAACTAACCAATTAATGTATGTGTAAATTAGAGTATAAAACTAACCAATTAATGTATGTGTAAATTAGAGTATAAAACTAACAGATTATTGTATATGTAAATTAGAGTATAAAACTAACCAATTAATGTATGTGTAAATTAGAGTATAAAATTAACCAATTAATGTATGTGTAAATTAGAGTATAAAACTAACAGATTATTGTATATGTAAATTAGAGTATAAAACTAACCAATTAATGTATGTGTAAATTAGAGTATAAAACTAACAGATTATTGTATATGTAAATTAGAGTATAAAACTAACCAATTAATGTATGTGTAAATTAGAGTTTAAAATTAACAGATTAATGTATGTGTAAATTAGAGTATACAATAAACAGATTAATATGTGTAAATTAGAGTATAAAACTAACAGATTATTGTATATGTAAATTAGAGTATAAAACTAACAGATTATTGTATATGTAAATTAGAGTATAAAACTAACCAATTAATGTATGTGAATATTAGAGTATAAAATTAACCAATTAATGTATGTGTAAATTAGAGTATAAAATTAACAGATTAATGTATGTGTAAATTAGAGTATAAAACTAACAGATTATTGTATATGTAAATTAGAGTATAAAATTAACCAATTAATGTATGTGTAAATTAGAGTATAAAATTAACAGATTAATGTATGTGTAAATTAGAGTATAAAACTAACAGATTATTGTATATGTAAATTAGAGTATAAAACTAACCAATTAATGTATGTGTAAATTAGAGTTTAAAATTAACAGATTAATGTATGTGTAAATTAGAGTATACAATAAACAGATTAATATGTGTAAATAAGAGTATAAAATTAACAGATTAATGTATGTGTAAATTAGAGTTTAAAATTAACAGATTAATGTATGTGTAAATTAGAGTATACAATTAACAGATTAATGTATGTGTAAATTAGAGTATAAAATTAACAGATTAATGTATGTGTAAATTAGAGTATAAAACTAACAGATTATTGTATATGTAAATTAGAGTATAAAACTAACAGATTATTGTATATGTAAATTAGAGTATAAAACTAACCAATTAATGTATGTGTAAATTAGAGTATAAAACTAACAGATTATTGTATATGTAAATTAGAGTATAAAACTAACCAATTAATGTATGTGTAAATTAGAGTATAAAACTAACCAATTAATGTATGTGTAAATTAGAGTATAAAACTAACAGATTATTGTATATGTAAATTAGAGTATAAAACTAACCAATTAATGTATGTGTAAATTAGAGTATAAAATTAACCAATTAATGTATGTGTAAATTAGAGTATAAAACTAACAGATTATTGTATATGTAAATTAGAGTATAAAACTAACCAATTAATGTATGTGTAAATTAGAGTATAAAACTAACAGATTATTGTATATGTAAATTAGAGTATAAAACTAACCAATTAATGTATGTGTAAATTAGAGTTTAAAATTAACAGATTAATGTATGTGTAAATTAGAGTATACAATAAACAGATTAATATGTGTAAATTAGAGTATAAAACTAACAGATTATTGTATATGTAAATTAGAGTATAAAACTAACAGATTATTGTATATGTAAATTAGAGTATAAAACTAACCAATTAATGTATGTGTAAATTAGAGTATAAAATTAACCAATTAATGTATGTGTAAATTAGAGTATAAAACTAACCAATTAATGTATGTGTAAATTAGAGTATAAAACTAACAGATTATTGTATATGTAAATTAGAGTATAAAACTAACCAATTAATGTATGTGTAAATTAGAGTATAAAATTAACCAATTAATGTATGTGTAAATTAGAGTATAAAACTAACAGATTATTGTATATGTAAATTAGAGTATAAAACTAACCAATTAATGTATGTGTAAATTAGAGTATAAAACTAACAGATTATTGTATATGTAAATTAGAGTATAAAACTAACCAATTAATGTATGTGTAAATTAGAGTTTAAAATTAACAGATTAATGTATGTGTAAATTAGAGTATACAATAAACAGATTAATATGTGTAAATTAGAGTATAAAACTAACAGATTATTGTATATGTAAATTAGAGTATAAAACTAACAGATTATTGTATATGTAAATTAGAGTATAAAACTAACCAATTAATGTATGTGTAAATTAGAGTATAAAATTAACCAATTAATGTATGTGTAAATTAGAGTATAAAATTAACAGATTAATGTATGTGTAAATTAGAGTATAAAACTAACAGATTATTGTATATGTAAATTAGAGTATAAAATTAACCAATTAATGTATGTGTAAATTAGAGTATAAAATTAACAGATTAATGTATGTGTAAATTAGAGTATAAAACTAACAGATTATTGTATATGTAAATTAGAGTATAAAACTAACCAATTAATGTATGTGTAAATTAGAGTTTAAAATTAACAGATTAATGTATGTGTAAATTAGAGTATACAATAAACAGATTAATATGTGTAAATAAGAGTATAAAATTAACAGATTAATGTATGTGTAAATTAGAGTTTAAAATTAACAGATTAATGTATGTGTAAATTAGAGTATACAATTAACAGATTAATGTATGTGTAAATTAGAGTATAAAATTAACAGATTAATGTATGTGTAAATTAGAGTATAAAACTAACAGATTATTGTATATGTAAATTAGAGTATAAAACTAACAGATTATTGTATATGTAAATTAGAGTATAAAACTAACCAATTAATGTATGTGTAAATTAGAGTATAAAACTAACAGATTATTGTATATGTAAATTAGAGTATAAAACTAACCAATTAATGTATGTGTAAATTAGAGTATAAAACTAACCAATTAATGTATGTGTAAATTAGAGTATAAAACTAACAGATTATTGTATATGTAAATTAGAGTATAAAACTAACCAATTAATGTATGTGTAAATTAGAGTATAAAATTAACCAATTAATGTATGTGTAAATTAGAGTATAAAACTAACAGATTATTGTATATGTAAATTAGAGTATAAAACTAACCAATTAATGTATGTGTAAATTAGAGTATAAAACTAACAGATTATTGTATATGTAAATTAGAGTATAAAACTAACCAATTAATGTATGTGTAAATTAGAGTTTAAAATTAACAGATTAATGTATGTGTAAATTAGAGTATACAATAAACAGATTAATATGTGTAAATTAGAGTATAAAACTAACAGATTATTGTATATGTAAATTAGAGTATAAAACTAACAGATTATTGTATATGTAAATTAGAGTATAAAACTAACCAATTAATGTATGTGTAAATTAGAGTATAAAATTAACCAATTAATGTATGTGTAAATTAGAGTATAAAATTAACAGATTAATGTATGTGTAAATTAGAGTATAAAACTAACAGATTATTGTATATGTAAATTAGAGTATAAAATTAACCAATTAATGTATGTGTAAATTAGAGTATAAAACTAACAGATTAATGTATGTGTAAATTAGAGTATAAAACTAACAGATTATTGTATATGTAAATTAGAGTATAAAACTAACCAATTAATGTATGTGTAAATTAGAGTTTAAAATTAACAGATTAATGTATGTGTAAATTAGAGTATACAATAAACAGATTAATATGTGTAAATAAGAGTATAAAATTAACAGATTAATGTATGTGTAAATTAGAGTTTAAAATTAACAGATTAATGTATGTGTAAATTAGAGTATACAATTAACAGATTAATGTATGTGTAAATTAGAGTATACAATAAACAGATTAATATGTGTAAATAAGAGTATAAAATTAACAGATTAATGTATGTGTAAATTAGAGTTTAAAATTAACAGATTAATGTATGTGTAAATTAGAGTTTAAAATTAACAGATTAATGTATGTGTAAATTAGAGTATAAGATTAACAGATTAATGTATGTGTAAATTAGAGTATACAATAAAAAGATTAGTGTATGTGTATATTAAAGTATCCAATTAACATGTTAGTGTATATCTAAATTAGAGTATCCAATTAACAGATTAATGTATGTGTAAATTAGAGTATACAATAAACAGATTAGTGTATGTATAAATAAGATTATCCAATTAACATATTAGTGTATATCTAAATTAGAGTATCCAATTAACATATTAGTGTATATCTAAAAAAGTAACCAATTAACAGGTTAATGTATGTGTAAATCAGAGTATACAATAAACAGATTAGTGTATGTGTAAATTAGAGTATAAAATTAACAGATTAATGTATGTGTAAATTAGAGTATACAAAAAACATATTAGTGTATGTGTAAATTAGAGTATAAAATTAACAGATTAATGTATGTGTAAATTAGAGTATACAAAAAACATATTAGTGTATGTGTAAATTAGAGTATACAATAAACATATTATTGTATGTGTAAATTAGAGTATCCAATTAATATATTAGTGTACCTGTCCATCTAAATTAAAGTATACAATAAACAGATTCGTGTATGTGTAAATTAGAGTATCCAGTTAATATATTAGTGTATATCTAAATTAGAGTATACAATAAACATATTAGTGTATGTGTAAATTAGAGTATCCAGTTAATATATTAGTGTACCCATCTATCTAAATCAGAGTATACAATAAACATATTAGTGTACATGTATATCTAAATTAGAGTATCCAATTAATATATTAGTGTATATCTAAATTAGAGTATACCATAAACATATTAGTGTACATGTATATCTAAATTAGAGCATACCATAAACATATTAGTGTACGTGTATATCTAAATTAGAGTATACAATAAACAGATTAGTTTATATGTAAATTAGAGTATAAAATTAACATATCAGTGTATATCTAAATTAGAGTATCCAATTAACATAGTGTATATCTAAAATAAAGTAACCAATTAACAGATCAATGTATGTGTAAATTAGAGTATACAATAAACATATTAGTTTATGTGTAAATTAGAGTATCCAGTTAATATATTAGTGTACCCATCTATCTAAATTAGAGTATACAATAAACATATTAGTGTATGTGTAAATTAGAGTATACAATAAACAGATTAGTGTATGTGTAAATTAGAGTATACAATAAACAGATTAGTGTATGTGTAAATTAGAGTATACAATAAACAGATTAATGTATGTGTAAATAAGAGTATAAAATTAACAGATTAATGTATGTGTAAATTAGAGTTTAAAATTAACAGATTAATGTATGTGTAAATTAGAGTTTAAAATTAACAGATTAATGTATGTGTAAATTAGAGTATAAGATTAACAGATTAATGTATGTGTAAATTAGAGTATACAATAAAAAGATTAGTGTATGTGTATATTAAAGTATCCAATTAACATGTTAGTGTATATCTAAATTAGAGTATCCAATTAACAGATTAATGTATGTGTAAATTAGAGTATACAATAAACAGATTAGTGTATGTATAAATAAGATTATCCAATTAACATATTAGTGTATATCTAAATTAGAGTATCCAATTAACATATTAGTGTATATCTAAAAAAGTAACCAATTAACAGGTTAATGTATGTGTAAATCAGAGTATACAATAAACAGATTAGTGTATGTGTAAATTAGAGTATAAAATTAACAGATTAATGTATGTGTAAATTAGAGTATACAAAAAACATATTAGTGTATGTGTAAATTAGAGTATAAAATTAACAGATTAATGTATGTGTAAATTAGAGTATACAAAAAACATATTAGTGTATGTGTAAATTAGAGTATACAATAAACATATTATTGTATGTGTAAATTAGAGTATCCAATTAATATATTAGTGTACCTGTCCATCTAAATTAAAGTATACAATAAACAGATTCGTGTATGTGTAAATTAGAGTATCCAGTTAATATATTAGTGTATATCTAAATTAGAGTATACAATAAACATATTAGTGTATGTGTAAATTAGAGTATCCAGTTAATATATTAGTGTACCCATCTATCTAAATCAGAGTATACAATAAACATATTAGTGTACATGTATATCTAAATTAGAGTATCCAATTAATATATTAGTGTATATCTAAATTAGAGTATACCATAAACATATTAGTGTACATGTATATCTAAATTAGAGCATACCATAAACATATTAGTGTACGTGTATATCTAAATTAGAGTATACAATAAACAGATTAGTTTATATGTAAATTAGAGTATAAAATTAACATATCAGTGTATATCTAAATTAGAGTATCCAATTAACATAGTGTATATCTAAAATAAAGTAACCAATTAACAGATCAATGTATGTGTAAATTAGAGTATACAATAAACATATTAGTTTATGTGTAAATTAGAGTATCCAGTTAATATATTAGTGTACCCATCTATCTAAATTAGAGTATACAATAAACATATTAGTGTATGTGTAAATTAGAGTATACAATAAACAGATTAGTGTATGTGTAAATTAGAGTATACAATAAACAGATTAGTGTATGTGTAAATTAGAGTATACAATAAACAGATTAATGTATGTGTAAATAAGAGTATAAAATTAACAGATTAATGTATGTGTAAATTAGAGTTTAAAATTAACAGATTAATGTATGTGTAAATTAGAGTTTAAAATTAACAGATTAATGTATGTGTAAATTAGAGTATAAGATTAACAGATTAATGTATGTGTAAATTAGAGTATACAATAAAAAGATTAGTGTATGTGTATATTAAAGTATCCAATTAACATGTTAGTGTATATCTAAATTAGAGTATCCAATTAACAGATTAATGTATGTGTAAATTAGAGTATACAATAAACAGATTAGTGTATGTATAAATAAGATTATCCAATTAACATATTAGTGTATATCTAAATTAGAGTATCCAATTAACATATTAGTGTATATCTAAAAAAGTAACCAATTAACAGGTTAATGTATGTGTAAATCAGAGTATACAATAAACAGATTAGTGTATGTGTAAATTAGAGTATAAAATTAACAGATTAATGTATGTGTAAATTAGAGTATACAAAAAACATATTAGTGTATGTGTAAATTAGAGTATAAAATTAACAGATTAATGTATGTGTAAATTAGAGTATACAAAAAACATATTAGTGTATGTGTAAATTAGAGTATACAATAAACATATTATTGTATGTGTAAATTAGAGTATCCAATTAATATATTAGTGTACCTGTCCATCTAAATTAAAGTATACAATAAACAGATTCGTGTATGTGTAAATTAGAGTATCCAGTTAATATATTAGTGTATATCTAAATTAGAGTATACAATAAACATATTAGTGTATGTGTAAATTAGAGTATCCAGTTAATATATTAGTGTACCCATCTATCTAAATTAGAGTATACAATAAACATATTAGTGTACATGTATATCTAAATTAGAGTATCCAATTAATATATTAGTGTATATCTAAATTAGAGTATACCATAAACATATTAGTGTACATGTATATCTAAATTAGAGCATACCATAAACATATTAGTGTACGTGTATATCTAAATTAGAGTATACAATAAACAGATTAGTTTATATGTAAATTAGAGTATAAAATTAACATATCAGTGTATATCTAAATTAGAGTATCCAATTAACATAGTGTATATCTAAAATAAAGTAACCAATTAACAGATCAATGTATGTGTAAATTAGAGTATACAATAAACATATTAGTTTATGTGTAAATTAGAGTATCCAGTTAATATATTAGTGTACCCATCTATCTAAATTAGAGTATACAATAAACATATTAGTGTATGTGTAAATTAGAGTATACAATAAACAGATTAGTGTATGTGTAAATTAGAGTATACAATAAACAGATTAGTGTATGTGTAAATTAGAGTATACAATAAACAGATTAATGTATGTGTAAATTAGAGTATACAATAAACATATTAGTGTATGTGTAAATTAGAGTATACAATAAACATATTAGTGTATGTGTAAATTAGAGTATACAATAAACAGATTAGTGTATGTGTAAATTAGAGTATACAATTAACAGATTAATGTATGTGTAAATTAGAGTATACAATAAACAGATTAGTGTATGTGTAAATTAGAGTATACAATAAACATATTAATGTATGTGTAAATTAGAGTATACAATAAACATATCAGTGTATGTGTAAATTAGAGTATACAATAAACATATTAGTGTATCTGTAAATTAGAGTATACAATAAACAGATTAGTGTATGTGTAAATTAGAGTATAAAATTAACAGATTAATGTATGTGTAAATTAGAGTATACAATAAACAGATTAGTGTATGTGTAAATTAGAGTATCCAATTAATTTATTAGTGTGTGTAAATTAAATTATACAACACATTAATTTTATGTGTAAATTAGATTATATAACAAACAGAATAGTACATTTGTAAATTAGATTATACAACAAACAGATTTTTTGTTTTTGTCAAATGGCAGATATAACCAGAATTAAAGAAGATTCTGTAACTTCAGGAATAGAAAAATCCATTACTCGATAGCCAGGCACAACTTAAAGTTAAAGCTCAGAAACCAAATGACTTTTGATCAAAGTGCAACTGGACAACCAGCTTTTGATAGAAATAGTTTAAAAGACATATTTTTGTAAAGATGCAAACTCAATCAAACTTGCTCTCTACATGAAATGACAAATGAAAACTTGATGTTTTGTGACTCATTTTCACATAATTTACAAAAAATTTAATCATTGATCAAATAAATTGGAAGTTCTTTCAGGAGTTTTGGTCAGACAACTTTATATTTTTGCTTGGCATCATATTTTTTCAGTGTAATTGTCTGGTGGATAACAATACACTTTACAAATGTTTCTTTCCCAGAAATTAGATTGCTTTATTGATAATAATTGGTAGGGTTCTTATTTTATCAAGAAGAGTCTCTGTGTCTTTGAAATTTGAGAAAATCTGGTTTAAGAACTTGCTTCCTTCTTCTTTTTATCAATCTTAGAACAATGGCACTCTTATGGATCAAGTTCTATGACTGAACTATATGAAACAGTTACTGTATGTGAGAACTGACAATCGTAACAAGGAACTGCACAGAATGATTGACAACCAAAATGAATAAGAAAATCTCAAATACTCCAGAAGCAGACAAGTTACTGTCAAATTTTGTAATCCCTGTCCAAAATATTATTACATGCAATTGTGTATCTACAATGAAAAATGCACAAAAACTGGATAATGGATGATCTGGTAATAAAATTTTAAACAGATATCTCAGTAAAAATTGCCTGTCTAAATAACACTGACTCAAAGTTAGACAGAAACTTATTTGTCAAGGTGAAAACTATTGATGATTCATACACTGCTTGCCATGTCAATGGTCCATATTTTATTGGATTTTGAATGTGCAAGGATTGGTAGACAGCTGCCAGCAGATGCATTGAAATTCATACATGCAACAATTAAAAAATGCAATGCCAGACATCCCCAAAAACCGAACATGCAATTTTACTTACAGAATCCAACTGAGTTGGTGTCTGGGCCTAAAAGCAAATAAAAAGCAAGCTATAATATAATGGAATTCCAATACATTAAAATAATGATATGTGTATGTTAGATTTTCTTTATCAGCCTTTGAAATAAACAAAAATTAATCAAGAACTATAATAACTGCATGTTTAAGGCTTCCAAAACCTTTTAATGTTTTACAATTTAATTGATTTTAACAATTTAATTGATTTTAACAATTTAATGGATTTTAACAATTTAATGGATTTTAACAATTTAATGGATTTTAACACCTATTGTTCACAGCTGAATACAATACTCAAGTAACCAACTCTCTAGAAAACCTGTTCTGATGTCTCACTTTATGCCCGATACAAGAAAACAAATGGCAGTAAAATTAATGGTCGAAATAATGTTAACTTATAAGTCTAACATTCTGTGACATTAGTTCTCATCTGGCTTTCCTTGTTTATACTTACCACAGAAGCCGCAGGAGAGCTTGCAATTATCTTGAGCCCAGGTGCCAGGTGTACTACAGGCATCTCGACCATAAGATGCACAGTCACTCAGCTTGTCTTTGCATGTGGGTGGGGCAACAGTGTACAGTGCTGAAATAATGAATGAAAGAAATTAATGAATAAAGTCATTAATAACATGGTAAGTCTCAAAATATCTGCAGGTTTATTATTCAATTGTCTAAAGTTTTCTGTCTTAGATTTAATTATAAGTTTGGCTATTTATGTACAAAACATTGTATATTCTCATCCAAATAAATTGCCTAATGATGAAGATGAAATACCAAACAGACAAAATTCAGTCTAGCCACTCCACACCTTTGACTGCCATAAAAAATCAATGTTAACAATTCTTTTGTGAGACTCTTGATCCACTGCAGACTCAATAATACAAATTACTTTAAAACACGCAAATTTAAATTGACAGAAATTAATACAAAATTTAGCTAAAGATCAAATAATTTCTATGTGAAAAGATCCTGTGCTATTTGTAAATGGACACAATTCACTGCTTCTTTTTTGTTATTATTACTCATTGCAATCATATAAGGCCTAGATAACTTACTGTTTATACTCGTTTATAAGTCAAGTCAAACTACAAAAATCCTGATCTATCTAATGATAATGTACATGCAAAATCAGGGTCTATGTTATTGATTCTACTAATAATACCTTAAAAAAAAATGCAGACCCAAATCAGCATTATGCAGTTTGCAGGTGGGCTAGTCTTACAGATGAGTATGTATGGTATGTAAAGAGGTCCAAAAGGACTTTTGAATCTTTGATTACAAAATGGCTGTCCTAAGGTGGAGGTGAGATAAAAGGAGGAGACCAACCCAAAAATTATTTGGGCAGAAATACATCGAACATGTATTTTGATTTTTGGCACATGGATTTTTTTGTAAACGTCACATTCACCAAGCTTCAGTCCAAAATAAATATTTTCTTTGAGCTCATTAGACCAGACATTCCAGTGGTCATCTATCTCATTGTTTTTGTAATTCATTTATCATCTACTTATTTGCTCATTCTTCTTATATTTCCTTTCTACTCAAGCACACCTTATTTTGATTAAAATCTGAATTATTATTTTGTGTATTAGCTTTTGCAGATGTGTACTAAGAACTGACACTATTAATGACTGAAAACATGCACCTGTTGAAGTGATGTAACATTCATCACGACGTATACGGTATAAATGTACTGACTTTTATTTCTACCTGTGCGGGCATTTGCACCATACAATGCACAATACAATGTATATTAGATATAAATGTACCGACTTTCATTTTACCTGCACAAAAGTCCGCGTCAATCCTTGCACCTTGCATTGTATATTAGGCTGATCAATCCACCAATAGTATTTCTCTAGCAATCTAACTATAACAATCGCCATTGATGAATTTATTTTTACAACTTGAAAAATCGTTTGCACTGAAATAACACGATTTGGTTTTAAAAGTTTGAGGTTTAAAGGGATTAAATAATCCTCAACTATAGATACTAACTGTGCAAGGTAAATACTTTCGAAGACCGGTGCCCGTGTGCCGTTAAGACTCATTATGGATCTATAATAAAACAGTAAACGTTCGTAGATTGGACCCATCTCAATCTAAATGTGCCATCTCGTTAGATGTTAAGCCTTCCAGAAAAAAAAAATCCCTCTCCAACCAGAGCAAAATGTATTTTCAAATCTAGCGCCATTACTATCAGGCTCAGCGAAAAAATGTTGATTTCGCCGCGCTAAGCAATACAGCATCCGAAACGGGTAGGCATAGACTTCAAAATCCACAAGGCCAAAGGAATTTTTAATTTAAATTTTTTTAACCTTTTATATATATTATTTTTTATTGCATGCATTTGAATTTAATGACATAATGTATACATTGTATCTGCTATAATTATAATAGTGAATTTTTAATAATATTTTGATCATATTGCTTCAAATGGAATGTATGGTCATTTTGGGCGAAAAGAACGTAAAAACGTTCATAACGAAAAGAAAACTCATTACGTAAATATAAATGCGCAGTGGAATCATTGTAAACTATAAATTGTTTCTTAATCTTTCCAACTTTTGAAAGCTATGTTACTTCAAACTACATGCAAACATTAGTTGTTGTTGTTTTTGTTTTGTTTTTTAATGTAAATGAAATCATCAATTTCAAAGCTGAAATTATAAATATTTTATTTCAGTTTTTCCATAATTGTTAATAACGTAAATTCGTAATGCGAAATTTCGCCATACAAAATTAAAATCATGTTGCGAAATTAAATTATAAAACAAATAATTAATGATTTCAACTAAACGGATGGACAAGATTGCTTCCTCTTTGCATTATTCAAGGTGGCAATACCCTGTCAAAAAATTTGTCTTTTCTCTTAGCACTTTGCAAATAGAAAAGTATACGTATTCTTGTACCAATCAACTTTAATGAAAAGTTCATCTGTTCGCTTTGTTTTCAAATATTTTGTTGAACCATATTTTAACTATTGTAACTTTTTATTACATTATATATAGATTGTAAAGACTTATTACGAAATGATAATGACTCGTACGCGAATTGTTATCATGATTCATCTCTTCGTTCAGTTCCGAAAGAGAAACTTTTAAATAAAAGTATTTATTACTGATTTATAAATTTTAAAAACAAAACTATTAGATATTTGGAAAAATCGTCATGCAAAATGGAGTCGCAAAATATGCTTTCAAAATATTCCTACTGTTTAATGCTATTTTGCCTAAAACTTTATGCAGATAATAGTTAATCAAAACGACATTCGTGTTAGTGAAAAGAACCATTTTGATCATAAATTATTACCGTTACTGTTCACTCATGTAATTATGCCGGCATTATAGGGTTCAATTTCAACAACTTGTTGGAAACATTAAGTAAAAATTATGGTTTATGATGATTCCATTTTTATTATTATTGTTTTTGTCATACTTATGAGAATATATTCCTTCATCACCATGCAAGTTTAAAAGAATATGTTAGGATGCAAATAATTTTTTAAAAAAAACTTGTATATCGCAGTGTGTGTGTGTGTGTGTGTGTGTGTGTGT
The DNA here is from genome assembly GCA_029339505.1 of Unio delphinus. Lineage (NCBI taxonomy): Eukaryota > Metazoa > Mollusca > Bivalvia > Unionida > Unionidae > Unio > Unio delphinus. The sequence goes on from JAQISU010001238.1 coordinate 15,792,171, forward strand.
GTGTGTGTGTGTTTAAAGATTTGTGATTTTTAAAGGTATTCTCATTTTGTTAAGAAATATTACCTTTATGAAAATACTTTGATCAATTTTAGAATTAGATTAATATTATTTTCACTTCAAGACCATTTCTGTAAGACAGTGATACACCATGTGTGTGTGTGTGTGTGTGTGTGTGTGTGTGTGTGTGTGTAATTAACCATAACAATATTAATCAACTCGATGAATCATGATTCACACTCTAGATGTTTTGTGTTTCTTTTCATTTATCGACGACGAGAAATGTTGGAGAGATTTTTCAGTAATAGCAATAAATCAAAACAGCAAACTTAGCGCATCCCATTCTCTATGTTCTGTCACTTCCGCTTCATCAATAGTGATAGTTTACAAAATAAGAACAGCCACGCGAACAGAACACATAACATTTCGTGTTAAAGCCTCGGTAGCTAGGTGGTTAGCGTGCCGAACTAACGACCAGAAGGTTGCGAGTTCCAATCCTATCATTGGGCCAGTATGGATCAGATATCGCAGTGCGTCTTTGGGCAGAGTACTTTACTCCCCTTGTCTCGGCACTAAATAACCTACTTCTGTTTATGTGCCGTAAAACACCAAACCAAACCGAAACATTTTTTTTCGAGAACTAGTTCACCCTAGGACACCTAATATGTCGGCCGTTGACTCCATGCGCAACAGTGAAGACCGAATAAGATCGGGTTAACATGTTTAAATTAAAATCTTTCAGTATTTATTTCTGCCGATTACATCGTATTGACGATGACAAAGTTCTATCTTGATTGACGATTGTCTTATTTCTGTCAAGGAAGAGAAAATTTGTAGTGCTAATTTTGGATTGTAAACAAATGTTTCTTCCGTATATTAGTTAGATACATCAAAGACAAATGTTATAAAATCCCTGGATTTAACACAAAACATGGCAAACACATTTGGGGAGCTGATCGGAATTTCTTGCTTTGGTTATTTAAGTATGACTGGGTTTAAATAAGTAATGAATTTATTAATTTGTTTATTCATTCATTAAAAACAACGCATTTTAACAGACAGTTTTATATTCTAATAATGTTTTTTTCTTTCTACTTACGCGTGCAGAAGTTGCAGGTGCGCTTGCAGTTGTCGTTGGCCCAGGCTTTGTAATCTCTGCATACTTGCTGTCCGTATGAGGCACAGTTTGACAGTCTGTCACTGCAGGGGTCAGGGGGCAACGTACCACCTAGAGGAAATAAGATTTGTTAATATTTGTTATGAGTTTTCTCTTTTGCGACCCTCACCCATTCTTATGAATAATTGATTTTAACCAACAACAAAAGAAAGATAAGAACGATGACATCGGAATGTACGTCGAACATTTCAGTAATCATACCGAATTTTGAACATTACAGACTCTGAATCATTCCTCATCGACCATTTTTATAAATATCTACGAATCTGGGGAAATAAAATACTACATCTTTAATATTTGGACATCTCTGTATGTTCTAATATGCATGTATGTTCGGATGCTGACGATGAAACTATCAGATAAACTGACGTTTCACTTCATTGTATGACACTCTGCCGGAATATGTATTCGGTTTTTTTTTTTACATGGGTTTATTTTCGTAATATTTCAAGAAATTATCAAGCTATATTGGATGAAACTGGCTATACCTGGTCGTGATGTAGTCAAAGAGGGTACGGTGGCTTTCACTGAAAATTAGAAGAAAAAAAAACGCAAAATAAATAGAAAGGTCCAAGCTATGATAAAATGATGTTTTAACTATTACACGAGTTGTACATATACAATCATTTAAAAATGGCAACAACGACAAATTTTGGAGACTAAGCAGTCACTTAATTAGGCATAACTTTCAATGTTCAATGATTCAATATACTTTTTTTATGTGACAAACAACTAGTAAGTCTCAATAATGTTCGACAAGTTCCTAGTGTGCTGCTAAGTCACATGACACCTTGCACCTTTGCTAGCGGAGGGCCACGTTGATTTAACTGACTTAGGATACATGTTAATTCTTGTGACAACTGCTAAAAGCACACGCACTTCATGAATGCAATCCGTATCTAAATGGTCTTATTACAATTATGTCAAGAGGTGCGAAGTATACGTAACGTATTAATTTGAAAGAATTTGTATACATGCGTAATTTAACATCTTGCAAATGGCGATGAGTGTAATATTGAAATAGAGAAACAGAAGATTGGTTACCAATAGCTTTTAGTTACCGCAATTTGCAACAAGGGAATTGAAAGTTACAAACTGAATCAGTATCCCTGATACCTTTTATCGCTCAATCCATGATAAATACGAGATATCTACACGTATCTGAGACGAGTAGATAGAGCAAGCGTGTAGACAAGATAAATTATGATTCTATAAGAAGTCAGTATTACTAATACCCCACGTTGCAACTTCAGAAATGTAATTTACCAAGGCATGAAGTTGTACTACCTCAATTCTTCAAATGAATAATCCTCAGAACAATAAATTTGTTAAGGAAGTAATGCTTATAATGTTCGTAGCGTTGAAATGGTCTTTTACTACTTCAGTTAAATGAAGTAGATTTCGTTCTGCACAAAAAGTCACACTTTGCGAAAATAATGGAATTTGTCTAAAATAGTAGTAAGGGTCTTTAAATAATTAATATATCATATGTCCAATTTTACAACCAATACTGTAATTTGCGGTCGCATATCAGGTCGGTATATCATGGACTGTTATATTTATTTTACTGTTTACTCCTAAAAAAAACTGCATAGACTCGGATCTACTGTAACGGTTGATCTGGGTCTGTGCAGTTTTCAGACGGACCCGACATTATACATTATGACCGATTTAAACGTTGAATTATTATAGCATGACTTCTTTGAAATTCAAAATCTCAAACATTTGACCCATGCTGTATTTCATTGTGGCCCACAATGCTTCATGTCACACTGTCAAAAGCCTTTTTGAAATCTATGAACACACGATAGATGTCTTGTTGATGTTGCGGGCATATTTCACACATAACCCTGCGATTTTTTTTATATTAGTTCTGATATTAGTTTTGTTGTGCTTCTTCCACTCCGTAACCCTGCCTGTTCTTCAGCGTTTTTTTTTTTTTTGTTTTTTTTTTTTGCTTGTGGTGTCAGTCTGTTCAAGATGATCTTCAGCATCACCTTATTAGCATGGCTGATCAAACTGATAGTTCTGTAATTTTGGCACAGCTGGAGATTGCCTTTTTTTGGAGTGTTATAATCCGTGACTGGGTCCACTGTGTTGGCCAATCACCTGTCTGTCATATCTTGTTGCAGATTTTTGTTAGTAGCTCTACCACTGATCCCCTCCCCCTCTTGATAGGTTCAGCTTGGATTTTGTCTACTCCATCACCCTTCCCATTTTTCAGTGCTCTTATTGCTGAGTTGACTCCGTCTCTTCTGTGAGAATGGTGAAATCATCATCATTTGCGGAGTTTGGAACTCCAAGCATCTATGGGTCTCCTGTAGACGGATGGTTGTAGAGTTCTTTACAATACTCAGTCCACCGTTCTACAATGTCACTTACTTCTGTGAGGCGATTTCCATTTCGTCTTAAATGGTACTGACTCTTTGTTGCTTCTGTCTGGTGATTTCTTTCACAATCTGGAATGCCATTTTGCTGCTATTCTTTATCATACATCTCTCTATTTCTGTTCGTTTTAGTCGAATCTCATCTTATTTTTCTTTCTTCAAGTTTGTTCTTATATTCTTGTTTATTTCTCTGTACTCCATTGCCCATGTTGTGTGTCTGGTGTTTTTGATGTCACTTCGGGCATAACACATCTTCAGAATCTCTTCTGTAACCCAGGGGGGTTTCTTTGGGCGATGGAGGCCAATGATGTCCTTGGCAGCTGTTGTCATGACTGTGTTGAAAGTGTCTGTCATCACTTTAACATCAACATACATCACAATGAGTGGAGCAAATTTTCCTGACGTTATGGCTTGGAATGACTTGTAGATGTTATGGTCCTTCAGTTGTTCAATGTTGAATTTGAGCCTGATTTTCTTTGGCTTGTTAAGTTTCTTCAGCCTCACTCAGAAGTTCATAATCACGAGGTCGTGATCTCTCCCAACATCAGCATCTGGAAACTTCTTGTTTTTGCTCTTTTGATGCCAGATCGGTAACGGTTTTGAACCAGTATGTAGTTGATTTGGCTATGATGGGTTACATTTGGTGCGTGCCATATCCAGCATCGTGAAGCTTTAAGTTGGCCCAGGTTGTTGGCTAGTACCATGTTGTTATAGCTTACTAACTCGAGCAGTCGTCTCCCTCTATCATTGGTAAGCTCATTGCAAGAAGGTCCACAATGATCATTCCAGTCGTATAGAGCATATTTGCGTACTTTGGCATTCCAGTCTCCTTGGGTGATTGTCTTTTCTACTGACCATGTTTAGAATACCCTTTAGATTTTTGTAAAACGCCTCTATTTCTTCATTATCATGATCAGTACTTGGAGTATAGACCTGGATAATTGTGATGTTAAAAGGAGATGCTTTCATGCGAATGGAGATGATTCTGCTAGATATGGGGCGGCATTTAAGCACAGATCCCACGATGGCTTTGTTTAAAGGAAACCTACTCCATTTATTGACTTGTTCAACTCTTCACTATGGTGGAATATATGCCCATCTTCATATTGGTGTTATCGTATGGCTTTCCATCTCTTGGAGTCTTCCACTTTGCGCCAGAGACCTAATATTCCAGGTGGAGATGTCGATCATGTCTCTCGCTCTGATTGTATGCAAAGTACCAGTACCACACTCGTCACCTCCGTCCTAGTAGACAATGGCAGGCACAGTCCTTGTTGACCCGGGAGACGAACGATCCGGTATGGTAACTTCAGATTTGTCCAGCATTATCAGTGTGTCTTGGGAAAAAGTCGTCCTGTGGAGCTCATCTTTCTCCAGAACAAAGAGTTGCTAGAAAAGGATGTAGTACATCGTCCAGCTGCCTTAGGGTCTCCAGTGTCTCCGCTCCGGATTTTCTTTTTGTGTTTACTCCTTTAGCCTTTGGCTAACCAAAGCCAACCTGCAAGGCAGCGTGAGACTCGTATATTGGCGGGTGAGTCAATCTCCTGAGCTGATAAAGCATCTGCCGTTGCTTAATGAGATGTGTACTCTGCATCAAATTCGTAATGAACCGTCCTAAATTTGGTAAACAGATCATTCGAATCCTGGTGTAACCAGGCATTTGTTAAGTGTCAGAAAGAGTAAAAATGACACCAGAAGAAGTTTTTATTCTGGTAGTTGGTCCTTATCAATCTGTAAATTGGTATGAATCAGCCATGGTCAGAATGGGCCGTCATAATCAACCTAAATTCGTGCAGAAAACAGACTGTTAAATGATAAGTCATATTATATCATATCATAGCAAAGCATATCATAGCATAGCATAGCATAGCATAGTATATCGACTGTACCTGTGCACATTCTGTTGATCAGCTGGTTGGTGATACTGTCCAGGTTGTCGTAGCTGTTCACTGTGAACACGTGATCAGAGGACGGTTTGTCAGCAATATTGTTCAGCTCTGTTGAGACTATGTTGCTGCCAACGCCGATGGCATAAAAGCCGATGTTGTTCATCCTGGCTTTGTCCGCCTCAGTAACAGTTGCCCCTGGGTTGGCGGAAGCTCCGTTCGTGATAACAACTGTAATACGTGGAACATTACCACGTGCACCACTGTTCTGCGAGAACATCTGTGCGTTCATGTACTTGATGGCGTCTGCAGTGTTCGTACCGCCACCCATGTATGTTTGAGCCTCAATTGCTTTCATTACCTGCAATCGTGGAAAAAGTTACATTTTTTTTAATTCTACGTTTCAATCACACATTTATCCGCCGTTTGCACGAAAAGTTATGTTAACACAGAGGTGATATTTAACACTACTTTTCATTTACACTAAGAAACGCAAACAAAAAACGGATCTGTATTGTTTGTTTCAGATCATTGCTTTCTTTCCATAGTATTCAATATTCCGAAAGAAGGAACTATAGTACATATAACAAATTTTTGTTTGTATCGCTTAGCTAGAAATACAATAGAAAAAGAAAAAACATTTTATTGAATCAGTTTCGAGAATTCCTTAATTGACTTGATATAAAACGATGATATTTTTAAAACGCTCTTCTTCAATAACAGAGTATATAACACGTATTCGCGAGGTACATATATTTCGAAGAGCTTTACTAGACTTTGCTAGTCATCTTGAATAAGACATTTCTTTGGAATTCAATTACTGTAAAGTCTAATAGAAGCCTGTCTTTTATTTTTGTTTACATTTTTAAAAAAACTGAATCGTTTCTCAGTTCTAATTGTCATAAATGTGTTTATATGTAAGGCGAAAAATGAGGTTAAAAAACACTTTAATTTCTTTACCGGCTTACAAGTGGCTCATAATTTACCAGAGATCCCAAAGCGGGACAGAACTGAGAATACAGCATTACATGCCACCAACACTCATGGGATGCCAGTCCATGGCAACTTAACACCCAATATATGTTGATGTCCATTTATGTCTAAGTCAACTACAGCAAGTATAACTACGTGTCCATAAGTATACTGTATATATATATAGTGCATCAACAGCACTGACCGATGTAAGACTCGAGCACACTCTCTTCTGATCTCAGTGACAACCATTCGGTCACCTTGCCTCTAAAAAACCAATTCGTACAAACAAAATATGTTACCTCCGCTCTGCTCTTATACATGTCTAGTGGGAAATCCAGTGAAGGGTAGCTGCTATATGTCATCAGGCCGACCTGGACCCGATCAGGGCCGACGTCCAGTTTGGTTACCACGTCTTTCAGAAAATGTTCAACTTTCTGGAAGTTGGTGTTGCCCACACTACTGGAGGAATCCACGAGGAAAACGAGATCAGCCTTATGGAGGCAACCTGTCGAAAAAAGCACGGCATATTCTAATTTGACAATTGTTTTTATCTGATATGTCGTAAAAGTCATACAAATCTGGGACTTGCAAGAATTTCATTTTGAGAAAGATAATGAACATTCACGTCACTTTTCCTTCGTTGATGGGAGCCAATCAAGTGTACCATGATGGTACATTATACTGACGAATGCTACAGACAAGGCGTTACCACGATGGTACATTATACTGACGAATGCTACAGACAAGGCTGTTTGTTAATAGTGTATTTTATAAGCCAAACGAAAAGTACAGAACTGGGTATATTAATAATAAAAATCAGTTAAATTGCCTGTCTTTGATCAGGAAATAGAATAATTAAATAAAGTAAATGGCAAAGAATTAATGAGATCCATTAACGCACACAGTATTCACTATTAGCCATTCTTTATCATTCTTTAGTTTGAATTGTGTTATCCACGATATTCTTTCAGTATTTTAGATTTTGTGCACAGTACTTGATCATGGTGTATGCGATGGGAAAAATGTTTACGTTGTAACTACCACCAACTATCAATTTTTCATCTACCTTTTGTTTTTTAAATTTGACAAGTAAACGGCATGCATTTTTTTTTTCATAATATTCATCGAAATTAATTATGTTATTTCTATTATTACATGAATCGAAATGCGAAAAATGAAATAATCCTAAAATGAACTGAAATTCATGTAGATAACAAGTGAAATATTATAAACAAACAATATTCAGTACATTCAAAATCTACAAATAATAACGAAATAATCAGACAAAAAGATACCCAAAATACTCAGAAGTAAAACTATATTTTACCTGTAGGAGTTGGTAGACGAGTTGGGTCGTTTGGTAATTCTGGAAACAAAAATTATAAAGTTAAGATAAAGAATTGTGTAATGGATACTCCTTGGCAAAATAGACAACGTAATTGTAATTCAGAATACAATTTACGTCTCTACCAACATTATGTAGTAATATTTCATCGGATTTTTAATCGTTGTATATAGTGCAGCTTACGTCAACGTTCTGAGATAAAAAATTTTTATCTAGCTCCTTACAATTCAAGTTCCGAACCTAGAAATATAACTTGTGTTCATAACATAGTCCCATGATTTGTATTCGATATTGCAGAACATTACCAGTCATTCCTCCACATCACTTGATAATTTATGTAGACCGATAAAAGTGAAATTCTGGCTAATTAACGTTTGATCAGGTACATTGCGTCTTTTATCAAAATGTATACATATATTACCTCGAGCTGAACAATAATTAAAAAGACATTAAAAGACCGACACGAACAAAAGTAATGAAAGACAGACGGAACAATCAGTACTTGCCATTGCACACTTTTGTTGAGATAAGACTAGCTAGACTGTGCAGAGCATCATAATTTTCTGCAGTAAATACACGTCTAGAATCTGGGTCGCTGGCAATATCTCTCAGTTCATCCATATCAGCACTGCCACCTACACCGATTGTATACAGCGTTACGCCGTTATCCCTCGCTCTTTGGGCCTCTAACTTTACTACGTCACGTGATCCTGAGGCGCCGTTGGTAATCAGAATCGCAACGTGAGGTACCTGCGCTCGTCCACCGTGCAGAGGATTGAATGACGTGTCAGTGGCGAATTTGATGGCGTCAGCTGTATGGGTGCGTCCTCCTTTGAACTGTATGCCGTCAACGGCGGTGTTGATATCCGCCCTTGTGGCATATTGGTTCAGGTAGAACTGATTGTAGACTCCTGAACTAAACGTCACTGCACTTATTTGAGACTTATTTGAACCTATGTCCATGTTGTTCGTAAAATCTTTGACAAAGCCCAATTGCTTTTGAAAGTTTTCCTTTCCTACAGTGTCTGAAGAGTCTAATAGAAATGTTATGTCCGCTTTGGTCATACATCCTGAAAAATAACATTATCAGTTTAGAAAATATTTTTTTCTAAAAAATGCACCGATTTATACGAGTGATATACCAAACTCTTCTAGTACGATTTTGCACAAGTTTATCTGGATACATTTTTTTGTTATTTAATTCATAATCTGAAGAAAAATTGTCATTAAAATAATTTTTTTCATAATGACTGACGACAACGTCTGAAGAATGTCTCATCTTAAAAGCACTTACAAATACATCCCTGATCAGATAAATTGCGTAAATTAATGCAAATTTTCCATGATTTAATTTACACACCAATAACCCTTTGCAGTTCTAGACCCAATTTTTTCACAATTATAAATACATATTTGACAATCAGTAAACAATGCCGTTAGAAAGCATGTTTCTTTTATTCTTTTTTATATTTTGTACATATGTTTTTAATAAATCTGTATTCCTCTAATAAACAATGTACTCCAAGCATTGTAATGACGGACATCCGAAAGTGACCTGTTTGTTTTTAGTATCATGAATGCATGCACCGTCCAAAACTATAGCAACTCATTATTGTTATTCAATAAATTAAAATACACATGACGTTAGGATGACGAGGAATATCATAATTACCCAATTACGTAAACTACAAATCCCAACGAATATTCAGCATTTTGCAAATATCACTGTTATGGTAACTAGTGACCAAAAAAGTTTGATACTTTTGACCAATAAATTATGTAACTTTTGTGAAAGGTGATTGGTTACTGAATACCTAACATTATAAGCATTCACATCTTCGTAATTCTTAGCAGAAGAACAATGTTAGTATTCGCAGTAACATTTTGAAGAATTCGCCTAGCAAAAGACGCTGTGGTTGTTTACATTTTCAAATGTTGACCTTTACCATTTAATTTGAAAATGATCTACTTCACACGCGTCAGATTCGTGACACATTTGTCAAGTATTGCTCTACGTATGATGGAAACATCTGAGAAATAGCATGTTGCATGGTGTCTACCTCAAATGCTAAATCCGGGCACCAGACTCGCAGAGGAATTTGATGTTTTATGTTTCTATTTACATTATAATTGTGTCCCATGCAACTTGAGACTCTTCAAGCAAAGTCATTGGCGGTAAGTTCTAGCCACAAACCCAAGGATAGTGACATAGTAGGTTCCTCAAGAAAATTCGAACCAGTTGTGCCATTTTATTTTTAAAAGAGGCAATAACAGTAACACCATTACTCGCATATATATGACAACAACGATATATGTAAATGAACAATTGTACCATTTCCCTCCATTTATACGGTACTAAACGTGATGCCTTTATTGTATTCTTTGAATCACATAAATGGGTGTTTTCTTAGCCTTTAACTACCTTTATTAAAGTAAAGACTACATATTGTTTATCACGATTAACAGTTATTTGCTTAGGAAATTACAATAGTTTAAATCCTATCACTGTCCGATAATATGTCCGCCTCTTTGAGTGCCTATATTTGCCGATGGACACCTCCACTATGCGTTCTTCGACTGCATCATCGGCCTAATTACACATAACTTTGTAATATGCTTTACTATATGAAAAATGGTTGTTGGCCCCACACCTCAAAGTCCAAATGTAGGGTGTAAGGTTGGCATGTTCTAAATCATTCACGGTAGAGAAATCATTCACGGTAAAGAAAGGGGTGGCTGTTGGGTAAGCTATACCATTTTTCGGAAGACTATCCATTTTGTTTCTCAAAGCATAAGACGTCAAGAATGACGTTGACAAAGTTATCCTCAACATCCTAAATATCGATGGAAAGAATGACGTGACATCGACATAGCTCTACCCTTCATGTCTTAGTGAAGAATCCTTTAGTACTAGATAAATATTCAGTCTTATAATAAATTTGAAACTCTTTTGCATTACAAGCAATAAATTACACAAATATTCTTAGCTATGTCTTTATATCACCATATCAATTTCCGGAAATTGGCAATTTCCTACAATATTTATGTGATAATAATGAAGAATTCGCGTAAAATATTTCAAAAGGCATGCAATGCAATTTCTGCTATCTGATCGCATATATAGTTTTAGATTAGTTTAGCGTCTTCACGATCGTTACGTATATTAATGCATTTTAATTCTTCTTTTTTTGGTGTTAGCATTTTGATTGTAACCGCTCCGGTGGACTAGTTGTTAGAGTGTCCTCCTCGGATGCGTGGATCATGGGTTCAATCCCGGCTGTATCATATGAAAGACTTATACAAATGGTACTAACAGCTACCTCGCTTGGCGTTCAGCATTAAGAGGTTAGTGTTAGGACTGTTCGGCCTGGTGTTAAGATAATGTGACTGGGTGGGACATCATGTTACATGATTGCCGCATGATGCCCCAGACCTAGACATCACTATAAACTGCCACACTGCAGACATCGTAGAGATAAGACTGAAAAATTGTTAAAGCTACGTTAAAAACCCAAAACACATCACAACACAACATTTCGATCGTACCTAAAAATAAGTCTTACAACAATTTGTTCAGGATTGGTTTTGACATGCATGACTCCAATAAGACTAAAAATAAAAGTCTCTTATTAAGGCATGTATGTGCTCATTTACAGGGATTCTGTAATTAACTATTTTTAATTAATTAATTAATTAATTAATTAATTAATTAATATTATTATTATTATTATTATTATTATTATTATTATTATTATTATTATTATTTCCAATATATCTGGTTTGTTCTAGTCCGACTATAGGGAATGGTTAGTTCGTGTCACCGTTATCTCTGATTCATGGGAAGCAACATCTGGTAGTTCTTGGCACCAACCCGTTTACGTCCATTCAAGCTTTCTTATCTGCTTACTCCGTATTAGAACTATTCAAAACTGTGTTTTATTAATGCTTGCTTTACACGGGCTTCCATTTCATCACAAAGCCAAATTTGAATGGAAAGATGGTTGTCTCAATTAGATTAACATCACCCCCATTTAAATAAATTTACGTCCATTAAATTTATCACAAAACGCACAGTGTTCATGAGTTAAGAAATATTCCATGACATAATGGGTACAAAAGATACAATTTAAATATTCGATGATATTTGAAGACGTAGAAAACCCCAAATGCAAGCCGAATTCACAACATCAAAGAAATAAATATATTACTAGTCCATGGTGTGTCACTCCTTATTAACGTCACCAGTTTCTTTGACAACTAGTATAGTAGGTGACCAGACTTGTTTTGAAATGCTAACGGAAATAATTGATAAATTCTCAATGTCACCCGCCATTCTCTGAATCTTGTTTTAGTTGGGAATTTGTTTCGTGGATTTAATTTGAACGAATAATTTCCAATCTGTATTAGCTCGCTCAAGTATTATCATACAGGTTTATATTTTCTGTTGATTTATGTTAAACTAATTGTCTGACTCATCAAAATTCTTTGAGTGTCCTTAAATCAATTATTCAGTCTGAGACAGAGCTTGTTGCAAGTATTGAAAGTATTTGGCTCGTTAATGGTTTATGAGAAACGTATTTTTTAAAACTATATCTATATTTCTCGTACGTTCTGTAGCACAACACACATGTACCTCTCAACGCCTTCCTGTTAAATATAGCTATGACAAGAACAAGTATAATGGCTGTATCAACGCCTTCCTGTTAAATATAGATATAACAAGAATAAATATAATGGCTGTATCACATATCTTTGATTTGCCGGTACGAAGCATTCGTTTGGTACCTAGTATTGTATAGATTGCATTACATTTGGAGGAGAAAATTAACACTGTTAATAATATGAAGCAGAATGTTTCCAATACTTGCCAAAAATTACTTTTTAGTAATGTAAATATAATATACTTATAACAAAGGTTTATATTGATGTTATTGATATCAATGATGGTGAACCTGTTAAAATTTAATTTACTAATCACTAATATCGACAAGTATTTAAAAAAATTAAAACGTGAAAACACAAGTATACAAAATAAAAACTGCGGTAAATATAAGGATAATTACATTTATATCTCCTAAAACTGCGTCTTTGTTTAAATTATATGTTCAATTGCGTATCAATTCAACTGCGTATCAAATCATTTCAGGTCATACCGTCTTTGGAACGTATGTAGTGTCGGGATGTTAAGAAAAAATTTCAAAATGCAGACAAACCTGATCAATTACATATTAATATACAATAAAAATGTCTATTAAACAACTACACAAAATCATGACAGTGAAATTAATAAGATCTAAAACATATAAATTATTTACCATGTGTCACATTGGATACTATTTAAGAAACTTTGTATGTTGGACTAATGTTTTAGACTGGTTGTACAAGTAATCTATATAAGAATCACGTTTCAGATTGTTTAGAACCAGCATCCTATATGCACGTAAAGCGTCCTTTAAAAAAAAATCTTTAACTATTTTTAACTTCATCTTGTGTGACTTAATCGGTTCTCAGAATGCACATTTCAAAAACGACTTTTTTAAATTATAGTATTTCAGTTGTAAATGAACATTTTAGTCAGACGTGCTTTCATCTCTCTCTCTCTCTCTCTCTCTCTCTCTCTCTCTCTCTCTCTCTCTCTCTCTCTCACACACACACACACACACACACACACGTAAGTCTCGACCAGTTGGAAAAAGTGGAAAACAATACTGCCTTACCTTGTGACTGGGCTCTAGCGTAGCCTATGGCTACGGCCAGAGCAAGAATGATGTTGATCATTCTTACCGAAATTCGAAATGTTACAAGGCACCGTTATCATATTGGATTTATATAGTAACCCCAAAAGGACATGTGATGCATACGACGGAAGCCATCACGTGATCACTATAAATCTCTAATCCTCTTGTGTTATCAATTCTAGAATACACTATCGGCAAGTCGGAGTTAGTACTACAGAAATGTTAATTTCTCCCATTATATTTTTTTATTAAATAGCAGCCAAAATTATGTAAAATTTTACTCCAAGGTCAACTCCAAAATATTTCTATGAAGAAACAATCGAGAACAGTTTGCAAGATGTATTCGTTAAAATAAGAGACCCAAGTTTAATCGCTCACTTGGCTCACATCTGTATTAAAGCCAAATGCAAGAAAATTGTGCCAAGAAATATTGGTATTGAGGACGCTACCTGAAGACATCGTTTCCACAGTATTGACTGCATGTGTCAATGTTTCGATGTTTTCTGTTTGGAAGCTTCATCCAGATTTGTTGGAGCCTCATTACCTTTGGCCCAATACCGAAAGGCCTCAGTGCTAACAAACGTTTGTCAGTATTGGGCAAACTCTTATAAACAGTGTCTAATATTTAAAAAAAATAAAGTTATTTATTTGCGTTGTTTAATAATTTTACTAACGGTGTTCATATTTAGGGTGGTTCGGTATATTTTATTTGTATAAATGTAAAAGACCTTTAAGCTGTATTGTTTTCTGACACAAATTAGTTAGAATATGCTGAGTGGTTGATGAGGAGTTGTTAAAAAAAATTGTATACGTTTATCAACAACAGCAATATTTAATGGTAGATCAACATCGTTTGTACTGTTTAAAATCCATTCATGCCACGATGTGTCCTGTCAAATTTGATAAACTTCTGCTGCTCATGGAAGTTGTCTAAATGATTTTCTAACTTTATTGATGGTTAATCAGTATGATTTGTATAAAGTTTGTATGCCAAAATGTTGTCATTTTTTTTTTAAAATTCTGTTAAAATGTTTCTGAGTTGTTGTTATAAGGTTTTTATATTTTAAATAACCGAGTCTACGTTTGGTGGCGGACTTGCGTAATTCGTACAAAAATAAAAGCTCTATATGTCAGAAGCCTTTCGATACAATTTGTTTAGTTTGTCTTTAGATATATTTCAGAAGAAATCGTTTACTTATTTATCTTTTATTCCGTAACAGCGGCCATATTTGATGACAGATCAATTATCATTTGTATACATGGTAACGGTAATCATTCCAAAATGATCTCTGTCCAGTTTTGTCAATTCTGTTGCTTAATATGTTCTTTTTTTATTTTTATTTTTTTTATTATTGCAGAAGTTGTTCAGAAGGGTTTTCTTTATGTAACTTCTACCATATCTCACAGCAGATCGGCACCTTTTGAACAGAGTTGAAGGGACTTCATACCCATATGTTGTCTGTGAAGTTTAGCTGAAAATGGATTAGTGCTTTTTGAGCGGTTCATAATAGCAGATGTTGACAGACGCAGGATGGATGATAGACGAGGCACAACTGAATATGTGTCATATCGTAATCTCACTTGGTGCGTTAAAATTTATCAACACGATTCCAACACTTAAAACTCGAATGGAATTTAAGTTTATTATATAATGAGTTAATAAATTGTATTATCATATAAAGGCATGTATTTGATAGTGTAAGAAAATTTCAGACCAAAAACATCAAAATCGAAAATACTCACTATCTGACACAATATATTATGAAATGTGGACAAATTAATTGATTCTCCTCAAACAATGTCAAGAAAGCGAATGCGCAAAGGGAATTAAGTTCAGTTGTTCTGAGATAAACTTCATTGACAAGAAGAATGATATCATTTGGGGTCTTAGGACATGTGCAGAGCTTTAATTTGGGCAGAGATTGTTCGAGTTCGCACTTTAAATACTGTGGAATCCACTTTTATTTCGAGTAGATTAGAGCAATATGTAGTGGTCTGACGAATATCAAATATTAAATATTCGTCGGAAAGGTAAAACGACCAAGAGTTCTAGTATGTTTCATAATTTTATATAAATGATTATAGTTTCGTTTTTTAACCAGAGACCAAATCATTAAAGAAAAGTTAAATATATTAACATAACCTTACAAATAATATAGCATTTCGTTATTTATTACAAAACCATAATGACAGACAACAAAATAGGTTGGTAAGCCGTTTTGACTTTCTGTGATATTAGCAACCTAACCATTACAAATATGCAAATTGTAAACGACATTTTAAAAAATACAGAAGATATCTCCAACCAATTCAATTTAATGTTTCATCGAGTACGATGAACCGATCATCGGTTTTAAAATCTCAGGTGCAAGAAAATTCTTGAACCAATTATGCTTTATAATATTGACGTTAAGTGTGCTAAACTAAATGTGGATTTAAGACTGTAGAAGCAATTATATGCCCTGCAATATATTTACGGTTAAAAAAATGCCTAGTGCTTCCGTATCTCACTATCTCTTTTCTTGTGTGAAAATTATGATAGCCACACCTCAAGCAACATAGTTCCTGCTCAAATTACTAATGAATTTTAATGTGACTTAAACAAAACTCAAATAAAGCGACTTCACTCAAAATTAAAATCTTAAATCTTTCATTTGATGAGAATCGTTTACAGTACACATGCACGAAACCGACCTTGATAATGTAAATTCCATTGGTGATCATAACGTCCCAGAGTGAAGGGCTGAAACAAAACTGAAAAAGTTAGGAAATAAACAAAACATCATCCCATTGTTAAGCTATGTATATGCCTTTTGATCATTTGTCAATTAAAAAAATTATAATAAATAATATGCTTGATTTTAAGACTAATAAGTAATCGAGGTCTAAAAGTGTGTTATCTCCTCTGACAATATAAGCTTTTAAAATTACTTTTTAACCTATATTTTTGCCAAGAATATCACAAATATGGATACAAAGCAAAAGGATTGGAAATAAGTTTTAAAACTTTCATTACCCTCTCCATAACAAACATAACATTGTAATTAGCCAGTGTAGGGTACAAAGCAGCGGGGAAGTGTGTTCTGATCGTGGTACGCTAAAGATGATCCGAGCAGCTGTGTTTTGAACTTTTTGAAGTTTCTGGAGTAGATATTGTGACAAACCAGACAGAACTGAGTTACATTAGTCCCGTCTTGAAAATACTAATGAACACTATAGTGTTTTAGGGGCATCAACTGAAAGATATTTACGAACGGAACTGATGCGTCGCAGCTCAAAATATGCAGCCTGGCGTATGTTCATGACATGTTGGTGCAATGTGAGAGTACTGTTGAGAGCAACACCTAGGTTTCATACTGTCTGTGAATTTAATGTAGGTGTTGCTGATATTTACTGTTTGAGGAAAATGATGTGAATGAGAAAGTCTTTGAGTTGTGATCAGAATTATTTTACTGGCTTCTATCAGCCGTTTTGACCGATTTGTAAAAGTCTGCATGTTTATTTTATGATAAGGAGTTTTTTTTAAAAAAAAAATTAATGTTTCGTCGTTTCATTGTTCAGTCGCTAGTATTGATTTCGAAAAAAATGAATATACATATTCTTGAAGTATAATGTATTTATAGCAGCTGGTAAGTATCGTAAGTACGAACACTTTACGCTGCTTGTCTATTTCGGCAACATTAATATATCAGCATAAATCACTGAGACTACAGAACAAGTTATGAACAATGGTTTGTGCTCATTGAGTAAAGGTCTATATTTCACAACAAGGTATGCATTGGTAATTTGACGACTCGACATGTCAAACTACAATGTTAAAATGGCTAAGTGGATCTCTCTCTCTCTCTCTCTCTCTCTCTCTCTCTCTCTCTCTCTCTCTCTCTCTATATATATATATATATATATATATATATATATATATATATATATATATATATATATATATATATATATATATATATATATATATATACATATATATATATACATATATATATATATATATATATATATATATATATATATATATATATATATATATATATATATATTCACGTAACTGGAAGTTCCTGCGTTAAAAGACACTACAAACAAAAACCAGGTAATTTTAGTATTAAAAAAACTCAAACGATTCGAAACAATTATAGATGCTGCACTTTTTTTCGTCATTTTCAAAGAAGTCTTTCAGAATTTGTTTTCTTGTTGTTTTGGTTTTGTGGTCATTTCTATGTTTTAATGAGAGACCACGAGGTTAACGTAAGAGGATATCGCTTTCACAAATCCCGGAAATCTTTGTATGACCTCAAACCTTTTGGATACATTGTACATGAAGACCTATCCTATGCTGAAATGGTCCTGGTTAGGGAAAGGTTTTCCGAAATTCTTATCTACAGGCAACACTACCTTTCACTGATAACCTATAGAGTACATATGTCAAAGGCTACGCACCCATTTATTGCCAGCATTGCGAGTTCTAGGTTGGAAGTTCCTATTATTCGACCGGATTGTCCGTGGTCAGCACTTAGGGAGGTCACGGAGATAGGTCAAACATCAAACAGAAAGATAGCCCTTACAAATTTTAATAGATAGTACATGTCATCCAAACACTGTGTACGACACTTTTGGTTTACCCATTTTAAACATATTTGAAGTTTTAGTCGGTTCTTAATTTAACAGCAAGAAACTGACAAGCATGGTCATTATACCTTGGACGTTATGAAAAACGTACAGTTGATTCGTTGCAGCGAGATTCTTATTCCATACTATACGGAGCATGGGTCAAAACTTTCAATCACTAGGAGACCAGGTGACACACGCTAGGTCATAAAACTTTAAAGGTCGTTGATGCAATAAGGGCAGAATGCCCTACATACATACCTTCATACATACATACATACATACATACATACATACATACATACATACATGACTCTTTTTTTTAAAAAAAATAATCTGCTTGGTGTAAAATGATAATGGTCCCGATCTGAAGTCCGATAAGGCTGCCTCAAGTCCATCCTAAAAATCTTGTCATTGGTAATCCTTCTGAATGAAAAGTAATATTGCCGCAAGCTTTACATAGTAAGACTTCTTATGATGTTTTGTTGATTTTGCTCTGATGTCCAGAGTAGCCACTACAATTGCCATCTTGAAAATAGTGATACCACTGCTGAACGGATGCTTGTATGAGCATGGTGGTTTACCAAAATGATTCTTGATATGTCAAGTTGATCCTAAATGTGCCATTGAGACATTTAACGTGTCTGCCAAAGTGATCATCTTGAACTTCGTATTATCACTATTTCTCCCGAATGAATTATCATATCAGCTCCGTGTGTCCAGTTGTTGCCAAATTGAAATTCGTGCTAATCTGATATAGAATATGGACATTTTGGGATCCAACTTAAAAATCTTGTTATCGTTGCTTCTCCAAACGGAAAGTCATATCAACATGGAGTGTCCACCAGATCGTGTGATGTATTATTGGTCCAATATGATAATGATGAAAAGTTGACACCCAATATATCCACCACGTCCGCTAAAATCTTGTTATCGCTGATATTGAAGAATATCAAAGATGGTTTTGACGCTCCGTAGTTAAAATAAATGGTCCTGTCAAGTTTTCAGCCTAAGTAGCGTCAGTCCTTTAGCGGGATTCTTGTTTTTTAAGTACGATGGTAATGAGGGTTATTTCGGGTCTGCATTTAACATTATCGAATATTTCAAAATTCCATTTGACTAAGTGTTATTTGATTTTTTGTTTTCATTCTCTTAAAGAGCGAAAGTTGGACCTATATTGTACATTATCTCTACTATTACAGTTTATATTATTATTATTATTATTATTATTATTATTATTATTATTATTATTATTATTCAATCATCGGGTAAACAACAGTAAACATGGATGGATTAAATGATGCATACGTGAATGCAAGAATTCAGATATATTAAATATCGCCTTTCATTTTAGCTTTGAAAAGAAACGAGTTCTATAATTTTGTTCATCATAGTGTTATATTAGTCCATCCATCTATCCTTGGAATTCTGCATTGTTCGTGGTCTGTAGGATTAGGTTGCTTTTCTCAAGCGGGTAAATCCTGCCTTTTTAGCTTAAATTATGCTTTATGATCACATTCTGTAAGCGCTTAAACTGGACGGTTTACGATCTTTTAGCTAGGATACGATACTGTTTAATATTGCAGATCCAACGATTTCAACACATGAAAATTAAAAAAATCGTTAAAAAGATGTGTTGCATTATTGTAAATTACGTTAGCAACTCGAAGTACTATATTGACGTAAATTACGTTAGCAATTAGATTCAAAACGTTTAATACTGGGTCAGCAGATTTGACGCAAAGTTTGACGTCGGTATAGTGAAGTTGAACTGCGCGTTCGAAAGTATATTGTTCTTGCTACCAGCTAGGTGTATTATAGATATCACAGTAGTCCAGTGAGTTTTTCTCCGTTAGTATTGTCAGATGGAGAAAACAGAATATGACAATGACTTTTACTGCTGTTGAATGTACGATCACGCTATACCCAAGCAAGAGCTTTGTGAAATTTACAGCAGTACAACGACAAATTAAAGTACAATAGGTCATTTATGCGGACTTCGAAATGCTTAAACATTCCTGTGGACGACCCAGAGAATCCGTTGAATACAATGCAAATTCCTGAACAAGTCATATGCGGATTAGGCTACACTGTAGACAGATGTAATGAAGTGACTGAGTAACCAATGTTGTATCATGATCATGACTTAAGTTGAAGTTTTCTTAAATTACTAGAGGTTAAAGCGAAATAGATCCGACAACAGCTCTCCTGCCTTCAGACGCGATTATAACCCGTTATAACACACACACACGTTTTCAACAATCACTTATTACTGGATCTATGATGATACCTTTGGGACTGATGCCCATGTCCATTATCACTATTAATCACTGGTGCGTGCACAGTAAGTCACACACAGCGCATGCAATCTTAGGTTGCAAATTTACCTAATTCACTTTCATATCACTGGTGCGTACCGAGGAGCCGCACACAGCCATAAAATGTACAGCTGCAAATTTACCAAAATAAAATAAAAATCACTGGTGTTTCACAACATGCATGCATATGATAGCCACCTGATTATGCAAGGAATCGGAGCAGCATTAAAGTGTACAATAAGCATAATCCCCAACATGAAAAGATAAGTGACATTTAGACTTTGACAACTGCAGTTAACTGAATCGCTGCAGTTTCTCAGTTCCACTGTGGGCAAACTTCTAAGCAACATTCGCAACGACCTCATTACAATTATTCATCGATATGCTGGTGTAGCTGAAGAACGTTTACTAGCTCTTAAAGGAGTCTTTCTATCCCTACGAGTATATGAGCAAATGGGATTTCTCAAAAAATAAGTTGACAAAAAATTGGGACTTTTTTTTTAATTCACTGCTCTCTTGGCCTGCCGTGGAATACTTTCATTTCAAAATACTCCCTGGGAATCTCCAAGTGCTTGAGCTGCTTCAATCCTTCCAATAGTCTAGCGTAAATGTCAATATATTATAATGCTGAAAGCATCTCTCTTATTAATCTTTGTTGTCTTCATTATTCACTTAATGTTATTGTTGTCTACACAGATCATTCCAAGATCTCCACTTGGTGGTCACACTCAATTTCTTTTTACTATCAAACAATTACTTGTCACCAATTTGGTCCCAACCATAAAAAAAACTGAATGATGTAATTGTTCTTCTAATACCATCCCTTACTTGAATAGTTTATGAAGATACCCTGTGTATTTATTTAAAACATCATGCATCTTTTGAACCTCTTGACATATATGTTGCAATTAAATTATGCAAAACAATTGATTTAATCCTTTCTGTAATGTTACAAACACAGCATTGTTTGGATATGATTCCCACAGGAGATATGCTCAAAATTCTTTCATAATATTATAAGTATCAATTGGTGAAAGTTTTGCCATTATTATATATGCACACTATATGATTAATATAAAGGAAACAGTCTCCATTTCAGTTGTGCATATCAATGTTTGTATTTAATGTTATATGCATGCTACTGATTTTATACAGTTGTTGATTTTTGAGCATATCTATTATGTTAATCACTGATTTAGGCCTCCATTAACACATACAAATTATTTGTATTCCCAGTCAGCATATCTATTATGTTAATCACTGATTTAGGCCTACATTAACATACAGTATAAAAATGGCCTATTTTAACATATACAAGTTATTTTTATTCCTAGTCAGCTTTATCTATTATGTTCATCACTGATTTCGTCCTACTTTAACATAGAAAAATTATTTTTATTCCCAGTCAGCATATATATTATGTTAATCACTGATTTAGGCCTACATTAACATAGAAAAGTTATTTTTATTCCCAGTCAGCATATCTATTATGTTAATCACTGATTTAGGCCTACATTAACATTTAAAAATTATTTTTATTCCCAGTCAGCATATCTATTATGTTAATCACCGATTTAGGCCTACATTAACATACAGTATAAAAATTATTTCTATTCCCAGTCAGCATATCTATTATGTTAATAACTGATTTAGGCCTACATTAACATATACAAACTATTTTTATTCCCAGTCAGCATATCTATTATGTTAATCACTGATTTAGGCCTCCATTAACATTTAAAAATTATTTGTATTCCCAGTCAGCATATCGGTTATGTTAATCACTGATTTAGGCCTACATTAACATTTAAAAAATTTTTTTATTCCCAGTCAGCATATCTATTATGTTAATCACTGATTTAGTCCTACATTAACATTTAAAAATTATTTTTATTCTCAGTCTGCATATCTAACCACCAATATGACTTCCAAACGATTTAATGATAACAAAATCTGGACGAAGCCCTGAGTGGTCGAGTGGTCCAAAGCGTTGTCTATTACGGATCACTGCCGTCTCACCTCTGTCTGCGTGGGTTCGAGTCTAAGATTCAGCTAATGTAGTTATGTGAGAAAGCTTGCCAGTAGCTTCTCGCGGGTCGGTGGTTCTTTCAGGGTGGGGGGTGGTTCCCGGGTTCTTCCTCCACCAATAATATTGGCTGCCTTGTATAGCCTATCCTGTGCTGAAAAATTGTGTTAAACCCTAATAAAAAAAAAAAAAAAAAAATCTGGACCTATATTTAGTTTAACAGCTACTCTTCATAAATGAATGGTGGATAAAGGCATTTCGAAATAAAGTTCTTCATTGCTCCTTATTTTGCTTGAAACAAGGGAGGCAGCTTCTTAGGATTCAATTCACAGACAATACTTACTTACTAAATTAGCACAGCATTTTTCTTTTAAAAATTATTAAAATCAAACAAACAACAAGTTTGGGTTTGTAATGAAACTTTAAAAAATTTGATGAAACATACTGAAGTCAAAATAAATGTGTACTTTTTATAAAGTAAAACCTGTGAAGTTGTCTAACTAAATACATCAACAATGCTCCAAAGGATACAGAGAGGGACAAAGAGACATGCCATGCACAGGCATGGATGCAGACATTGATGAGAAACTGATATAATCAGAGTTAGGGGGCGCTCACCAGTTAGTATGAACTTTTCAGAGAGTGACGTATGTGAGGTGAAGTTGTTTGCATTTGTAACATGCACAATGGAGATAATGTTGGCATATCTCAATGCTACTTTGATGTAATGCGGCTGACATTTCTTTGCATAATGCACTTGTGGAAATTGTACATGATCTAAGCACATGGTATAACAAAATGGATGCTCCCATGTGCTTGAAAAATCAGCCAGAATTAATCAAAAGTACACTAACTTTAGCAGTTATTAAACTAGGGAAAACGAATTTTGTTTAAGTAGGCAATTGCAGCTTCTGAAAGTGCAATGAATGAATTACAAAATGTCTGAAAAGTAAAGAAATCTGTCAGATCATTTTTCTACAATTTACCGCTGAAGTCCTGGAAGTGAAAATGACCATGCGGGAGCTAGCATTTTTTTTTATGTGAGCACATCTTAAGTTAGCCCAAGCTGTATACTCTATAACCTAAAGTACACCCATCAATCATACATCAAAACAAAGGGAATTGAAAGTTCTTCTAACAACACCTAAGATATACGAAGTCTTTATTATATAGCCAGTATAACCAGTGAAGAAATCCTGGAAAATTATTTTCTTTAAAACTTTAACCCTATGCAAAGTACGAAACTGTTGAGTGCCACCTTAGCTAAAATCATAGCAAGACAACAAATGTGTTTTGCAAGATGTTAATCTCAATTCTCTGCAGACATATCCAATACTAGTAAACAGAACAGTCTCTCTTTTTATAGAGCTTCAAAGATACCAATCGGGTCAGAAGATCTGTCTGACCTTTTACTGCCTCCAAGCTTGGAAATACTAAAAATTTAAAACTGCATATACTGGTAGGTATAAAATTAACAAGGAGATATGTCTTTGAGTAAAGATGGACATTTATTGCATACATAGGAAATAAATAAATGTTGACGAAATGATTCATGTACAACTCCAGAATTTCACCAGAGATCACATCTATAACACTGACCATTAAGACTCGTCTTATCAATGAAGTGTTTAATTCCAAATAATCACAAATATGTAGCACTTGCTGAGAGAAAGCATTTAAGATCTTTTTTCTTTACAAATTCATGATGTACATTCACATACTTATCTTGCAAAATATGTTTTCTGAACATAAAATGTAGAATATCTAAAACAACTTGTCAAATTGTTCCAGGATTACATTAGTGTTCATTTTCAGCAATAATACATAACTTAAGCGACTGAATATTCTAGAATTCCACAGAATGTCTTTTACTGCAAATCCAATGCAGATTTCCATATGATGGAAAATTACCCTGAACTGTTCTCAATGCTAGTATTGTTGTTTTGGCTGCTGTGTTGGGAGGATTCCGAATCTCTTTTTGATTGTGACCCGCTGACGCGAATACTTGTCATCAGGGGAGAAGCGGGCTGGATGTGCTGACATAGTTGGCTGACCTTTTGGATCTGTTCTCTGAAAAAGAAGAAATCAGGAGTAAAAAATAATTAAGTATACACTTCACTTTTATACCCACAATACTTCACAAATCTACATCAACCTGACTACAATCATGGTACTTTATCAACTCAACCAGACTGAGGTGGTAGTCTCCATCTTCAAAAGTATTCTTCTCGAAGAAATCTGTTTAAGGTCAATTATTAGCCAAAACTTTCTACCTTGTGTCTGCACGAGAAAGATCTGGGACTACTCCACCTTCAACAACATCCTTCAATATAGCTATTTCTACAAAACACCAAGGGGCCCCAAGTAGCAGAAAGCATTTTCCGTTAAGGATCACTGCCATCACACCTGTCTGCGTGGGCTTGATTCTAAGATTCAGCTAATGTAGTTATTTGAGAAAGCTTGCCAGGAGCTTCTCGTGGGTCGGTGGTTCTTTATGGGGGTTTTCCTGGGTTCTTCCTCCACCAATAATACTGGCCGCCATGTACAGACTATTTTGTGCTGAAAAATGACATTAAACCTTAAAACAAACAAAACACCTACTTTAAGTTGCCACTTTTTAGTGTAATTTATCATATATATACTCAATTACAAGTGGAATCCAAATGCAAACTGCACAGACCATGCCTGTCATTGTACAATGTGCTGGCAGGTATGGGTTGGTGCAGTTTGCTAGAAGTAATCATTACAACAAACAAGAAAGACCCTGATCTGGCTGCAGGAGCATTATGATATGGTAGATCAAGATATTTGTTACTTGCAGTTTGACACGACTTAGAAGTATGCATATATGGTACATACATCACCAGGCAATATACGAGTAGTGTCATACTGACTATGAAGTCAGCCGTGACAACTGTTATTGTAACATTCTGCCTCAAATAAACAGTCTGACGGACAGTTCCTGTCAGCTACTGTACAATGTCATGATTCAATATTTCAAAATGCACATTAACTGTTGAATGAAAATGTCATAAAACTGCCAACCTTGAAACTAAAATGCTAGTTTGTGAAAAAAATTGTGACTGAGAAACATATTTATGTTAAGTGACAATTGTATATAACTGGTCTCAAGCATCTCCCAGCTTACACACTATGCAATCAGTAGAGAACATATCTGCAATGACTTAAATTAGGACAGTTTCTAATAGCTGATGGTAAATGTCCTTAGAGTTTACAAAATAAACTCTTCCTCATGAATGAAAATGCTTACTGTTGTCACTTACAAACAGAATCCAAACAAGTTGGGGAACAAAGAAAAAAAACATCGTAAAACTAATTACAATGTAGTTTGAAAAAAATCTAATTTAGACAGGGAAACAAATGAATTTTTCTTAGCATTTTCTGACAAAATATAAGGCACTATTGCTAGGTTCTGTTTGTTTGATTTATTTAGACTAACCTTTGTCCCCAGTCAGTAAGTATAATCCCTCTTATAATGATCCACTGCAAATACATACATCTGTTATAATTTTACACCATAACTTATAACATGTGGATAATATTCTGTTAAATCAAAAACAATATTTTCATCTTCCCTTCTGTCTACTGCACTGACAAGTGTTACAACAATTTACACAACAACTGCAGTTGTTGCAAGAGCATATATATAGTATATCCATTTTGGGGATCAACAATGCCTCAAGAATTTTTCTTAAACAGACTTGCCAATCTTTGGCAACTTCTATCATGTTTCCGTCTGTTGTCATCTTCATGAAGCTTGTCCTGTAGGGTTGGATAAAAGCATAACCTGTTGGAGATACAAGCGACCTGGGATAGAATGGAAACTGTGGTGTCTCAAATCCTGACTGAAAATATCCCAAGTCTCCAGCCACTGGCAGACTTTGTCATATTGAACACAAGTATTGGACTGAGTCAAGGACGAAAATTGAAGTAGTATGTACTTGCCTAGAATTTATACAAAATTCCATTCTCCTGTCATGATAATAACAATAATCGACGTACTCCTGTTCATTTGTATTGATGTATGTTCAACATTGTTATGCTACAATTTGTCCAAGTTTTGGATTCTAAAATTTACATGAAGCAGTTTCAACAAATGTACATTTAAAATTTAATGAGATTGATGTGAACTCAGTTTTACATTTGTAATTCTTTTCTTCTTCTTACTTTGATAGGTAGAAAGTAAGATAGAGTGAATATTTGTTTTGTGGCAGAACAAATACAACAATAATAGGTAGAGAAAATTATGTTTGTATTTTAAACACTTTAACTGCATACTCTGATGGAAAGGCATGGTATAAGTAATTTAATAAAACTGAGTTCCAGTTTAATATTGGTGTGATCCCTGAAAATCCTTTAAAAACCGCAGGCGTTATTAGGATAGTGGAACACCTGCATGATTATGTTCCAAGAAGAGACGATAACCATATGCACCCATAGTGTGCTGTGGGGGGATGGCATGTCTTGTGAAAGACACATAGATGCTCAAAATGCAAGAACCAATCTGGGATTCCTGTAAAAAGATTGGAAGGCTTATCACCTGGAGCATTTCCACAAAAGAATGCTACTGCTTCAATTAAAATAATATACATATATAGCTTGCTTTGTACATCTTTATGATATATGCTTCGCTAGATGGTTTTTATCGTGTTACTCTTACCATCTGGTGATGCTGCTTTACACGCATGTGTCGGTAATTTAAATCTGAGGTCAACAGCAGATGAATACAATGGTGTTTTGTCCTGACAGGGATTTATACTAAAAAAAAGTGAGTGTTCTAAAGGATTTAATGCAGTGGATCATTAGAAGAGGGATTAAAATTACTGACTGGCAGCGCCAGATTAAGCACCGTGGAGGCCCATAGGCAGTCAAACTTTTGGGGGCCCCAGACCCACGGTCACGGTCTCATGGGGGCCCCTGATGGGGCCCATAAAAGTCGCAGGGCCCATAGGCAGTTGCCTAATCTGCCTAATGGGTAATCCGGGACTGCTGACTGGGTACAAAGGTTAGTCTAAATAAATTTATTAATTAATTATTAATAGCATGCAGTCCGATCATTAGCATCTACATGGTGCAAACGATCCAGATAGAGTAAATGCATAACACAGTTGGTCCCTACCGCATGTCAAAAAAAAAAAAAAAAAAAGGCGGAGAACAATTTGTTGGTCTAGACAGAAAGCAACGGATAAACTTTTCGCAAAATCGACCCTTCAGAATCAGTACGATTACATAAATGGTGATGGATGAAATATTTGGAGTGTCTTCTTTACAGTGGTGTACATTATGAGTGATTGAATGCACATATAGAATCAGAAAATTAAATCGGAATCATCGAGGGGTCAGATTGTGACGTGCGAGAGTTAGGTACCTTGTGTTATATGGTGAGAGTATACATGAATTTACTCAGAATCAAGTGCCTGTGTAACTACGGTAAAGCTTTCAATACGCAACTTGACGCATTTTATACTACCCACCTTCAAGGTATAGATGCGCTCCCCACTTTCATCCAAGTAGTACATGAGAAACATTGTTTAAATTACTTCGAGATCCGAAAATTTCGACAGAGATTGTACCAAAGCAAAGCACGCCTCAAAAACCGGAAGTTCTGGGCTAGGGCAACTACTAATATCCAGACTAGGACTCAGGAGCAAATTCAATGGTTATTTCCCTTTTATAATAATGCAGTGTTGAAGTACCCCACCCCCCACCCACACAACTAATAGTGTGCACAGATGTTAGAATATAAAAGAAGTAATTTCTTCTTATGCCTAAAGAGAAGGGCAGTTATATGAAAACACAAGTGCGTCTTTTTCAGATACAAATTTCATCTGCGCAGCGAGAGAACTATAGTCTGTGAACACATCCCCGTTTGTTTGTTTGTACCCCCCTGCCGATTTCATTAACGAAAAACATAAACAAAATTAAAAAAATTCATAAAGTTTACTCAATTCATGCATTGATTTATAATTTCTAACCCAACTGCGATCAGGGTGTCCATAACACTTTCATCGTCTGCGCGTCTCGTGCTTAGCGGAGACTACTCGTTCCGATGTCGACACACGGCCGTTGTTCGGATCGTAAGACATTGCACTAAAACAAAATCAACATGTGCTATGTCTTACAGGAAGGACTAAACCGGATCAGGAGTTAGGCCTTTTACGTTAAATATTCCATAAATATATACAAATTGATTTTCGACACATAACTCCATGTAAGAATATGTTACAGCTTTCTAATAATCTATTCCTACAATGTTAGACGTCTACCCTGACATGTATGCTATTTGGGTCGACCCAATCAACAAAAATACCAGACATACGTCTTAAATTGTAAGTTAAGCTTTCCCTACCGTGTCTGGTATCAAAGGCTTGTTTTTTTTTTTTTTTTTTTTTTTTTTTTTACATAATATTTACAATGGTTTAATGGATACGTTTATACTATCCAGGACCATACCTGGAAACAAGACAAATAAGCACTCGATAGACGGATCCATTCAAGCTCAACACAAGACGGAACAAATTGCAAGGCAGAAAACAGTAGGAAAGTGTGAGATTGGAAGCTTTACCAAGAATCAAAATCAAGATCCCAACGCTTAGAACGGCATGACTACTTGGAGATATGTTGAAAAACGCTACAGAAGTTGGAAATTCCCATCAAGAACACTAGCCTTACAATAAGAAAAGAGTTTGGAACTACATTAAGCCCGTATGGAACGACTTCTGTGGTGTGGCAACCCCCAGTGCACACGGGAAACTACAAGCAGAGGCATCCGACAATGTCAAAATACTGAACATACCAGTCAGTCTTCACACAAAAGGACAAAAGTTACCTGCCTACCCCACACGAAGATCTTTACCCGCCAATGTCTTATTGCAAAACGTTAACCCGTATAATTCACAAGACCTGAATGATTCCAGCAAAGATGATAAAAGACCTAGCAAAAAAATCTCCATCATAGTCAAGCTATATTAAACAGAAATGCCTCACGACAGGTTCTGTCCCTAATTTGTGGAAAACAGCAAATGTCACGGTTTTCTTCAAAAACAAAGAAGAATTGAAGGTAAGTAACTATTGACCTGTCCCCCTTACTGTAATTGCTATAACACATTTTAGTCATGCATCATTTAGATCACTTAAACATCCTAACACAATGCCAACACGGTTTCTATTGTGGATGAGCTATCTGAATCCTTATAAAGAGGAAAGCAGTACAACATAACAATACTTGATTCTAATTAGGCTTTCGATCGTGTCCCCCATGAGAGACTCCTATGTAAGTTGGGCCACCATGGTATTAGGGGTAATACTTTGAAATGGATGTGAGATTTTCTAACAGATAGATTCCAGAAGCTTATCGTATATTAAATAAAATCAGACATAGAACCAGTTGTTAGCGGAATACCTCGAGATAGTGTTTTGGAGCACATCCTGATCTTGGTGATCATCAATGACCTACCTTCAACTGTAATGCCAAATTTGCTGACGACTGTATAGTTTACCATGGGAAATCACCAAGGATTCCAAGAGCATGCATGTAGAACTGAATCGCCTGGCTCTATGAACTTGGGGTATATCATATCATCCACAAATAAAAGACAGCATCCAAGAGTCTGCAGGAAGAAAATGCTGATTATGCCAAATTACATTCTTAAGGGGCAGCAGCAAACTACTTAGTGCGTAACAAACTAAAGATCTCTCTTGGAAATGCCAGGTAGATAAGGTGGTGAAATAAGGGAACAGCAGCTTTGGTTTTCTGCTCCGCAACCTCCAGATCAGCAACGATGAAGTAAAAGGTGCCATATATTCCTTGCTTTTACGACCTGGCCTTGATTACTACTCAACCTTGTGGAACATACAGAAAAAAGGTCAGATAAATAGGTTAGATGAGAGCCGCTAAATGCATCATTGACAAAGAAATATTTGCAGACCATGTTGGATTATTTTCAAAGGTAATCATTTTAATCCACGCGAACCAAGGCTCAGTTGACCATTTTAAACAAGGTAGCGAAAAAACTAGGTACATCAATACGGCTTCATTTGTGCACTGCACAGTTCTTAATTTTCATGTCTGGAGGCGAGAAAAGTAGAGAGGTGGCGAGGGACTCGCATCTCGACGTCGTTGCAAGGCTCATATTGATTATGTGTTGAAACGTTTTGATATTTTCTTAATTTTTGAAAGTTGTATTGTACTTAATTTTGAGGAAAGGTTCTCTGTACTTTTGACTAGTGCGTAGTGGGATGCAGAGTTTCGGTACCAGTTTGTGCCCTGTGTTACATTATTTGGGACATTTTTAAATAATTATGCGTTGCACCTTGAAGACGGGTTTAGTATGTTTCAATCATTACCACGTTGCTCTGCTGGGCCTTATAGTTTGGTTTATTGACCACATTATATTAATTTATAAGGACTAAGTTTTGTCTCTCAAATCAGGAAGTGTCAGCACTTATTTCTTTGTAGGTGACTGGGTGGGTGGGTTGACAGTTAGCATAACATTTTGGACCCTCATATACTGTTATTAATTTTGAGGCTGGCGTCTTGTGTACTATGGCTGTGTTATACATGATGAACCAAGCGTTGCTGCCTTGTGCGGTGGGCCTGCTGGTCTGGGCTTCCTTATAATCCTAAACATGAACGTGTTTACAAGGATGTCAACGTTATGGAGTCAAACTTGACTTACAAGGAAAAACAGTACGGATATTTTGCCATCGTTGCACACTATGCTTCTGAGCTAAACACAAGAAATAGCCATAATGTGCACAAAACCCTCTTTCTGGTTTGTCATACATGTTCTAAGAGAAATCCCAGACTATGTTGATGGAGGAAATACACCTATACCTTTAATATTGTCCACACACACTTGAATGTCTTTAGGTTTGCAATGGGGAAGTTCGTTCATCTTTTACAGACATCATAGGATTCTGAGAAGCTGTTTACTACGTCAGAAGATATCGAAGTTCACGGATATAATTTTGCTTCTTCTTTTTCATGGGTAATGATCAGTCATGAATTCACACATGATCTTTTCTTTGAAAATCATTGTCATGTAAGTTGATAAACCACTTGTAGCCTCCGCATTTCGTTGCAAGAGATCTTTAACGAGTTTGATCTCCAGAGAAGTCAATGGAAGAGAATAAAGGTCACGCAAATATTTATACAACTTTCTCAATATTTTTCTTTCAGATACTCTTCCAGACATTCTTAAAGACTCATGATCTTGCATTTGTCGCGTTGTGTCTGAATGGAATGGTCTATTTTGATCTCAGTAACAATGTTCTATGCTGAGAACTGTAACTCTTTCAGACACGTCGTAAGCAAAATAGGAGATTACTGTTATTCTAGTTCTGCCCATAAATTACACAATGACTGTAGTTGTGTATTCTTGTTCTGGATCAAAAATATCCTCTTCGTCTGTCTCCACATGTTCTTCGTGTTTCACCATTCCAGTATAATGGTTTAGAATCACTTCTTTCAAACTATCAATTCCAGAGTATTGTAAAGTTTTACATGCAAGATATGTTCGCTGTTTTGGTCAGAGCTGTTGTAAACTGAGAAAGTTCCGCATGAAGTTTGTTCAATTTTACAGGGTAGAAATGTCTTTGGTAAAGAGTGAAATAAATCCACACAAAGTATATCCTCCTGTATAATCGTAGTATGAAATGCCGTGGTTTGTGTTGGTACCTAACTGTCATTTGGCTTCAAATAGTGTCACGTAAGATTTCTAGGCAAAGTTATGTTTAAATGGTCTTTTACACAACTTCTGACTGTTTCGGATGACATATCATGGACATTATGAAGTGTTGGAACTCGAAAGGATTTTTGTATCTCTAGCTACCTTGAAGGCCACACTGCTGATGGTACCAATGAATACCGACGTTTGGGTAGCTTTTCTTCTAAAAACATTATCTTTGATCTTCGATCCGGGTTTTGGAAAAGTCCACACGCTGTATCTATACGTGGCTAATGTTCTGTTTAAAGTTTGACTGGTGTAGTTTTCCACTTTATCTAAACATTTTTAGACGGCTCACGTATTGTAACCACATGCACAAATGCAAACGATCCATCAGTTTTATACTGTGTTCTTATATGTAGTCTGCTTCAGCATTTGCAATCAATGCTAGGTAGTTAAACTTGTCCAGCATTCAGGTTTCCATGCAATGGAAATGTCTAGTTGTGTGTTCTTGGCTTCTTTTCCATTCGTCAAGAGATTTGTCTGGTTCACTTGGTAAGGGTAAGTATCCATGCTGCTGCCGACTAGTTTATTATTCAAATACAAATCCACTTTGTTGAACAATAAATGCATTAAATTGTTGACGTGAGCTACCCAGGCATCCGCACCTGGATTGGTGTTGTCGACTATGAGAACTTTGACTTTCAGATCAATGTAATCATTGGTTTGTTCTGTGATTTCAGATTCGATATGAGACCGAGATAGGCAAAGATGATACAGGGTTACATTCTTCCATTTGGGATTCTTGCATTGTAATCATTGTTAGTGGCATGGCAAACAGACTCAGTTTTGACTTAAACATATGCAAGAATATCGGTGCATCATTTAAGTTAGTAATAAAACACATAGGTTCTATGGTATCTCCTGTTATTCTTTTCGCATTATTTCTCTGACCGCGATTATGAACTTTGGAGGAGTTTCAGCATCTATTTGTGCCTCGTTCATGCTATGGCGTATAGGAGGAAGCCATGCATTGGCGAGAAGTGTGAAGCAAATTTATAATGTGTGACTCGTTGACTCGATCAGAATGGTTTAATCCAATGTGAAGCTTGTTTGTTTGATCAGGATTTTTAACGTAGCTTTAACAATTTTTCAGTCATATCGCTACGATGTCTGCTGTGAGGCAGTTTATAGTGATGTCTAGCACGGAGGCATTATGCCGCAGACATGTAGCATGATGTCCCACCCAGTCACATTATCCTGACACCAGGCCGACCAGTCCTAACACTAACCTCTTAATGCTGAGCGTCAAGCGAGGCAGCTGTTAGTACCATTTTTGTAAGTCTTTGGTATGACTCGGCCGGGGATCGAACCCACAACCTCCCGCTTCCGCGGCGAACGCTCTAACCACTAGGCCACCGGAGCGGTTCCAATGTGAAGCATTAATTTGTGCCCGCTCTCGTGAAGGTTTCTTTTGGACTTTGTTTGTCGCAGAAGGAAGTTTGGAAAATGTTTTAGTTTGTAGCATCTTTTAAAGCCTGCAATCCTCGAGTGATCATGGATTTTAAGATGGATGTATGGGCAGCCGTCGCCGCCAAAATTACATTAATCAAATGATCTAATGATTTAACCTAGCATATGAAATGATAAATCCAGATTCCAAATAATGTGGTGTCACATAAAATGATTTAACGAACACCGAAAGATGCACATAGATTTCAAATGAAGTGGTATTAAATGAAATGATGTAGAGTGAAATGAAATGATTTAACCCATCAAACGGAATGATGAATTCAGATTCCAAATGATATTTTGTGATATCAAATGATATAGCATGAAATGAAATGATTGAGCCCCAACAATGATATAATGAATTCAGATTTCAAATGATGTGGCATTAAATGAAATGATCTGGTATTAAATAAAATGATTTAAAGAACAAAGAGGAATGATGATATATGCTTCCAAATCACATGCTATTTAAAACAAATGATGTAGTCTAAAATGAAATGATTTAACTCGACAAATGAAATCATGAATTTAAATCCCAAATGATCTGGTAATTTAATTAAAATGATTTAAAGAACAAAACGGATTGATGAAATCTGCTTCCAAACGACATATTTTTAAACGAAATTACTTAGTATGAAATGAAGTGATTTAACTAAAAAAATGAAATGATGAATTTAGATTCCAAATGATGTGGTATTAAATTAAATGATTTAAATAACAATAAGGAATGATGAAATCTGCTTCTAAATGACGTAGTATTAAATGAAATTATGTAGTCTAGAATTAAAACAAAAAAATGAAATGGTGTATTCAGATTCCAAATGATCTGGCATTAGTTAAAATGGTCTGAGGAACAAAATGGAATTATCAGCTCATATTCCAAATGATGTGGTATTAAATGAAATGTATGGAAAGTAAACGGTCTGATCAAAATGTAAATGATAATCTCTTTCCATGCTGATATGAAGGGAACAGTCCTGTATGATGGATCTTCCTTCATATATCTAACAGGTAGTATTTATTCCAAAACTATAGTTTTACCATAAGACTGACCCTCACCCGAGCATCTATTTTGTGCAGTATCCAGATTTAATATTGATGTATTGAAATATAATATTGTTCTTGCCTTAACACTTGAGACGTCAAAGTGTTTTTGTGTGTGTGTGTGACCAGTTTGAATTTAATTTTTAATATTTCTTCAAAGTATTTGGATTCTAAGAGATTATTTTTCCTTGGATATACTTGTGCTCTAAACTAATTCTTGGATAAAGAGTTATCGAAAGTACAGAATTACAACACTGGATTCATCAGTCTACTCTATTCTAATGATGTGCTTTACACTACTACAAACGAATTCACTGGCATGTTGTGTGATGGTCTACATCAGTATACTCTATTCTAATGGGTGTGCTTTACACTTGAACCTGTATGGGAAGTTTTTTTTTGTAATTAAGCAGAAGAACAAAATAAATCTACCAAAGTATCATAAATTTAATAAGGAAGGATGACATGAAAAAGAATGAATATATGGGACAGTATTAACAAGACATATGAAGAAAAATACCCTTATGCAGTTGCATGTATGTCTGTTTTACACACACACACACGCGCGCGTGCGCGGATTGCTACACTTGTGAACCTTCTGACTAGGGAGTGCTTTTTTTACCAACATATTTTCTATACACAGTACACTAAATGAATTATTGATTTTCAATGTCTCAACATTGTGGACACGAACCTGTAGTTATGGACACGGTGTTCATAATGCTGTTGTGTGTGTGTTTCTTATTATTGTGGAACCAGTTGTGAACCATGTGTCCACAAATCTGATGAAAAATAGGTGCATTATAATATAAGTATAATAAATGACCATTCATGTCACTGACTTAGCACTATCTTTTGAGGAGAAATAAATCTTTAGGAAGAAGTTAGCTATGCAACGAAGATATACTTCTGTTATGAACCGATTACTTTTATCACAATTACAGGTAGTGTCTTTATGAAGAATAGCACACAATTTGACATGAATGGTAAAGGTCGAGATAGGGGGAGCAAGTGAGTGGAAAAGAAAGAAGAAAAGAGAGAGAGAGTGAGTTTATGGTCAGTGGCACTGTTACTAAAGTACTACTGTATGTATGCAAGACGTATAAATTTTTCATTAAAAGGAAACTCATACACACTTGGTCTCGTCTAATATTGCTTAAATAGAATAATTTATTATTATAATTTTGCACTGTTTGTACCGAATCATTTTGTGTGTACTTCTTGTATACACTGCAATCATGTTGAGTTCATTTTTCCATTCTGTGAAATGATTCACTGGACATGGGGAAATCATAATAAGTAAAAATAAGAGTTTGCAAGTATTTTCAAAATTATACTGAGATTAAACATTTATTAAAATGATGACAGTAGATATTGCGAGAATACCCAATAAGAAGTGAGAGATCGTGGTATTAAATGGCGATGACATGCGCAAACCGCAATGTATGTGAGGTGGGTTCACACAAACTGGCTGCTGCGCGGGAGCGGGCCAAGATACACACTCATGGCGGGAAATGGTTCACAACGCTGGTCTGCTCTTTTGATTTTAAAATCATGTACATGAATCAAAATGATAATTTACAGGTGTGTACCTAGTGGACACCAACATCTAGTGTCCACAATGTAAACTGTGTCGACAACGAAGGTCTGTACTTTGGATCAGTGTCCACAACGTGTTAAATCCCCACCCACCCACACCCACACACACACACACAAGGTTAAAAGTTCATACATTAATCATTGTGATCAAAAGGTGCTCTGAATGACCTGGTCATAATAGTAACAGAGATTGTTCTTGATAAGAAAAAGCTTTAACAAGGTACTATTTTGGTATAACAGCATAAAAGAGAAAGAGATGGTTAGGGTGGGGGTGAGTGTCTGAATATATAAAAACACAGAAATGGACAGAGATATCAACACTGAAGATACCAATATTAATAAATAAATCAAGCTGGCTAAACGTTTCAATACTTTATTTTTCCTCATCATTTCACCCTAGCTTCATCTTTTCTTGTGAAAACCTGAAAAAGAAAGAAACTTATTTTGTGCTGACATCAAACGGGGTGGGTGTAAGAAAGTGTTTATTTATCTATGACCCATCCAATTAAAAACTGAAATTTACGGATTTATTCCAATGTTTTATGCATAGCCACCATCAGAAAAACGACTCACAAGTTCTGCTTTCAAATAATGGAGGCTCAAACAATGAAAAATAAAAAGATTCTGCTGTGGGGTGGAGAGCTGATAACATTGATTTTATAGATTTTCTACATTTACTGTTCTGTTTTCTCATTTCTCTTTCAGCTCTTGACAAGAGCAGTACTGCATTTATATAGTATATGCTCACCCTGAGTTTGATAGCTATGTAGTATATACATTGCATATCCAACTTAGTGAAAAGTATTAACTGTATACATTGCATATCCAACTCTGAAAAGTAATAACTGTAGTCACTGCATATTCAACTCTGAAAAGTAATAATTGTATGCATTGCATATCCAACTCTGAAAAGTAATAACTGTATGCATTGCATATCCAACTCAATGATGAGTAATAAGTGTAAGCATTGCATGTCCAACTCCCCATTTCTGGTTCTCATTCTTCCATATCATTATTACTGAGAGTCCAACGATGGTCTGCTTAGTGGAGATATAAAATTCACATTTTCAAAGTAAAAAGATGACAACTCCATCCAAAAAGGCATTAATAAATGGGTTCACAAGTTATCGAGAAGCAAGTTATCGAGAAGCAAGTTATCGAGCATTTCCTGCAGAAACAGAAAACATGGACCAAATTGTGTTTGAGCGTAAAGGCAAAAACACAACTGACCCTATATATCTATTAGAGTAGACAGTATATACCGTACAAATGCAAAATATACTGTACAAGTGCAAAATATACTGTACAAGTGTAACATATACTGTGTTTAAAGACAGAGCACAATTCATCATAAAACACTGACTTTATTTCAGGCTCAAAAAGTGTACTCCGTTCCTATTCACAAAACTGACCATACTGGACAAGCAGGGTTTGTCGCTGGAGATATACCTTTTATAAAGGGTAATAAGAATAATAATAAGGGTAATAAGAAACACTTAATAGTATAATATATCTATATGGTACATTTCTATTATTTTCTTTAAAAATGTAATGATTTATTTTTATGCTTCATATAAAGTAATTAATCGATTGGAGACATTAAAAAATGAATTAATTTTTACATGGTTATTATTTTATAGATGGTTAAATAGTCTTAACAAATCTACTTAAAAGCCGTTATTTGCTATTAGTTGTTACATGTAAATCAACTCTAAACTTCATACTTGCTTACAGCATCTTCTAATCACTGAGATGTGTTCTGTTCATACCAAACTATATCATATGCCTTTTGTGTGTACTTGTGAGTTGAACCATGTATTCTTAATGATGTTCTAATGCTTAATAATCATCAAATGTGTTTATTCTGTTTCAAAATATAATTTCATTTCATGCAAATCCCGTTAAATTATCCAGCCATTTAATTTACTTTAAACACAAATATATGCAAGTAAATTATTCAAATTAAAAACTACCTAAGCTTCCTTCATGAGAATAAACAAATTCTCATTTTAGAAAATTACCAATGTGGACACATGTGATATATTGCAAGAAACATATGTTTATTAATGAAATCTATCCAGATTCATGATTTTTCATGCTTACATTTGATCACGGATTTTAAGGTCTGGGTTAAGAAAGATCCACAAGCAAGGAAAATTTGCAGAATGCAGCTTCTTCTTGCCTGTTTTGCCAGTTTATTACAAAATCAAAACATTTAACACCGTTAGTTTTTAGCACAGATAAGAAACAAAGACTGTCTAGCATACTATGCCAAGGCAATTAAGATTGATGGATATATCTAACTACAATGTACATGTAAATACTTAAGTGTCACCCTAAAATTTAGCTGCTAACATTAATGATGAAAATTTCCAAAAATCTATTTTGAGCTTATAAATAATATAGTATCCTATGTAGTTATACAAACAAAACAAAATCCATGTCAGACTTAAAAAGTCTGTGCATAGGAAGTAGAATGGGACACATACAAAAATGTTTTCCTGTCAGGTTTTCTTTACATTGCAAGTGTTGCGCTCACCATTCTTCTATAATGATCTAATGTTCTGTTGCTTAAAGGTAAAAAAAACCCAGTCCTTTATTGTTGGAGTCACTGTTATTTACATTGTGTGTGCCAGTTACATTTCCTAACCTTGAATGAAGATGACGAAGACAGTCTAAGAAAGTAGTACTTCAAGAAATACATTTTAACTCTCATTGAATGCTGAGCATCAAACAATGCGCTTACCTTTCTTTTTGCCTCTGCCCTTCTTTATGCCCTGAAAATAGCAATTACGGTACATCATCAGAAACCATCTTCAAATGTTTAATGAAAGCCAAAGTTAAAATTGTGTGTGCATTTCAAAACAGCATATATGATATTATTTTGGAATTTATTTGGTGCATCTATAAGCATACATACATGCATACAGGAGGAGATAACTATTTTTACTTTCACCTGTCCATCTATCCATACAAACATATTCTGTTTAATTTGGACTTTATGACCATAGAAACCAAATAGGATGTGCATAGATTGCATGACTGAATAAATGCATTTAGAGTTGAAATGAATAAACAAACATTTGAAATCAGATACTATTTTGCAAATATTTAGAAAATCACACTGAAATATTCACAGATTTGTTTATCTAGTGAGTTGTAACATCTAGAATCAAACTCAGCAGCTGACACTCCTTACTCTCAGTAAAAAAAGAAAAAACTAACCTGGCAAAATAGGAATGTTTTTCCTAGGAATTCAAGTTAAGTCTATTTCTTCCTTGAACTGCTCAGTGTTGAAACCATGTGTTTTATTTCATAGCAGTAACAAGTTTTTCAAATGTTCTACCATCATAGCCATACTGAAGTAAGAGTTTCAATTAGGACAAACTAGATATCATTAGAAGTCTTTTGGTCAAACCCATGTCAATATGACTATCCATCTAGACATCAGAAGTCTTTTGGTCAAACCCATGTCAATATGACCATTTATCTAGACATCATTAGAAGTCTTCTGGTCAAACCCCATGTCAATATGACCATCTATCTAGTCTTCATTAGAAGTCTTTTAGTCAAACCCCATGTCAATATGACCATCTGTCTAGACATCATTAGAAGTCTTTTGGTCGAACCCCATGTCAATATGACCATCTATCTAGACATCATTATAAGTATTTTGGTCGAACCCCATGTCAATATGACCATCTATCTAGACATCATTAGAAGTATTTTGGTCGAACCCCATGTCAATATGACCATCCATCTAGATATCATTAGAAGTCTTTTGGTCAAACCCCATGTCAATATGACCATCCATCTAGACATCATTAGAAGTATTTTGTTTAAACCTCATGTCAACATGACCATCCATCTAGATATCATTAGAAGTCTTTTGGTCGAACCTCATGTCAATATGACCATCCATCTAGACTTCATTAGAAGTATTTCGGTCGAACCCCATGTCAACATGACCATCCATCTAGATATCATTAGAAGTCTTTTGGTCAAACCTCATGTCAACATGACCATCCATCTAGACATCTTTTGGTCAAACCCCATGTCAATATGACCATCCATCTAGATATCATTAGAAGTATTTTGGTCAAACCCCATGTCAATATGACCATCCATCTAGATATCATTAGAAGTCTTTTGGTCAAACCTCATGTCAATATGACCATCTATCTAGATATCATTAGAAGTCTTTTGGTCAAACCTCATGTCAATATGACCATCTATCTAGATATCATTAGAAGTCTTTTGGTCAAACCCCATGTCAATATGACCATCCATCTAGACATCTTCTGGTCAAACCCCATGTCAATATGACCATCCATCTAGACATCAGAAGTCTTTTGGTCAAAGCCCATGTCAATATGATCATCTATCTAGGAGGAGTAACACAAGAAAACACAAAAAATAGCCATTATGGTGGCATCGTTTAAATTGAAAACCGACTTGATATAGGAGTCTTCTAGTAAAAACTACATCTCAATATGACGATCTCTTCATTAGAAGAAACAATAACATGATTTTCAAGATGGCTGCCATTGTAACTATATTAGATTTAAGATTAGCACGATTTTTTAGGACCAATTAGACATGATAGGAATAGGACCAATTAGACATGATAGGAATGGGATAAAATTAGACATGATAGGAATAGGACCAATTAGACATAGGAATATGACTAATTAGACATGATAGAAATAGTGCCAATTAGATATGATAGGAATAGTACCAATTAGACATGATAGGAATAGGACCAGTTAGATATGATAGTAATAGGACCAATAAGACATGACAGGAATAGGATAAAATTAGACATGATAGGAATAGGACCAATTAAAGATAGGAATTTTATGGCGAAAACCCTAAACTTATATGAATTTCCATTCATGTGGTGGTACTGATAACAATATTTTCAAGCTGGTTGCCATGGTGGACATATCAGGCATCAGACTGACATCATTTTCATTTGAAACGAACTAATCAAAGAAGTATTTTCATGAAGAACCCCTTGTTGATTTGATAATCCATTGAAGATGAGTAGCAATAAAAGATTATCAAGAAGGCCAGTGTTTTGACTATACTGCAAAACTGAGTTGCACTAGTTTCATTTAGGACCAAACAACATCATGAGAAGTCTAACCCTAACCCCAACTTTCCATTCAGCAGAAGTAGATTTATCCACATAGTCTAACCCTAACCCCAACTTTCCATTCAGCAGAATTAGATTTATCCACATAGTCCAAGTTAAATCAGACTGAAAAGTATAATGTCAAAGTGATCTATGTTAACATGCAACAAACCATGCAATATAGTAAATCGTTCATTCTGGTTTTAAACCAATTATTTCATGCATCTAATGCAAACTGCATAGACCCAGTTCTGGTGTTGTATAATGCACCAGCAGATCTGGGTATGTGCAGTTTGTAAGGAGTGATCAGTAGAACCAACTACATAAACCCTGGCCTGCATGTTCAATATACTATGGCAGATTAGGATCTTTATTGTTTGCAGTTTGCCTTGACTTATAAACGAGCATTTATGGTATATAGGAAAATATGTACCTTGGCAACTTTTCTTTTCTTTGCTGATGGCCCCTGTAATAACACAAGAAAACTTGGAAATTATGTACCTGACCTGCTGATGGTCATTTTGCACAATAATGCACAATGACCAGACCTAGACATTGCCAAATGGAAGGTTTGGGATTTATGGATATAAAAGAAGGCTTTCTGATATTACAGTCCATGTATAAAAATGAAAATGGAACTGAAAATTTAAACAAGATTTTCTGCTGTCAGTGACAACTTTTCATTGCATGAGGGGGGCCCCCAAATGGCTAAGTGGTCTAAAGTGCTCATTGTTACGGATCACTACCATCTACTCCTTTCTGCATGGGTTTGAGTCTTGGGCTCAGCCAATGTGGGTACATGAGAAAGCTTCAAGGTATCATCTTCTGGGTTGGTGGTTCTTTCCACGTTTTTTCTGAGTTCTTCTTCAACCATTTATACTGGCCGCCATGTATAACCTAGCATGTGATGAAAAATGGCGTTAAACCCTACAAGAACAACAACAACTCTGCACGACTGGCTGAGGCAGATTCTGTGGTGTTTTAATTTGCTGTTGCTACTGTTGATGATTTAATGCTATTTATCAATAAATGAGTGGCTATACATGGTGGCCAGTATTATTGATGGAGGAAAACCCCCTGAAAGCTAAGAGCTACTGACCCATAGGAAGACACTGCATGCTTTCTCACATACCCACATTGACTGGGCCCAACACTCAAACCCAAACGTGCAGAAGTGAGATGATGGTGATCAGAAAAGGTGGCCACCTGAAGCCCCCGTTTAATATCAAAAGACAATGTTTACTGATTTTAGAGTTAAAATATGATAGCTATCAAGTTTGGGACTAATGAATGTACAAGAAAAACTGAAAATTTGGCTAGGATTTTCCATTGATCTTGACCATGTCTGAGGGGAAAATGGGGAATAAGGTAGTTTAAATATGGCCATGCATCTTACTGATTTTTCAGTCTAAGAATAACAACTAATCATCCCATGTTTGAAAGAAACACCACTAAGAAAATCTTTATTAAAAAAAGCCTTAATTGCTATTAACATTCTTGTTTCTAACATTCTTATGTGTACATTTATGTCTTCCAGTGTAGTTTTGGATTTTTAACGTAGCTTTAACAATATGTCCAGTCACATTATCCTGACATCAGGTCAACCAGCA
This sequence comes from Unio delphinus, assembly GCA_029339505.1. Lineage (NCBI taxonomy): Eukaryota > Metazoa > Mollusca > Bivalvia > Unionida > Unionidae > Unio > Unio delphinus. The sequence continues at coordinate 15,835,228 of JAQISU010001238.1, forward strand.
GTCCTAACACTAACCTCTTAATGCTAAGCATCAAGCGAGGCAGCTGTTAGTACCATTTGCCTAAGTTTTTGGTGTGACTTGGGTGGGCATAGAACCCACAAGCTCCCACTTCTGCGGCGGGTGATCTAACCACTGTGCCACTGGAGCGGTTATTTCCAGTGAAGAACAATGATGATAAATTTCATCACATAACTGCTGTCTTTTATTAATAATCTTCTATTGTAATTATGGCATAACCAAACTTCATAATAATCAACATACACATTACATCTTAAATCATGCAGTGACTCAAGTTAGTATCCCAACAACAGAACGTTTTGCACTATTCAACCTAGCTATATTTACAGATTATGTAGTCTGGTTTCAAGTGTAAAAAGCCATTGTTGTAGTTGTTATTTATATATGAAAAAATTCTCATTTACTTGTTGTTATTTATGAAAAATCACTTTTAGATTCAAGAGAAATAAATTATTGTAATAATCTATTGTCTTCCTAAACTTTCAGACACCAAATTTTTTACTTTTGATCAAAGAACTCTCAATTTTTTGTTTCAAGAAAGTGCTTTGTCTTCTAAATTGAGAATGTCTTCTGACATTTTGCAACAACACATTCCTTCACTGGCAATTTGTAGTTATTACATGAAATACTCAGTATTTACAAAGAAATGAGTATGTCATGTCGCTGTCTGGATTAGTTTGGCATCCTTTCAAATACAATTAGTAATCTACAAGAGATAGGTCAAGACAACTGGGATCATACTAGGATAAAATCCTTCCCGGTCAGTACAAGCTCAATGGTTCATATCTAAATTTAGATATTTTGTTTGGCTGTGCATTTCATTAAGGAAAAGTCATGACAGAAATTGAGTAACTTTAATTTGAGATCTAATCACAATTGTACAATTGTGCAAGCTATGTTCAGTATGCAATTTCAAATGTTGTGTACCGCCACAAACTCAATGATTTCAATCAATGTTCCTTTAATTCTCATGTGTTTAAATGCTGTTTCAAGTTACAGTGAACTTTCAGTTTAAACCTAACATTTTCTGCTCTTTCTTTAAGGTACAGAAATTGTAAATGGGTGTTTTGATGTTTTAAAATTGCATCAGTATTAACACCTCACCATTCTGACTCCAATCCTCATTTTCTTCTCATTTGTTATACACTTGTTTGATTAGGAAAAATTCCATTTATGGGAACAGAATTTTGCATCGATTACTATCACATAATCTTGGCAAAAAATGTACATATCCCACAAGATCAGCTTATTATTTGGAAGTTGTATAAAGTAGTGAATGACATGTACATTACAAAATGGCCTGGTTCACCATAAAACCTTTCCTGTTGATCACCATGCAAAGGAAAGCCAAATCAGGGCCCAGAGAAAAAAATGAAAACAATGTGTTCCAGCTTCAATGGAATACTAGATGGTACTTTTTAGGGTTAATGTTCCTGTTGTTATAGTTACAAATGTTTTTGATGTCATTTGGATTACATGTAAGTTGTTGTTATGGGTTTGACGCCATTTTCCAGCATAAGATAGACTATACATGGTGGACAGTATCAATGGTTGAGGAAGAATGCGGGAAATGCCCAGAAAGAACCACAGACCCACAAGAAGCTACTGGCAAACTTTCCCATGTACCATAATGGTCAAGCCTGGGACTTGAATCCACACGGACATGTGAGATAACAGAGATCCATAATGGTAAGCGCTTTAGGCCACTCTGGGCCCCACTTTGAGTATTTACTGAGATTACATAAAATAAATAAAACAAAGCATGCCATTTTACATCTTTGAAGCAAATAAAAGTAAAATCTATATCCATAAAAAAATGTAAAACAATTTAGTAGTAGCGACTTTAATTTTGATGTACAATATTAAATCATAATATTAATGCTGTCAACATTCTTCAAGGGATGAGATCAAAAACATTTGAAACTGATGTAATCAATGCAGCAAAGAAGCATAGTTTTTTATGTTTATTTTCTTCTGACTGATAGCTTTGCAGATACAGTCTGAGCAGGATGACAGTACAGTACATATGACAGTACAGTATATATGACATAACATGCATACCTGTAAAAAATCCTCTTCATTGTTGAGAGCACTGATATCATCAAAATGAACCAAGCTATTTAGGGAAGACATTGTCCCCAATCTTTTTGCTGCATTCTAAAAATATAGGAAAAATGTGTTAGATTTTTAAGGGATTTCAAAAAGTTTTCTTGCAAGAAAGAAAATGAGGGGTCCCACACACTTCTCAAATAACCGTATCACCTGTCCCTTCTAAACACCCTTTCTGTCAAGATCCATGTGCCTCTTAGCCTTCTTGAACTGCAAAATTAGTATCTTTATAAATTTTACGCCATTTGTTGTGTCTGATAAAATAAACCAATCATGAATAACAGCCATGTCACTTCAAATAAAATTACTTTTTTTCACAAAAATGTAATTAAAGTAAAGAATACATGCTCTGTAATGTGAATACTTTTTATTATCCTGTTAAATTCCACGATCATCAATAACAATGGTACATACCCTACAATACCATTTCGTTTTTAATTTTTCATATTCAAAAAACTCTTTGAGGTATAATGTCCAAAGCACACCCAACCCCCTGCCTTCCGTAAGATACATGTAACGAGTACATGAGTAGAAAAGTGTATATAGTACAGATAGTAATGTTACTGAGTTAATGTAGTCTCTTTTTGGCCTAGATCTGCTGTTTCATATGCTATTTTTTCATATACTTTATTTAACCAACCATTCTCCATACACTAAGCACTCAATTACGCATACAGCTCAAATTACCTGATACTCTAATATACTAACAGCCTGTATTATAATAAGCTAATAGTTATTTTATCCAACTATTCTCCACATTATCTGGCTGCCATCAAAAAAAGCTAATACCTATTTACCTTACTTTCCCAGCACCCTCGACAGACCTCTCCAAGCCCCTCACCCCAATTACATAGTACCCAAAGAAAAGATAATCAACTGAGCAAACTATAAATATGTATCAACAGAAATGCATATATATATATATATATATATATATATATATATATATATATATATATATATATATTCATTCATGATAATAAAACCCACTTATAAATGGTGGTAACTCGTAATCTTGAAATGTTTTACCACATAGATCATATGCATGCTAAATGAAAAATCAACAGGGCAAAAAACCTGAACGTGATTTGTGATTTACTCAATTTGTTTTATAGTAAATGACGGGATTGTATATTTGGCCGAGAAAGACTGGGTGGACTTGGTGAAAAACGCAGACCTACTGGAAGCTACATCATCAAACAAAAAAGTAATAAGATCCTTGTCATAAGAAGGAAGCCTAGAGTAATGTAATACTATGCATTGGGAATACTAATATCCATAATTTGGTTATGATTAACACAATAGTACAACATGAAAAGTAATGCAAATTCACTATTACTTGTAGGCTATCAATTTTCATGGAGTTTATGGTTGCTAAAAATCGAGAATTCACATGCCCAATAAATTCACATTTCCATCATGTGTGGAGATAATAGCGGTTACCATCCCAAATCCATGAATTCAAATTTCTAAGAAATAGTCTTTTCATTGTTTTGTTTTTATAAAAAAATATTAAAACCACAAAAACTTATTCTCTTGAAAAGAAATGACTCTTTGATAATTATTTCATCCAATAGAAATTTCCTTGTTGTTAACCCCTCTCCTCTTATCCCACTTTCATGAATTACTATCATAGTGAAACTAGTTTTGACAAAATGATATACTGCCATTATGACTGTATTCAAATGGTTAGTAAGAAATGATAATAATGTGTCAGCTATCAAAGTGAAAATCTGCTGAAGTATTCATCTTAATGAAAAACATTGACCTCTGAATCACATTACTAATCATTCCACAACTTTGATTAGCCAAAATCAAGCAACATGTCAACCATGGAGGGGTTAGAGTTGGCATGTATTAAAGGAATGTAAAATAATACCATATTCAACTTAATACATACATGCCAACCATTACGCTTTTGGCGTAATCATGACACTTTTTTCACTAAATTATGTGCTACACGTAAACGTATATAGATTACGCTTTTTTCGGTATATCTACCTTAAAAAAAATCAATTATTTGTTTTCTCGTTTTTATTAACATTCCATTAATCCCCCAGACTGTATTTTAGAAAAGACAGCTTTTACGTAACTACAATGTAAGAGTAAGCTTGTCTGTGGACTGGAGTGCACTTTCCTACCAGTATCATGTTCTATTTATAGCAAACCTGGTTCTATGGTTCTACATTCAAACTTTCTATTTATAGCATCTGTATAGCTTAATGAGGAGAGGACAAACTGGTTTTCTAAATTTAATCTTTACGCGCAGATTCTTTGTTCTAATTCATACTTACTGCAGAACCAGTCTAAAGGTATTTGGCGTTAAAAAGAATATTTTATTTTAGTTGATTTATATATTAGAGCAAAAATATCTTCTTAAAAAAATTTCACTGATGGATTAGAAAAAAGCAGCAAAAAAACGAAACAAAAAATAACTAGATTCATCTAAATATGAAGGCACATGTGCAGCATCATGTGACATGTATTTCTGTCCATATTTGGCACTAAAAGTCTTCAGATGGATTCTAGTCAATGTGTGTGTAAAGCTAAAAGTGCTACATATGAAACCTTGAAACAGTAAAGGATGTTAAAAGATAATACGGGCAAATAAATCATTGTTTATTGAAATTTTAGCATGTTATATGTAGATTCTGTTTTTTCTGCCTGGAATCCGCTTTTTGACCATTTGGATTACGTCTTTTCCTCATCAGAGGTTGGCATGAATGTTAATACCCACACATGTCTTAATGTTAATACCCACACATGTCTTAATGTTAATACCCACACATGTCTTAATGTTAATACCCACACATGTCTTGGTAAGCACATCTCCTTCCTTTTAGTCAGAATTTTTGCACATTCTATGCAAATATGTCTCTATCCTGGCATGATGTGATAAGTTGCTTCTAACACCAGTTGCTTCTAACACCAAAATATCATGATTTTCCTTGAATTTACTACCATACATATATGGAATATTAAGAGAATGTCATGATTTTCCTTGAATCTGCTAGCATGCATAGATGGTATATTGAAAACATGTCATGATTTTCCTTGAATTTACTACCATGCATAGATGGTATATTAAAAGCATGTCATGATTTTCCTTGAATTTGCTAACATGCATAGGTGATATATTAAAAGCATGTCATGATTTTCCTTGAATTTACTACCATGCATAGATGGTATATTAAAAGCATGTCATGATTTTCCTTGAATTTACTACCATGCATAGGTGGTATATTAAGAACATGTCATGATTTTCCTTGAATTTACTACCATGCATAGATGGTATATTAAAAGCATGTCATGATTTTCCTTGAATTTACTACCATGCATAGGTGGTATATTAAAAGCATGTCATGATTTTCCTTGAATTTGCTACCATGCATAGATGGTATATTAAAAGCATGTCATGATTTTCCTTGAATTTACTACCATGCATAGATGGTATATTAAGAACATGTCATGATTTTCCTTGAATTTGCTACCATGCATAGATGGTATATTAAAAGCATGTCATGATTTTCCTTGAATTTACTACCATGCATAGATGGTATATTAAAAGCATGTCATGATTTTCCTTGAATTTACTACCATGCATAGATGGTATATTAAAAGCATGTCATGATTTTCCTTGAATTTACTACCATGCATAGATGGTATATTAAGAACATGTCATGATTTTCCTTGAATTTACTACCATCCATAGATGGTATATTAAAAGCATGTCATGATTTTCCTTGAATTTACTACCATGCATAGATGGTATATTAAGAACATGTCATGATTTTCCTTGAATTTACTACCATGCATAGATGGTATATTAAAAGCATGTCATGATTTTCCTTGAATTTACTACCATGCATAGATGGTATATTAAAAGCATGTCATGATTTTCCTTGAATTTGCTAACATGCATAGATGGTATATTAAAAGCATGTCATGATTTTCCTTGAATTTACTACCATGCATAGATGGTATATTAAAAGCATGTCATGATTTTCCTTGAATTTACTACCATGCATAGATGGTATATTAAGAACATGTCATGATTTTCCTTGAATTTACTACCATGCATAGATGGTATATTAAAAGCATGTCATGATTTTCAAAAAAGCTACTTCTTCAAGTATATATACATGTACTGAGACATTGTCATATGTGTACATTATGATAAGTATATATACATGTACTGAGACATTGTCATGTGTACATTATGATAAGTATATATACATGTACTGAGACATTGTCATATGTGTACATTATGATAAGTATATATACATGTACTGAGACATTGTCATGTGTACATTATGATAAGTATATATACATGTACTGAGACATTGTCATATGTGTACATTATGATAAGTATATATACATGTACTGAGACATTGTCATATGTGTACATTATGATAAGTATATATACATGTACTGAGACATTGTCATATGTGTACATTATGATAAGTATATATACATGTACTGAGACATTGTCATGTGTACATTAAGATAAGTATATATACATGTACTGAGACACTGTCATATATGCACATTATAATAAGTATATATGCATGTAATGAGACACTGAGACATTGTTATGTGTACATTATGATAAGTATATATACATGTACTAAGACAATGTCATATATGCACATTATAATAAGTATATATGCATGTAATGAGACACTGAGACATTGTTATGTGTACATTATTATGACCTCTATCTTCATGAAATTTTACCCATGTTATAATTTTTTATGTACAACAAAAAACAAAATAGAATCTGATATGCCAAAAGATCTGGGTTTATGTTCTTTTTACTAATTACTCCTAACAGTTGGATTTAACTTGTACAGTCAATATACACAGTATGTCAAATACATGTAGATTTAACCAAGAAAGGAGAAATTTAAATTATTCAGAGAAGGTTATTACTTAGGGTGACTTAACTATATATCTTACCTTTTCTTTCTTTGAAACAGACATACGGATAAAGTTTTCTTCCTCATATCTGAAACAATAGCAAAAGAACAGAGGTAAATGCACAAATAAACTAAATCCTGTATTACCTATTTCTCACTGAATAAAGTAAGAGATAGACTTGGAATGTAGGGAGTTGAGACTGATAGACAGGTAGTCAGAATATGTTTTAGCCTAAACTACATAGGGACACATACAAATAAAGACATTTTTTATTTATTATTGTCATTTTTTTCATTATTGTTTCACATTTAAAAAATACTACAAATGGTACACCTGAATGTCCAGATGGATAAAAATAAGACTGGTACATGAGTATCTTTTATGGGCATGTTTCAAGATGTTTAGATGGTATGACATTAGTAAGAATATACATTTACATAAAAAGTCTTCATGCAGATTTGTTAATATGGGTTTTCGATTTTGTGAAGCAGATTAATTTGCCTAGTTTAACAAGAAATGTTAACTATATCTCCACCCACCCACCCCTGGAACCCAGTCACTGTCCATATTCTACGATAATCATCAACTCTGGACCCAAAATGCTAAAGGATAGTATAATACAAAATCTTGAATCAATTCCTTTTTACCAGATTAGCAGAGTCAATAACTTTCAATAGCACAATTTCCAACCACTGCATAATATGCTATATCAGAAGTTGTTGGTCTCTGCAACTTATTCATGTTCAACTTTAGTGTAAAAACATTTTAAAATGTTATTTACTTAAACTCAAATAACTATACTAATTTAATTTGTCCAGTTTTAAATCAAGCCATGAGGTCAAAGATCATTCATCAGCTGACATCTATCCAAAAACAAAATACAAGGGCATTTTTCAAGAAATCTGGTTTATAGTACAATTGTTTCTGACATACATGTTAAGATATTTTTTTGTAGTGGCATCCATACTGAAATGCATGGGAACAGATCTTTCAGGCCTTTTAGCTGCATGGGAACAGACCTTTCAGGCCTTATAGCTGCATGGGAACAGACCTTTCAGGCCTTATAGCTGGATGCTTTCTGTGAAATTTGGCCAAATTCTAATGACTGGTTTATGAGAAGTTAGTGATCAACATCATCTACACAAGACTGAAAAACATTTATGCAGGATGCTTAAAATCTAAAGTTTTGTTAAATTCTGTTGAGCTGTTCTTTTAGAAAAGTTTTTTTTAATGGTAATGTAGTCAAATTTTAAGGCAGATTGAGGAATTTTGAACAAATTTACAAGGTTGTTGGCATGCTTTTTGTCAAATTGCATCAAATTCTGTTCAACAGTTATGGTAAAGTTGTTTAAATTTTTGTTTATTTTTTAATAACAGCAACAATGTTTGATATCAGATTAATATCATCATTAACATCATCATTTTGTACAAATAAAAAAAGGTCATGTCAGGCATTTTTTTCAAATGTGGTCAAATTTTGCTCAGTGGTTGTAAAAATAAGTTTTTGCATTTATTTGCAGAATATGTAACACCAGCCATATCTGATATCTGATGGCATCATTTTGATAAATTTTTAATCCCTTCATGCCTGAATGCTTCCTGTCAAATTTAGTCTAATACTATCCAGTGGTTTTTGAAAATAAAACTTCATAAAGGTTTTTCTCTGTTTAATAATGGCAGCCTAAGCTGGTATCATTTACAGATATGTACAGATCTTCATGGTCAAATGGTTTCTGTCAAATCTGGTCAAATTCTGCACAACAGTTTTGGTCAAGATTATTTCTATTACATTTTTTAAACAGCTGTAAATTTTGACAATGCCAATTGGAATTATCATGTATCAGACTTAATGATTTTCATGTCAAGATGCTTTACATCCAATTTGGTCAAATTCTATTCCTTATAAAAATTATTAAAAGTATTTTTTCTTTTTCAGTAATGGCAACCATATTTGATTATTGATCAGCATAATTCATGTAAATAAAAATACTTATCCAGTCACATTAATATTAGAAAGAAACTCCACCATGTCTTGACTACAGCTAGAAAAATTAAACAATTTGTCTTTCCATCGAAATTTCATACACAATGGGAAAGAAACTTTTTTCCAACCCTTTCCCTAAAGCACCTCACTACCACTAGGTGGCTACAGATGTTTATCAGTTTCAACCTCAATGAGGACGCAAGCATTTGTCATAAGGAGGGTTCAAAGCTTGATCCATGCTGATTTTGTTCTTTGCCTGTTTCAATGGGACTGAAGCCAAAGACAAATTATGTTGGTCCTTTAGATTCCAAGAAGCAACTAGCAGTATATGACCTCAAAAGAGTGCCTACACCTCAGAATAGGTTATTGTTGAGGTCAAGCAAGACCTTGAAGACTAAAATGTTGTCTCTGCAGTGATAAAGAGAGCACAATGCATAATGGCATTCCTTGACATTTTTGTTACCACCAACAGCAAATGCTGAAGTGCTGCAAGAGACAAAAAACAACAGCCAAAAGGAAATCAATAGTGAACAATATGCTGGCTTTAAACTCTAACACCTCAAAGATTTTCACTGAGAGGCAGGTCATGGTGAATTTCCTAGCTGAATGTCCACCTAAAAAGAAACTCTATTATCCAAAGGGTGAGGTATCAGGGGCCAAGCAGGTGAGAGGACCCTATAAATCAATGCCAACTCAACCCATTATCTCAATGCCAGGTCAAGAGCCCAAAATGGGGGGGGGGGGGGGGAAGAGAGAGAGAGAGAGAGAGAGAGAGAGAGAGGTCAGCATATTCTGAAATATTGAAACTGAATGCAAAATAATGGCAATACATATTCAATAAAACTTTTAAAAAAATAAAGCATCTCTGAATAATAAAAACCATACAATTTGCAATCTCCCATTTTACCCTTCCCACAACATATAATAGCTGAAAATGACAGTACGGCTAATTGCCACTTTAAGCAAATGCTCAGTAATTCTTGTGACATAGTTGTGACTAATACAACAAACACCTGTGGTGACACATCTGGAAATAATTTACTTAATGCTATTCTTCAATGCACTGTTATATTACCCCTCGACTAGTCATCTTAATTTCTTTACTGGTATCAATCATTCTAGAGTACACACTAAATTGCATAAATATAAGTAGAATGGTTAATTAGCTTTGCTTGTTACAAGGATCTACTGCATTGAAGATTTAATACTGATGGAAAAAGACAATATCTCCAAAACAATTGGAACTGAAAAGATAGAACCTCTAAATATATAGGAAATTCATGTACACATTAAGATTTAATTTGTGTAAGGATTGCTGATAGTTACAAGTGTGAATCGATGGATGAAAAAGGCAAGTAGTGTAGGTCATTTGTATGTGGGTCCAAAATACAGTCAAATATTGACAATCCAGGTCAAATTCAAACTACAGTAAACCATCTGATTATTGTACAAAGCTAGCTATGCGAATTACCAGCTTATTTTCTGAAAATGTATGCACCCGCAAATCTGCATAGTTAAGTAGCAAATTTGTTTCTCTTGTCTCCTTACAATTCACAAAGAGAGGGGTTTTTTTATGTGAAAAATTAGCATTTTAATGGCAATAGGCAAGTTATATATTTCACCATTTAATCAAATACACATATTCACACAACAATGAAGAATACAATTACCTTTCCTTTTCCTTGGTTCTTTTATCCTCTTTAAATCTATGAATATTGGTTGACTCCTGAAAAAAAAAACATTAATAAGCATACATATTTTTTGACATTCAACAGACAACAGACTAATCAAATTTCTTTCCATGATACAGAAAGGAAAGGTACCAAAACCCTGAAAGTGATAACATAAAGTATTCTGCAACTGACAGTAAGAAAATCTATGCAAAACAGTACCTCCAATAATCAAACCATATAAGATAATGATGCATCTGGCAAAATATCTCTTGTAAATATTGTCGACACAAAGTTAATTTTAAAGTAATTTCTCAGAGAATTTGGTTTGGTTTGTTGCTTTAGGGGCACATGTAGGTTATTTAGTGCCAAGACAATCAGAGTCAAGTGCTATGCCTATGTCACATCATGGCAGTTGACCCAGGCTGGTCCAATGGTTGTATTTAAACCTGCACTCTTTCACATCTGGAATACTAAACACAGAACCATTGAAGCTCCTCTCTGAGAATAAATAACCAATCAAATTAACACCAGGAAATCAAATTAACTACTTCTTAAATCCAGATCTCCTGGTAAAACAACAAATTTTTTTCTTTCATATCATAAATCATAATTAATGGGAAGTACACTTTTGAATTATCTCCCTTTTCCACCACTAGGTGTCTACCCATATACTTGATATTGTATAGCTTAAACTCGAGATGTGGAAGGACTTTATGGTAATACAATTGAGCAAGTATTCTCATAGAAGCTTAAATTACCCCAAACAAAGTTTATTTTCTCCAGTAAATACATTCCCTGCTCACATTAACATTTGGAAAATAAGTAATAGGTGGGGAGAAATGCATCCAATTTCTACATGGTTACCATTGTAACAGAATTGTTACCGAGAGGAGGGTGGATTAAATGAACAATACAAACACAATTTGTGAAAGAAAATATAAATTTATGTAATAAATTATAAATGAAAAAAATACAGATGTATTAACACAATAACTCACGCGCTCAACCCACAATTACACTCACAACCATTCACAATACATGAATAAATTAAATAACAATACAAAAGGAATCACAAATGTAAAGGGATCTCTTGGATTATACACAGATCCAAGAATCCTTTACGAAAGTTAAATAAATGCAAGTATGATTCACGAAAAAAATAAACACAAACGACAAACTATCTATCGCACGATGGATTGCGATAACTAGCACGATCATATACTTGTATTCAATCAAGTTGCTAGCTTTTATTGATATCTATGTGATCACTTGAAATATTATTGCGATCTGACATAAACATGCAAATACAACAATGTATTAAATTATATCACAATTTCAATACACCTATGTGTCTCCCCTGTATAACCGCACGATTCAGCAACAGTTGAATCGTCTCCCAGTTTCCCCGAGAACCGAGGGTTGACCAATACTATTATCGGACGTTTCCCTACACGGATCCACCACAGTTATACGTTCAGACAGCATACAACATCTACCCGAACCAACGGTTCCTCACTCCCCTAGATGTTGACCCGGACGTTTTACAACTCTAAGACAGCTCCGACACTCGGACTTCTAGCTTTCCGGATATTTACATGTTACACAGATGTTGACGAACAGACAGTTCGACACACAGACAGATACTTCAATTCCGTTTGCACAAATTAACGGCACAATCACATTCAGATATTTATACAGAGATGTTCCAGAACAAACAATATATGTCCCACAACAAATCAAACGATATCAAAGACGTTTATCAAAAGATGGTATCAGATGTGTTAACAGCTACGGTATCAACGATGTTATTAGCAGCTACGGTATCAACGATGCTATTAGCAGCTACGGTATCAACGATGTTATTAGCAGCTACGGTATCAACGATGTTATTAGCAGCTACGGTACCAGAAACAATGTAACAACTATGTTAGCAGCTACGGTATCAGAGACGGTATCAACGATGTTATTAGATGCGCTATCAGTGATGAACTTCTACGGTATCAACGACGGAATCAGCTGGAATCAGACTGAATCAACGACGGAATCAGCTGGAATCAGACTGAATCAACTATAATAAACAAAACCAGACTAATAATAGTTGTCTCAAAAATAATCTAAGCCATAGATTACGATATTGTATTTAAAGTCTAAAAGTGACTAGTAATTCCAAATATTCCACGTTTAATTGCAATAAAAGCATCATTATACGAAATGATAATCTGAATAAAATTCACAATAAAACGAAATGTAAATTTAACACTCACCCCTTTGGCTGGAGATTTGCAAGACGAGGTTATCTATCCTTCGATTAGATATTTTAGTTCCCGTAAAAAATTATGATAAATAGTTCGCCTTATATACTCTCAATAGGTGAACATAAATCACATCGAGCTTGCCGTACACCACGTAAAACGAGTATTTCGGATTTCATGTAAATTACAAATTGGCACATGCAAATCGTTACACGCCACTTAATCACCCCAGGTAATGCGTGTACGACGTAATAAAAAAAATGGTGAGTTTCGTTTGCAATTCAAGTACAACAAAAATCAGTTCAAATTTTCGCCTAATTCTGTGACAATACCTCCCCCCTAAGAATAAAAATGTACACATTTTTAAAACTAACACAGAATAGAAGAAAAATAACTACTGATGATATCTTACAACATTTACACTGGTTATACTACAAACTGGATTTTATTACTGGGCAAATTCATACAAATTTCCCATCACGCCCTACTCAAGTAGTCTGCGCCTATATTTTCAACTCCCCTTATTGACATTGTCGCTCTGTCTCTTGATGTATAACTTGAGCATGTTTGCATGGAATGTCTTTACATTACCGTCCATGTCAATTTTATAGTCCATGTCACCTTTTACTTCTTTAACTTCGTATGGACCTTTCCACTGGACTAATAACTTATTCGAACTCGTTGGAAGAAGCAATAGCACCTGATCTCCCACAAGAAATTTCCTATTACGCGCTCTGCGGTTGTAATACTTGGCATATCTGCGCCCGGATTTAATCAATTCGTCACGTGCCATCTGGCATGTACTCTCAAGTTTGTTTCTTAGATCTAACACGTACTGGTAAGTCGTTTTTATTTCCTCGTTCGCGACATCACCAGTCCATAGTTCGCGTAGTATCCGCATCGGGCCTCGAACTGTCCTACCGTACAACAGTTCGAAGGGTGAAAACCCTAAACTTTCCTGCGGTACTTCACGGTACGCGAACAGAACAGCGTTTAAATAACGGTCCCAGTCTTGCGGACGTTCCGCGCACATCTTTCTCAGCATGCTTTTCAGGGTACCATTAAACTTCTCTACCAGTCCATTGCACATCGGATGGTATGGGGTAGTGTTTAGCTGTTTGATGGATAACAGCCTACTTATTTCACCCATGAGGTCAGAGGTGAATTGGGCACCACAATCAGTGAGGATTTCCTCTGGCACCCCTACCCTACTGAAGATATCAACTAATGCTTCAGCTACCCTTTCCGTTTCAATAGTTGGTAACGCTACGGCTTCGGGGTATCTGGTTGCGTAATCAACCAGAGTAAGTATGTACCGATTCTTTCTTTCGGTAACCGGGTGTATTGGTCCTACAATATCTACTGCCACTCTTTTAAACGGTGTATCTATTAATGGCATTTGTCCTAAGGGCACCCTTGTGACCCTTCCCTTACAAACGGTTTTCTGACATACGTCGCACGACCTACAGAACCGTGTGACATCGCCATTAACACCGGGCCAGTAGAATTCAGCGACTACCCTGCTAGTGGTCTTAGCCTTACCTAGGTGTCCTGCCATGCTTGACTCATGCGCCACCCTAAGTACTTGAGATCTATATCTCTGGGGTACGACCACTTGCCAATACTTCTTACCCTCCCGAGCGCTAAACTCCCTATGAATTAATCCGTTCTTGCGTACGAATCTAGAGCTACCCCCACGCTTGCAATGTTTAATCGCGCCGGACGTGATTTTCTCAACAATTGTTCTGATGGATTCATCACGTTCTTGCTCTTGTTTGAAATCATCACGGGAAATTCCTGAGATCGATTCAGGGACTATTAATTTATGAAACGCGGTTTTCTCTCGCAGTGTTTGCGCTCGCGTTTCCACTGCCTGGGCCAAAGGTATTTTAAAATCGGCCATGGTTGGAAGACGGGAACCTTCAACATTACCGATCGTCAGATCGTATATAGGATTGTCCATACAAAGGGCATCAACAGTTCCCGTTAAGAAAGGTGTTTTTACTGTGATCCTTGCTACGGGAATGCGACCCATCGTCTGATCAAGTAACATACATGGGGATTCCCACCCGAGCATTTGGTTATCCTGCACGAGACTACGTTTGATCACAACGCCCGTACAACCAGTGTCACGCAATACCACGACTTCTCGACCGTTGACAAACCCTCTCGCGGTTGGTACGCGCGCTTCAGGAAATAAACACGTGCCAAGCGAATGAATACAAGGTTCTACATGTACGTTGTTATCGGATATACCTTTACTTTGTATAGCCACTGCTACCTTATGTATAAGTGCCTTTCTTTTAGGACAGTCTTTTTGAACATGACCCAATGCATTACACAAGAAACACCGCACACGCTGAAAAACTGGATTCCCAACTGACCTTTTTACCTCAGCTGATTTTACAGGCTCCCTAGGCATAGGTCTTACAGACTGGTTTCCAGACTTAAAATCTTTTAAAACCACGTTCTGGGTTCCCCCATGAGCTTCGGCAAATAAATCGGCTTGCTTAGCCATATCTTTTACGTTTGTGAAGACTTTCTCCTTCAGAAATTGATCTAATTCTCGCCCAACTGTATTAAATAATTGATCTCTGAGCAAGAAATCAGTCAACCCTTCAAACGTTTTCACCGCTTTGCCGCATTCAATCCACCGCTCAAAATAGTTCGCAATTCTGACGGTGAACTGACCAAAGGTTTCTCCCTTATCGGGCTTGCTATACCTGAACTTTTTTCGAAAACCTTGTTCAGTGAGCTCGTACCTTTTGAGAAGTGCTTCCTTTAGGACGTCGTACTTAAACACATCGTCCCTAGGAAGTCGCGAGTATACATCCAGTGCTTTACCTTTTAATAAAGCACTCAGATGCAGCGCCCAGTCATTTTGACTCCACTTCTGGTTTTCGGCATACCGCTCAAACCGATGAAGATAACTATCTATGTTATCTTTTTCATCGTCAAAGGGAGGTAATTTGGGGCCCCTTAATTTGCTAAAGGCAGAATCGTGTTCTCTTCCAGATGTCGCTAATTCTACCTTACGCTCATGATCCCGTTGCTTTGATTTTTCATCTAACTCTATTCGCTTTTGCTCCGCTTCCATTTCCCATCCTATCCTATCCTTTTCCGCCTGCTTCTCTAATTCTATCTTTTCCCTCTCAAATGCCCATTTCCTATCTTCGGATTCCCTTTCTAATTCCCGTTTCCTTTCATCAGATTCCCTTTCTAATTCCCGTTTCCTCTCTTCGGCCTCCCCCTTTTCCTTTTCTAATTCCCTATGTAATTCCCTTTTCCTTTCTTCGGCTTCCCTTTCTAATTCCCTTGCTCTTACCCTTTCGTCCCTTTCCCGGGCTTGTTCTTCTTGAATAAATTTCCTTAAGCTTTCACCTTCATATCCAAATTCTTTGCCTAAGGCAACCAAGTCCTTAAGGGATGACATGACAATTGTAATATGAATATAGATATATAACCAAACCAATACTTTAAACACGTTTATACTGGACTCACGGACCTAGGTAAACTAGACAAAAATAAACTCCAACTAGAGTATTATCTTAACAGAAGGTCACGCTCGAATATAAACATTAAATGTATACCTTCACAAAAATGATTGACAGTTCACTTAATCCAACGATCCCACTTCTGACACCATTGTAACAGAATTGTTACCGAGAGGAGGGTGGATTAAATGAACAATACAAACACAATTTGTGAAAGAAAATATAAATTTATGTAATAAATTATAAATGAAAAAAATACAGATGTATTAACACAATAACTCACGCGCTCAACCCACAATTACACTCACAACCATTCACAATACATGAATAAATTAAATAACAATACAAAAGGAATCACAAATGTAAAGGGATCTCTTGGATTATACACAGATCCAAGAATCCTTTACGAAAGTTAAATAAATGCAAGTATGATTCACGAAAAAAATAAACACAAACGACAAACTATCTATCGCACGATGGATTGCGATAACTAGCACGATCATATACTTGTATTCAATCAAGTTGCTAGCTTTTATTGATATCTATGTGATCACTTGAAATATTATTGCGATCTGACATAAACATGCAAATACAACAATGTATTAAATTATATCACAATTTCAATACACCTATGTGTCTCCCCTGTATAACCGCACGATTCAGCAACAGTTGAATCGTCTCCCAGTTTCCCCGAGAACCGAGGGTTGACCAATACTATTATCGGACGTTTCCCTACACGGATCCACCACAGTTATACGTTCAGACAGCATACAACATCTACCCGAACCAACGGTTCCTCACTCCCCTAGATGTTGACCCGGACGTTTTACAACTCTAAGACAGCTCCGACACTCGGACTTCTAGCTTTCCGGATATTTACATGTTACACAGATGTTGACGAACAGACAGTTCGACACACAGACAGATACTTCAATTCCGTTTGCACAAATTAACGGCACAATCACATTCAGATATTTATACAGAGATGTTCCAGAACAAACAATATATGTCCCACAACAAATCAAACGATATCAAAGACGTTTATCAAAAGATGGTATCAGATGTGTTAACAGCTACGGTATCAACGATGTTATTAGCAGCTACGGTATCAACGATGCTATTAGCAGCTACGGTATCAACGATGTTATTAGCAGCTACGGTATCAACGATGTTATTAGCAGCTACGGTACCAGAAACAATGTAACAACTATGTTAGCAGCTACGGTATCAGAGACGGTATCAACGATGTTATTAGATGCGCTATCAGTGATGAACTTCTACGGTATCAACGACGGAATCAGCTGGAATCAGACTGAATCAACGACGGAATCAGCTGGAATCAGACTGAATCAACTATAATAAACAAAACCAGACTAATAATAGTTGTCTCAAAAATAATCTAAGCCATAGATTACGATATTGTATTTAAAGTCTAAAAGTGACTAGTAATTCCAAATATTCCACGTTTAATTGCAATAAAAGCATCATTATACGAAATGATAATCTGAATAAAATTCACAATAAAACGAAATGTAAATTTAACACTCACCCCTTTGGCTGGAGATTTGCAAGACGAGGTTATCTATCCTTCGATTAGATATTTTAGTTCCCGTAAAAAAATTATGATAAATAGTTCGCCTTATATACTCTCAATAGGTGAACATAAATCACATCGAGCTTGCCGTACACCACGTAAAACGAGTATTTCGGATTTCATGTAAATTACAAATTGGCACATGCAAATCGTTACACGCCACTTAATCACCCCAGGTAATGCGTGTACGACGTAATCAAAAAAATGGTGAGTTTCGTTTGCAATTCAAGTACAACAAAAATCAGTTCAAATTTTCGCCTAATTCTGTGACAACCATTATAGCTTCCATCCCCATTTGAAGGATTAGCTTACATCCCTAATGTGAAGGCAACATAACTGATGCAGGCATAATATATATGATATCAACATTGTTACCAACCAGGTTTAGTAATTTTCTGGGCCGCATTCATGCCAAGGAAAAAATGTAAAAGTAACTTTCCCATGGACACATTGGAACAGCTTACTTGGGCTGTCCTGGGTAGGTTGTTGTTATGAAGGGTTTATTCATTATTCTGCAGATGATAATTGATACATGGCAGCCAGTATTAATGGTGGAGGAGGAACTCGGGGGGAAAATGAATAGAAAGAACCACCAACCCAAAAGAAGCTACTGGCAAGCTTTCTCACATACCCACATTGGCTGATTTTGAGACTCGAACACATGCACAGGTGAGATGGCAGTGATCTGTAACATATATCGCTTTAGACCACTCTGCCACTTGAGGCCCCTCCTGGGTAGGTAGAGAACCCTTGAGCCTTGAATTATGAGTCTAATGTTCTATTAACTAAGCTAACCCAATATAACATTGAAAAAGGAAGTGAACAATTGTTGCATAGAGTCTGGCCCCTTCTTGCTGGGATGTGTCTGTTGTCTGACATCATTCCACAAAGTTTACAAAATGAAAGATATTAATAACAGCTTTCATTGCAAAAAGGTTAATAAGAAGGGCTTTCTATTTCTGTCCCAGATGCCGCTGACATGATTCCAAATGGGGAACAGGTTAGTAATTGACATCTGGACATCTCCAGCTGGGGTTTCCAAAGAGTAATTCATGAACTTTTTTGTCTCGACTCTGACTGAGAAACCTTTTTATGTCAGTCAAGATCAGAGTTCAATGAGAGAGAGAGAGAGAGACAGACAGACAGAACATTATTAACCTTGGGAACACTATATGACCTAAAACAACTAGAAAACAAAACTTTTTGACTAAAACACCATGACTGATGGAACAGTGATACTGAGTCTCCAATGTGTCAACCTGGACAAAATTATTGTTTTTTGCCATCCTGACCCCTATTTACCCATGTCTACAGTAGGGTTTCATAATTAGCAATGTGTTTTGTCACCTTGATTTCTTCTGGAGCATCAGTGTATTCTGCTCGGATTTCCCTCATCATAGTGCTATTAAGAGCCCTCTGTCGGGCATGCAGTAACTTCCTTTGTTCTCTCTCTGCAACGGTCTCATCCCCGTCTGAAATAAACCCAGACCTATTAAGTTTTTGAGAGATGTTTGCTCAATAAAATAAACATCTGTCATGCAACTCAAAATGGCAAGATTATCAAATTATTTCATCCAAGACAAATATTGTTACCTCAAAGTTTTGAAGAGATATGAACTCTGAGAGAACATGCCATGATGTTATTGTGATCTCTGTTTCTATTGAATATTAGGTAATAATGTCAACTTAAATGATTGAATAAATCAAGCTGTAAAAGAAAAAGTCAACAAAAAGTATTTTATTAGCAATTTATGACCTGCTATAGTCCTTCTGTCCAAAATTTCTGTAAATGATCCCTTTCAGCTTTCTGTGACAAATTTAATTTAGTCATGTCTGCTTTCTGGCTCAAATTTCTGAACCTAGTTCAATAATTGTGTCACCCTGAAAATTTTTAAATCAATTTTGTTCTCAGATTTATTTAATGATCTTTAACTTGTGCAAATATGATGAATTTTGATCCATTAATTGATCCATTAAATTATGGATAATGTGGCAAAGTACTTTACCCCATACATTTCTGTGTAATGGGATATGGTATATATTCATATTCCAACTGTAAACAACACAGACCCTGATCTGCCTGCAAATTACATGACTAAATATGTTGTTTGTTTCACTGATTACTCCTAACAAACTGCACAGACCCAGATCTGCTGGTACATTATATAACAGCAGATATGGGTCTATACACTATGATGTTGGACCTAACTTAAACAAAAAGTAAAAACAGCCAACTAAAGACGTAAAAGAAAGTGCATACCAACCAGGTTTTGGATTCCTTGAACCATTGGCTATGTAACAATATAATTATCTCCAAAAATGATACTATCTAACACTTCAATGGCAGTCACCCTTAAATATATTACAACAGAATTTAACATTTTTCATCAGAGATGAGAAAAACTGTCACATTTTACTTAATATAGCTTTTGGTACAGGATATTAGGGGAGAAGATATGCAAGATAGAAACAAGAAATGGACAGAGAAGTCAGAGAGAGATAAGTGATATTTCTGCAAATTTTGATGCTTCAATTTTTAGAAAACATAATGGTCATTATGAAAACATGGCATTGATGTCATATTTTATATAATATCAATAATGCTTTGAAGGCACTCACTGATAAATGAATAATAATGATGCCAGATCTCGTTTTTACATGCACATAGTGTATAGCCAAGTCTCAATTTCACTTTTTGTAAAAAAAAAAATTTCTTAACTTTACCTTTAAATCAAGGAAATGAAAAACTTCAACACAAGCCGTAAACTGTTGACAATATGACCATCACCAGAAAGGTGACGACTTCCAAAATTACTAGAACTTGAATAATATATATATATATATATATATATATATATATATATATATATATATTATTTTGCTATGCATTTGTTGAGTCTAGTAATAATAACTATCTGTTACACATTATTATCATATAAGCCATCATTATTCTGTATGCATGAGTAGTGCACATATGTGTTGCATGGGATATCATGCCACATTGTCTTATGACAATGCTGCTGATGGAGTTCCTAATAAAATATAGCACTTACAATGAAATTGAAAACAATATTTCTGGAAAAAAATCCAAAAATTATTTTAACAAATATCATCAACACTTCTGATTTTTCATAAATATTTCAAAGTTTTGAAATCAGACATGTCTGAGATCAAGTCATAATGTTACATATTACAAACACCAGGCAGAACTCTGATTAACAATGCAAATGTAAATACTCTTAAATTCATTTCTTTAAAATATTTTCCAGCTTATTTGAACAAGAGGCTCAAGTGGACCAGACATTACTCACCTGGTTTACATGTCTGGACAGCTAAACATTTTCCTAAGCAGGCCTGTGTAGTATTATAAATATTAAAAAAAATTATGATAAATATCTAACAAACATTTGCATGATGCTGATAATAACTTTTTTTTATTATAACCTAATAAAAAAAACTTTCTACAGACAGACATTTTGCTTATGTATGTTCTAAGGTTCAAAATCACAGGCAGAAGAATCTTGTGTGTGTGTGTGATTATATAAAGCCAAATCTGACAGATACTGAATGAGACAAATAGCCTCTAAATCTATAGAACAAGCTCAGCCAATCAGCTGCAAGGTACCTCAATAATATGTACACATTTCATTTATTACCATACCTGTCAATGATAAAGATTTTTTAAAGTTTTTTTTTTTTACGAAGGTGGAGCAAATTCCATGTTCTATTAGGTCTCCAGACCAGGAGCAAGTTTAGTCAATGACCTTATTACTGTGTTAACAAAGGACTGGTGACATACAAAGGACAACATGTTAGAGACGCAGGACCATAAAATAACCTCATTTGACCTTGCACAATGGTGAGCTAAATAAGAATGAACAGAGAAAGAAAACACAAGTTATTTGATGGAAGTAAGAACCAGCAGATGTATATACGCTTACCATAGTGAACAGCAGCTAGTTTGGGAGGTATATATAACTTGGGTTTACTGCCTTTGTCCTCTTCATCCTCCTCTTCATCTTCTGACATTTCTGTATCCAGCTGTAATTACACAGAAAATGAATCTTAATCCACTTCAGCAGCGCAATCAAAATGGCTAACCAGACTTTTAGGGTGCCTCTAAATTGATGTTAGGTTCTAAAAGAGGTACACAGCTTGCTTCGACAAATCAATTTTGAATTTTAAATTTGAAAATTTCAACTTTTTATCAGCACTTGAGGAACATGGGCTACTTTTGAAAGTTCTATTATCAATACACTTTGATTTAAAATATTGTTTTCAGTTACAACTGCAATGAAGTGAAATGGTAAAATTCCAGTCTTATGACGGCCATTATGATATTAATTATTAAATACTCTTTAAACAACAGTATCAAAGAAAAAAGGAATTTTAAAAGGTTAGAGGTTATACCTCTGATCAGTTGATCCCAGTATACAATACAGTTGTTTTTCCACATTTTACCAATTGTAATACTGTTGGGACAAAACTGAACAATTTCTCTTAAATGCACAGACTAAACAGTTTATAGAAAAGAGTATTCAAGCTGATTTTAAATGTCAAAGATATCAGAACAAAAATATATAATCTCTTTACAACAATTAGATGGATGCCAATTAGGAATTATTGTTTTTAAAAAAAAAACGCCTACTTTCAAGGCTTTAAATAATTTAGCACCTGAATATTTTAAAGTAAAGTTTGTAAGAAACATTAGCACCAATGTACTGTCAAGTGACAACGATAATTGATATATCCCAAATGTTCTGACAGAGTATTTTAAGAAATATTTTGCTTATGCATGTAAAGGAACAATTTGCAGCATGATATTAAAAAATCAAAATATTTCAGCTTTAAAGAATTTGTACCCCTATATATATTTTCATAAGCCATAACATCCGTATGTGGTAGCTGTGATAACAGCTCGATAACGTTGTACAATTTTCATTAAATTATGTTATATTCATTATTGTATGCAGCAGATGCTAACCGTTTAGAATTTTCTAACACTTACATGTATATTATCTTCCGGCCTATAAGTCAATACTTTTTGACTTGAAAGTCAGGTCTTAGTCTTATACTCTGAATCGACTTAAATATGGATTGTGTCATTAAAAGATTATATAAGTTACATTCGTAACTACAGGTAATAAAATGAACTACAACATGGATGTGCTTTCAACTATAATAAAACAAGCATGGACTGTTTATTCAGCTGTGTCAATTGATAACAGAATATGGCAGTGATTTGTTCAGAAGTAAAATCACAAGCATGTTAGCATCGGTAATACAATTTCATGATTGCCAGTAATATAGAATATACAAGTGTAAAATAAAAGCCAAGTTATTGACCTGGCCTCGTCTTATACTTCGAATAAACTTATATATGGATGAAGGATGGAAAATTTACAAAATTGGTGAATTTGACTTATACTCCGAATCGACTTATAGGCTGAAAGATACAGAAGGTCATCTTGGATTTATAAAGGTCATTATTATGATCATAATTTTTAATATTTTTTTAAATTAAGCCTGTAAAATAAGAAATATTAACCATTTATTGTATGGGCATGGTTAAAAAATGACATGTATGCAATCAACTAGTTTAATTATTCAAGCAAAAATGATTAAAACAAAATTAAACACAAGTCAGTGAAGCTTTTGAGATGGGGAGGGGGTAGTACTAATAAGATGCATCCTGTCAGCAAGTTTCATATTTCCATGAATAACAAAATATATACAGTGAGCCCAAAGAATCTGGCTATTAGCTAACTACAATTTTTTTTTTACGTAAGCCAGTAAAATGTGAAATATGTGTCACGCTGGCCTTTTTCTTCTGGCACTAACAGAGATGCATATAATCATCCACTTCAATGATTCTAGCATAAACAGAACTTAAAACACAAAACTGAACCAAAGTTAAAGAAGCATAAAATACAGACACAGTGACCTGCTTTTCTGATGAGGAAACAGTACTTAAGATTCATTCTCTCGCAAAGTTCATTATTCTATGTGTAATAGTACGCATACAGTGTGCAAGAAACCTTAGCTAAATGCAAAACTTAACTGAGAATGTACAGCTAATATAAATTTACAAAGTTAGCCCCTTTCATTGAATGTAGCCATTATGAAACCCACTCCAAAATGAGGCCCAGGACTTAGATCCAGTATGTTTTCATCTATGCAGACACAGACACTTACACCAATCACTATACAATGTCTATCCTTCAATTCATATAGGAGATATAAAATTAAGCATATGTTTTGGGGGGTAAGCTATTTCAGAAATGCTTGGCATGTCACAGTTGCCAAAATGACCATTTTACTTGTGCAAATATCAACAGAAAATTTCAACGAAGAACATTTGTGAATTACCTTACTAACATTAGTAAATTACCTTTCTAACATTAGTAAATTACCTTTCTCACACTAGTAAATTACCTTTCTAACATTAGTAAATAACCTTACTAACATTAGTAAATTACCTTACTAACATTAGTAAATTACCTTACTAACATTAGTAAATTACCTTTCTAACATTAGTAAATTACCTTACTAACATTCGTGAATTACCTTACTAACCTTAGTGAATTGCCTTTCTAACATTAGTAAATTACCTTACTAACATTAGTAAATTACCTTTCTAACATTAGTAAATTACCTTACTGACATTCGTGAATTACCTTACTAACCTTAGTGAATTACCTTTCTAACATTAGTGAATTACCTTTCTAACCTTAGTGAATTACCTTTCTAACATTCGTGAATTACCTTTCTAACCTTAGTGAATTACCTTTCTAACCTTAGTGAATTACCTTTCTAACATTAGTGAATTACCTTTCTAACATTAGTAAATTACCTTTCTAACCTTAGTGAATTACCTTTCTAACATTAGTGAATTACCTTTCTAACCTTAGTGAATTACCTTTCTAACATTAGTAAATTACCTTACTAACCTTAGTGAATTACCTTTCTAACCTTAGTGAATTACCTTTCTAACATTAGTAAATTACCTTTCTAACCTTAGTGAATTACCTTTCTAACATTAGTAAATTACCTTTCTAACCTTAGTGAATTACCTTTCTAACCTTAGTGAATTACCTTTCTAACATTAGTAAATTACCTTTCTAACATTAGTAAATTACCTTACTAACATTAGTGAATGACCTTTTATACTAACATTAATGAATTACCTTACTAACAAGATTGCCTGGATTTGCTCGAAATCTTAGAGGATCAGAGGAATCTGAAATAAAGATGCATTCCAAATGAACTCAATGATTTCTCCTGATAAGATTGAATTACAAGGAAAAATTTTTAAAAAATGTGTGTGTATATGTGATTTAGATTTTTAACATAGCTTTAATACTTTTTAAGTCGTTTGTCTACAATGTCTGCAGTGTGGCAGTTTACAGTGGTCTAGCACTGGGGCATTATGTGCAGACATGTAGCATGATGTCCACCCAGTCACATTATTATGACACCAGGCCGACCAGTCCTAACACTAACCTCTTAATACTTAGTGCCTAGCATGGCTGATAGTACTAATTTTGTAAGTCGTTGGTATGCCTAGCGCTTTTGTAGGTCTTTGGTATGCCTAGCATTTTTGTAGGTCTTTGGTATGCCTAGCATTTTTGTTGGTCTTTGGTATGCCAAGCGTTTTTGTTGGTCTTTGGTATGCCTAGGGTTTTTGTAAGTCTTTCATATGGCTAACATTTTTGTAAGTCTTTCGTATGATTTAGCCAGGTAAAAAATTTGTTCAACTGATTGCTGTAACTTTCAGAACCAGAATTGTGTTATTGAAGCACAAATCCACCCCCTTTACACGATGCCTGAAAACCAAGATAAGCACAAGCTTGTTTGGATGAACCAATAAATGACAGGTCAGTCTTGAAAACTTAATAGCCTTCAACAGTAAATGGCAAATTTTGAGATATTGATTATTCTACAAACACATGCTGAAGTGAAAATTGCAAAAAGTTATTCTCATTTTCTTACAAATTTAAACAACATTTGTATCATTACCATGTTATACATTATGGAAATTAATTTTGAGGATGTACTTTGACTCAAGTGCACTGCTGGGGCAACAATCTTAGTAAATTTAATTGAAATCCAATAGTAACAATGAAAGTTGTGTGTAAAGAAAAATGGGTGGATCTAGCAATCAGGTCTACTAAATAAATGATTACAAAGAAATAGAATGTTGGTAACTAAACTCAGAATCCCATCAAGCTACAAACAGAGTTCTCACTAGGATTTTAAAACTAGGAGTCCAGGACTCCTAATTTGCTAAAAATAGGAGTCCCACCTGCAAAAGTTGCAGTCCCACCAGAAAAAGTTGCAATCCCACCAGCAAAAGTTGCAATGCCCAGAAACATTCTGAAGCGACTAAATGGCCATTAAAATGCCTGGAATAAACAAATACAAAACTTTTATCAGTTTTACATGTATTTATTTGCAATTATTTATTATTCTTTAAAACAGTATGTATTAAAATCTATATCATGTACAAATATATTCTTAACTACAATATAGTTCACTTTCGTCTATGTCGCGTTTCGCAAAATTTTCTGATGCTTGGCTTTGTCGCATCCGAACTATCAGTTCTAGAAACTTTAGCACAGTTCTGAATCTCATTTAAATCTTCATCATTTTTTCGTTTAACCCCAAAATACTTGTCTAGATTTGCAAATGGCTTTTTGTTCAAGTCTCGATGTGTCTTGGTTTCGAGTTCGCATGCAATATTTATACAGCTACAATCGGAAATTAAATCAATTACAGGATCACGGGGCTTCGCTGATGTAGCAAACTGCGATTCTGTTTTCCGTTTTGGTGACAAAATATACCATCTGGTGATATTTGTGGCGACACCAATTTTGGCTGATAAAAACCGTATGTACAGTCTTGCGTTTGGAGTAGAGAAAATCAAAGGCACCATGACAGGAAACAATTTACTGGAATATATTGTTAAAATAACAAGTCCTTGTCTCATACTGACAAACCACCCTAACAGTGCACTGTTATATCATAATCCGCTAAAGATGATATCTGGCCTTATTACTTTATGCAACTGACTAGTTAAATTCCGAATCCGCAGAAGGCGGAAACGTAAAATGAGTACAGTCAAGCAGATGACACCAATTTAAAAACAAATACCAGATGGAAGAAGAAAAAATACGTTTGCTGACACTTCAAAGAGAACTGATTACCTTTGAAGCACTGATATATACTAAACAAATAAAACAAATCTGTTTCAATGTTCTACGATTATCTGAAGTTGCCGCAGCAATAACAAACAGGTATTTGTTTGACCCTTCAACTGGAGCCTTTAGCGGCGCCATCATCAAAGTAAGCCGACTACATTTGCTAAAAAAAAGTCAGCAAAAAACACCTTAAATAAAAGCATTGCCTCATTTTTCAGTGATTAGAACATATTTATTGTGTCGCAAAACTTTCCTGTTTGCAAATTAAGAAAAAAAAAAACAAAAACAAAAAAAAAAAAAAACGTGCGTACGGAGGACTCGTGCATGGGCGATTTTCTGCGTCCCGGACCAAAAGTTTGCGTCCAAATACGCGTAATTAAGCGTTTCCGAGATCTCTGTACAAACCATTTTGATTAAAATCTGATCAGGAGATTTTGTGGCTTGACATTTTCCCAACAAATATTTGCAAAGAAAACTTACTTGTAACCATTCTGAGGTAATCCTGACCTAAATAATCAGGAATACTGTCTGAATGAACTTAAATAAAGATGATTGGCTGATTACCAGAACTTAACTGAAGATGATTGGCTGATTACCACAACTTAACTGAAGATGATTGGCTGATTACCAGAACTTAATTCATTCAGTACTAATCCCAACATGTTTAACTTTTAACATTGAGAAAATATAACTCACAAGGAATTATTAAATGAAAGGCAAATTTGAAACTTTCTCAACCAAACTGACAAGACTTAAATAATAATGCTGGTTAAAACAGCAACTTCAATAAAGATAGCAGTAAATCAGTTATTTTATTTAATGTAAGTTGCATAACTTCCAAAAGTCCTGTATAAGCACCTGCCTTTAAGAGTCTTATTCAACACCTGATTCAACAAATGGACATATACTAACTGGGGGCAATCAATTAATCATTCCTTGAAAAGTTTTCCAGATGTGGGCAAAGCCTTTTAGTTAGCATATTATTATTAGGTACTGTAAAAAAAACAACAACAAGTAATTTGATCAAAATATGGTATGCCCTGGGAACCCAAGGGGGTAAAAGGAAATCCCTGAGGATCGAAGCAAGGACAAGACCATATTTAATATCCTCTGATTTTTGCCGAAATTCGCTGGGTTCAAATAACATAAAGGAAGTATGAGTTCCAAAATAAAATTTCTAGTACTAATTCTTTATACATATACCTGGAGCTCCAGCTGCAGCCTTCATGACTTTGTCTATTTGATACTTCAGTTTCTGATCAATTGGTCGCATCTTCTCAAGAACCTGCATCATTAATATAACACGATTTAATTATAAGCATATAAGTAGAAAAAAAATTTAAATTCAGGTCCAGGGGGATATCTTAAGTAACTGTTAGCTTAATGATTGTTGTAACTAGTGTCTGTGAAGAGAGTTTGCACAAGCAGGCATGACAGGAACTCCTAGCACAGCATATGCTGTAGAAACTTTATATTCAGTGCACACACAGACACATGCATTCGTGCACACACACATTCAACCAGAGTTACATCTGCATAAGACATGCTGTATGTGACTTTCCAACATCATCTTAATGTTCATATCAGTGCTCATGCTCACAGATAAATAATTTATAAAGTCTATG
This sequence comes from Unio delphinus, assembly GCA_029339505.1. NCBI lineage: Eukaryota > Metazoa > Mollusca > Bivalvia > Unionida > Unionidae > Unio > Unio delphinus. The sequence goes on from JAQISU010001238.1 coordinate 15,864,097, forward strand.
TACAAGACAAAATAATGTAAGATCCTCAGATTTGTTTTGGTCACATAATGTTTACAATTAGTAGAGTTAAGAGGTCTCAGGGTTTTCTGTCATTTTTCTGCACTGTAAAGAAGCACACCAAATGAATTAGTCTAACTAGGTAAGAATTAAAATTAACTTGGAAAATAACTTTTACAACTGCAGAAAGAGTTATCTCTTGCAAGATTTAAAGCTAAAAATATGCTAATGAATCATGCATGTCACAAAAATGATTTAAGACTGATTGTATAACAACATAATGAGATATATGTATGCAGCTAATCCTACTGTATTTCATGTAATTTTAGAAGCCATTGTCCATACAGATGTTATAAAAACAAGTGATCATAAGCATTACTTGTTATTATAACTTGGCCATAAAGATAATTAAATCGGTTTATCATAGAACAGATTTTCAATAAAATGTTAATTATATCCAGGTTAAAACAGTGAAAGCACTTACAAGATAGTATATTTATATATACAAATCGATTTAACAGTGTCCTTGACTTTCAAATTTATGATAGAAAATGATAATGTTTTTGTACTTTATGTTTCTATGACTATAATGAAGCAATAAGATTAGTTGACCAATGGTCTGTGGTTTTCACTGTAGCGTGTACTCAGATGTAAGTTTTGATAAGGAACATCAAAGGGCTTCCAAACTCATTTTAAAATGCATTGGTGTTTTGTTAGTGAAGTACTTAACAAGGAGAACTAATTAACAATAATGCTAAAAAGTATGGTCTGTTAAGTCCATTTGTTAATAAACACCAGTAATAATTGTAATGACAATAAGAGAGCTTATGCATCAATCACTGTATTTTCTCACCAACAAAAAATATTAATTTTTGTAAACACAAAATGGCAATATGGTATTTTTGAGTTTTTTTTTGTAAACAAAAATCTTCTAAGCAGAGATTTTATATCCGTTAATTTAATGGACTTTTCTAACAATACAAAGTGATATGTACGAAAAATTAAAGGGTATGAAAAAGTAAATGAAATACGGTATTATGTCTGACCCAAATGAGTGCTGTTAAACAAGAAATAAATTTAAATCACATGACTCAAGATTGCATCCTATGATGGCTATATAGACAGCCAGAGAGAAAGAGAGAAATTACCGTTCTAATCTCCACAAGTCTTTCTATTGAAGCATCACCTTGAATTGACTTGCCCCCAGTTTTCTTTACCATGATGTAGGACAAGTTCATTAGATAACTCAGTAACAGTTGATATTTCACTTCAAGAAAACTAATGCCCTAAAAATACAAAAATCAAGGATAATAAGTGTTACGCATGGGACTGATTGACTAATGCCCTGAAAATCCAAGAATAAAGGATAATAAGTGTTACATATGGGACTGATTAACTAATGCCCTGAAAATCCAAGAATAAAGGATAATAAGTGTTACACATGGGACTGATTAACTAATGCCCTGAAAATCCAAGAATAAAGGATAATAAGTGTTATGCATGAGACTGATTAATGCCCTGAAAATCCAAGAATAAAGGATAATAAGTGTTATGCATGAGAGTGATTAATGCCCTGAAAATCCAAGAATAAAGGATAATAAGTCTTACACATGGGACTGATTAACTAATGCCCTGAAAATCCAAGAATAAAGGATAATAAGTGTTATGCATGAGAGTGATTAATGCCCTGAAAATCCAAGAATAAAGGATAATAAGTGTTATGCATGAGAGTGATTAATGCCCTGAAAATCCAAGAATAAAGGATAATAAGTGTTACATAAGGGACTGATTAACTAATGCCCTGAAAATCCAAGAATAAAGGATAATAAGTCTTACACATGGGACTGATTAACTAATGCCCTGAAAATCCAAGAATAAAGGATAATAAGTGTTATGCATGAGACTGATTAATGCCCTGAAAATCCAAGAATAAAGGATAATAAGTGTTACATATGGGACTGATTAACTAATGCCCTGAAAATCCAAGAATAAAGGATAATAAGTGTTACACATGGGACTGATTAACTAATGCCCTGAAAATCCAAGAATAAAGGATAATAAGTGTTACATATGGGACTGATTAACTAATGCCCTGAAAATCCAAGAATAAAGGATAATAAGTGTTATGCATGAGAGTGATTAATGCTCTGAAAATCCAAGAATAAAGGATAATAAGTGTTACATATGGGACTGATTAACTAATGCCCTGAAAATCCAAGAATAAAGGATAATAAGTCTTACACATGGGACTGATTAACTAATGCCCTGAAAATCCAAGAATAAAGGATAATAAGTGTTACACATGGGACTGATTAACTAATGCCCTGAAAATCCAAGAATAAAGGATAATAAGTGTTATGCATGAGACTGATTAATGCCCTGAAAATCCAAGAATAAAGGATAATAAGTGTTACATATGGGACTGATTAACTAATGCCCTGAAAATCCAAGAATAAAGGATAATAAGTCTTACACATGGGACTGATTAACTAATGCCCTGAAAATCCAAGAATAAAGGATAATAAGTCTTACACATGGGACTGATTAACTAATGCCCTGAAAATCCAAGAATAAAGGATAATAAGTGTTATGCATGAGACTGATTAATGCCCTGAAAATCCAAGAATAAAGGATAATAAGTGTTACATATGGGACTGATTAACTAATGCCCTGAAAATCCAATTGCCAAAGACAATTTACACCAGTGGCTGATTGGAGCAATGCAGTCACCCTCATGAATGAAATATAGCTTGAGCATGTCAGGGAAGTGATAAATTGGCTTTGAATTGCCACAAAAAAGCACTTCATCACTTGAACACTTCGATACAGAATTGCCAAGAGATTTCAAAACTGAGTCATTTGACCAGTGACACCAAAATGATAAGTCATTTTCATAGATGGGATTGTTGAGAAGAATGGAGAATATCTATCAGCATATGAATGTGACTTGCTCATAAATATCAAACTACAGTTGTCCAAATTGCTGACTGCTTTCCAAAAATCCCCTAAGCCAAGTTCATCACACTGAGAAATTTTCAGAGTGGGAAATTCACCAATTTAATATTTCTTATCCCGTGGGTTTTTGTTGATATTTTGACTGAACTAAAACAGGTATCAACTTCACTTAAATATTCCACTATAAAGCTAGAAAAAGATGCATGTTTCTAATTGGATGTCCAATTTTCACTGTCGACCCTTGCACTTTCTCGACCCATGGTTTAAAAAAAACAAAGAACTGCCTAACCTGATTTTAAAACCAGTGAAGCTGGAAACACAATCATTATTTTGTTTGGGGGGACCTAGAGTGGACGTCAAATGGTCTAAAGTGCTCATAGTTATGGATCAGTCATCTCACCTCTGCGTGAGTTTGAGTATTGAATTCAGCCAATGTGGGTATGTGAGATAGCTTGCCAGTAGCTTTTTGTGGGTCGTGCTTCTTTCTGGGGGTTTCCAGGCTTCTTCCTGCACCATTTATACTGACCACCATGTATAGCCTATCTTGTGATAAAAAATGGTGTTAAACCCTACAACAACATTATTTAGTTTGGCATAAACATCTTGAGCAATGCAAGAACTATTTAACAATACCAAAATCAAAGGTCAGCTGTTTTTGTCTCTATTAAAGCCTTGAAAGCTATCATTCAGCATTAATGATAGGGCTGTCAAAAATCATGAAAAACTTACCCGGGTACCCGTTGCGCCATTTAACAGGTACCCGGGTACCCGTTAGAAACATGTAAGACATGTACAACCCTAGACCAACTAATTGTTATCCGCCTTTCTTTAATATTTTGTCTGGCGATAGAGACTAACCGTGTAATGCACTACTCGGTCTGAAGCTTCCGCACCGTGGTAGCTGCGAATGATTGGACCGCACGCTATTAATTAATAAATTTATTTAGAATAACATTTGTACCCAGACGGTAAGTATAATCCAACTTCTAATGATCAGCTGCGTTAAATCTTTTAGAACACTCATCTTTTTTTAGTATAATTCCCTGTCAGAAGAGAACACGTGTATTTATCGGCTGATGACCTCAGATTCTGAATTACCCACACATGCGTGTAAAGCAGCTTTACCCCATGGCAAGAGTAACGCGTTAAAACCGTCTTGTGTCTGTGTGTGTGTGAGAGAGAGAGAGAGAGAGAGAGAGAGAGAGAGAGAGAGAGAGAGAGAGAGAGAGACCACGAAGTCGCAGATGTGATATGATTTTGGAATTATAATTCTTAAGATAGTTATGACAAAAACGTAGTAGTATCAAGAGTAAAAATGTCGGTACATGTATGATGGCTAATTTTCAAAATTAGCAGAGCTAGTCGACTCAAAACAATGAGCTGCTTAAAGATTGCTTTGAGGCATGGCGAAGATTTCAAGGTGTCTAGGTGATAATTGTTAATAATATAACGGGTTTGATTTCTTTGACATGTGTGTTCGGAAATTAAAGGTAGCCATCTGGATTTCATTAAAAGAGCACACAATGTACGGATCATTTAGCACCCACAATCAATAGTTATGGTCTACAAAGAGGTTTATTACCTGTAGAAACAATGACTATGTTTTAACCTTGGCATATAATGCCTCAGGGATCAGTGGTTTGTCCTGTTGCACAATGCCAATGAATTTTACTAATCCAAACAGACTCTCTGATGTATTGTTTATTTATATTAAGCAAGGTTCTGGTTTCTAATTAAAGCCATAACTGTCACACCTGTTTGAAGTGGTTTCGTGTGTAACGATTTAGTAGTGGGCCGCTGATGCATAACGGGTGGTCCTACTCCTAAATATAGACTGGAGCTGTAACTGAGACAAGCGTACTGCAGACGATATATGATATTTTGATAGTGTTGGCGAGTCGGGCGACAATTTATTTTTTGTGAACGGGTACCCGCGATTAATTTTCAATACCCGGGTATTTCACTACTTTTGGGTACCCGAGTACCCCGCTGACAGCCCTAATTACTGATTCCTTTATTACTTATAAAAACTCATAAAAACATCCTGCATCTGCCCTCAACCCCCCCCCCCCCCCACGATTAAACAGCAAGATAATCAATTATGGTAATAGCTTGCTGCTTACATGTGTCATCAATCATGTTATGATCACAATACATTACAACCTTTCCATTCTCCAGTAGACTGATTACTACTGGTTACTGTAATATGGGAAGAATATGCACAAATATACTTATTATTGTTGTCTTCAAAAAAATTAATATTTGTTTTTATTTTTCAAATTCAATAGATTGCTAACAATAAAGTTATATATGCAGTAGATGGCCTTGAAAATGGTATTTTCTACTGCAGAACCACATGCATTTGTTGATGGGCAATGAAACAAATGCCAATATTTGATAAAAAGTTAATCCAATTTTAAGTAATTCCTTCATAAACATCAAAGATAATATCAAAACAATCTAACCATGATTCACCTAAGTGTGACATCAGTGACATATTGGATATGCCCAATTCGTACTGATTTATATTTTTTGATTTGGGCCTATAAGGGGGAAATAGTAGTCTAGCAAATATATTGATATTAACGGTGTTGCTTTATAGTAATTTTATTCACACTAATTTTGTGAGTTTAATCAAAATCACATGGGTTTGTCTCTTTCCTGCAGAGCATGGCAATGCTCGATAGCCAGGATAAATTCATGAAAGCTAAAGACTGATAGCTGCAAGTTATTATTGCCAGTTCAATGAAAACTGTTTTTTTTTAATACCATTACTTATATACAAATTAGCAGTGTTACATCACATTTAAATCAACAATGAATAAACATTAGGAATTCAAAGTCTGACAATAAGAACAAGCTAAATTTCTCACCTAAGCTGTAAACACTTGGTATTCTGCTCCAAAGCCAAAAAAGTAGATTTATCTGAAGTCTACTTCACTGCTAACAGATAAAAAAGTTGCGATCTGGAGTGGACCTGTTATCAGTTAGATACGCATTAATTAGTAACCAAAACCATAAATATAAAATCTTTCTGAGCTCAATGCATTACCTTAGATGTTGCGAACTCTCCTGTTTCAGCCCTCTGGCACAGTGTTTGGATGTGTGTGTTGGCATCCTGGATCTTTTCCTGAACCTCCTTAAAGAGCTGAATGGTCTTCAATAGATCTCTCTCGTTGGCATCATGTGCAGGAACAACCATCTTTTGCCGATTCAAACCTGCAAAGACACGCATACATATCTTATAATTATTATGCACTGAATATGGAAGTTTCCCAACAGAAAACAAAAAGCAGACAGCATATCTTTGTGCTAAATTAGCTGATTTCTAATGTAATACTGGGACTGCTCCAGTGGCCTAGTGGTTAGAGCATCCACCTCGGATGCGGAAGGTCACAGGATCAAACTCTGGTAGAGTCATATGTTAAATTAACTGATTTATGAAATACTGAGCACTGGAGACAAAAATTAACTTGCCCAACTTGAAATGGCAAGTACAGATGTAACAGTGACCAGTGTTAATCTTTAACCAAAAGGATATTCTGTTGAGAATTTTGAAGACTTCAAATTTCTAGCAAAAGTGTGTTTTTCATGTTTTAATCAAGCTGTCTTATTCTCCTTCATCAGTACTAATAAATGCTTACTAAAGGGGAACCAGAGAGTTTAAATTTGAATTTTACCAGAGATTTTAATTTTGAATTTTACATACAACTGATATTTAGAATAATCATTGGAAACCAATAGTCACATGATCACATTCAAATCATTAGCATCGTAAAATTTTATATTTTTTTTTTATTGTTAATAGATTATTAAACTCATGCAAACTGATACTGGTAAAAAGGTGTGCCCATGCAACTCAAACAGTAGATACTCATAATGACTTATTATTTCATTCCCCAAACTTTATCCAAGTTTTCATAAACACCTAAGGTGGATCAAAAGTTTCAACTATCCCCATAATCCGGTGAATGTCATAATAGTCAAGTTACCATCTGTATATATGAACAGCCCTTTCTACACAGAAATGACTCATTAAACATACATTTTGATCTAATCAAATAAGCTTGATATTACACATTCTTGTTTGGTATTTAGACAAAATAACAAATCTGATGAGTGCACATAAAAAGTTAATTGGCAATTGAGTTTACAGGCTCATTCATGTCCCAACTAATGATTCAATGTGTTATTTATGAATAGTTATGGTAATTGTTGGCAACAAAGAAATTGAGACCAACAATATTTTATCATAAAATTTCATAAAGAAAAACAAAAATTCTTGTGTAAGGGTAGTGGGTAATTGATTAAGCTTTTGTACTAGCTTTCAATTACTATACTGTAGTCTAGTTACTCCTATCAGATAAAATTCATTTCAATGTATAACTTCTACAGTGCTCTTAAGTCATATGGTCAAAATACACACACAGCTCCACTTAAATTCATATCGCTTAATTGCATAGATCGCTTAGCGAAAGCATAGTCCCATTTTTCCTTCATTAATATGCATGAATTCCACTCCGTTTATATGTACAGCTTGGGTCCAGTCCTGAGACTATGCAGGAGTATGCATTTATGTATAGTGTGTTCTGGTATCGGCTGACATTGGAATGAGTAGTCAAATTTTCTTCTTCTGATTCAATCTCAGAAACTTCTATGTACAAATCTAAATCTTGCAAAATATCCAACTGACAAACATATCTTTCCCCTGCTTACTCAATATTTTCGAGATCAAACCTGAGAAAAACTCCTCATTTTTGCTATCATCATCATGAAAAATCACTTATGTCTACCATCATTTACAACTTTTCATAAACAGGCTCGGAACTAGTAACCCTTAGCATCTAAATAATTCAATTTGTGTAAAGTAAAATGATTTCTAATTGATTATTATGGTCTGATTCTTGGAAATAAACACAATTTCTAACCAATCTGAGATGTTGTATCTTACAGATATTCATCCTAGGCTGGAGATGTGATCGGCCATTGAAGTTAGTCAACAATCCTCAAATACTGGTGGGATCAGACATTGAATGCACAAAACAGATCATGCATACAGACAGGTTTGGGGCTGAATGAGTCAATATACTTACTGTGCTGTTTTTATTCTGGTTGAATCAAAATCTGACACTAGCAAATGGACACATTTTCATTTTCTGTTGACATGCCAAAGTTAAGTTCAAGAAGGTTCATGAAGGGGATATGTTCCTTGAACAAAATGAAACATTGCTTAGTTCCAATAGGCATAATATATTTTTTATTCTTTTCATTAAAGAATAATATTTTAACTTTATCTGATTTCGTCATTCCCAACTTTCATCTCTTTCCAGCCAACTGAAATGCAGGCCAACGAAACTTGAAAATATAGTCCATTTGTTTTGAGAGAATTTGAATCTGAGAAAAGACATCTGAGTAAGCAAAGTCTGACTAAAACATTATGACTTTACTTTGTAGAAAGACGTCATTTTAGTTGCCAGTTGAGTGAAATATTCCTAAAAATGTGACTTTCTTAACGATGTTAGTTGACATCAAAACATGCTACACTGCGCCTTTAGTTTGGCTGTAAGACCAGGACGCCCACAACAGAAATAGCAGCATCGAGGTCTTACATGAAGGACTACTATCTAATGGGTTCTGCTACAAAGGGTTTGTGACTGTAAAGGTGAAAATAAAGGTTAATTCGCCAGATTGGATTCATGCGATGGTCGTCTTACGAGTTATGCGTTGGTACGTTGCTGTCTTTTAAATGTATATGTGTAATTTTTTTCAGTCTTCTTGCGATTTTAAAGTGATAAAAGAAAAAAGTTGAATCAAGCGAATGGTTAGGATCACGCTTGCAATCCTTGTGTTAAATTTTACTACCGATATGGTGATTTCATATATTTAGAAATTTCGTCGTACTTTATAGATTAAACGTAAAATCCTGTGCTCTTTCAAGCTGATGTTACTGTTGGTACTGTCTCGCGTCATTTTATTATAAATATGTATAAATACCTAAACGTAAAATATTTTATATTGCGTCCGTAAAATATTTTCTAGCCACCGTTTGTTAGATGTCACAGGCTATAACGTAAATGTTACAATACAAATACATTGTAGCACGTGTTAAAGGCATTTTTAAAGACTCGAAAACGAGTGATATTAAAAATTAACACGTTCATCTAACATTCATATAATTTGATATATAAAGTTAAAGTTATATAACTTAAATGAATACACTATACACTTTTAGATACATGTTTTAAAGCAACATTTATGTTTATTCTTGTAGAAATAAGTCATAACTGTTACCTTTGAAAACGTTTGTTAAGAACATAAAGCACCTGCGTATACACTTATATCCGGGTAATTTTCTTCAAAAAGCATTTTGGGCGACAACTCAAAAAGAAACATTTCTTAAAACTGTACATACAATAATTGAGAATCTCAAATTCATGCACTCTTTTTCAAGAAAGTTCATGGCGAGATTTTCAGCTCGTTTTCAAGTTTCACATTAGAAACACCAACCTGCCTACGACAACTAGAAACGAAGAAAATATTTCAGTTCTCTAGAGCTAATTGGAAACCGGTAGACACACACTGCAGTAACTTTTCACATTCAATTCATCAACAGTTTACACAAGATAACACAACAATTGATATTGTAAACATATTGTCAACATTCAAAAATTCCTGGAAAAAATGTACCTTTTAAAATTAAGTTAAAATAATCTTTTACTGCCATGAGTCAATAGGAAGCTCCGTAGATCAATAAAAGGAACGACTCTACAAACAAGAAAAGAAACCTGACAGTTGGACAGAGTACAGGCAATTCTAGAAAGAATGCAATAAAAAAAAAAAAAACAATTCAAAAGAACGGAATGGGAGCATTTACACATTCTAAAGCCAAAGCATACATCTTAGTCGAGTAATTCCAGTCGGTATAACCGGTCTTTACCAGAAATAGAAAGAATTCTTTACCAACAATTCAAGAGCAGAAAAACCTCCAATATATCATACATTTAAATAGATAAGTCAAAGGAGTCATCAAACAACTATTAATCTCAAATAACATCCAAGATCTTTGGACTTAACAACATACAAAACACAGTCCTGAAAACGTGTACAGATAAACTTTTCTACCGGTCATGCGATATATTTCAACTCTCACTGGACACCAACACACTTCCCCGTGACTGAAGAAATGACCTCAGAATAATAATAATAATAATAATAATAATAATAATAATAATAATAATAATAATAATAATAATAAAGACTTTGTACAACGCCTACTCTTTAGAAGTTCTAAGCACTTTAAAAAATCAATAATGATATGACGAAAAATGCAAAAAATAAAACAAACACATAGTAATAGGGAGGGCGAATCGGACAACTTTATAGAAGCGTTTATTTGGCAAACCAAAGCTTCGTCTAAAATCGAAAAAAAAAGTTTCTTTTGGAGACGCAAAGTCGTTGTCGCCCCCTCCCCCCCTCTGCTGCTATGGGGGTAAAAAAAATCTTTTTACGATTTCACATAAAGACTAATTTGTAAAACCTCACCTCGTAAATCAATTAGATTACAGGATTGGTCGGTGAGTTTGAAATTAATTCTCGTTAACGAATCATTATGACATATCATATAGACTGGATTAGTTGGATCCTCAATGATTAAAAATCCGGGTGGAGCTGTTGGTGCAAATGAGTATAAAATATATCCTTGTTGAGCTTGATTTGATCTTTCGAGATTTATTTGATAACTTCCTTCGATAGCATCACATACTAAATTCACTGCAATCACCGAGGATATATTTACGTTTTGAGGAGCGATATGTCGCCCACCACCATCTGGGTCATTATTATGTTTGAGAATAGTTGTTTGTTGTTGTTTTTTTTTTTTTTTTTTTTTTTTTGTCATGCGTCGTGAGTCCTTTTGAAACTATCATCTATGGTATCATTGAGAGATTTTTTCATCTCTGAGACATTATATCCTGGAAACTTAAACGTGGAAATATCCTCTACGCGTTTATTATATTTCTTTGCAAATTATGTTCTCGTTTGGGGGTGATCATCACCTAATATAAGTTGAATAGTTCGCAAATAAAATTCTTCCATGTCGACGATAATTTTGCTACATATCACCATGTACTTGATGACATTCTTTCGGTTGGGAGGAATTGTACTAATTTCCGTTATAAGTTTATTTCTAATTCGCTCAAAATCGCTATTCATTTTTGTGAACTGTCCGGTAATATCTGGTTCGTCTATTGTAAGATATCCTGTATTATGAGCTTCTAATACTGCTCTTAAACGATTAAAAAAAGTATCTAGCGGTAACACATATGTTAATTCAGGACGAGGGGGTATGGGTATTATAGGAGGAACAAAAATATGGAAAATGGACGATTTTGGTATATTATAAACATGATAATCTTCCTTCGTTGAAATATAATCAGATTTTTGTGGTTCAGGTAGTGGATTTTTTTTCAGACCACCCTAGTATTGTTCTTATAGAACTCTGATAGATATCTACGACATACCCGGGTGCAGAGGCGTAGCGATGGTATTTTGCGCCCGGGGACGAACTATAAAATTGGCGCCCCAGCGATCTTGTGACCGATTTATTACCCTTGTTTACTTATTATAATGTAACGTTGCAAGCCTCATTTTGGCGCCTCTGTACCTTGGCGCCCGGGGACATCTGTACCCCCCTTGCTATTCGTTATTGATTTTTTCGATTTGGTAGGACCCAGATGGTAGCGAAACAACGTTCCAGTTTGGAGTACCATCGGGTTTATTCTTACTCGCAAACACCAGGGAATTATTTGGTTGTTGACCACCAAATGGTACTGATCTAATATTTGGCCAACTGTGGTATACTCGTAATTTTGCTAGTGCTATCTCTTTCACTGGAATCACAGTGGGGAAATTCACACTGAATTCGGGGTTTGTTGAGGTCATTGACACCATACTGGTTTTCACCAGGATGGTATTTTCCGCTATTCGTTGAAGTAGTTCTTGCGATGTTGCCATTGTTATTATATTCGTGTTGTTTTTCTAATTTTGACATCGCTGAATCATAAACACGTACCATCGCTGAAAACTCACTATCGGATATTAATGTGTCATCGAGTGACGACGATATCATCGAGGATAATTGGGAGTCCGCGGTTGACACAACATGGAACTTAACTATGTAGTCTTGTAGTTTGCGCTAGCTACACGATGATATTTTTTTCTTATTATTGAAATAATTCCAGCGATTGTTATCGCCGCTGATATACAAATTGGAACAGCTATCGGGACAACCATTGTCACCGAGGAGAGTATAATACTAGCTCTGGTGATTACACCTGATACCGAGTACACGGTAATGTCAATTGCGGTGATTCTTCGTCGATATTTTTTTTTATTTTTGTTTGGTACTCCTCAGTGAATGTTTTGAGTTTAGTTTGAAATTCTCTGACTTGATCATAGCGATATTGATGTGACGTTGCCAATGATGACATTTTATTTATTACAACAGATTTCAAATTGCTGGCGTTAAACTTGTCAGCGTTGAAAATCCTATGGAATTTTAATTCAGTTGTTTACTTAAATCCGCTACGAATCCCACATACCATGTTACTGAAACCCTAGCCAAATTATTATCAGTGGATATTATTGTTAATCGTTCAGTTGTTCCCTTGTCGATGATAGTTGATATCATATTGTTGACCCCAGATGAACTCGTTGATGAAATATTAAATTGAGTCGGCGACACTAGTGTTAATCGATAAATACCTTTGACGGTCGCGGTGATATTTAATATGTTAGTGGATGGTGTCCACGTAAATGATCCGTGTTGGATCCCTTACACATTATTTACAATATTTTTTTGTTTGTGAGGGATTTTTATTTTTCTAGTTTTTCTATCATCCTCGGTAGATCATCCCTGATGTCATCATTGGTCGTTTTCATATCTTTGCGAACAACGCCTATTCGCCGATTAATCGATGTTATTTCATCAAGTTTCGTAATAATACCAGCGAGATCTGTTTTGATTTCTTCGGGTTTAGCATTTTTACCAAAAAATTTATCGACGGCATCATCGGTTTTTTAAAGGTTTTTACGTAACATATTAAATTGTTCGATATGAGCGTCATAATCGGATCGTAGTTTTGTCAAAACATCGATAGTGGTTTTTATCTCCGTGAGTTTCGGTGTGGTCACCGGTGGATTTCCAAAGAAATCTAATAGAGGTTTGTCAATATTGTCAATTATACTTCTTTGTAATTTAGAAAACTGATCGAATTCAGTTATATGGTCGTCGTATTCATTGCGTAGTTTTTTTTAATGGTTGTAAATTGTTAATTCTATCCACAATAGTTGAAATGAGAACATCTGGTTTGAGTTTACCCTGATCGAAAAAAAAACTGCGATAGCATTTTCCGTTACGCCGCGTTGTTTAACTAAAATATCATCAAGGGAAACATTACTAGTTTTCATTTTACCCTGACAATCTTGAAATACAACTATTTCATTGGGATCAACACTTGCGAGATTTAACATCTCGGATATTTCATCTTCGATTTTCTTTTACATCACGGGTTGCAGATATTTCCGAGGTGTTTTTTTTTTCAGGCTTGATAAAGATCTCCCCTAAATATCAATCATGTTATTTTATATAATTTCTCTCTAAAAAGCGATTACTCCTATATTCGTGTACGGTTTTATGTGGTGGTTTTCTCGATGATGAAATAGCGTTGAGGACATTTAATACTTATATGCCGCATATTGGTGGGTCATTCATTTTCTGTGTTGGTAGCGTGGAATACCAGATAGGAGTTTTTAAGCGGTTTATAAAACGCATAAACTCTTTAGGCGGCGCTAACCCATATGAATCGAAATAAACAATCACACCAGGATCAATCGCGTATACAACCCAGTGAGTTCCAGGTCCGGTGCTGTTATCGAGATGAATGATACCGGTTTCAGCGTTGTTTGGTTGTTGTGGTAATTGATCTCTCATAAATACATCTCTAAAGTTTTGTATCGCTAGTTTTTAGCAGCATCGAGTAAATCAAAATTTGATATGAGAACTATAGGTTCTGGCGACAGAACCCTCGGCGATATCTGCGATGGAACCTTCGGTTCTCGAGTAAGCAAACTTTTCCTAGTCTCAGGCCTATTCTGCTGTACCATGAATACGGAGTTCCTGGTAGTCTTAGACCCTTTCCTGATCGTTTCTTTTTTTATTTTTATCCCTGTCCGGTAGCTTTCTTTAGTGCCATCCCTGACGCTGTACCAACGGCTCCTAGCGCGGCGGCTTTTGCTACCGCTGGGGCCGCGGCCACAATCAACGCTGGTAACGCAGCAAAAAGTGGAAATATACCACCTCATTTTATTATGTTCTTAATTGCGGCCGCAGAGAGAGTGATCTGAACACCTTTTTATCTTTGATGGCATCATTGAAGTGTTTTATCTGACGAGTTGTCAACGACAATTTATTTTGACCAACAGACATCTGATTGTGCTTCAGCGATATTGTGGTTCCACATGTTTTTAGCTTATTCCTTGTTGCAATTTTTTAATTTGACCAGGAGTTAACGTAACACTAACATGACTATATGACATTTTATTTAATAACAGATTGATCTAATTGTCTGCAACATATTTTCTACTGGTGCATCAACTACCCTTATTCGTCCACCAACACCTTCGAGTAACATTGATTTGTCACTGAGAATGACAGCAACTGCTCTGTAACCATCAACAGGAGGAGCGGTTACACGAGCTCGAAAGTGTATGTCAACGACGGATTGTCTGGTTAAGTCAAGATGTTCCAACGAAAAGTAATAAATCGGATATAGGTTTCTAAAATCCAATTGTTTTATTTGCAGACCGGTATCTACATTATTATCGTGTCCCATAAATGTCAGCAAACGATGATACGCACGTGCTATTTGGTTTTGATCGTAATTAAGTAAAATATCCTCAGATGGTTCTTGTTGGCCGTTTATCCTCAACGAGACTTCATTAACACCCAATTTATCAAATATCATATGGCTGCGTAATTGTGAACCCAATCGCGTTTTATCATGTAACGCAACAAATATATGCCGCGGCGCAGAAATCCCTTGCTTTGATGCCATGTGCCATGTAAACACACCATTAACAGTACTATCCATAGTATCAGTTGTTGTTGTTAGCCATGATAGCATTGATTTGCCGCCTGTATCCATAAATGATAGTAATATGTTTTCTGCGGTGATTGATGGAGTCATTACTGGCATCCACAGTGAGAGTTTTGTTATATTTACTTTACCATTAGCGACTAGATCTCCAGCAGGGCCTGTTTCTCGCCAGATTGCATTCTTATCGTCTCCGCCTCGCACGAATACTACTGAATGCTTCGCTCCATAGATAACTTTTCTAACATTTCTGCAGAATCCAAATATATGATGTAGTGGAAACGCGCATGAGAATAATCTACGCTGTCCATGCAACATTGATACGCGTCTTGCAAACCCTAAGTTATAACGAGTACTATCACCTTTTATAATGTAAAGAAAACCACACCTGCTGGTCTGTCTTCATGTTCAACAGATTCATTAACTGTTGGTTGTGGATCGGATGCAGTAGCTCTTGGTGTCCTTACTTTAATATACTTATTATATTCAACGTGATCAGTAATATCCTTAGAGAACATCATACACGGGCCTGCTGATCTTGTATAATCATCGGAGTATCTTGCTAACCCCACTATTGTTGTGGCAACATCAACATCATGTTCTATGGACTCAAAATCTTTTCTATCAATCATATATGTAGCGCTATTGAATAGCGCCATGATACCATTATTGACAAAGCCAACTTTGACATTTAGGTCATATGGTGTATCAGCTGCAACATTTGTTACGAGTTCTCCTTCTACTTCGATAAACGCTTCAGCGGGTAGAAAGTATTTGCTGGTATACTGGACTTGAAGTTCGATTCTTTATCGACTATTTGGTTGTACTGCATCATAGGAATAAAACTGATAATTGAGTACAGAATCATTCTTGGGTACTGGAGCGACCATATCAAACGCTGTATCAGAAGCCGATTTAAACATATTGTTATATATTTCTTGATCTAAATGGCGATCTCGCTAGCGATTTCAAACCACTTCCCGCTATCATATTTTCAGTAATATTTACCTGGGTGTCATACCGTGATGCTATTTTTTGATCCACTGCGTTATTGATTATTTTGGTAATACTTGCAGGCATAATTTCCATAGATGGTAGTGGCCCCAGCGATGGTGATTTTGTCACTGGAGACTTTCTTCGCCGAACTAACGCTAGTAGTTTTTCTTTAGCTGCGGAAAATGCTTTGCCGGAAACATCACCAACAGCGTTAATACCCTTATCACGAATAACATCAATAGCTTTCATTGATAATTGTTTTGCGATTGGTGCTATTTTTGGAGCCATTCTCGCAAATAACCCTGCAATGGTATTGCCGAGACCATCTCCATAGTACGCTCTGTAAACAGGCAATCGTGAGTTTACTACGTAAGTCATGGTTGGTTTATTGTGGTTGTAGTGTATGATCATCTTATTTAAATGACATTTATCTAATTGCAAAATTCCTTCATTGCTAGCAATTTCAGTGATTAATCACTGTGGTAACCGTCCGCTAGCTTATCAATAAACTCGCGGTATACACTAATATCCATGATACCACCCTCAGATAGTCGTCTGCAGATATCAGCGGCCTCAATAATTATTTCCGGTGAGTTATTTCCGGCTCGTTTCCCTCCTACGAGAATTTCTAATCGTGATATATTCCCGAGAATATTATTAGGACAACGAACAAGACCACTGCCACGATATTCATTACCGGTGGTTTTACCAGATGCAGCTTGTATGGGAGCTACCACAACCCTAGTAGATTTTATTTCCTCGAGGAGTTGAGATTTATGTGGTTTATTGTGGTTGTAGTGTATGATCATCCTATTTAAATGACATTTATCTAATTGCAAAATTCCTACGGATTTTCATTGCTAGCAATTCAGTGATTAATCACTGTGGTAACCGTCCGCTAGCTCATCAATAAACTCTCGGTATACACTAATATCCATGATACCGCCCTCAAATAGTCGTCTGCAGATATCAGCTGCCTCATTAATTATTTCCGGTGAGTTATTTCCAGCTTGTCTCCCTCCTACGAGAATTTCTAATCGTGATATATCCCCGAGAAGATTACTAGGACAACGAACTAGACCACTAACTGAAACCCCCCTTGGAGTTTCACTTTGAGAAAATCCCTTTCCATTAGTTTTTTTTAGTGATATCAGTTGCACCATGCAAAGAGGGGTTTTGTATATCAAAAAGTTTTGATTGCTCTGGTAATCTAAGAAATCCAGGATCTGATAGCTTATCTGTAGATGATTTAGTTTTTTTTTATTTCATCTATAAATTCTCTGTATGTATTTTTTATATATCCTTTTTCGATGCCCAGATGCACCTGTAAACACACGATATAATCCATTATTCCCTGAATTTTCATCACGGAAATTATATTCATCGTGGATATACTTTCTTCTCTGATACAAACTCCTAACGACAAAGTCGTCTATTTCTTTATTATAATTGAATCTCATATTTTTTATTTCATCTAATTTACCAAGAAGGAATTTATCATTGAATGCAACTCGTCCACTAACAATATCACCTTCTTCTTCTGCTTCTTCAATATCACCCTCTTTTTCTTCAATAATATCACCCTCTTCTTCTTCAATAATATCACCCTGTTGTTCTTTTGTTCCTGAAGTCGTTCAGCGGCTATTATATCACCAGGAAGTGTTTTTAAAGATTCCTTTGTTTGCATGGATCTCTTTGCTATTTTTTCAAATACAGAAGAAGGGCTGTTTTTTTCCTCTTTGTTCCTCAGGAATATCTCCCCATATGGCTTTTTCAGTGGTTGATACGACTTTCCCGGTAGCCGTGGTTATTGGTTTTAATAATTGTTCGGTTCCCGTTGTGAAAACAGTTTGAAATCCTTGTCTCATTTGGAGCTTATTTCGAACGGAATCACGAATTGGAATAAATTTCTTAATCGCAGATAATCATTCGCGTGCTGATCTAGTTGTTAGGGTTTCACTTACCATTATAAATATAATATATGATCTAAATTGTAAGTGAAAACTACTACTACCCCCCCCCCCCCCCGACACTGTGTTCATTACTTTCGCGTAGTGATAAATCACCGAACACTATCTTACCTGTCTTTAGAATTTCAACTCATACAAATTCGTTCTAGGCGAGTAAGCACATACCTGTCATTAGAATTATTTATCATTGGGGTTATAGAATTTCTGTTCCGTATCTGTATATACTCATACTTGCAAACAGGTACGGGTATTGTACATGTCAAACCATGGTGAGAATTTCATTCACTGTGTTGAGGCAATCAAGAGGGATTTTGATTTTGGTGGATAATCTCTTTTATTGTTTTGATTTTCGAGTTAATTGTGCGTTTGATTTCATATTGTTGCTCTAATTCACTTCTGGCCATTTCGACAGCAGTCAATAACGGTACGAATTTGTTGATGTCATTGTTATATGCGAGAGAGTCATAAATAGCATGTTGAATTTTCTTTATAAAAGAATAGGATTTCTGTAACATATATTTATTATTCAGAGCGCTATGATCAATATCTTGAAAATCAGAAAGAATCCGATCACAATCTAATTTATTTGACAATTTAATTCCTTGATTTTTCAAATTTGAAATCTCGTTATAATGACCTTCATATTTTCGAAATTTATTATGTGATAGATTTTAATATGAAATTAAAAAAATATTGTGGTCAATTTTGTCCCGTTTTCTTATGATATGAACTCTGTTCGCTCTAAGGTGTTATTCACACATCTTACTGCGCCTAGAGAGATATATGAAAAACCCCATTTGGAACGGTGTGTGACATATGGTGGTTGCACGGTTTGAAATTCGAATGGTTTAAAGCCCCAAAACTATAGGAGACAGCAAGGTATATAAACTAACTAACACATGAAAACCAATAATGTGGTGTGTAATTTTATTCTTTCGTGTACTTAATTATGATTGTTGAAAGTATCTAAACGAAACCAAATACTTGTTAAAAACATTCCATTTCCATTTTAAATCCGTGACTGCAACAAAGCAGTTATCGTTGTTTCTAAACTACACAAACAAGCCCGCACGAGTTATTTCCCTTGGTGTTACGTATAATATTTCAGACATATGTAACCGCTCCGGTGGCCTAGTGGTTAGAGCGTCCGCCCCGGAAGCGGGAGGTCGTCGGTTCGATCCCCGGCCGAGTCATACCAAAGACTTACAAAAATGGTACTAACAGCTGCCTCGCTTGACGCTCAGCATTAAGAGGTTAGTGTTAGGACTGGTCGGCCTGGTGTCAGGATAATGTGACTGGGTGAGACATCATGTTACATGTCTGCGGCATGATGTCTCAGTGCTAGACATCACTATAAACTGCCTCACTGCAGACATCGTAGCGATATGACTGAAAAATTGTTAAAGCTACGTTAAAAATCCTAATCAAACAAACAAATCAGACATATGTAAATTGAATTCTATGTCCGGTTCTCTTGGAAATCGCTGATTGCTATATTCGTTCTGCTGCTTTTCGGTTCGCAAATATTGAAATACTTTCCAGCTTCTTTCATTATTGAAATACTCTTTCTTCGTTATTTTCTGTATTAAATGATTTTACAGGTTTCGCATTTTTTAATATGATCAACTACAAATCCATCTTTTATCAATTCATGAAAACAATCGAACGCAAATCTGTGATCAAGATATTTTTTCCCTCCAGCACCAAACACCAAGTACCCCATACCATTATCATACCCAACTGGTTTCTTCAGCCTGTGGTGTCTGACAATACCATCACGAGATGCTTCATAATTGGTAATCACGGGATGTGGTTGAAATTCTTGGTTCATTTATATACTATAATATTATTTGTCTAATTATTTGGTTTAATTATTACTTGAGAATCTATCAATGTATTCTTGAGGTGTTCTTATGATTTTGTTCTTGACAGAGTCAATGACGCTGACACAGTCAGAGTCAGAGTCGGAATCTTTGATGGAGTCCTTGACTCGTTTATCATAATAGCGTTTTAGCTCTCTGTATCGCTTACCACCGCAATTGAAACACAACTGCGACTTACCACGCACACCTACCCCACATCGTACGCAAGGTGAGGGCCCAAAACTTCCACGAAGTACGCTTTGTAAATGATATCCACAGAATTCATTTCTGCATGATTTGTTACAAGCGGTTATTGATCCTATCATAAGCCATTTGCAATGATTCATTATATAATAAATTCCTTATTTAAATACTTCTTTTAATTATAATATGGAGGAGTTCGAGAGATTATCGAAAATTACGCCTTGGAAAAATGCTAAATTCGATCTCGATAGTCTCCACTGATGTACCAAAGGGTCTAATAAGTGATTGAAGCATGTTGGGTAGAATCCGTGATGCATTTAATAAATTCAAGAGCGATGGAGCATCTAACTATTGGTCAAGATTTCGAATTGATGGTAGTATTGACGCTACCATGAACGACGAAAGAGCAGCAGTGATAATCTCGCATCTTGACAACAAAAAGTATATTTTTAGAGTGAAATTCATTATCCGCTCAGAAGCGGGGAATTAAATTATACGCGACAAATTTGAACCAATCCCAAAAAAAATAAGAGAATTGTCACTGTGAGTCTGGATTCCAAATCAGGAATCCTGACTGGAATTGACAAACCGTATTACGAGAGATCCTATATTGTAACCGCGGTTGTTTATGGGATCTATCCGATAAATGATAAAACGAGTATAGAGAAACTAAAACCCATGAAACTGTCACCGCTGACTTCGTCAAGAATAAATTGTGTAGCAGAACGAATAATAGAGCATTTTACAAATGCGTTGCGTGGAATCAAACTGACGGATCTAAGACACAAAAAAATAAACGAATGGGGATTAAGAGTGATATAGCTAAATTAGAAACATCATTATGATTCCATATAACCGTAATGACCATAACAGGAGAGGTATTACACTTATCGAAATATAAATCAAAAGGAGCTCCAATCAAAATTATTGACCATAATGAACACGCGTAGACACCTGCGATAATAATATTTCCGCGGGATAGAACTATAAAATATCTACCCGTGGAGTTCTTGGGAGGAAACCTCCCCCAAGAGAAATTATTTGATTTTTTTTACAAGTTAAGTAAAAACGATCCTGTGTCAGTGTGGTTACTTCACAGTTTTGAAGACGAAGAGGGTAAATTCGATCAATTTGTAAGACCCAATGGCGAATTATAACGTACTGAAGCCCTCCACAACGAGATGAAAAAACTAGCTAGTGGTTTTTTAACGGAACAGCAGAATAATCACTGCGCAAGTTGTAATTGTATAATGTGTTGGTGTTGGTCGGATAAAGACCCCTGCCAGTTTACCGTAGACAGAAAAGATAGCAGCATAGGTCATACCAGAGATGATTTGATGCTGACTTGTTTTGAGTGCAACAGGTGCTAGTTAAGACCATTCGGCGGTAATTGAGTATCCTCTGGTATCACTTGTAGTTATTCACGCGTAAATCCTCGCTAAGCAGCAGTTGAATCCAACCTATAAACTGGAAGTCTACCCGTAGATCTCGTTATACTATATATTTTATGCGTAGTGACACTCCAAATAGGATCAGTAGCTCTTTTCATGTCGTCTTCGAGCTCTAATGGTTCATATAAATACCTAAGAGTGACATTGCCGAGTACTGGTTGTTTTGAAAAATCATTTTGCGATTTTACAGGTATATACGTTTTTTTTAATCGCGTTGTTAGGTTTCATGTTGATTGTTCGAGTAATCACATTATTCAGCGGGGTAATTACGCCTGGTAATCTCTTGACCAATTCACGGGATCGTTTATCCTGAATAAATTTCTTTCGCGTATTGATATCCAAATAACCGCTCAGAAAGTGTTCGATTAAATCGTTCAACAATTGCCTGGTCGCGATGTATTGCAGTATGTCCTCGTCTGATGGTGACATTATGATGCTTCATTGTTGATAACACTGCATCCTGAAATTCCTTGCCAGGATCAACTTGTAATAGATTTGGCCAATGCAGAGGACCCCTACGATAAATCATTTCAAACGCAGAAGCCACTTCAATTGATGATTTTGTCTTTTGCGGCTCTGCTTGTTTGTATCTACTCGCAACATCAACTACGGTTAGCGCGTACTCGTAAACACCATCATGCGGCAGAAATAATATATCTGCCTGATGAACCTCATTAGGTGCGCTGACATCAAAATGCGAGAAGTTAATTTGTTTAGGCGGTGGTAGATAAATTTGCCATATCACCTGTTTGGATAACCAATCCGCTGATGTAGTATTTTTCACCTTTGCGGCGCTAGCGAGTTTACTGATTGCTGATTTACCCCTGCAGTATCTTCTTGGAGAATAGTAAATAGATTCCATGATGTTATTAATTACCAGCACCCAACATCAATTTACTTTTCATCGCCGATTTTATCAACCATGAAGCCAAATTTTCATTGAAGGATATATGAGTTATAGAATTCAACGCATGAATTAATTTTATATCTGCGATATGTCTGTGTTGCAGATTGCTGCTTTTATAAGCAACATCATGAGCATGACACGCCTTATCAATAGCGTTTATTGGGTTTTCACCGGGTGGGGGTTGATTTTGATCATCGAGTCTGATATCGAGTCTGGTCCCGGGTCCACAATAACTATATCCTGGAAGGTGTTTTTCTCCTGAATATTTTGCCCATGGTGTTCCCGGTAATTTTACTAACTTAACTGCAATATCACCTCCTGTTTGTTTTTGTTTTTTTTTAAAAAAGAAAAACATCTCCAGATTTCATAGAAACAAATCTAAATATGTTTGTACCACATTGTATACACTTGCCAGCAAGTGCTGATCTATTAATTTTAGTTGTAATCGTCGTCAAGTCGTTTGTGTTGCTACGCTTCTTACATTTCACACAATATAGATCCATAATTTATTTATAATAACATGAATGTAATTGATTTTTCGGCAACAAAAACACCAGTTAAGCACCATGCTGCGCTACCGAATTCTATTCGTATGATTATAACCGGACCATCTGGAAGTGGCAAGATGCAAATGTTACTTAATTTAATAACGAGATGGATGAAATGGGATAAGTTGTATTCCGTAGCCCTTAGTGTAGACGATCAGCGATGTTACGAGGTGTTAAAGGATTTTAACGAGAAAGCAAAATCGGAAATCGACGAGGATATTATTGAGTTTATAACCGATATCGAGGAAGCACCGAGCACTGATGTTATTGATGGAAATATTAGCAATTTAGTTGTATATGATGATGTCATGCTATACAATCAAAAGAATCCCGCTAGGATATTTTCCAGAGGTAGGCATAAAAATACCGATGTGATATATGTCACTCAACGATACACACAAATACCAAAAGTGATCAGAGATAACTGCAATATTGTTGCTGTATTCAGTGGAGTTGACACACATACGCTACGAAATATTCACCAGACTTGGTGCAGTGGAGATATGGATTATAATCTCTTTAGAAATTTCTTTAGTCGCGCTCAGTGAATTCCACATGGATTTGTAACGATAAATTTGCACGACCCGAGATCAAGATATCGTATCGGACTTGATCAAATACTCGGTTGAAATATTAAAAAGATTTTTACCCCCATAGCAGTGGGGGGGGGGGGGGATGGGGCGACAACGACTTTGCGTCTCCAAAAGAAACTATTTTTTCGATTTTGGAGAAAGCCTTGGTTTGCGAAATAAACGCTTCTATAAAGTTGTCCGATTCGCCCTCCCTACTACTCACATTGAAATTAGAAAACATAAAAACATGATGAAAGTTTTAAAGGTAGGAAACATTATTAGGTTTTTAAGATTGTTCTTGCTGTCGAAAACGGTGAGGTCTAAAAGCACCCTTGAAAGGGAATACTGCGTCTTTGTGCCTAATTTCAATGGGCAATTCGTTCCACGTTGTTGGGCCAAGGTATGCAAAAGAACGTTGTCCATATGACTTCGTTTTCATAGTGGGAATAATGAGTATACGATTTTCAGAAGTATCTTGCTGGTGTCTATACATGGGTGAGGCCGGATAGGTGTGTTGGACTGGAGTCCTTCAGTGAAACGTAGCACAGAGAACAAATTTTGTGTTTGATTCATCTCCCATGTTTAAAACAAGGATTATATACACTCAGCAGGAAACTGCAGATCGGCATCCATAACGTGTGTCTTATGTGAAATTGTTGAACACATCAGTTGTTACCATATAATGAGACACTTCGGCATACACAAAATCCTTACTAAACTAGATCACGGATTTTGATCAGGCTTTTCTACATGTAAATCATCAAAACGACCTAATTGAATTGAAATAGTTGGCTGCAACATGGGGCATGAAATTTAACGCTAAGAAATGCTGGATTTTCAGCGTTAGGAACAAATCTTCGAAGTCTTACCAAACAAAACAACACCATTCTACAACAGACACCAACTTGTTCATCTCATAGGATCTCTAATGTGGTATACAGATCAATGGTGTAAAAGCCAAATATACATTGGGACCTTAAACTGAATTTTAAAAAACTGCCATCATGTGAGTAGGAAGACTTCATAAATAACTCTAGTCCAATCAACACTCATGTATGGGACTCCTACCATGCTTAAGGTATACAATCCGTCAATAATGCAGCGCCGAGCAGCGCAACTTATTCCAAAGAGTCTCGTGATAAAGGCTCTGTATTCAAGATGCTATCAGTTCTGGAACTCCACGCCTTCAACAACGACATGAGTTCTATAGGATTATCTACATATTCAAGACAGTGATGGGTATGATATAAGGAATAGACAACGCTGCAGCGAGGGTGAACAGACCTTTTTACTTAAAACAAAATGTCGTACGAAAAATGACAAATACAAGGTCAATAACGCCAAATTTAAGCATCTAAATTACCGAGAGGTACTCTAATTGGGTTAGTTCATTTTTGTTTCTTAATCCTGTCGTATTTTTTTTTTCTTCGAATTTTGTATGCGTGTTCTGTTTACCCGACGCACGCTTCATTGAGATTGTGTTCACCCTCTCAGCTGTAATTAGATCATCTTTATATCAGACTAGTCAATTTTTTTTTTCAAGACCTATACGATATCGCGACCCAGGATCATGTCAATTTATTGTTATAAATCCGTGTGGGGTAGCTTGCACACGTGAAAAGAAGTTTCTAAACTTAATTATAGTCATATCTAGTGAACACAAAGTGTGACGAATAGTTTTGAAAGTATGTGTATCAACTCCATTAAATACATCTAAAATATTACATTTATCTCTTATCACTTTCTGGATTTGTTATTATCTCTGTTTAACATTAAAAAAAATCAGTATTTTAATGTATTCCTCGAGAAAGTATTCTTGCTGGATTTGATTGTTTGTCCAGCCTTACATCATCATAACCAATTAAATTATCTATACATCCATTAAGTTGATCAACACTCGGCGCTCAATCAATATCGGTTAAAAAGTTATTAAAATCATCAACTTCTTCATTTAATAATTTTGAGTTCTCATTAAAATCTTTAAGCACATCGTAGCATCTCTGATATCTACAAATGGTGCCACTAAATATAACTTGACCCACTTGAGTCATCTCAATATCAAATTAAAAAATAATCGTGTCTTACCATTTCCAGACGGACTTATTATTATGATTCTGATAGAATTAGGTAGCGTTTGATGACGTTTGACTGGTTCTTGTTTTCGTGTCGCTGAAGAAGAAAAAATACTCCCAATGACATCCATATTAAAAATAAATTATGTTTATTTTTGTTAACGTTGTAGAGTTAAAACTACATCTATTCATTTAGTTACAGATACAACAACAAAAATGAACAAATATCATATGGTGGAAAATGTGTAATATGTATATCTCATTCGTTTTTACCTAAAATTCAAAATAAAGACGGCGGTGATATTGCTACATACGAGTCTAAATTTCAAGGAACTCCATGGGATAAATGCTAAGGAGAAAACATCTTCCTGGATATAATTACTTGATATTCGCCTTGACGAGCGAGATCAACAAAAACCTGGAGAGTATCCAGTATATGCTATTGATCAAGCATGTCACGTTTATTATGTAGCATATCAAAATAACGATTAATAACAACGACATAGTGCAGATGTGTACTTGATACTCGTTAAATTCCATTTTTTAAAAAAAGATCAGATAATCATTAGCTAATTGATTAGTAAGATCCATGATGAAAAGCAAACTAGTATTTGAGGCTTTTGATGACGTTTGACTGGTTCTTGTTTTATTATTATTATTATTATTATTATTATTATTATTATTATTATTATTATTGAATCGATTTATTATAGCCCAAGATGATATTGGAGATGTAGATGAGCGATTAGTAAAATCACTGATGCAGCAAATCTTATACGGTATGTTGGTTAGCACTAACAGCATTATGGCAAATGTATCTACCACCACCTAAACAAATTCAGTACGCGCATTTTATTCGTGCGGTATCATCTCTGATGAAAAAAATATGATGTCAAAATTAAACAAGGACATGCCGCAATTTATTGTGATCAGGCATACGTTGAACGATTTAATGGAACACTTCCTGAGCGGTTATTTGGATATCAATATGCAAAAAAAAAATAGTTAAGCTCTCGTGAATGGATTGCAATACTACCAAGTGTGATAGCTGCATTAAATAATGAGGTTACTCGTGCAATTTTTATGAAAACTATTAATGCGATCACAACAAACCTATACCAATGTAACGACATGATTTTGTTCAAAATAACCAGTATTGGGTAATGTTACTGTATGATATTTATATGAACTCGCTGAACTTGAAGTTGGTTTTAAGAAAAAAGCGACAGATCCTATTTGGAGTGTAACAACACAAACAATTTCAATTGTGGTAAGATCTACGGGTAGACCTGCAATGTACAGATTAAATTCAACTGCTCTTCAACGATGATTTGTAAGAGAACAATTACAAGTAATTTCTAAAGAAACACAATTACCACCGTCTTCTTTTAACTAGCGCATTGACTTCGATTACACTCAAGACAGGCTAGCATTACATTTTCGAGTGTGACCAAGACTACTATTAATAATATCTACGGTAAAATGGCATAGATCATGTTTTGAATATCGCCGCAACATTACTGTGTTATAACTTGCAAAATGATCATGTTGTCGTTGTTTTAAGGTCATAATAAATTCAGCGTCAAGATCAGAGTCTTATCTTTTTTTTTTGTCTCAATGTACATAGCTTAACAAATATCTTACTATATCATCGCTGTTGCTAGCTGTTTGAGTATTACTTGTTTGTGAAGTCTATGACAATCCTCTGCAACTGAAACATTCTTCTGACTCGTGACTCTGTGAGATAAACTAAATTTGACCATTCAATACGATCATCGACGATCCAAAAACTCTATATCAGTTATAGTTAATCCTTGAGATGAATGAATTGTTATTGCGTATTATAGCGTCCATGGAATTTTGTCTGAGGAGAGAGTCCATGATACCAGACTAATCCGTATTGAGTTGTTTCGTGATAATATTGGGCTCCAACTTGGAATACGCCATTTCTTGAGAAATTGTGCATAACTCGGGATTCCGAATTGTTGCGCTTCTCCAAGTTGGAGCCCACAAATACAAACAAACTTAATTTCGGTCTTCGGATATAATCAGTAGTTTTCATTGATGCATCGAGGATCAAATTGCAGACAGATGTCAATTGATGTTCACAATTTTTTACACAATGATTGACTGGATAATCAAACAGAAAAAGGATGGAATATATGGTTTGCAAAGTTTAGCATAATTTATGCTATTTTCTGTAGTACATGCTGCAGAAATATAACGACCACTATATATAGACTCGGTCCTTATCATCAGCATCATGTTTATTTAATGTTGCCCCCACCCCCACCCCGTTTTTCTGACGTAGCTAGTGTCAGAGAAAAAGAAAGTAAGTCGTAAAATAACTTATTAGCCTACATCATGTTTTATTGTCACTTTCATAAATACACAGCAATGATGTTTCCCGTTAAGGTCAATAGCAGACGATATTAATATTAGGACTTTGTATAGCGCCTAATCTTTAGAAGCTCAGAGCTCTTTAAAACATATATAATGATGATATGACTAAAAAAAAAAATCAAATCAAAAGCAAAAACCATGAAATTGGAAAACATAAAAAATGCTGAAAATATATAAGGTAGGAAACAGCTGCAGTTGACTGATGATAAAATTCTGACCACAATGCAAAGACTTTCTCATTAACATCCTTTACCTCAAACAATAAATATCAGCAATAACTACATTAAATTCATGCAGTCAGTACAAAACCTAGGTGTTACTCTCCACAGTACTCTCACATTGCACCAACATGTCATGAACATGTGCAAGGCTGCATATCTTGAGCTGAGACACATCAGCTTCCTTCGCAAATAGCTTTCAGGTGATGCCACTAAAACACTTGTAATCGCTTTTTAGAGAGAAATTATATAAAATAACATGATTTCATTAGTACTTTCAAGACTGGACTATTGTAACTCAATTCTGTCTGGTTCATCTCAATATCTACTCCAGAAACTTCAAAAAGTTAATAAAACAGCTGCTTGGATCATCCTTAGAGTACCACGATCAAAGCACACCTCCCCACTGCTCTGTATTACACTGGCTATCCATTTGATCCAGAATCAAACACAATGTTTTTCTGTGTTACGTTTCACTGATACTTATCTGGCCTCACCCATGTGTATACACCAGCAAGATATTTATGCTCATCTTCTGACAATCATATACTCATTATTCCCACTATGAAAATGAAGCAATTTTTAGGCAAATGTTACAAGCCCCTCCAGTCTACTTCAAGCTTGTAATTGTCATTTGTGGTAAAAATATTTTAGCTTTGGGCTTTTTCATTGTGCACACTTATTGTGTCAGTGTCTGCTCATAGCTCCTCTGGTAACCCCATAGAAAAGCAGACATCTTAATATGGTGGCATTGAGCTAGGTGTGAAGTGTGAGATTAGACAAGCTTTCGTCCCAGCTTTTGCATTGTGTCTGCTTATTTTTGTTTTTGCCGTTTTGATGGACACAACACAACTCACATTTATGTTGAATTTTCAGTGAGACTTAAAAATTTTGTGTGCTGCAGTTGTCAGTTTGTTTTTTGCCACATCATCAATGACATTTAAAGTGTTTTCCTTGTGCAATCCATTCCATATTTTGTTCTTCAAAAATGTATATTGATTTTATTGAGGGTAAGCTTACTTCCTTGTAGATGTAATTGTCATGCAGCATCTTAGATATGTGGTCAGATACTGTGTTAAGTTTTGTTTCAGTCAGTGCATAGTAAATAGGTATGAAAATCAATTAAAAAAAAATCATATTAAATTGACTTGTGTGTTTATTCACACTTTAAAATATTAAATTTATTTTCTTCCAGGTCCGGCTATCAACCATTGTCTAATTGCTCTGTCAGGGTCCTCATATTCCTTGAATCTATGGTGCTGATGTTCATTATCATCTGAAGCATGCCTTGCATTATACTGTTTCCCTTTACTTTTGATTTTATTTATAGATACTGCTTAATATGTTTAACGAGTATTGCATTATTTTAGTGTTTCAGCATAAATTATTTGTAGATCAGTCTTTCCTTTTGATCACCAAAGGAGGTTAAATTTTTATCAGACTCAAAAGCCATGATGCAGGACCATGGACCTCTAAATTACTTAAAAAACATCCTGCATTTGGCCTAAACACTCTAGATTGCATCAGTAATGTAATCACATAACAGTTTCTTATATACATATATTAGCCTTAATCCCATTACTCAGCCATGCATAACTGCACCAGTCTTGTAACTGTGGTAACAGTTCCAGTCCCAGATTGACTAGTTTTCACTGGTTTCTGTAATGTGTGATAGAATGGTTCTTGTTTCTTTTAATTATGTTTATAAAAAATGTTGAATTTTTGAATTTCAAAAGTGTTAGATTTAAGATGTAAAACAATATGTGCAATAGACAGCCTTAAAAATAAATCATATACATGATAAAGTAAGGTGAGCACTAGGTAATCCATGTAATGTGTTCTTCATTTCGAGGTTATATGCTTTGTACACAAAGTTAAAAAATTTTGATTGAAGTACAGTAAGAGGACAATCATTATACTGGTAAATGCAAGGGACGTATAAGTGGATAAATATTAATAATATACTGGTCTTTCAACAACTTGAAATTAAATTGCATATTTCATCACTGCATTCCATGTTTTCTCATGCAGATTAGATTGTTTTACATGTCTGATAAACACTTCACTTAGAATTTAGGAAGGGTCTGATCTGAAATTAAAGAGGCCCTAAGGAACTGGTTTATTGATTTATTTTTTCGCACTGCACTTATATCATCTTGTATTTTCCATTTAAAATGTTTTCTCTAGGGATTTGGCATCTAAATGAATGTAGAACTAAAGGATATTAATATATATGTTGGGATATATATTAATTCCATAACACTTCCAGGAAGAATAAGAAATTCATTGATGTTCTCAATCCAAAGATTTGCTAAAAGGTTCAAGAACAACATTTACGGGATTTGTTCTGTCTCCAGCTTAGCATGCCCAGTTGCCATCTTATAGCTTATACATGTAGTTGTTTGAAGAATGATTAATTTGTTAGTTTGGCAAGTATGCCATAAATAGAGTAGCAATTAGGAATACATTTTTCTTTTTTGATTCAGTCCTGTTTTTTTTATTCAGAAGCAGAATTAATAAACAACCTTTGTTATTATTGAACTCATCCAAAATATCATACCACCCCAGGCAGTACATAAGCTCTTGGAACACCCCATATGTAGAGGGGCCAGAGAGGTTCAACCACTAGGGAACAATAGTGATGGCATTTGCCATGATTGCTGCACTTTAAAAGCAGTTCAAATTTAGTCTCAGAGATGTCTTTAACTATAATGTTGCAGAAGGAGTTCAGGTCAAGCAGCTGCTTTACCTTGATGTGTACATTTAGGATAATGCTTATAGAGAAACAACATTGTTCAAGGTGTTGAGAAAGTACTACAATCAAACAATATCGGTTGAGGTCACTTAGGTCAGGGAATGGAGACAATTCAAGTTGTTGTCACAGTTACATAAAGTTTACCATGTGTGTGACAACTGTTTGTGGAGTTATCATCCATGATTCATTATCAACTGTTGCCAGTTGTTTCAAATTCCAATGGGGTTAACTTGTAAGTATGATGGTAGGACTACCAGAATTCACATGAAGCTTTAATGTTACTGCTATGTCAGATGAAGTGCCCCATGCCAGGTCAAATGGAATGGAACTAATTTGAAAATACACTGACATGAATGTAGGGGATGATTGATTGATAAAGCATGGCATTATCATTGACCTGAGCAGAATGTATATCAGCTACATTCCCAGATAGCCTGCCAATAAATCTGAATCTGGAATACCAGTTTGTCAAAGCATACTCACCCGCATAACAGACTCCACTATATATGAAAAATCAAACATTATATGCTTGAGAATCAGACAGATGGAAAAATGCATGTCACATAATAGTGCACAACAAAGTGGCAAAAATATGTTTGTGAACCACATATTGGACATTTTGCAAGGTTTTGTCCACCACTGAATATATTTGGATAATCCTTGGTGTGCATGCAAAAATATCTGGTGCTGACAAAGTACCAAAATCAATAGCTAATTTTAAAGACACACACTAAATCCAGAACAAAGATAGATTATTTCTTTAGAGGTGGCTTTACATGATCACTTAAAATACCGTATTGAATATTAGTGGTAAGATGATCACTTATAATACATTATTGAATACTAGTGGTAAGATGATCACTTATAATACATTATTGAATACTAGCGGCTTTACATGATCACTTATAATACAGTATTGAATACTAGCGACTTTACATGATCACTTATAATACAGTATTGAATACTAGTGGCTTTACATGATCACTTATAATACAGTATTGAATACTAGTGGCTTTACATGATCACTTATAATACAGTATTGAATACTAGCGACTTTACATGATTACATATAATACAGTATTGAATACTAGTGGCTTTACATGATCACTTATAATACAGTATTGAATACTAGTGGCTTTACATGATCACTTATAATACAGTATTGAATACTGGAGGCTTTACATGATTACATATTGAATACTAGTGGTATGATGATCACTTATAATACAGTATTGAATACTAGTGGCTTTACATGATCACTGTATTGAATACTAGTGGCTTTACATGATCACTTATAATTTTTTATTGAATACTAGTGGTAAGATGATCACTTATAATACCGTATAGAATACTAGTGGTATAATGATCACTTGTAATATAGTATTGAATACTAGTGGCTTTACATAATCACTTATAATACAGTACTGAATACTAGTGGTATGATGATCACTTATAATACATTATTAAATACTAGTGGCTTTACATGATCACTTATAATACAGTATTGAATACTAGTGGCTTTACATGATCACTTATAATACATTATTGAATACTAGTGGCTTTACATGATCACTTATAATACAGTATTGAATACTAGTGGCTTTACATGATCACTTATAATACAGTATTGAATACTAGTGGCTTTACATGATAACTTATAATACAGTATTGAATACTAGTGGCTTTACATGATAACTTATAATACAGTATTGAATACTAGTGGCTTTACATGATCACTGTATTGAATACTAGTGGCATGATAATCACTTTAAATACATTATTAAATACTAGTGGTACAATGATCACTTATAATACATTATTGAATACTAGTGGTAAGATGATCACTTATAATACATTATTGAAAACTAGTGGTAAGATGATCACTTATAATAAAGTATTGAATACTAGTGGTAAGATGATCACTTATTATAAAGTATTGAATACTAGTGGTAAGATGATCACTTATAATGCAGTATTGAATACTAGTGGTAAGATGATCACTTATAATACAGTATTGAATACTAGTGGTAAGATGATCACTTATAATTTTTTATTGAATACTAGTGGTAAGATGATCACTTATAATACCGTATAGAATACTAGTGGTATAATGATCACTTGTAATATAGTATTGAATACTAGTGGCTTTACATAATCACTTATAATACAGTACTAAATACTAGTGGTATGATGATCACTTATAATACATTATTAAATACTAGTGGCTTTACATGATCACTTATAATACAATATTGAATACTAGTGGGTTTACATGATAACTTATAATACAGTATTGAATACTAGTGGCTTTACATGATAACTTATAATACAGTATTGAATACTAGTGGCTTTACATGATAACTTATAATACAGTATTGAATACTAGTGGCTTTACATGATCACTGTATTGAATACTAGTGGCATGATAATCACTTTAAATACATTATTAAATACTAGTGGTACAATGATCACTTATAATACATTATTGAATACTAGTGGTATGATGATCACTTATAATACATTATTGAATACTAGTGGTAAGATGATCACTTATAATAAAGTATTGAATACTAGTGGTAAGATGATCACTTATTATAAAGTATTGAATACTAGTGGTAAGATGATCACTTATAATGCAGTATTGAATACTAGTGGTAAGATGATCACTTATAATTTTTTATTGAATACTAGTGGTAAGATGATCACTTATAATACCGTATAGAATACTAGTGGTATAATGATCACTTGTAATATAGTATTGAATACTAGTGGCTTTACATAATCACTTATAATACAGTACTAAATACTAGTGGTATGATGATCACTTATAATACATTATTAAATACTAGTGGCTTTACATGATCACTTATAATACAATATTGAATACTAGTGGCTTTACATGATAACTTATAATACAGTATTGAATACTAGTGGCTTTACATGATAACTTATAATACAGTATTGAATACTAGTGGCTTTACATGATAACTTATAATACAGTATTGAATACTAGTGGCTTTACATGATCACTGTATTGAATACTAGTGGCATGATAATCACTTTAAATACATTATTAAATACTAGTGGTACAATGATCACTTATAATACATTATTGAATACTAGTGGTAAGATGATCACTTATAATACATTATTGAATACTAGTGGTAAGATGATCGCTTATAATAAAGTATTGAATACTAGTGGTAAGATGATCACTTATTATAAAGTATTGAATACTAGTGGTAAGATGCTCACTTATAAATCAGTATTGAATACTAGTGGTAAGATGATCACTTATAATACAGTATTGAATACTAGTGGTAAGATGATCACTTATAATTTTTTATTGAATACTAGTGGTAAGATGATCACTTATAATACCGTATAGAATACTAGTGGTATAATGATCACTTGTAATATAGTATTGAATACTAGTGGCTTTACATAATCACTTATAATACAGTACTAAATACTAGTGGTATGATGATCACTTATAATACATTATTAAATACTAGTGGCTTTACATGATCACTTATAATACAATATTGAATACTAGTGGCTTTACATGATAACTTATAATACAGTATTGAATACTAGTGGCTTTACATGATAACTTATAATACAGTATTGAATACTAGTGGCTTTACATGATAACTTATACTACAGTATTGAATACTAGTGGCTTTACATGATCACTGTATTGAATACTAGTGGCATGATAATCACTTTAAATACATTATTAAATACTAGTGGTACAATGATCACTTATAATACATTATTGAATACTAGTGGTAAGATGATCACTTATAATACATTATTGAATACTAGTGGTAAGATGATCACTTATAATAAAGTATTGAATACTAGTGGTAAGATGATCACTTATAATAAAGTATTGAATACTAGTGGTAAGATGATCACTTATAATGCAGTATTGAATACTAGTGGTAAGATGATCACTTATAATACAATATTGAATACTAGTGGTAAGATGATCACTTATAATACAGTATTGAATACTAGTGGTAAATGATCACTTATAATACATTATTGAATACTAGTGGTAAGATGATCACTTATAATACAGTATTGAATACTAGTGGTAAGATGATCACTTATAATACAGTATTGAATACTAGTGGTAAGATGATCACTTATAATACAGTATTGAATACTAGTGGTAAGATGATCACTTATAATACATTATTGAATACTATGGTAAGATGATCACTTATAATACATTATTGAATACTAGTGGTAAGATGATCACTTATAATACAGTATTGAATTGAATGTACTGTATAAACTATTACTAATATGATCACATGTTGTTGTTGTTGTATGGTTTATTGCCATTTTTTAGTACACAATAGGCTGTACATGGCAGCCAGTATTAATGGTGGAGGAAGAACCTAGGAAAGAACCAGTGACCCACGAGAAGCTACTGGCAAGCATTCTCACATACCCACATTGGCCGAATCCAAGACTCTAACCCATGCAGACAGAGGTGAGATGGCAGTGATCCATAACGGAGAGTGCTTTAGACCACTTGGCCACTCGGGGCCCCTGATCCCATGTAATATAGTATTAAATACTAGTGTTATGAGAATCACATGTAATACAATATCAGATACTAATACAGTATCAAATACTAGCATTGTAATGATCATATGTAATACAGTATTAAATACTAGCATTGTAATGATCATATGTAATACAGTATCAAATACTAGCATTGTAATGATCATATGTAATACAGTATTAAATACCAGCCGTATTATGACATAAATGCCAATGTTTTCTAATTTTTCAATATCAGAACAACATCAGAGATGCTGTTAGGAATCTTGACCACACAAGAGTCCTCGAAGTGCTCCACTCCATTGGAGACAGACTGCCATTGTACATAAAGGTATCAATGTTTCCCATCTCTTATTTACAGACTGATTCAATGAGGCCTCATAAAAACAGGGTAAAATGAAAACTTTCTCATATTTTTTATTTCTAAAAGCATTTGATATTAAAAAAGCCTATTTACATGTAAGTATATTGAAGTTGATTTACATCTGCATCATGCTTAATATGAATAAAGTGTAAGAGGTTCCAAATTTTAAAATTATAAGGTTTTTCCTTTGCATTCATTCATCTTGAGTGTTGAACTTGTGGAATGGATAATTGACAGATAGTTTATCATAAATGTAATCAGCAATATAAAATGTTAATCTATCATTTTTCTAGAATTATAGATTACATATTGTATTGTAGAAGCTATTAAGAGGTGTGCTCTGTACATTATTTTAACAAGTTGAAAATTTACTTTCTGCAACATTATACATTGAAGGGGACTAAAAGAATTCAATATAAATTGATGCGGAATATAGAAAACTTCCACCTGATATTACAGACATGAGTTTTTTTGTTTTTTTTTATATCAAGGGTGGAATTTTGTTTATTCAACACCAATGTATGAGATTATATTTCTACATAGGATAGATAATTAACAAAATGGCCTCCTGACAAGACAGATAAAGCATAAAAAGAAATCAAAATTTTCATTTATAATTTTTCAGTATTTACATGGAGAGCATATATTGTTTGGTTTACACCAAACAGTTCAGTTGAAACTTCCAAGAATTTTATGAAAACAAAGGTTAATTTTATTACAAAATTAATGTAATAGATAAGTAGCGGATATGAGTGGTATGATGTCATTCAAGTCATGATGTGCCAGTCAAAGGGCTATTTTGATGTCATGTGTTATAGGAATATAGCTAGTGTGAGGAAGGAGCTTTTTGCTTTCCATGTTCAAAACTGAAAAATATGATCATACACATATAGGAATGTGAAAATAATGGAATCTGTCATGAACATTAGTGAGGAAAAGATAACTTCCATGGTAGGGGTAAAAATGTATGGTCAATACAGATGGTTTATTTCCATGTCAAAATATATTGAACTGAAATAGAATAGATCCCCACTGATACATCAACAGTTGGATCAGTAAAAGGACACAATATGAATAAAATAAATCTTTGAATCTTTACAATAAGCATATAGAATTTGATTTGCACTGGAGATTTCTATGTAAGGATCAGAAAAATAGTTCAACAGAGATGATGTTAGGTCTGGAGTGAAACTAATAGAAAAGTATTTGCCATATATACCATCCAGATTGAATGTTGCACACTGTGATGTCACAATGAAAGCTACACATATTGATAATCAGATGTGTTCGTCCAGCTATTGTGATAAATACACTTTACATGCTCTTATTTTGACCCAAGTTTAGTACATAGTCAGGGCTGACTAGGGGAGGGACAACTGTAGATGTATCCCTGATGCATGGACCCATAAAAGGGCCCAGGCCAAACAATGCTTTTTAATATTATAAAAGAAAAATTTGTTTGAACAAGAACTAGGAGAGTCCTATGTGTTTAATACCCATAAGCACGTGTTCTTTCTCTATGGCCTTATTAAAAACAGATTTCCCTTAAATTTAAATAATTCAGTGAAATTCTGTATAGTTCTTCTTTTCATTAATTTTTTCCTAACATAGTAAAAGAGGTGCATGGTAAAGTTTTTGTGTTGCTTCTGCCATTACAAAAATATCTGCCTTGGGTTTCCCCACTAATAAAAAGAGTCCAGTTAACAAACATGTGAACACTGGCCCTGACTTCAACAGCTAATATTCATTCCAGGGCCATAAATATTAGTTAAATCAGTCATATTATTCTTTTTTAAAATTTCAATTGTAGTATTATTTAAATTTTCATTCATCAAATATTTCTTAATCAGTACTTACTGTCGCTGTTGACGAAAGGTATGGACCTAGTTAAGGTCATCGGTATCTCAAAACTTGCACATTTAAGTCACAAGCAAAATGTTGCACAAAACATGGACAGGCATGAAGTTAGGATGATCAAGCTTTAAATATCAGCATTGATTCTTAAATAGGTAATGTGAGAAAGACATTTATGACAAGTAAATTTTAAATAGGTAATGCGAGAAAGACATTTATGACAAGTAAATTTTAAGCTCCTGTGATGATGAATAAGTGCACACATGACATGAACTTCGAACTGTGATTGTTATTCTGTGTCTTGATCTGAATTTAGATTACTTTTTTTTAATGTGCACCCATTTGCTTAAGTGGAGTCAACTGTACTGAGGAGAGTAGTAATAATTATGTAAGGGCAAAGGTATAATGCTTCTTTGCTGCTTATACATGCAGTTTTAGCATTTATATTTGAATGTCAATTTTAAATTTCATTTCATTTCAGGATGTTTGTATGTACCATTCCCTATTAGAGGGTTTGTTGAGTCTTCAAGACATTGACTCCACCGTACAATTGATCTATCAGCTACATAATTATGGGTTCAACACAAACGATTGCAATGAGGTACGAAGTTATAGTTGCGTTGTAGCCCATGGTTTTCAATATTCTGTGGGTGTGGTAGTTTTAATTTCACGTTCATATTCTACATATCCTGTTTAATGTATAATTTTAAAATGCATCAAGAAAACTATTTACTCATTGTTGATGAAACTGATTATCACATATTTGTCAAATTAAATTTTTGAATAATATGTGGTATGAAATTCACTTTTTTAAAAATATTTAGCATTGGAAGACCATAATATGTAATGACTGACTATCCCTGTCTGTACTAATGCTAAGGAAGTATTTAAGATGGTGAACATTTGTTTCTACAGGAGGTAAATTTTAAATCTTTAGCCATCCAGTTGAACCATGGTAAAAATACAGACAGATGCAGGGGTCATAGTGACTTGGGCTTCTTAGTGTTAATTATAATTAAAGGATGAAAAGATGAGTCAGAGGTTTTGATCTCACTATCTTTATGATCATCATTGTCTCTTTGTGAGGTAGATTTCTTTGTGTCTTAGAAAGACATTCAGAGATACTTGTAGTGATATTTCACCCAAAGTGGGAATTCTGGCTGAAAAACTTTTGCCATATATATGAATAATAAATTCGCCAAAGGAAAGCTATATTTGATTTGCATTATAACAATCGGTGAAACGTGTACTTTTCATTTTCAGTTTTATTCATGCAACTTTAATAGAAAAAAAAATATGAGAACATCATTTAGTTTGAGTAGACTTCAGGTCATACATGTGACAGAGCATAAAGGTCAGCTTAGGATAGATCAGGAGATTTCCAAACTTTAGATGGAAGTTTTGATTTCAGATGTTCATTTTAACATGAAAAGAAACAAAAATTACAACTATTTAACAAATTTCAGTTTTTGAATATAAAACTATGCACATCATCTCATCAGTCCTTTTTCAGAAACTTGATGCCATTCATATTCTTCTTTTATGTACATGTACCACAAGCACTTCTAGCATCTCCAAGGACATCATTGTCTGGACAATATTTGTGCCAGTCCTCAACAATGTTGATCTTAACACCTAGGAGATGATGTATTGTTAGTAGATGCTGGTTTGGTGCACCCTCTTTGTAATGTCACCATGGTAGTCATGAAATGACATACATATTGTGTGAGGGAGTCTTACATTGAGGGATGTTTCACTAAGGCTGTTACTATAATGAATTAAAGCAGAAAAATGAGAGTATTTACAGTTTTGAAATCACATGATTCACATGAGACAAAGACTAAAATAAAGTGAAATAAACTAATTAGTGATAAATAAAAAAAAGTTTAATCATTTGTAATGAGATATATGACATTGCCTGTGTTATAAGTATGGCAGCATGACAGTGAGGGGCTTTATAATGTGTCTGAGTGATCAAGATGAAATATGCATAACTTGTAATTTGAATGATCAGTTTTCTATTTGAGTTCTTAACCATTCACTGATTACTTGATATATGTTGAAAGGCAAAGCTTGCCATTTAATTCTTTGAGACTTCGAGTAAATTGGGAATTTAAAATAATCAGGCTAACCTTAAGTTCAAACTTTTATTTTTTTTTAATTACAGGTGGGAGATGCAGCTTTACTTACCTACTTAAAAACAAGTAACAATGTTTCTTCTACTGTTGTGGAAGCTTTTCTGCGATGCAACACAGACCTTTTATTGAAGAGCCAGGTATTTTAAATATTATAAGTTAGTATAGGCATGATATTAAATAGATTCCAGATCAGATCGGACAGAATTCCAGAACTCTTTGCATAATTTCTAAATATGATAAAAATTACCCCAATTGTCATTTCATTAACGGTCACATGCTATTTATAACTAGTCCCATTTCTCCATATAGAATATCCTCTATGATACTCAGTTAATTAAATGGTCACGTTTTCTACAGTTAAGAATGCTACAGTGGTCCCCTTCATGAATGCCCCCCTCCTCAACCAGCAGCCACCCACTCTTTGCAGTCAGAATCCCTTGGTACCAACAAGATTGTGTTCAATAGTAACCCTCTAGAAAGGCCATCCCTCTAATGCAACCAGTGGCACAAATATAAAATTTACTTCTGACAAGCAGCAACATTTTATAATTAATATGTATCCAGAACCAATATTTTATTCTGGTAAGGTAAGTAATCCAATTATCTTTCTCGATGTCTGTTTCCAGATGTCAGCTTTTCGTTTCTGAAAGAAGTGTTTGCTAAAGTACATGTACTACTAAGGTTATTGTTATATCATTAGCTCTGACGTTTGCAGGAAATGGGGTTGCTATATTTGGATAGAGCTTTGGCCTTTACATGCAGACTTTTTTAGTTGTTTTTTTTTTCTTTTTCATTTGTTTAATTGCCAATTATGACCGCATTTTATTGTCAATCTCATAACATGGTCAGATTGAAAAGGTGTCAACAATGTTTTTATAAGGCTTTGGCCTTCACATTGTGTTTGTTTTTAAATTGACCATTACAACTGGATGTAATTGTCAAGATCATACATGGTCAGAGAGAAATAATGGGGTCAGCACTGTTCGGATAGAGCTTTGTGCTTCACACCGCAGATTTTATTTTTAAATGTACGATTACAACTGATGTAGTTGTCAAGATCATAATATGGTCAGATAGGCTAAAAATAGATTTTGTGAATTAACATACATGCACACACATACACACAGACAAACAATAAACATTGAACAAAACAGGGTACCAGACAAGTACTAAAAAGTCATGTGACAGTACATATATCACTTCCTAGATAACAAGTTTTTTTCATTTATGGAAGTTTCATCTGCAAAGATAAATTGCAATACTGTAAAATTAGCTACATCAGAATATATCATTTTAAAACTTTAATACTGTAAAATTAGCTACATCAGAATATATCCTTTTGAAACTTTAATACTGTAAAATTAGCTACATCAGAATATATCATTTTAAAACTTTAATACTGTAAAATTAGCTACATCAGAATATATCATTTTAAAACTTTAATACTGTAAAATTAGCTACATCAGAATATATCATTTTAAAACTTTAGTACTGTAAAATTAGCTACATCAGAATATATCATTTTAAAACTTCAATACTGTAAAATTAGCTACATCAGAATATATCATTTTAAAACTTTAATACTGTAAAATTAGCTACATCAGAATATATCATTTTAAAACTTTAATACTGTAAAATTAGCTACATCAGAATATATCATTTTAAAACTTTAGTACTGTAAAATTAGCTACATCAGAATATATCATTTTAAAACTTCAATACTGTAAAATTAGCTACATCAGAATATATCATTTTAAAACTTTAATACTGTAAAATTAGCTACATCAGAATATATCATTTTAAAACTTTTACAAGTCATCACATAAGGAAGAAAAAATAATTTAGAAGGAAAAGTAAAAGTTGTTCAACTTGATGACAATGGAAAGAGTTCATTTGCTGAAACATTTTATATTGGCAAGATTCAAATAAACAAGATTGTAAAAGATAAGAAGTATATTATATTGCAGTGGGATAATGAAGTAAAAGAAAAGAGAATTATTTTAAACACGAAAATTGGCAAGATTTAGATCTTTTTTTTTAATGGTTTTGTTATGCACATGCCAACAGTATTAGATTCGCATTCACGCCTATGAATAAGGACTATTAATTTATGTTACCTTGAAATAACTTTTTAAGACGAGAAGAACATTTTAATAATTAATGTTGCTTTTTAATGAAGATATTAACTGCTTTAAGTCATGTGTAGCTTTCCTGCTATATACAAGTACATACACATCTCACAAATATAGTCCCCAATGGAAAGGCCACCCATATTACAAAGCCACTTTCCTGGTGCATAAGGGGTTGCCATATAAGAGGGGACCACTGTACACAAGTAATTTTACACCAAATTTGTTTTTCTTCATCAAATTTGACCAATTTCACAGTTGTTATCAGTAAGATCTTCCCACATATTGCTTAGGATGCAAAAGTTCAAATTTAGATTTCTTATAATGCACCTTATTGTTGTAATTATTGTAAATGAAATTAAAACAGAAAGTATTACAATAGTATGGGTAAAAAAGCTAAAGCTCATCTGTCCACACAGATGGGAGTAAGAGAAGAGTGATCACTTATCAGCCGTACCAGGAGGCATTCTCTTTTAGAGACCATGTAGAGCTGTTTTCACTTGGCGCCTCTTTTAAAAATGATCAGTAATTTTTTCTTGCTTTTTTCATTCCAAGATGAAAATTTACACTTTATTGATCTCACTTCATCATGCATTGTACATTTAAATGCCATTGATCTTGCTTCATCATGCATTGTACATTTAAATGCCATTGATCTCACTTCATCATGCATTGTACATTTAAATGCCATTGACCTCACTTCATCATGCATTGTACATTTAAATGCCATTGATCTCACTTCATCATGCATTGTACATTTAAATGCCATTGATCTTGCTTCATCATGCATTGACCTTTAAATGCCATTGAACTTGCTTCATCATGCATTGTACATTTAAATGCCATTGATCTCACTTCATCATGCATTGTACATTTAAATGCCATTGATCTCGCTTCATCATGCATTGTACATTTAATGCCATTGATCTCACATTATCATACATTGTATATTTAAATGCCATTGATCTTGCTTCATCATGCATTGTACATTTAAATGCCATTGATCTCACGTCATCATGCATTGTACATTTAAATGCCATTGATCTCCCTTCATCATGCATTGTACATTTAAATGCCATTGATGTTGCTTCATCATGCATTGTACATTTAAATGCCATTGAACTCACTTCATCATGCATT
The DNA here is from genome assembly GCA_029339505.1 of Unio delphinus. NCBI lineage: Eukaryota > Metazoa > Mollusca > Bivalvia > Unionida > Unionidae > Unio > Unio delphinus. The sequence goes on from JAQISU010001238.1 coordinate 15,907,365, forward strand.
GTACATTTAAATGCCATTGAACTCACTTCATCATGCATTGTACATTTAAATGCCATTGAACTCACTTCATCATGCATTGTACATTTAAATGCCATTGATCTCACGTCATCATGCATTGTACATTTAAATGCCATTGATCTCACGTCATCATGCACTGTACATTTAAATGCCATTGATCTCACATCATCATGCACTGTACATTTAAATGCCATTAATCTCACTTCATCATGCATTGTACATTTAAATGCCATTAATCTCACTTCATCATGCATTGTACATTTAAATGCCATTGATCTCACATCATCATTTATTGTACATTTAAATGCCATTGATCTCACGTCATCATGCATTGTACATTTAAATGCCATTGATCTCCCTTCATCATGCATTGTACATTTAAATGCCATTGATCTCACATCATCATGCACTGTATATTTAAATGCCATTGATCTCGCTTCATCATGCATTGAACATTTAAATGCCATTGATCTCTCTTCATCATACATTGTACATTTAAATGCCATTGATCTCGCTTCATCATGAATTGTACATTTAAATGCCATTGATCTCCCTTCATCATGCATTGTACATTTAAATGCCATTGATCTCGCGTCCTCATGCATTGTACATTTAAATGCCATTGATCTCACTTCATCATGCATTGTACATTTAAATGCCATTGAACTCACTTCATCATGCATTGTACATTTAAATGCCATTGAACTCACTTCATCATGCATTGTACATTTAAATGCCATTTAACTCACTTCATCATGCATTGTACATTTAAATGCCATTGAACTCACTTCATCATGCATTGTACATTTAAATGCCATTGATCTCACTTCATCATGCATTGTACATTTAAATGCCATTGATCTCACTTCATCATGCATTGTACATGTAAATGCCATTGATCTCACTTCATCATGCATTGTACATTTAAATGCCATTGATCTCGCTTCATCATGGATTGTACATTTAAATGCCATTGATCTCGCTTCATCATAGATTGTACATTTAAATGCCATTGATCTCACGTCATCATGCATTGTACATTTAAATGCCATTGATCTCGCTTCATCATGCATTGTACATTTAAATGCCATTGATCTCGCTTCATCATGCATTGTACATTTAAATGCCATTGATCTCGCTTCATCATGCATTGTACATTTAAATGCCATTGATCTCACGTCATCATGCATTGTACATTTAAATGCCATTGATCTCGCTTCATCATGGATTGTACATTTAAATGCCATTGATCTCGCTTCATCATGGATTGTACATTTAAATGCCATTGATCTCACATCATCATGCATTGTACATTTAAATGCCATTGATCTCGCTTCATCATGGATTGTACATTTAAATGCCATTGATCTCGCTTCATCATGGATTGTACATTTAAATGCCATTGATTTCACGTCATCATGCATTGTACATTTAAATGCCATTGATCTCGCTTCATCATGCATTGTACATTTAAATGCCATTGATCTTGCTTCATCATGCATTGTACATTTAAATGCCATTGATCTTGCTTCATCATGCATTGTACATTTAAATGCCATTGATCTCACATCATCATTCATTGTACATTTAAATGCCATTGATCTCACATCATCATGCATTGCACATTTAAATGCCATTGATCTCGCTTCATCATGGATTGTACATTTAAATGCCATTGATCTCGCTTCATCATGCATTGTACATTTAAATGCCATTGATCTCGCTTCATTATGCATTGTACATTTAAATGCCATTGATGTCGCTTCATCATGCATTGTACCCTGAGGTCTTTAAAAGTCTTTGAAAATTGAAATACACCCCCCAAAAATTAATTTCTTTCCAGAATCACAGATAAAATTATCCCAGGTTGTTAGATTCAGATGTAATCTAGTTATCCTGGTTTCTTTCTTTTGATGACCCGTTCAGTTTATTGCTGCCGCATTAACAAGAGAGGCTTTGTTTTGTTTGACCATCCAAAGTATGCCTCGGCGGCGACTTCAATCACACATGCACTCTTCATCAAAGCAAGACGGTGCCGCTACACACTTCATCAAAGGAAGTCACCAATAAAATTGCCCAAAGTCGTTAGCGTCGGATATAGCTTCTTTCGTTTGACAAATAGTTCAATTTGATTGGACGAGTCCATCAGTTTTAGCCAATCAAAATGTTAATTACACTAATTCTACGTAGAAAGTTCGCGAAAGTTGCACCCTCGAGAATTGAAAATTTATTTGTTCATTCGATTTACATCTTCTTCAAGTTCAGTGTTTAAAAATGCCAGGTCTTTGGTCTTTCAACGATATCTGGCTTGAACAAGAGAAATACAAGGAATGGCTGCAAAAGGATAAATTATGTACACGAAAGACGTTTTGTACATTGTGTAAAAAGATGAGCAACTTGGCTTCAATTAGAGAAGGAGTCCATGCAAATTAGTAACTACATACTGTTCATTTAGTGGAACGAAGATGCAGAAGTATAAACTATTGGTAATTTTGTGCAAAATAATGTTAACTCATTACTCTTCGGGTATAAAATAAGATATTGTTTAATGTGATGATTTGGGAGATATGGCAAAAGAGGGCCCGTTTAAATTTACTTATACCGTCGTTTTATTTAACACGTTTGAGGGAGAAAAAAAAAATCATTTTCAAAAATTTTGTTCTACATATTAATATTCCTTGGTTTAATATAAAAACATACCCTGTAATAAATTCAATTCATGGATATACAGTTTCAAAGTGCGCATGCGTACACTATAGTAGAGTTAAGCAAGAGTTGTTGTTCTTGAATTGTGAGTATATAAAAAAACGTGTGCTGTGAAGCTTTAACTGTAAGAAGTCAAGTCATTTTTAATTAGGTAAATAAATAAAAGAATTTAAAAAAAAACTTATTTCCAGTTGACGGAATATCCCCGTTTCTCATTGCCGACCCTCGACTTTTTCACTAATGGTATTAAAAAAAATAAAATTAAAATCACATTGCCGAAACTGATTTGTGTAACTATAGTCTGACTATACATCACCGTTTGTTTGTACCCCTATCGATTTCAATAACAAAAATAATTAAATGATAAAAAGTGCACAGAACTAAGGCAACTAAATCATTGATTTATAATTTCTAACCTGAATGTGACCAGAATGGCACTAATACTGCCATCTCCTGCACTTTTCATGATTAACGGACTTTCCAAAGAAACAAACGGGTTGGTATTGTTAGACTATAATTGAGCCCGTTTTGCCCAATGCTTTGAAGTGCTTGAAATATTACTAGATTTATAGATAATGTTTATTTTTTTTTTTAAAAATGGAGAAAAAAACCCACGCCCAACCTTGATGAAGTGTTTTATTCTGACCTTTCCAAAAGAAAGGAATATGTCGAACTTTGGTGTGGTCTCCATAAAATGTTGTTGTCACACGGACAGGCAACAGTGGAGAGGGGATTTTCTGTCAACAAACAGGTATCTGTTGAGAACCTCAGCAGAGAAAGCCTCAGAGCTCAAGGGCTAATCATTGACACAATGAGAAAAGCAGGTGGACCTTTGAAAATCGTTCATTAACAATGAAATGATGACACATGGCTCTTTTGCAAGACATAAGTACCATGCTTATCTGGATAAGAAGAAAGCAAAGAAGGATGAGAAAAACCAAAAAGGAAAGAAACTGGAGTTAGCCTTGGATGAAGTGGAAGCCAGAAAACTGCCTCTTGAAGCTAACATTGTCAGCCTACATGCTTCCTCTATACAGAAAGCAGAAAAGGCAGAGTTAAAAGGACCCATTGTGCATGTCACAGAGTCAAATGCTCTTAGGAGAAAAGCAGAGGAAGAGATGACAGTGGTAGCGTCTCTTTCCAAAATGATTGAAGAGAAAAGAAAGCAAATATAATAATGCATGTAAAGCAGTGATGATGTCTGTTAAGTGAACAATTTATTTTGTATTAAATCTGACACGTATGTTACATATTTCTGATAGAACAACGAATGTTAACCTATCTTTCAGATAATTATAATACAATTTTAGGAAATTAATTATAGTTTGACTTAATCAGTAATCAGTATTGTAGTATTTGGCATTCATTGTTTTCTCATATAACCTGTATTCACAATATTAACAAAAATAGGTCTTGGAAATCTCGGTTTGTGGTCTTTGAAAGTTTGGGAAAAGTCTTTGAATTTATCATCCATAGTTCAGTATGAACCCTGTACATGTCTGCATGATGCCCCAGTGCTAGACATCACTATAAACTGTCACCCTGCAGATATTGTTATAGTATGACTGAATTTAAAGTTATGTTAAAAATCTAAATCATATACACACACACACACTCTTTTCAGCTTATTATATATTTATTATTTCTTTACTTGACATTCTAGAACATGTACTTCAGCGTGCAGTTTCTCATGAAAACTTGTCACAAATCAATCCTAGTCATCTTTCAGTAAGATAAACATAATTGTTCAAATTTTGAAGTCCACATCATCACTATGTCATTCCTCTTGAAAGCATTCAAAGTCAGCTTCATTCTCCAAATCACTGTTGAAAAGTGCAAGAAGCCATGCATCATCTCTTTTATCAACTTGATTCAATTCTAACCCATAAATTAAGTCAATATTATTTTCAGAATCATCCAAATCATCATCTTCAATGTTGCTACCCTCACCATCAAGTTGTCATTCATCATTTTATTAATTGATTTTCAAACCAACAATTTCTTTTCCAACCATTTTTTAAAATAAATTCATTGTACATGCATGCTTTAGCCATTTCCTGTGTTGGCGTAGAAGTACACAAATATTTGTGATGTTTAACACTTCTTTCTAAAGACACTATACCTATTAGGGTACAACCATAGTTGTATTCAGGATAAAATGGGATACTAAAACCGCAGACATTTTCAGGATAGAATAAGGTATTACAGCTGTAATTTTATTCAGGATAAAATGGGTGAAGTGGTGCCTTCAACGAACAGAGCTAGTGCAGAAAGAGAGATTTTGTTTATTTCTACAATTAAAGGAAGGAAAGGTTGATATTTAGTTCAGGTTCAATCATGATACTGGATATGATGGGTTTTCTCTCTGCATAATGAGGACTATCCCAAGACCAGATGAATTTCATGTGCATTTCATCTCATCAGGTTATAGTAGTAGCCATGAGCACGCCATCAACTGTTCCCATTTTTCAATCCCAGAGATTGAGGGAAAGATTACAGTCTGTTTTATACCTACAGAAGGGCTCAACTTGACCTGGTGTGGCCTTTAATAGCAGTACAACATGCTGTGGTCCCAGGTTGGTCCCAGCAGCTTTACAGTGACTCTGCCACTTTACTTCTGCTGAATTTGCGTGGGGCAGTGTGGTTATTTTACATATTCGTGACATCTGGGCATATGGAATCGCCACTGTAGCCATTATATATCACCAGATATTAAAGTGTCTGACATACTTGTGGGGGTAAAAAAAATGTCTTCTCTGGGATAAGAGGATGTAACACCCTTTACCTTTTACCAATTCTCGTAGTTATAATTGGGTAACATACTTGAAGGAAGACACCAATTTCTGAAGTAAAATATGAATCTTCCAAAATGCTAACTCGATCAAAATATAGTTTCAGTCTCACTACAGAAAGATATGTACTGATAGTGTGTGCATTTACACTCCAGTAGTAACTGAAGTATGGGTGGGATTCAGCACCAATTTCTCCATCCAAGGGGAGAACATTCTTTCTTAATTCCCATCCATGTTGACAGAGAATACTTACAGCTTTTTCATTGCTAAAGAACAGGCTTGGGAAGGCTGAATGTGTGAGGTAGTGGGCATATTCCTTAAGGTGCTAAGATCTGGTGTGTATTATCAGAGAAACATAATTCATGTTGTTCTGTGGGCTGGTATTTTCTTCAGATGTCTTTTATTTATGTAAGTCATTTGCAGAAATACATCAGTTCTTCAGCATTTAGCATGTATAGATTATAAGGAACTTTATTCCATAACTATGAAAACTTCTTTGATTGATTATGAGCAAATCATGGAGAATGGAGATGAGTGAAAAATGGGCTCAGATATAACTGATGGCAGAGGTGAGTGTTGAACTGCTTACAACCCACAATCCTAAATGAAAAGAGTGAAATTTTCAATTTTTAAAAATAAAGTACTTAACAAAACAATGATTTCTAAATTCGAACAATAAGAATTCTTCCATCAGCGATAAAATTAAGTAGCAATAGAAACGTACTACAGGTACCTTTATCTTCATAAAACCACACAAATTTATAAACTGGAAAATAAATGAATTCACAGTAGAAGTTTATTTCTTTATTTTCTCTTTTGAAGGATGAGATGGATGTCCTCAGCTACATGCTGTCGAAAAGAGAGATACCTCGGATAGTCAAAGAGCTGATCCTGAAATATATGGTAATCTTATCTGTGTATTATTTCTATTTTTAGAACTCCACTACATGATGTTTAAAAGTCATTAATTATAAAGACCTCAGTACTAGCACAAATTAGAGATAGACTGCCCTGAAAGAGAATGTTTCTCCTCCAAATACGTCTCCCAATCATGCAAATCTTAGGAAAAAAAACTTGCTACCTCATATATCAAGCCTTCCCAAAAAAGATGAAAATAATCTTTTTCATTGATGTTATATATATATATATATATATATATATATATATATATATATATATATATATATACAAAGGGCAGTAACACCTGCCCAATACTTCTACTTGCTGCCTCCAGTTGCACTTGTTTTATATTTATGTCACAGAACAGGCAATGTTGTACTTGGGACCTCTAAAAATCCTGTGTTATCTTCATGATTTTCAGCCATCTATCCAAGGATTTTTTGGTTTTTAGAGCGTAGTATGTGACCTGTTAAATATAGTATACATTATTATCTTTATTTTCACCATGTTTATCTGAATCTGTCATGTATGTTGGCTTTGTTTATTCAGACCATATGGGTATATAAGATAATTAGCTTCCCATGGGTCATTGGTTCTTCGCAAGGTTTTCCAGGATTCATTTTCCACCAGATACACTGGTCACCATGTATAGAAGATGATCATGTGATAAAAAATGGCATTTTACCCCACAGACCCCCACCCCAACCTGCATCAATGATCTAATTGATTTGGTGATGTATCTGCTCAGCTGAATCTTCTCAAACAACTGCTGTTACAGGCAGCCCTTGCCTCTTACTACTGACATCTCCATCATTCCTTTTGTCAGGAGTACCTTGTGGAGGAAAGAATTTAACCTTCGATTGTGGAGAGAATCTCTTACCCAAGAAAGCTCTCCATGTTGAAGGCTTATGAGGAAAGAGAAAGTGGCATGTATTCAGGGACTGATACCAAGTCACCATCATCCATTGAGTGTCTCAGTTCCTCAACTTCATTCAGACCTACTAGCCAGAATTTCTCACTCTGTTTTTGAAATCTTTAATAAATTTTGACATTACTCAATTCAGAAAATTCAAACATTTAACTTGAAGTTACTCTTATACAAAATGTGTTTCCAGATAGTTTTGTCATCATGATGCAAGGCAAGCAAGTTCAGTGGACCTGAACTATCTTCAGTTTAGAATGAATGATTATGTGAGTCTAATGATGCAACCAGTCTTTACAACCACAGATGGGTTGCCGCTAGGGTGTAATTACAGAGCTGTCATATGTTCCCTCTCTTTGACAGATACATTGAGATAAGTAAGCATCCAAAAATATGTCTGAAGTAGTACTTCATGGAAGTCATGGAACAAATAAAATGACTCATTCTCTTAGTGGATCTTGGAAATGATGATACCATTCATGAAGCCCCATTAATCATGGCAGAAGTGGATTATGTGCTTGGGACTTGAAGTTTTGAAAGATCAGAGTTGCCTCATGAAAATTTCAGTTCATGAAGGTAAAGTGATCTCAGAAAAACTTGTGTTTTAAAGTAACATACAATCAGTCACATAACAGAATCTGTTGTCAGGCATGGTGAGTCATCCTTTTTGAGTTTTTATCTCAGGGATTTAGCTTCTGACCAGATGACCACGATACCCAGCTGATATCAGCATTGCCTCCTCACAGTTTGGGAGAGCAGGATATTATGCATATTTTAATCCAGCCTTTCGTCCCTATACAGATATCTGGGGTATTGGTATTTGAAGAAGAATCAATGTTTCAGTAAATATTTTCTCCAAGAATACTTACCTGATAACATTACTTTAAAACAATTCAAGCTTCCCACTATGTAAGCAACCTCGTTGCTATGTCACTCAGCTTAAAACTAGCAACATTTGGTAGTACAAGGGGATGTAATGGACAGGAGTTACTGCCAGTGCAGTATCAGGTAGGTGGGAGATGAAAAGGGCAATAACCCCATGTGCCAGGTAAGTGGGCACCTTTGGAGGTGGTTTTGTATTTTGCAGCGGAAACTTAACATTATTTCACCTTTACCTTAGTGTAATTGGGCCAATTCTTCACAAAACTTTCATTTAGGTGGGGAAGGAAGAAGGGGAGCTGGCAGCTGACATGAAAACTGTTCTTTGTAGCAAAGTATAGGCACTACAGAACATTGCCCCAGGGTACCTCAAACTGTTGTGTGCCTTTCATCCATATGAACTAGATGTACAAGATGATTGGGTTTTTTTCCTTTTGGGAGGTCTGGATTTGGGAGGTAGCATGTTGTTTTCCTAATATTTATGTGATTGGGTAAGTATTTTCAGAAACATTTTCACTTAAGTACTCCCTTTCTGAAAATTGACTTAGATTACATACCACACAATGACACTAAATTTTAATGGTGGTTTGCTCATATGAGAAGGAAATAAGCTTACCATATTTACCGTATATATTGTGACACGATAAAATAATTTTTTTCCTGCCCCAGAAGAACTAATTTTTCATCTAGGTCATATGTTCTAAGACTTAAGAAACAAAAAAATTTGTATTGCATTTGTGCTTCCCCCACTCGATGATTCAATAAAATCGATTAACAAAATGTTTAAGTTTGTTTTATAAATATTAAAACCATACATTGCAAATATTGGACACAGACAAAACAGTTTTTACTGTAGTGGACTGTTCTAGAATACAGAAAAAGATAGTGGGCACTCTGTCTGCTTGTTTACATCAGGAACTTCCATTTGGTTTGAAACACCAATAAGTTGACAGTCAAGTTAGAAATTATAAATTGATAAATGAAATGATTAATTTTTTTTATATCCATAATGCATTTTGTTTGGAAAATCTATAGGGCTTGCAAACAAATGGGATGTGTGTGTAAAAACTATATACATGCTTTTTTCCCAAAACATGATTCTCTACCCTTTTAATGCATTATGACATAGTGAGATACATCAGTGATAAAGTTATTCTAAAATGGGTACTAAATTTAATATTTTTATGATAAAACATGCTTAACCAAGCATAACAGAAAGACAATAATGTAAAGTTAAAAGATATTTCAGAGCTAAATGTTTTCTCCTTTACTTCCAAAATAATCCTAAGATTGTTTTGATGTAACATTCTCTGAGTAGTGGATTGGTGTGTGTGTGTTGTCACTATACCTTTTCAGAAGCATATTTAACCATCTGTGCTAATGTAGACCAACATTTATAACATACCCTCTCAAGATGTATTGATTTTATTTGTGTTTGCTTTAAAAACAATATACATGCTGTTGGTTTAGGTAATTGAGCATACCTGTCAATTTGTGACAAGTGTGCTCTAAGAAATCTTTATAAAGACTGGATCACATTTGGTTTGCAGTTGGGTCTGATTCTATTGTAGTCATGCTTGATTAGAAAAGAAATTTCTGTCATTCTATTGTAGTCATGCTTGATTAGAAAAGAAATTTCTATCATTCTAGTGTAGTCATGCTTGATTAGAAAAGAAATTTCTATCATTCTTGAAGATACATCAGCTCTTGGTAAGAATATTCCATTTTAGTTTTGCATTAAAGTAATGTTTATATCAGTAGTAGCAGTTGGTAATTGTTTGGTGGCCACTATAAGAAAACTTCATCACTATTTATTTGTGTACATTTATTGATATAAATAGGTATTCTTTGTAGACTTCATAACTGTTTATTCATTTCTATTTTTATTGGATATAAAAATTATTCCTTATAGACTTTATAACTATTTATTCGTTTCTATTTTTATAGGGTATAAAAAGTATTCCTCATAGACTTTATTATTCATTCTATTTATTGATGTAAATATGTATTCTACTTATTCATGTAAGTTGATAACTGCTCAGATTGGGATTATAATTATTAAGTTTATGAAGTCACTCATTAATTAAATTCACCATCCATCCTATACAGGTAGTTAGTTTCAAAATCAAATACATTATGATGAAAGAGTTTTATTGTATGTCTTGTGAATGGTTTGGTACAATGGCAGCATGTTAAGCTTTTGTGCACTGTACTAGATCAAATCATCTTTAGATTTTTTTCTTACATTTTTTTCCAAATCATGTCTTGTGAATGGTTTGCTAGAATTTAAGTGTATCAAGCTTTTGTGCAGTGGGTACCAGGTATCAATCCAGCTTTAGACAGATTTTTTCCCTCTAAATTTATTCCAAATTATTCCTCTCTCAGTTATGAAATAAAATTATGTTACTATGTGTCTGAAAATTGACAGTGGACAAACGTTTTGGCGATGGCCCTTTTGGAGCCTATCTTTGAGTAACTCTTATCAGTTGCTTGATTTTGAATGTCATATTTATATTTTTTTCTAAACTTTAAATGTTCATTTGTGCTGCATAAAGTGAGACATAATCAGCACTGGGTGACACTATATGCATCATTATTTCAAATATAATTAAAAATGAAAAGATTGATTTCTGGCCTCAGTACAAAATTCTCTTTAACCCAGAGTAAGCAGCACTTTTAAAGCAATCTTTTGTCCCAAGACTTGTGTCTGTGTTTGCATGCATATGTGTGTGTGCCCAACTTTGCATGCATGTGTATGTTTGTGCACATCTGTGCATGCATGCAAGTGTATGTATGTAGCCATGCATGCATGTATGTGTATGTGTGACCATCTGTGCATGCATGTGTGCATGTGTGTCACAATCTGTCACATGCACAAGTGTGTTTAAATTCTTGTTATTATGTTTGGACTCGGTATTTGAATACACATTCAAAATACATATAGTTATTCATTATATTATTCACATTTGAAAGTTTGTTGATTTCTATGTTTTTATAATTTAATATATCATTCATAATATTGGTGTACTTTTCAAGGCTTAGTTTAATCTTCATATGATTAGAAGAAGACAAATTTTACTGTGTTTATTTGAAAATCAATGTTCCACTGTTTTATTTGGATTACATGTGTTTGACAATATGAACTACATGCTAGAAAGAGATATGTTTTATGTTTGGATATTCATAATGTATTATCTTTAATTGCCTTATCATTTAATACAATGATCAGGAAATGGATGAGTATGGTACAAATATGGCTTCTTCACAAAAATATCCAATGCCATTTCTTGATTATACTGATCACTGGATAAACAGGAGCTTAAAGAAAAATGCAGTGTATTCTCTTTTTGTAATGAAATAATGTAGTGGGTTAAGTCACAATATGATGTTGATACTGAAGCACATTATCGTGAGAGATAACTGTAATTTTAAAATAATCTTACAAAACAAATAAATTTTTGTTGATATCATTGATCATTATGTAAACTGTGTGAAAAGGCTCAATCTAGGATAAGTCTTCTTTGACAATAAGCTTGATAGGCATTGTTAGTCATCATGACAAATGGCTCTTGTGGCCTGGTGGTTAGAGCATCTGCCTCGGATGTGTGAGGTTGTGGGTTTGAACCCAGGCAAAGTCATAGCAAAGACTTACAAAAATGATACTAACAGTTGCCTCACTTAGGCACTCAGCATTAAGAGGCTAGTGTTAGGACTGGTTGGTCTGGTGTCAGGATGATGTGACTGGATGGAACATCATGCAGCATGTCTGTGGCAGGATGTTCCAGTGCTAGACTTCACTATAAACTGCCAAACTGCAGACATTGAAGCAATATGACTGAAATTGTTTTACCGTATTTTGGTGTGTATAACGCGCACCCCGATTATCGACCCAAAATAAGTGGAAAAAACGTAGTTCTGCCATATAACGCGCATGTGATATAATGCATTTTAAAATTTTGACTACCGCTGTTTCGCTCTGTTTTCATAGTGCAACAACAGTTGGTCATTTTAGATAGTGAATGAAAAAGTGGCAATATTGATATTGTATCTTTCCGATTTTATTGTTGGCCCTTAAAAGGGCCCTTTAAATGTTCATCTAGTTGACGCAGACTATTGCATCAAATCCCTCAAATTCCACTTTGTCGTCATTACTTTCGAAAAGTCGCTGTATGTCCTGAATCAATTAAATACTGCTCACCGAGACAAATCATTGTAACTATGTTGAGCGCATCAAAGCTTACCTGGCGCCGGTTACCGTGAAAAGACCACACCGAGTCGATGAAGCATTGAAGCCATTGATCACTGTATAATCGCAAAGATATCTCAAAGAGTATGATTTAAGATGAGAAATAAAACTAAGTAACAAGCTTATTTTCCAAAGAGGAAAAAAAATGTTTCCCGACTTCATACATTGATTATTTTGTTCCACAACTTATCAGTGTTCCCGTAAGAAAGAACCCGTAGTCGCAAAAATATATATGTCCCCAACAGATGCTCTGATGAGAACATTAACACTAGTTGAATTCTACACATATTATATTTCAATTCGACCAATAATAAATGAAGAAAAATTTTATTAGATCAACAGTTATGGAATACGGTACTGAACATTTACGAAACAAGTACGGTAATCCAAACAGTGGTATTTGTTCAGCTCCAATGCGGCACTTTGCACAGCTTTTGAATAAAGGCAAGTTGTTATGTACATGTATTTCCGGCCGTGGCACAGAACAAAACTTGACACAGTGACGTGAAATGAAACCAGTTTATTAACATAAGCAATCAAAGAACAAGACTATTTGTAAGCATTATTTATTTCTTTAATACGGCTAGTACCGGTAAACATTTTAGTTACAATGCAATGTACAATGGATTTAATATTTCACAAGTAGTGAGTGCCTTCATCCTCTTCAGATCGACCTGGAAAAAATCTTTTTTTTTTTAGTTCTTGTATACAACGCGCACCCCCGACTTAAGATAAGAAAATTACGTAAAAAAAGTGCGCGTTATACACAACAAAATACGGTAAACCTACATTAAAAATCCTAAACACACACACACTCATTATTATGACAAAGGCGGTACAATGGATGAGAAAACTGTTGGCTTTTTAGTTGCTGCTTTCCTTTATTTTTAAAGCAGTCCTTGATAAAATTATATACATTTTTAAGTAAAGAGAGAGATAGACAGGCATATTTCATCTATATGAGTTTTGTCTAGTTCGCATTTGGGGTTAAAGTGGCCAGTGGGGAGAAAAGATGCAAATTCTTTAAAAAAAATTATATTTTACTTAGGTTGAAATAAATTAGATTTTATGTACAGTCTATAAGGTAGAACACATCACCTCCATCTGGCTATCCATACAACCATCAATCTTTACCCTGTTTTGTTTTTGCACAAAATAACCAGAGTACCTTGACCAAACTTTTCTTTTGATACAAAAGCTCATGATTTGTGTGTTTAAAGGTCAGATATTAGTGTGAGATGGATTCCCTGTAGGAACATGGTTTCCGCAAAAAATGTCAATTCTGTGTCATAAATTATGGTCAAATAGTATGGATGGTTTGCATTTAAGACCATGGTTTACATCACTTTTTTGGTCAATAGGTCAAGTTTACCAGATTGCATGAAGGAAATTGCAAGCTTGAGTCTTTTGTCTTATATTTTAACAATGGCTTGAATTTGAATATAAAGAAATATACTAATACTGCTTACCATATTGCTAGTATATAATGTTCTGTTTAATGTATTCTTGTTAAAATTATGAAATATATGTTTACTTTCTATTAATATTTGTACAATATAATATTAACACATTGAAATATTATCAATTTGAATTATTTCCAGCCAGGAATATGGATTGCAGTAGAGAGGGATGATGCTATGAGTGTCCGCAGATTAATCAACCAGTGGTGTCACATCAGTACAGAAAGGGTCTGTAAAATGTTCATATAGTAGTCTGCAAAATTGAGTGTTTCTCCTATGACTTTTGTACCCAGGGCACAATAGTAGTTTCTAAATTGGAGTGTTTCTCCAATGACTTGTATACCCAGGGCACAAAAGTAGTTTCTAAAATGGAGTGTTTCACCAATGATATGTATATCCAGGGCACAAAAGTAGTTTCTAAAATGGAGTGTTTCTTCCATGACTTGTATATCCATAGCACAAAAGTAGTTTCTAAAATGGAGCGTTTCTCCTATGACTTGTATATTAAAGACACAAAAGTAGTTTCTAAAATAAAGTGTTTCTCCAATGACTTGTATATTGTTAAGTATATTTGATATAAGTCATTTAATATTTATTTTTATTGTTTGTTTATTAGATTTAAATTTGGCATTTTAAGTTTTAAGATTTGTTCATTGAAGGGGGTGGGGTGACCTATACTTTACAGAGTAAACACCAGGTGTTGACCTCATTTCTGACCAGGCTTCAGAGTTGTAAACAAGCTTTTACAATGATTTTTTGGTTCCAAGGACATTATGGAGTTTTATATAAACATCTTTCTATTTTAGTTGGGTCATACGCTGTTTACGTGATTTCTTGAATGTAAATTTGTTCTGAGAGATTCTAGAAGATTGTGACCCCTTTCTTGTTTACATAAAAACAGGTATATAAACTATTAATTGGAGTGAGCTATTCAGTAGAAAATTGGTCTGTTAGAATATTAAGTTGTGTCTTTTTGAGTTAATTTAAATTACTTTGTGCTGGAAATTATGTCAATTCATTTGGATCAAGAGGAATTATTTTGTTATTTATCTGGAAGAGAATTGTGCTCATAGATTTTTATTAACAAGAACTGACTTCATAAAGTGACATCATCTTCCATATTAGATATTTCGCTGGGATTCGAACTTAGAATTATTTGGACATGTTAGTACCACGACCTTTGCACTTTCTCTAGTGGATAATATTTTGAATTATTTTTGGATTAATTTTGGAATTGATTCTTAAAATCAGAAGTTTATTTTTTCTTTTCTAGAAAATATTTGTGCTCAATAAATTGTTTATTAAGTTTACAAGCTTGTTTCTTCACTCTTTCTATGTTACTGTTTAACAATATACAGGCACAAAAGAAGTTTCTAAAACAGAGTGTTTCTCCCATGACTTGTGTACCCAATGCGCAAAAGTAGTTTATAAAATAGACTGATTCTCCAATGACTTGTATATACAGGGCACAAAAGTAGTTTCTAAAATGGAGTGTTTCTCCCATGACTTGAGTACGCAGGGTACAAAAGTAGTTTCTAAAATGGAGTGTTTCCCCAGTGACTTTTGTACGCAGGGTACAAAAGTAGTTTCTAAAATGGAGTGTTTCTCCAAAGTCTTGTGCACTCATCATGTAAGGGAGTGAACACAGTCAACAACACGAAGCTACTAGATATTAAAGTACATGTGTTTGATCTCTTCCTTGATACAAAGTTGCACCATCAATTACATTCTAATGACTATAATGTTAACACGTTGGTTTAAGAGTGGTAAAATTCAATTTAGATACCCCATTGGCTTAGATAATGTATTCATTCTACATATGAACCAAACAAATGACCAGCTGATACTTGCTCAATGCAGTTAGCAAGTAATGTCAATATTTCATTTGTTTATGAGCTCATAAACCTGAAAAGATGCTAATTTAATTGAAATTCAATGGAATCACTCTTGTTTTGAGCCTGCACATGTATGAACCACCTTCAACCAACAGAGTGTATTTAAATCTTCATCAATCAAGCCAAGAAAATGTGTGAAAGGTTGGACCTAATTCATCATGGTTTTGAGAATGATGGTCAATGTTATTTACCTGACAAACATGTGAGTACCAGCAGAATTGATTGACACATTGTTTTGTCTGAAAATCAAGTGTGAGCTTCAATACTCTGCAGTTTCATTAGTAATTGTGTCTTTTTTTTCTTGAAAAATGATGAAAAAAAAATAAATGTTACCTCAGTATTTTGTTTTAAATAATACACATCTTAAAAAAATAGAGTTCATACATTTTTTAATACAGAAATACATCTTGGACTATCTGGATAAAGACAGTGTGGTGCAGTCTTGTGATAATTACATTTTAATTTTAAATTCAATCTTCATTATCTAACTAGCAAACTAAGTGAATTTTAAGAGGATAGTATGTTTGATTTGTGATAAGGTGTTCTTGCCCTTTATTGTCTTAAAATTGTTAGACACAAGTCTCGTGTTATCTCCATTTTGGCACACTTTAGTACATTTGTTGAAATATTGTCAAGAGATTTAGTTTCTGTGACATTACTTCATGTGGTGAGTAATGATGTCATACTCATGTGAAAGTTTCCAAGATATTTACTGAAGCTGATTCTGATGTTTGAATGCATATAATGTGTTAAAATGGTGAATATGTTTTAAGCAGAAATCAAATGTCCATCCTTACATTCCAAACAATTTTCATGTGAGTTGCCAAGTGCTGGACCAAAGGTATATCCTAAATATTTAACTTATTAAAGTGAATATGATTATAATGGGTATATTGAAGATCACAGGCCATACTATAACAATTTTCCTTTTGTCAGATTTGCATTAGGTGAAAAAAGTAGTTATACTCACAAAAAAGAAAAAATTATCAGGTATAAATAGAGTTATACATTGCTGTTACCTCCCCTTAGCGAAGATTTTCAAGCATTGGTGGATACCAACCAGAAATGACATACATTTATCCCACAAAAGAATGCACAGGCTTCTTGTTGTAGAAAACAAAAAAAACACTATAATCTCTGGTATTGGAGCATTTAGATGAAAATAGTAAAAATGAATTGACTGTTCAGCCTTATATGTATGAATCTATGCCAAAAAGGTGCCATTCTTCCTTCTGTGAGAAATTCATTCTTAGAGAATTATAGGCAATCACCAGTTATTATTTACTTTAGAGAGAGTGACTTATGTTAGGTTAAGTTGTTTGCATTTGAAGCATGCACAGTGGAGAGAATGTTGTTTTACCTCAGTGCTACTTTATTGTAATGTGGTTGACATTTCTTTGACATTTATTGTACTTGTGGAAATTGTACATGATCTAAGCCCAATGCTAACTAAAATGGCTGCTCACATGTGCAAAGAAATCAGACTGAATAAGTCTAAAGTACACTATCTTTAGCAGCTATTAAAATAAGGAAAATGAATTTTGCCAGATTAGACAATAGCAGCTTCTGCAAGTGCAATGAATGAGAAAATATGTAAAGTGTAAAAAAAATGTTATTGGCTCTTTTTTCTAAACAATTTACCACAGAAGTTCTGGAAGTGAAAATAACTATGTGGAGGTAATAGTTTTTTAAAAGGCACACATCTATAATCCAACTTACACCCATAAATCACACACCATTATAAAGATTACACCCATTAATCACACACCAAAATAAAGATTACACCATCAATCACACACCAAAATAAAGGGAATAAAAGGTTCTTTGAACAATAACTAAGATATACAAGGTCTTTTTTAAATAACGAGTATAACCAGTGAGAAAGCCCAGGGAAATTCTTTTTAAACAAAATTTTGATCTTGTGCAAAATATGAAACTGCGGAATGCCACCAATGTAATAGTGCTGCAAAAATAGAATAGAATTCCCATATTACCTTCCAGAAGAGGGGCTCCAAGTGGCCGAGTGGTCTAAAGCGTTTTCTGTTATGGATCACTGCTGTCTCACCTCTGTCTGTGTGGGTTTGAGTCTAAGATTCAGCTAATGTAGTTACGTGAGAAAGCTTGCCAGTAGCTTCTCGTGGATCTGTGGTTCTTTCTGGGGTTTTCCCGGGTTCTTCCTCCACCAATAATACTGGCCACCATGTATAGCGTATCATGTCCTGAAAAAATGGCGTTAAATCCTAAAACAACAACAGCCTTCCAGAGACAATTTTTAACATGTTGTCCAGTTTATGAAAACTGAGCTCAGTGATAAAACTGGATAAATTTACCACTGCAGTTTTTTTGTAGTAAAGACATCTGAATATTTTATTTACTAAATTTGAGTCTGAAATTCAGACATATCTGGATATGCAATCTGTGAAAGCTTTGATTTATGTAGAAAAACTGCACCATACATTGGGTAAGCTGATTTAATGTAATAACTTGCCACTGTGTTTGTGTAATTATATATCTATATTTATTATCTTGGTCACCTTATTTGGCCACCCCTTCCGCACTGGAAAAATGACCTTGTATTTCGAGTGGTCTTTCCAGGGGGGGGGGCTACATTTTTGTGAGAATTATATGTAATGCATGTAGTATGAAAGCTAAATAGCATTTAAAATCATCGTTTAATATCTTTGTTTAAAAGTGACATTAATTATTAAGAGATTCTTCTTGTCATAATAATAGACTTTTCAACTGAATTTACATGAATAGTTCTTATTCTTGTCATAAGCATGATATGCAAGTGGTATTATTGTCATGCATATTGTAAAACCATTCAATAACTTCATTTAAATCTTGGTACATACATAATTCTCTTTCTATTTGCTCTATTTTCCCACTGCTGCTGAATAACCTTCTTATTGGTTATGATGTTTATTCAAGTCTTTCAAACATAAAATTGTTTGACAAGTCCCCCTTCCCCATCTCTCCCGATGTTTTCAAGTACAATAACCGACTTTCTATTCAACAAAATTCTGTTTACGTGATGACATATTAATGTTTGGTAATGATTTATTCAGTTGTTGCTAACTGTATGCTATTTAATTATGCAGACAAAACTTTTGTCGAGTTGAAAAATGCCTCTTTCGTGAAGGAAGTGATAAATGTGTTGTCATGTGATTTTTTGGTCTTTTTCTGGTACCCTGTTTTGTTCAAGATTCTCTGCATGTTAATACACAAAATTTAAATTTAGCCTATGCTCACCCTGTTATGATAATTACATCTAGTTATAATAATCAAAGAGAAGAACTTGACTGAAACCCAAAACTCTATCATAACATTGTTGAGCCCATTTCCTGTAAATGTCAGCTTTTATAGACAATGATATAATATTAATCTTATTGTTACACATACTTTAGTTAACACATTTTTCAGTAACAGAAACTTGACATTGGGAGACAGGTATCAACAGCAGAGATAATCTGATTACTTACCTTACATTATGATATGAATTAATTATTGGTCCTGGATACATTTGAAGAAAAATATGGCTGTTCATGAGGGGAACATTTTAGATTTTTTTTTACTAAAATGCTGGTTGCATTAGAAGTGTGACCATTCTTGAGGGGTACTTTTGAATACTAACTTGTTGGTGCCAAGGGATTCTGGCCATAAGTAGCAGATGGCCTCTGGTCATGAGGGACGTTCAAGAGGTGGACTACTGTGTATGTATGTGTGTGTGTTGAGAAATAATAGACTAATTTATATATGTACTTCTTTTTGTGAGTCAGTGAATTTTATGTTTCAGAATGGAAAGACGCTATTACAGCTTGCACTAGATGTTGGAACTGAAAGTATCATTCGAATTGTGAGCAGTATTGGACCCTCCATGGTATGTTTATGTTGCCAGGCAATGTTGATTAGTGAGCAGTATTGGACTGTCCATGATATGTTTAACAATGTTGCCAGGCAATGTTGATTAGTGAGCAGTATTGGACTGTCCATGATATGTTTAACAGTGTTGCCAGGCAATGTTGATTATTGAGCAGTATTAGACTGTCCATGATATGTTTAACAGTGTTGCCAGGCAATGTTGATTAGTGAGCAGTATTGGACTGTCCATGATATGTTTAACAGTGTTGCCAGGCAGTGTTGATTTGTGGGAAGTATTGGAGCTTTATGGTATGTTTAACAATGTTGTCAGACAATGTTGATTATTGTGAAGTATTGGACCCTTTGTTGTATTTTTAACTATGTTGCCAGGCAGTGTTGATTAGTGGAAAAAGAATTTTGTCAATTTAGTTTGCAATGTTTTAATTCTAATTATATCTGTATCCAAAGGACCAGGAATAGAATAAATTCATTTTTCATTTACAAGTATTGTCTGTTAGGGTGGTATCTTGAAATTGTCATATTTAATTCATATGTATGAATGATTTACAGATTATGAATTGGTATATGCACAAAAATCCATATAAACGTGTAGATTTTTTACTTAGCAAAATTAAAACCTTGATGTGGATTAGGAATACATTGAAGTCACAAGGCAGAGATATATTTGTATGCAATATCAAACAAGTTCTTTTCTTGTCATGGAAAAAACATTAATCAGTATTGTATTTTTTAATTATAATCTCTTATCCAAAGATTGTTAGATATAAATTGTGATTTGAATTCAAAGCAATGTAGGTTTTTTTAAGTTGGATTTGGTTCAGTAAAATTATTGACACATTGATTTTAGTGAAGACATATAAAGGGTATATTCAGTAAAAGTATTGACACATTGATTTTAGTGAAGACATATAAAGGGTTCCAGTCTGGGTGTGTGATGTAGAAAATATGGATTGTTCATGTATGATCAAATATATATACAGTCAAAAATATAAAATTAATATTCTGATTCAACAAAATAACCATTTTCATTTTCGGCAAGAATTTGCATGTGAAATAATGGAAGTAGATGTTGCATCTTACTGACTCTTAAGCTGTCAGTATATCCTATTTCCAGAAAGTCAGTGATGATTAACAAGAAGCAAATTCATAAAATTACAGTTTTAAGACATGTCTTTATTGTTGATCACAAATAAATGAGCTTTAACAGCACATGGGTTTTGTTTGGTGGTGGCGGATAATTTTTATAAGAAGATTTTGCAAGAAAAGTGTAACACCAGAATTCAACTTTGAAGTTTTTATTGTTCTGCTTCAGGTATATGTCTTAAGGTCAGTTGTAGGAAAAATAAAAGTGAGGATAACTTGAATCTATATTTTTAAAAAGTCATGGTAAACTCTGGAATGGAATTATCAATCAGTTTTATCACAAAATCTTGCATCTGATATGCATAAAGTGAGATTTTTCCCATTAGTGACCCCCAAAAATAATATGTACAAAAATTATGGGTGACATGTCAGTCAGTAACTTAATCTAAATATTCCACTGTTGTAAATTTTCTCATATTTAGTACATTTGTACATATGTAAGTGTTGTATGATTTGTACATATGTAAGTGTTGTATGATTTGTACATATGTAAGTGTTGTATGATTTGTACATATGTAAGTGTTGCATGATTCAAATTGGTATGAACATATTGAATATATACCATGGTTGGGTACATTTCAAATGTAATTTTTTTTTAATGATTTTCTAAGTTCTTTGAGGCAAATTGAATATGTACTATTTTTTTCGTTTGCCTTAGAATCTCATTCATTTGGTGGTTCCCATAGTAAATTTGAAAAACCTGAGTGTTCTCATACACTTTTTAATTTACAAAATTTAAATTGCCTAATTTTCAGGACCTTGCACATGGAGTTTTGGCTGGAGATGTGGAATATGTACAGAAAGTTTTGAAGTCTGGGAAAACACTCAATATAAATCTAAAGAACTTGGTAAGATGATTGTTTCATTTCTTATTGCTTTATATGTGGTCACATTTTTCCATGCATCAAAGTTAGCCAAGTTGTATCAAAGAAAATCTCTGGATGATAATTGCTTGTTTTTGTATTTGTGCTTCAGATATGTTTCTCAATCAAAATACTTTAAGAGTTGAATCACTACCTTACAAATTTGTCACTCCCAAATTTTTTTCTGGCAACAAAAGTGGTAAAAGTCATCTGCCCACTTAGCTGGAAGTCAGTCAAGAGTAAAAGAAACACATTCTCTTGACTGCAAGATTGGCAGGATACTTGATTGATTTCACCTGTGTATGCCGATGTTCTGCTTTCTATAGTTACAGGTAATAATTCGATAGTCAGGATTAAGTGTATGAGTGTACACATCTCATTCTAGAACTGAGGCTAACCAGCCTACCTCTATATGTATTTATAGGATGTCATTCTGACTATACATGGCATATATGCTCACACTGGAGTACAGAGGTATGTGCATTCATCATTACTAATTGCTTTGAGTAATAGGAGGGCAAGGAATGCATGATCCAAGATACAAACTATCTTTCTGCTGATACTTGCTCTGTTCACTTCCTGTCACCATAGGTAGTTTTCACAACAATGCAAGAATTGACATGGACCATTCCAGATGAGCATTATAATCAACACAGAAGTAAACCATTACTGGTTATCGTGTTTTTATGCAAGATATCCTTTAATGGATTACTATTGATGTGTTTGAGGATTGTTTTATCTGGCATACCCATTCCCAGGTTCAAGACACAGAGGAACTCAACAACACTCACTTAATGCTTAGCTGCTTTCATTAATCATCATTTAGTAAAAAGAGATGTACTTCTCCCCATAGCCACTATCTGGAAAATCATTTTTAGATCACTACAAACCTCCAAAGAGGCAAAATTCATGGGCCCAGTGATCCAAAACCTTGTCTTTGTTTCTTGGGAGAGATCAGAGAAATAGGAAGGATGTCCAAAGGAATGCAAAACGGGAAACACCCCATCCATTTCCTTTCTCTAGATCCAATCAGCAATAATGCCATGATTATGCTTTCTTTCTGATTCCCAAGCAGGAGGAATTAATCTTTTCCATGGAATGCGAACCACAAATATAATTTTTTTTACAGGTCCTACATACTACATTCATTGCCCCCACTGCCATATATGGTACCCATCATTATAGATGTCCCAAGAGACTTTTACAGAGTGACTTTCTTGCAGCAAGAATTAACACAGCCATTACAAAAGGACAGATGAAATTGTTCACAATGAAAACACTGAGATATTGATCAAGCCCTTTTGTTGACCCAGGGCCAGTTGCAGGCTTAGTCTGGTCATATATTGGTTCTAAATGGGACACAGGAAGACAGTTTTATCTTTGAAATGCACATCTTTAATTAACCTTTCCCAGGTTTTTGTGGAGTTCATAACAGGGACATATTACAGTACTCTTATCTGGTCTTAATATAAGCCCTAGGGCTTTGCTGTTCATAATCACCTTGGACAACATTCTGCAAACACCATGTCAAACGAGACATGCAGTCACTTGTGTCGCTGTGCCTTTGCAAATTCTAGACCTTTAGCCAAGTCTGCTGCTCCTGGGGAAGTTTCTTCAAGTTGCAGCCAACGAATTTCTTATTTTGGTCCAGTTGTGTATAAGACCACTTCAGATGATCTTTCTATTCCAGAGGCTGATTTTTTTGACCCACTATTCCAATTATCCAGTTTGGGTTATCTGTGGACCCATATCAGTAAATGAAAGGACCTCGCTTGGCTCATGATAGCCATCCCTTTGCAGGAGTAACAGTCTTAAATCTAGATTTTTGTCAGATACCAGCATGTCATGGTGTAGTACCCACCTCCTGCCCTCCTTCTTTGAAGTGAACAGGTCTTTTTTCATCCATGCAATAGAGAAATCTAGCAGTTTTGCTAACCTTACTGTTCTTACTTCAGTCTAGTCATCTGAAACCAGTCATCTCAGTCAAGGTGTCCACGCGTTCAGAACTGCTTTTAAAAAAAAGAAACCCTTTTTGACTTCTGCTTTGCCTGACAGAGTTGTTCTAAAATCAAACAACAATAAATATATAACAGAAACAGTAATTTAAGTTCGATCAATCTTTGAGAACACACAATACAAAAACATTTCAAGAGAGACAATGACACACAGGCATTTTTCGAGCTTTTTGGTATTAAGTTAATTCGTTCCACACACCATGGTCAGTTTTATTCTATATGAGGCCTAGCTTAGTACATTTTCAGGCCATTAAATGTAGCTAAAGCTTCCTAACTAGTATTAAAAATACTTTGTGTGAAATAAATTATATTCTGTTAGCTACATTTAATGACTCTGACCTGAAAATTGAATGTGGTGCAGATAAGATAAAATTATTTCTGCTGTGTGAAATGAACTATAACATAAAACACTGATCCATGCACATAGACTATTAACCTATACACTTCATAGCCTCCCAACTCTCTTAATAAGTACAGAAAACTTAGTAACAGCCGGAAATATTTTATGTCTATCATGCTTTATTCTAATTTGTTAAGCATCTCCATTGTGCCCTAGTTGAATCAAAAATATACCTACAATATTTAATGATAAATGATGCACTTACCAGCCAGAAGGAATCATTTATCTGTCAACATATTTATCCATCAGCAAATTTCACTGTAGCACTTGCCATATTTCCATGACAGAAAAATAAATTTCCAAAGAATCTCTGAACTTGAATTTTTAGCACATGGTTATCCGCTAGGGTCCATATTTGGAGGGTCTTTTATACAAGGGGGTAATTTTACTCAGTATTAAGAACAACAGAAGTATTCACAAATAGTTTCACCTCCTCCAAAGAAAAGGATATAAGATAGTGACACAGATCACAAATTACCCATGATGCAACATGTTACTCTTTGTTACAGCTTGTAATAAGTCTAACTATAGTAGAGCTGAATTCCCAGTATCATTTCATTATTTACAGTATAATTTTTCAAAATTGGAACAGATGAAAATGAAATGGTTTCGTGTATAAAATTAATTATTTTTTGTCACTTTCATATCACATCCATATATTAAATGTAAATAACTCATTACTATGTGACATTTTATGTTGTTGGTTTTTTGTGTGCTCACTTGTGTGCTCACTTATATAAACTTTGTACTTTGGATGCAACGGTCACACCACAACCCTAACTAACATATTATATTCATACACTGCATGTGAACAATTGGACGTGAACAATAGTAAAGAGTTCTTTATACTTTTAATGAAAATATTGGGTGAGAAAAATAATCTAGAATGGGGTTAGGACATAGACAATGAAATCCCAGTCGCAGAGTTACATTAGAAGTCGTCCAATAATAATTAGATGAGATCATACCCAAAGTCTCTCCTTTAGTATCAGTACATAAATGAGGATTTATTGGACTGGGTTTGAAAATGAGTAAAATCCATACATATTGATCTGGGAGTGATATTTATGATCCAGTTGTGATAAACTTGAAATATATGCTTATATCACCAAGATCTTGTACAAGTTTGATAATGAGTGAGATGCATGTGTATCGGATTAGCTGAGTTTCTTACCACTCTGAAAGCCATATTTCTGATCTGAGTTTGATCAAAGGTTGAATATTGGCTTACCATATTTTGGAATGCTTAATGTACACTTTTTTATCTGTTATTTTCAAAAGGGGCATGAAAGAAAAGATTGTTGCTAGGTTGATTAGACGAGGGGATACCAAACCTGCCTACACACATC
Source organism: Unio delphinus (assembly GCA_029339505.1). NCBI lineage: Eukaryota > Metazoa > Mollusca > Bivalvia > Unionida > Unionidae > Unio > Unio delphinus. Next base: position 15,932,835 of record JAQISU010001238.1, read on the forward strand.
ATGTTCACTCCTTGTGAAATATTAAATCTATCACATTGTAATTACATCGTCTACGGAACAGATTTAAGAAATAAATAATGCTTTCTAACTCCAGTATTACTGGTATTTAATTGCTTATGTTAATAATTCATCGCATTTGGCATCATTGTGTAGTTTTTATTTGGTGACTCAATCTGAAATTCAAATGACAGATTGGTAACCTATCTGCAATGAATACTTTTAAGCTAGTCAAAATACAGCATTATAGTAATGTTTATACTTTTAAGCTAGTCAAAATAAAGCATTATAGTAATGTTTATACATTTAAGCTAGTCAAAATAAAGCATTATAGTAATGTTTATACTTTTAAGCTAGTCAAAATACAGCATTATAGTAATGTTTATACTTTTAAACTAGTCAAAATAAAGCATTATAGTAATGTTTATACTTTTAAGCTAGTCAAAATAAAGCATTATAGTAATGTTTATACATTTAAGCTAGTCAAAATACAGCATTATAGTAATGTTTATACATTTAAGCTAGTCAAAATACAGCATTATAGTAATGTTTATACTTTTAAACTAGTCAAAATACAGCTTTATAGTAATGTTTATACTTTTAAGCTAGTCAAAATACAGCATTTTAGTAATGTTTATACTTTTAAGCTAGTCGAAATACAGCATTATAGTAATGTTTATACTTTTAAGCTAGTCAAAATAAAGCATAATAGTAATGTTTATACATTTAAACTAGTCAAAATAAAGCATTATAGTAATGTTTATACCTTAAGCTAGTCAAAATAAAGCATTATAGTAATGTTTATACTTTTAAACTAGTCAAAATAAAGCATTATAGTAATGTTTATACTTTTAAGCTAGTCAAAATAAAGCATTATAGTAATGTTTATACATTTAAGCCAGTCAAAATACAGCATTATAGTAATGTTTATACTTTTAAACTAGTCAAAATACAGCATTATAGTAATGTTTATACATTTAAGCTAGTCAAAATAAAGCATTATAGTAATGTTTATACTTTTAAACTAGTCAAAATAAAGCATTATAGTAATGTTTATACATTTAAGTTAGTCAAAATACAGCATTATAGTAATGTTTATACATTTAAGCTAGTCAAAATACAGCATTATAGTAATGTTTATACATTTAAGCTAGTCAAAATAAAGCATTATAGTAATGTTTATACTTTTAAACTAGTCAAAATAAAGCATTATAGTAATGTTTATACATTTAAGCTAGTCAAAATACAGCATTATAGTAATGTTTATACATTTAAGCTAGTCAAAATACAGCATTATAGTAATGTTTATACATTTAAGCTAGTCAAAATACAGCATTATAGTAATGTTTATACTTTTAAGCTAGTCAAAATACAGCATTATAGTAATGTTTATACTTTTAAGCTAGTCAAAATAAAGCATTATAGTAATGTTTATACATTTAAGCTAGTCAAAATACAGCATTATAGTAATGTTTATACATTTAAGCTAGTCAAAATACAGCATTATAGTAATGTTTATACTTTTAAACTAGTCAAAATACAGCATTATAGTAATGTTTATACTTTTAAGCTAGTCAAAATACAGCATTATAGTAATGTTTATACTTTTAAACTAGTCAAAATAAAGCATTATAGTAATGTTTATACTTTTAAGCTAGTCAAAATAAAGCATTATAGTAATGTTTATACTTTTAAGCTAGTCAAAATAAAGCATTATAGTAATGTTTATACTTTTAAGCTAGTCAAAATAAAGCATTATAGTAATGTTTATACTTTTAAGCTAGTCAAAATACAGCATTATAGTAATGTTTATACTTTTAAACTAGTCAAAATAAAGCATTATAGTAATGTTTATACTTTTAAGCTAGTCAAAATAAAGCATTATAGTAATGTTTATACTTTTAAGGTAGTCAAAATACAGCATTATAGTAATGTTTATACATTTAAGCTAGTCAAAATACAGCATTATAGTAATGTTTATACATTTAAGCTTGTCAAAATACAGCATTATAGTAATGTTTATACTTTTAAGCTAGTCAAAATAAAGCATTATAGTAATGTTTATACTTTTAAGCTAGTCAAAATACAGCATTATAGTAATGTTTATACTTTTAAACTAGTCAAAATAAAGCATTATAGTAATGTTTATACTTTTAAGCTAGTCAAAATACAGCATTATAGTAATGTTTATACATTTAAGCTAGTCAAAATAAAGCATTATAGTAATGTTTATACTTTTAAACTAGTCAAAATACAGCATTATAGTAATGTTTATACTTTTAAACTAGTCAAAATAAAGCATTATAGTAATGTTTATACTTTTAAGCTAGTCAAAATACAGCATTATAGTAATGTTTATACTTTTAAACTAATCAAAATAAAGCATTATAGTAATGTTTATACATTTAAACTAGTCAAAATACAGCATTATAGTAATGTTTATACATTTAAACTAGTCAAAATAAAGCATTATAGTAATGTTTATACTTTTAAACTAGTCAAAATAAAGCATTATAGTAATGTTTATACTTTTAAACTAGTCAAAATAAAGCATTATAGTAATGTTTATACTTTTAAACTAGTCAAAATAAAGCATTATAGTAATGTTTATACTTTTAAGCTAGTCAAAATACAGCATTATAGTAATGTTTATACTTTTAAACTAGTCAAAATAAAGCATTATAGTAATGTTTATACTTTTAAACTAGTCAAAATACAGCATTATAGTAATGTTTATACATTTAAGCTAGTCAAAATACAGCATTATAGTAATGTTTATACTTTTAAACTAGTCAAAATAAAGCATTATAGTAATGTTTATACTTTTAAACTAGTCAAAATAAAGCATTATAGTAATGTTTATACTTTTAAACTAGTCAAAATAAAGCATTATAGTAATGTTTATACATTTAAGTTAGTCAAAATACAGCATTATAGTAATGTTTATACATTTAAGCTAGTCAAAATACAGCATTATAGTAATGTTTATACATTTAAGCTAGTCAAAATAAAGCATTATAGTAATGTTTATACTTTTAAACTAGTCAAAATAAAGCATTATAGTAATGTTTATACATTTAAGCTAGTCAAAATACAGCATTATAGTAATGTTTATACATTTAAGCTAGTCAAAATACAGCATTATAGTAATGTTTATACATTTAAGCTAGTCAAAATACAGCATTATAGTAATGTTTATACTTTTAAGCTAGTCAAAATACAGCATTATAGTAATGTTTATACTTTTAAGCTAGTCAAAATAAAGCATTATAGTAATGTTTATACATTTAAGCTAGTCAAAATACAGCATTATAGTAATGTTTATACATTTAAGCTAGTCAAAATACAGCATTATAGTAATGTTTATACTTTTAAACTAGTCAAAATACAGCATTATAGTAATGTTTATACTTTTAAGCTAGTCAAAATACAGCATTATAGTAATGTTTATACTTTTAAACTAGTCAAAATAAAGCATTATAGTAATGTTTATACTTTTAAGCTAGTCAAAATAAAGCATTATAGTAATGTTTATACTTTTAAGCTAGTCAAAATAAAGCATTATAGTAATGTTTATACTTTTAAGCTAGTCAAAATAAAGCATTATAGTAATGTTTATACTTTTAAGCTAGTCAAAATACAGCATTATAGTAATGTTTATACTTTTAAACTAGTCAAAATAAAGCATTATAGTAATGTTTATACTTTTAAGCTAGTCAAAATAAAGCATTATAGTAATGTTTATACTTTTAAGGTAGTCAAAATACAGCATTATAGTAATGTTTATACATTTAAGCTAGTCAAAATACAGCATTATAGTAATGTTTATACATTTAAGCTTGTCAAAATACAGCATTATAGTAATGTTTATACTTTTAAGCTAGTCAAAATAAAGCATTATAGTAATGTTTATACTTTTAAGCTAGTCAAAATACAGCATTATAGTAATGTTTATACTTTTAAACTAGTCAAAATAAAGCATTATAGTAATGTTTATACTTTTAAGCTAGTCAAAATACAGCATTATAGTAATGTTTATACATTTAAGCTAGTCAAAATAAAGCATTATAGTAATGTTTATACTTTTAAACTAGTCAAAATACAGCATTATAGTAATGTTTATACTTTTAAACTAGTCAAAATAAAGCATTATAGTAATGTTTATACTTTTAAGCTAGTCAAAATACAGCATTATAGTAATGTTTATACTTTTAAACTAATCAAAATAAAGCATTATAGTAATGTTTATACATTTAAACTAGTCAAAATACAGCATTATAGTAATGTTTATACATTTAAACTAGTCAAAATAAAGCATTATAGTAATGTTTATACTTTTAAACTAGTCAAAATAAAGCATTATAGTAATGTTTATACTTTTAAACTAGTCAAAATAAAGCATTATAGTAATGTTTATACTTTTAAACTAGTCAAAATAAAGCATTATAGTAATGTTTATACTTTTAAGCTAGTCAAAATACAGCATTATAGTAATGTTTATACTTTTAAACTAGTCAAAATAAAGCATTATAGTAATGTTTATACTTTTAAACTAGTCAAAATACAGCATTATAGTAATGTTTATACATTTAAGCTAGTCAAAATACAGCATTATAGTAATGTTTATACTTTTAAACTAGTCAAAATAAAGCATTATAGTAATGTTTATACTTTTAAACTAGTCAAAATAAAGCATTATAGTAATGTTTATACTTTTAAACTAGTCAAAATAAAGCATTATAGTAATGTTTATACTTTTAAGCTAGTCAAAATACAGCATTATAGTAATGTTTATACTTTTAAAATAGTCAAAATACAGCATTATAGTAATATTTATACATTTAAGTTAGTCAAAATACAGCATTATAGTAATGTTTATACTTTTAAACTAGTCAAAATACAGCATTATAGTAATGTTTATACTTTTAAACTGGTCAAAATACAGCATTATAGTAATGTTTATACATTTAAGCTAGTCAAAATACAGCATTATAGTAATGTTTATACATTTAAGCTAGTCAAAATACAGCATTATAGTAATGTTTATACTTTTAAACTAGTCAAAATACAGCATTATAGTAATGTTTATACTTTTAAACTAGTCAAAATACAGCATTATAGTAATGTTTATACATTTAAGCTAGTCAAAATACAGCATTATAGTAAAGTTTATACTTTTAAACTAGCCAAAATAAAGCATTATAGTAATGTTTATACTTTTAAACTAGTCAAAATAAAGCATTATAGTAATGTTTATACATTTAAGCTAGTCAAAATACAGCATTATAGTAATGTTTATACTTTTAAACTAGTCAAAATAAAGCATTATAGTAATGTTTATACTTTTAAACTAGTCAAAATAAAGCATTATAGTAATGTTTATACTTTTAAGCTAGTCAAAATACAGCATTATAGTAATGTTTATACTTTTAAACTAGTCAAAATAAAGCATTATAGTAATGTTTATACTTTTAAACTAGTCAAAATACAGCATTATAGTAATGTTTATACATTTAAGCTAGTCAAAATACAGCATTATAGTAATGTTTATACTTTTAAACTAGTCAAAATAAAGCAATATAGTAATGTTTATACTTTTAAGCTAGTCAAAATACAGCATTATAGTAATGTTTATACATTTAAGCTAGTCAAAATACAGCATTATAGTAATGTTTATACTTTTAAGCTAGTCAAAATAAAGCATTATAGTAATGTTTATACATTTAAGCTTGTCAAAATACAGCATTATAGTAATGTTTATACATTTAAGCTAGTCAAAATAAAGCATTATAGTAATGTTTATACATTTAAGCTAGTCAAAATACAGCATTATAGTAATGTTTATACTTTTAAGCTAGTCAAAATACAGCATTATAGTAATGTTTATACATTTAAGCTAGTCAAAATAAAGCATTATAGTAATGTTTATACTTTTAAGCTAGTCAAAATACAGCATTATAGTAATGTTTATACTTTTAAACTAGTCAAAATACAGCATTATAGTAATGTTTATACTTTTAAGCTAGTCAAAATACAGCATTATAGTAATGTTTATACTTTTAAACTAGTCAAAATACAGCATTATAGTAATGTTTTTACTTTTAAGCTAGTCAAAATACAGCATTATAGTAATGTTTATACATTTAAGCTAGTCAAAATAAAGCATTATAGTAATGTTTATACATTTAAGCTAGTCAAAATACAGCATTATAGTAATGTTTATACTTTTAAACTAGTCAAAATACAGCATTATAATAATGTTTATACTTTTAAGCTAGTCAAAATACAGCATTATAGTAATGTTTATACTTTTAAACTAGTCAAAATACAGCATTATAGTAATGTTTATACATTTAAGCTAGTCAAAATACAGCATTATAGTAATGTTTATACTTTTAAACTAGTCAAAATACAGCATTATAGTAATGTTTATACTTTTAAGCTAGTCAAAATACAGCATTATAGTAATGTTTATACTTTTAAGCTAGTCAAAATACAGCATTATAGTAATGTTTATACATCTAAGCTAGTCAAAATACAGCATTATAGTAATGTTTAGACATCTAAGCTAGTCAAAATACAGCATTATAGTAATGTTTATACTTTTAAGCTAGTCAAAATACAGCATTATAGTAATGTTTATACATTTAAGCTAGTCAAAATACAGCATTATAGTAATGTTTATACATTTAAGCTAGTCAAAATAAAGCATTATAGTAATGTTTATACATTTAAGCTAGTCAAAATACAGCATTATAGTAATGTTTATACTTTTAAACTAGTCAAAATACAGCATTATAGTAATGTTTATACTTTTAAGCTAGTCAAAATACAGCATTATAGTAATGTTTATACTTTTAAGCTAGTCAAAATAAAGCATTATAGTAATGTTTATACATTTAAGCTAGTCAAAATAAAGCATTCTAGTAATGTTTATACTTTTAAACTAGTCAAAATAAAGCATTATAGTAATGTTTATACATTTAAGCTAGTCAAAATAAAGCATTATAGTAATGTTTATACTTTTAAGCTAGTCAAAATACAGCATGATAGTAATGTTTATACTTTTAAACTAGTCAAAATACAGCATTATAGTAATGTTTATACATTTAAGCTAGTCAAAATACAGCATTATAGTAATGTTTATACTTTTAAGCTAGTCAAAATACAGCATTATAGTAATGTTTATACATTTAAGCTAGTCAAAATAAAGCATTATATATAGTAATGTTTATACATTTAAGCTAGTCAAAATAAAGCATTATAGTAATGTTTATACTTTTAAGCTAGTCAAAATAAAGCATTATAGTAATGTTTATACTTTTAAGCTAGTCAAAATACAGCATTATAGTAATGTTTATACATTTAAGCTAGTCAAAATACAGCATTATAGTAATGTTTATTCTTTTAAGCTAGTCAAAATACAGCATTATAGTAATGTTTATACTTTTAAACTAGTCAAAATACAGCATTATAGTAATGTTTATACTTTTAACCTAGTCAAAATACAGCATTATAGTAATGTTTATACTTTTAAACTATTCAAAATACAGCATTATAGTAATGTTTATACATTTAAGCTAGTCAAAATACAGCATTATAGTAATGTTTATACTTTTAAGCTAGTCAAAATAAAGCATTATAGTAATGTTTATACTTTTAAACTAGTCAAAATACAGCATTATAGTAATGTTTTTACATTTAAGCTAGTCAAAATAAAGCATTATAGTAATGTTTATACTTTTAAGCTAGTCAAAATACAGCATTATAGTAATGTTTATACTTTTAAGCTAGTAAAAATACAGCATTATAGTAATGTTTATACATTTAAGCTAGTCAAAATAAAGCATTATAGTAATGTTTATACATTTAAGCTAGTCAAAATAAAGCATTATAGTAATGTTTATACATTTAAGCTAGTCAAAATAAAGCATTATAGTAATGTTTATACTTTTAAGCTAGTCAAAATACAGCATTATAGTAATGTTTATACATTTAAGCTAGTCAAAATACAGCATTATAGTAATGTTTATACTTTTAAGCTAGTCAAAATACAGCATTATAGTAATGTTTATACTTTTAAGCTAGTCAAAATACAGCATTATAGTAATGTTTATACATTTAAGCTAGTCAAAATAAAGCATTATAGTAATGTTTATACTTTTAAGCTAGTCAAAATAAAGCATTATAGTAATGTTTATACTTTTAAGCTAGTCAAAATAAAGCATTATAGTAATGTTTATACATTTAAACTAGTCAAAATAAAGCATTATAGTAATGTTTATACTTTTTAGCTAGTCAAAATAAAGCATTATAGTAATGTTTATACTTTTAAGCTAGTCAAAATAAAGCATTATAGTAATGTTTATACATTTAAGCTAGTCAAAATACAGCATTATAGTAATGTTTATACTTTTAAGCTAGTCAAAATAAAGCATTATAGTAATGTTTATACTTTTAAGCTAGTCAAAATACAGCATTATAGTAATGTTTATACATTTAAGCTAGTCAAAATACAGCATTATAGTAATGTTTATACATTTAAGCTAGTCAAAATAAAGCATTATAGTAATGTTTATACATTTAAGCTAGTCAAAATACAGCATTATAGTAATGTTTATACATTTAAGCTAGTCAAAATACAGCATTATAGTAATGTTTATACTTTTAAGCTAGTCAAAATAAAGCATTATAGTAATGTTTATACTTTTAAGCTAGTCAAAATAAAGCATTATAGTAATGTTTATACTTTTAAACTAGTCAAAATAAAGCATTATAGTAATGTTTATACTTTTAAGCTAGTCAAAATAAAGCATTATAGTAATGTTTATACATTCAAGCTAGTCAAAATAAAGCATTATAGTAATGTTTATACTTTTAAACTAGTCAAAATACAGCATTATAGTAATGTTTATACTTTTAAGCTAGTCAAAATACAGCATTACAGTAATGTTTATACTTTTAAGCTAGTCAAAATAAAGCATTACAGTAATGTTTATACTTTTAAGCTAGTCAAAATAAAGCATTATAGTAATGTTTATACTTTTAAGCTAGTCAAAATAAAGCATTATAGTAATGTTTATACTTTTAAGCTAGTCAAAATAAAGCATTATAATAATGTTTATACTTTTAAACTAGTCAAAATAAAGCATTATAGTAATGTTTATACTTTTAAGCTAGTCAAAATAAAGCATTATAGTAATGTTTATACATTTAAGCTAGTCAAAATAAAGCATTATAGTAATGTTTATACTTTTAAGCTAGTCAAAATAAAGCATTATAGTAATGTTTATACATTTAAGCTAGTCAAAATAAAGCATTATAGTAATGTTTATACTTTTAAGCTAGTCAAAATAAAGCATTATAGTAATGTTTATACTTTTAAACTAGTCAAAATAAAGCATTATAGTAATGTTTATACTTTTAAACTAGTCAAAATAAAGCATTCTAGTAATGTTTATACATTTAAGCTAGTCAAAATAAAGCATTTTAGTAATGTTTATACTTTTAAACTAGTCAAAATACAGCATTATAGTAATGTTTATACTTTTAAGCTAGTCAAAATACAGCATTATAGTAATGTTTATACTTTTAAGCTAGTCAAAATAAAGCATTATAGTAATGTTTATACTTTTAAACTAGTCAAAATAAAGCATTATAGTAATGTTTATACATTTAAGCTAGTCAAAATACAGCATTATAGTAATGTTTACACATTTTTTGAAGAAAGAAAAAAAAGAGTTAATGTATACAATTTTCAATTTATTTTTTAAAAATTCATTGGAAAAAAATTTTGGTTCTTTGTTTTACTTGTCATTGTAAATCACAGTTATTTGATACTTGCTATGTAAGCAAAGTGTGAGGTATCAGGTCCATTTAGAACACTTTGTTTTAATTTGTGCCCATGCATGATACTTATATTTTATCGTGGTGTAGTATTTATGATGGAAATGTTAAAATTTTAAATTTTGTCATCTGTAATTTGACACATTTTTCATATTGCTTAAAACTGCAAAGGAAATATTTGCAACATTTTTTAGATATATTTTGTCTTTTAGTTTAGTTTAATGATGCTAGTCAGTGGAATTCTACAATAAAGTAAGAATTCCTTGTTTTAAAAAAAGGTTGTTTTACTCTTTTTTTGAGAGATAAACCTCAATTTACATGATATTAATATACAAATATTTTAATGAAAAATTTGACTCTCAGAAATTCATTATTGTCCTGTTTTATTTTATTTTTTAGGGTGACAAAGGTGCTACACCACTTTTCTATGCAATGTCCCAAAATGATCATAAGATGGTAGAATTACTTCTACAACATGGCGCAAGACTTGATATTAGTATGCCAGAGGAAGGGGAGGTAATTACACCCTTTACTTCCACCAAAATGTGTCCCATAGTGATTGTCCTATCTTTTTATCCATTCGTCTGCAAAACTGTCCATTGAAATTGGCTATGCCACACTTAAATATCTCAATGTGAAAATATAATCAACAGAGAAGTTTTGTCCTAATATTATGAATCCAAACGTTATTGACAATTTCTTTACATTATGAATATAAATGGCTAGGTAATCATATAGCACATAAAAATTGCATTGATTTAATTGTTTTAGAAACAAAAAATACATTTCAAGTGTTGGACAAATTTGAGTTGAGTCTGTTCTCAAATGTTCTTTGAGCACAGGGCTATGAAAAGACCTGAAAGCTTATCATTGTTGAATAATAATAATAATAATAATAATAATAATAATAATAATAATGTTAATAATGAGAACTTTGTATAGTGCCTATTCTTTAGAAGCTCTAAGCATTTTACAACATGTTTGATGATATGACTACAAACAAACAAAACCCAACCCAACACCATGAAATTAGAAAACATTTAAAAAAATGCTGAAAATATTTAAGGTAGGAAACATTATTAGGTCTTTAAGTTTATTGTTGCAGTCGAAAAAGGAATAGTGGACAAAATAAAAAGTGAAGGAGGTGCATGTTTGTATTTCCAGTATTAGCAAGTGGCAATATATAGGTATCATTCTTCCAGCAGCAAACATTGAGCTTTATCAACAGATTTATATTTTTCCATTTGAAAGGTTTTTGAAAGTTAAAACCAACATCATTGGGCTGTTTGAAGGTACACTATGGAACCATACTGGTATGGTATAGGAAATTAAAGATGAGAAAAAGTACAAACATGAATGCTCAATGAATGCAAACAAGCTTTTGCTCAAGTCGCATTGTTCAAGGATATCTTTATATTTGTCAACCCAACCATCTAGAAAGGCAATATAATTTTTTTTTAATTATTAATTTTGCAGTTGTGTACTTTTTTATTCCAACTTTGGCCTTACTTTTTGATTAAGTTAAGGTTTCAGGTGAACTGGAACAATGGATTGGATTCTTCTTTGCCACCATTTTATATACCTTTGCAAATGGATCTGCTTGCATAGTGTCATCCCTTTTCTGATTGACTCAATCAATGAGTTAAGATCTCAATCAAGACAGTATCACTCCTGCATAACTGTAAGAAAAACTCATGGCAGGAATTGCTCTTGAAAAGAAGACATTATGATATGCATGGACATCAATTTGTACAGTTGGGAAGCCGACCTGATACCCTGTAACACTGGTCATCTTTTCACATCATCCTTATAGCATACATGCCAACCATTACACTTTTGGCGTAATCATTACGCTTTTTCCCACTAAATTCCGCGTTACGCGTTAACGTTTATAGATTACGCTTTTTCGATATATCCATCTTGCGAAAAAAAATAAAATTTTCGTTTTTATTAGCATTACTTTATTTTTTACATACTGTTTTATTTTTAATTAAAAAATACCCCGCTTCTACATAACTACGATATACGAGTATACTTGTCCGTGGACTTTCCTAATATTCATGTTCTATTTATAGCAACTATCATGTTACTAAGATACTTTCAAACTTTCGACCTCATATTCTATTTATAGCGGCTTAGTGAGGAGAGAACAGACTGGTTTCTATTTTGTGTAAATCATTATGCACATACTCTTTGTTCTAATTTTGTATAGTGCAGAACCAGTCTAAAAGTTTTTTTTGCGCTAAAAAGTATTAAAAAATTCTCAATGCGTTTATGAGTGCAAAAAATATCTCTTAAATAATTTCACAGATGGGTTAGAAAAAGTCAATAATAAACAAAGCGAAATGTAATCAATCCTCCAAACACGACGAGGGCATCATCACGTGACGTCTAATCGTTGGCGCTAAATGGCTTCAGATGTTAAGATGGATTCTAGTCTTTGTGTATGTTAGAGCACATTTTTTCCCCCAAAAATTTCGCAGATGGATCAGAAAAAAAGCAAAACAACGAGTCCTCCAAAGATTCAAAGATAAATATATGAATGGCATAATACAGCGTTCCATTCTAGGACAGCATCATGCTCATTGCAGACTGCGGAAACGATTTTAGCATTGGTCATGGTGGTAAATTTGATGTGGAAAAACACGTGAAAACAAGGAAACACATCGAATTAGCTCGCCTTACGAACTCTAATACTAAGATAACTTCTTATTTACCGAGGTTTTAATAGAACACGGACTACACTTGGCGGTAGCAGACCACGTTGGTCCCTTGTTCAAGCGGATGTTTCCTGATTCGAAAATTGCGGAAAAATATGCTTGTGCAAGAACAAAATCATCTCACATTGTTCGGTGCCTAGCAGAAGATAATTCACTTAAAATTGCAGAAGCAATGAAAATTGGGCCGTTTAGTATTGCCACAGATGGGAGTTGTGATTATGATGTTAAAAAGTTGTACCCAGTATGTGTTAGATACTTTGACAGTGAAAAAGGCAAAGTCATGAGTGTTCTTCTTTCTTTACCAGAATTAACAGTAGATTCCACTGGACAAAACATTTTTGATTTGCTTGACAATATTTTGAAGAAACATGACATAAGTTGGCAGAACTGTATGGGGTTTGCAGCTGATAATGCATCAGTGATGACTGGAATTCATAAAGGAGTTGCATCCTATATTTTGAAAATGTCTCCATCAGTGTTCATAACAGGTTGCCCCTGTCATTTGATGCACCTTGCTGCTGGTAAGGCTGCTGATAAATTAGAAGTAGATATTGGCCATTTATTAATAGATATCTACTATTATTTGGAGAAAAATAGTAAAAGGAAACAGGCTCTAAAGTTGTTACAAGATCAGTTTGATCTTGAAGACTATAAAGTTATAAAGCATGTGTGTACAAGATGGTTATCCCTTGGCAAATGTGTTAGCCGTTTACTTGAGCTTTGGGATGTATTACAAGCATTCTTTCAAACTGAAAGTGAATCTGCACAGAGAAAACATGGTGGAAAAGTGAAGAAGAGTGGTACAAAAGCAGAATCTGTTATTGCAAGTCAGAAGAGAACAAGAGATGAAAGTATAGACAGACATACTAACAATAAAGAGATTGGTGTAGCAGAAAGAAAGAAATTTAAATCCATGGAATTTTTATTTGAGAGGCCTCTATCTATCCAGCTAGAGGGCCTCCAGACTCAGACCATGACTGTGAAAGATAAATCTTTTGACATAAAATTTCATCAGCCATCTGGATCAGGTTCTTCAGAGTATGAATCTGTTAAAAAGCATACTGGATCTTCTCATACTTCAAATTGCAAAATTAGCATGTGAGATGGTTTACAAAAAGCTTAATGATCCAGTTACAAAACTGTACTGCTTGTTTATGAAGAGTGCCATTCCATTGTTTGATGCAGCAAATGTCTTGCAGAAAGAAGAACCATGCATTCATATTATGCACAAGATTCTGTCAAACCAGTTGTCAGATTTGCTAATAAGGTTTATTAAGCCAGAAATCATCGCATCAGCCAAACTTTTAACTGATATTGACTTTCATGACCATGCAAACCAGAAAGATAATGAAGATCTAGCTATTGGTGCAGAAGCAAGAGAATTCATAGAACACAATTCTACTCTTCCTGTGAAGATGTTCTATGATAATGTTAGAGATTATTATGCTACAGCCTGTGATTACATGCTCCATAAATTCCCATATGGAGATGAACTGCTTTTAAATGCTTCAGTTGCTTATGTAAATGAGAGACAGTCAAAAAGCTTCAAAAGTGTTAGATTCTTTGTCAAGAGATATCCCTTTCTATTGCCACCCTTGTCTAACTTGGATCATCTGGAAGAAGAATTCCTGAAGTATCAAGTTGGGATTCTACCTGACAATATACTTAATGCAGATAGAGTTGATGTGCAATGGCACCTTATTTCCCAGCTAAAAGACTCTATCACTGGAAGAAATAAATTTCCTCTTCTTTGTCAGGTTATGAAAGGAATATTGGTTCTTTACCATTCTAATGCTGACTGTGAGAGATTGTTCAGTGTTGTTAACAAAAATGAAACTGAATTCAGGTCCAGGCTAAGTAACCCAGTAATGAGTGCTCTACTGGTATGCAAAACATTCATGGCCTCAGCTGGTACAAAATTTTTTGAAATGCAACATGACAATCTGTTGCTTTCTAAAGCTAAAAGTGCTACATATGAACACTTGAACCATTAATGAATGATAAAAGACGAGAAAAGCAAATAAATCATTGTTAATTGTAATTGTAGTATGTTATATGTGGATTACTCTTTTTCTGCTTGGATTCCTCTTTTTGACCACTTGGGTTACACTTTTTCCTCGTCAGGGGTTGGCATGTATGTTATAGAAATGAAGACCTTAGTAATTAGTAAATTTTTGGAAGGCTCACCTCTACACTTTCGGTATTGGTGCTGCCAACTAAAGATCATGCTCCAGATCAGAGATGTCCTTAACAAGCTCAGTGTCTCGGTCAACTCAGTGTCGAGAAGTGGCCAAACCATTTATGCCAGTGGCCTGTTCATTCGTTGGTCTTTAATTAGACATGTGTGCATTGGGAGTATATAATAATGGACCTTTTTGCAATGAGGTGGAATTACAAACTACCCATCTTAGCCCAGACCCAGAAACCTGAGCCATGGACACACTTTTTGTTGCAGGGTTTTCACAGGTTAGGAAAAGCACTGGAGTTCAAGGAAAGTTCTGGAAAGCTGGAATTAGCTAATAATTGGTTTTGTCCTTGAATTTTGAAAACATAATTGCTTTTTGCAAGAAGGTCATAAAGCTAATATAACTTTAATAAGTGAATAGGTTTTCAGAGTTTACTTGAAAGAATGTTTTGTTAAATGTTAAATTTGTATCATTATATTGCAAGTGT
The DNA here is from genome assembly GCA_029339505.1 of Unio delphinus. NCBI lineage: Eukaryota > Metazoa > Mollusca > Bivalvia > Unionida > Unionidae > Unio > Unio delphinus. The sequence continues at coordinate 15,948,071 of JAQISU010001238.1, forward strand.
ATTCATGTTGCCTTGATGAATTTTACCTGGCACCACTTTATTGCTCACACTGCTTAGATCAAGGGAACCAAGAATGGTTTTGTCATCTTGAATCTTTGAATATTTCCTTTAGTATTCTTTATAGTAAATTATGTAGTAAGTGAATTGTTCTTAAAATTGTAAAGTGGTGGGTGTGGCCGTTTTTTAAAAATAATGTAAAATCATTTTATTCTGATACTTGATATTTCTTTAATTCATCTTCTGTGAAAAAGACTGATAAAAATGGAAAGGAGAACACCAAGATCGAAATAACTCCTCCTTACTTACAACCAAGCGTTGATGTTTTATGTCTGAAGTTTTATTCAGCATTGAAACCATCTTCCCAGTAGATTACATTATAAAACTGGAACCATTATGGACATAAAAACTAATCAAAGACCACTATTCCTGTACATCATCAAATAATATTAATAAACTTATTTAGGCAGTGTTTCAAGACAGTGACATAGCAAAACAGTTTGCATGCAGCTAGAGGAAGGCAGTGTACACGTTCACTTAGGAGAGCATTTAAATCATTCACTGAAAAACTGTTTCATGTCCATTTGGCATACCATTTGATGAAGGTCTGAAAAAAAGATTTAAAAATAGCAAATGGATATTCACTTTCTGTTTTGAAATGATGCATGTCACAAAGTAGAAACTAGATATTTTATGGTTGCTTTTCATGGGAAGTAACTTCTGAAATGAAAACAATATTTGTTTGTCAGTACTTTTTTCTTTTTAAATACATTACCCAATCATAATACCTTAGAGAAACTACTACTATCTCACAAATCCAGCACTCATGGGGAAAAAACTTTTACCTAAAAGGCTAAAAGTTATCAGCTCACCTCATGAACAGAGAAGAAATGGCAGTTATTGGTAAAGCGAGCACTTTAAACCACTCATCTACCCAGGGTACCCGACTAAAAGACTTTTTATGATATCCAGATGGTCATTAATGAAAATGATGCTGGCACTGTGGCCATCTAGAAAATCTTGTTAACACTGCTGAATGGAATATCATATGGATATAGTGTTTTCAAATGAAGACTTCATATGATGTCTGTTTGGTCCTGAATGAAAATGCGGCCTTCTTTGAATAATATTATTACTACTACTCCAGAGTGGATGGACATATCAACATGTAGTTTTACTTAACAACTTCTATTGGTCCCTAGCTGCTCCTAAATGAAAATAGTGCCCTTTTGACATTCGTTATGCTTGCAGTCATAACAATCATATCACCATTTCAGCTGAACAAATGGTCCTATCATCATGTGGCTTTCAATAAAAGACATCTTCATATCATCATGTGGTTTTCAATGAAAGACTTCATATCATCATTTGGTTTTCAATGAAAGACTCTTTATGATGTTTTGTTGGTTGGACATGATAATGGTTTCAGTACAACTTCTACTATAGGTGTCACAGTGGCAGTCTTCTTATCACTACATCTCCTAGATGACTGGTCATATTCACATTGTGCTTTCACCAGAAGGCTTCGTTGGATATCCAGTTGGTACTAAATGGAAATGGCATCAGACAGATATCTAATATGGTCACTATGGCACCTGTATTGAAAATCTTGTTACTGTTCCTCCTTCAAGATGGAAAGTCACATCAACATGGTGTTTCCACTAGACTTCTTATGATATCTTGTTTTTCCTCAATAAAAATGGTGCAAAATCTGACATCCAGTATCTCCACCACGGCAGCTGATTTGAAAATTGTGTCATAACTGAAGAATATCAGAGATGATTTCATGAGTAAGCAGTTACAAGGGGAAAAAATGGTCTTATCTTGAATTCATGGAAATTCTTGTCTGTCAATAGAGAATCACTCTTAATAACTCTTGTTATTGTTTGTAAAAGCTGAACAAGATTTTCTATAGCTGTTTTACTATAGATTTGATCTGCCAATGCAAAGTTTTTGTTTCTGGATTTAAAAAAGTTTCTTTCTAAAGAGGAACAATTTAGATAAAGATGCTCCTTGAAAAATCATGAAGTGTCATGGAAAAGTCTTGGAAATTTGTTTTACCAAGTCTGTATAAACTCTAAGTCATGTGGGGCTACACCTGTCCCTCCACTGTTCTGGTATTGAGGATAGTGCAGGGTATGAGAGGTCATAAATGCAAATTGATTCTCATAGACCCACTTAGAGGTGACAGGTTCTATTTGCTCAGTCTAGAAATAGATGTCCTCAGGAAAATCATGATGAGGCCCAATCTAATGAAACATCAATTCTTACATGTATTTTCATCCCTGCCCAGACTTGGTTCTCATTCACACCTGACTCTTTTTCAGGAGAGTTTTGGATAGAAAGGAATTTAAATCTTTAGCCATGGAAACAATCTTGTGAGCTAGAATACTCTTCACTTTAAAGTTTTATTTGGGACAGAGTCTGGTTTTCATAGTCTAGTCCCTGTTGAATGACTCAGTGCCACCAATATTGGCTAATGTTTTTCTGTCTTTTTTAGGAGAAAAGGTTAGTCCCAATTTCTTTCAAAACTTTGATCTCCAGCACTTAAAAACATAATAGAGGGGCTGTTGGTCATGTAAAGGATCTATCAGACCTGTTGTCCAATTTTGTTTTGACTTTGAATAGACAAAAGTCTTTGTCTGTTTCCCTAATGGAATCTTCCATTGGTTCTTAACTATTTCAACTCAGTCTGTTTATTCCCTGAGCTAGAATCTTGCTAAAACTACTATCATACAAAACATGTTTTCTGACAGCTACATATTCAGCATGGTGGGTGAGTGACCTAAACTATCTCCAGATACAATGGTTCAGTGATTCTAATGTAGTATCCTGGTTTTGTAGCTAAGAATCAGCCTTAATTGGCAATCAAAGAGTGATCATTGATGCCTTCTCATTTGATAGATGAAGAGAGGTAGTCATGGATCGTAGGGGATGAGGCTATTAAATGCAAATGAAAACATTTACAAATTAAATAGTGTTTCATTCGCACAAGATCTCCCACCTTCCTTTAACTTGACTGCCAGATATCTGTTGTTTGAAAATATTGGATCTTTAATTGAGGTTTAATATTGCCATTGGTAGCAAATGTAAGCATGAAGTTTTTAGTTGCTAACATGAAACTTCCATGGCACAATAAATATATTCCAATCTCTATGAAAAATGAAACAATGCTTTTATTTATTTGTTGCAGACTTTCTTTGATTAAAGGTATTTGGCTTGCTTTGATCAAGGTTCATGTGACATTGAGCACCACAAAAGGCACTCTTTGAAGGATCAAGCAAATGTTTTTTTTATTGCTGTGAGAACATCAAATAATTGTAAAGCTGATGGAGACCGAATGTTTTTTTCTTCATTTGCTTAGTATATTTACAGAAAAATCGATGCTCCAGAGGTCTTCAGTTTTCTTTGAAGTTTCAGCAAAACTATTTTTCCTGGTACAATTTTCAAACCTGAAGAAAACTGTCATTGTCTAGTAGATTATAGTTATTCCTGTTCCCGCATTCAGATAATGTCATTTGTAGCTAGTCAGGTAGCATGACTATTTGGGTTATAGTACAGCACAGAGAATTCAGGCCAGACATAAGCATAAGCGGGTTATGATATTACAATGCCATGTTAAAGTAGTTTGTTGATATGACCCAAGGATTTTGTATGTAACAATAGATTTGTGTGCAAGTTTATATTGAAGTTTGCAGCTTCCTGTCATAGTGCCTTTGAATTTCTATACTTCTAACACAAGACTCTACGTACAATTTTTAACTGCCAAAAAGATTGCCAGATGGTATATTTTGAAAGGAAAATAAATTGTGTTTTCATCTTATGAGAGAGCATTCTACAAGCCTTATGTTCAAAATAGAGTATTTCAGTCTGAGACATTATCAAATACATCAGTTGGCATGCACAATCAACTGAATGCTTATTTCAGAATAAATGTTATATATTTATTGGATCTGACCTGAATGCTTTTTTCAGATTAAATTTTATGTATATAGAATCCAACCTGAATGCTTATTTCAGCATAAATTTATATATATATATATATATATATATATATATATATATATATATATATATATATATATATATATATATGATCCGACCCGAATGCTTATTTCAGATGAAATTTTATATATATATAGGATCCGACCTGAATGCTTATTTCAGATTAAATTTCTATCTTCTGGTGAGGTAAAGATTGAAAGTATTTTATGAGTTTCTTACATTTCATTTTGAAATGACCACAAATATGTGTTTCTATTTGTCATGTGACAAAAATTACTGTTTCTATTTATACCTAAATAGTGTAGTAAATGACTGAAGTAGATTAAGCTGCTTTTTTATTTACGTTTTATATTTATTTTCATCTCTATGTTTTCATATGTGAAAAATGTGTCCTTATCCTTTCACATATCAAAATGTTAGATTTCCTATCATGCCATATGACACTTGATTATGTGTGCCATCAAAAGTTTTATGTGCAGCAAAAAACATTAGTAGTTTGTGAGCTAGAACAAATAAAAAGAAACAACTGCATTACATTTCAGACATGGAAATTAATCTTTGATTACAGAATTTGCTGTTTGTGTCTCTATGGATTATTTCCTGTTATTTCCTTGCCAACAATGATAAACCTGATGTGATGCTTTGCTGAATTCTTTTCTGATAGGGTCTGATAGTTTTCAAAATGATAAAACTTATTTTGCTGGGATAGATTAGGTTCATTGCGGTGAATTTCATAAAGGGGGTGCGGCTGAGCCTGTTGTGCCTAAAGTGAGTTTTATCTTGTATACTTTGATTGAGGAGCAAGTTTGGTGTTGTAACGTAATCGAGCTGACACCCTTTGAGACTGGGCTGGGTTTCAAGAAATAATTAAACACGTTTGGAGTGACAATGAAAATGTATTACACTCTCACACTAATGAGTAGAAAACACAAGAATAACAAATACAAAGGTACATAATATGAATATAAAACAAATAATTAATTGGACTTGACTACTATACCAAACTCATGTAGTCAAGCACTACTGTATGGAATTAATGTAGTCAAACAATACAGTTATTAAATTCATGTAGTCAAACATTACTGTTACTAAATTCATATAGCCAAACACTATCTCATTAAATTCATGTAGTCAAACACTACTGTTACTAAATTTATGTAGTCAATCACTACAATGAAGCACTGCGTCAACATCATCACATGCGTATCCAATGTTGACTCAGCCTGCTTTCCGGCACAGTCACTCCCACCCTCCAGACTTTCATGCACCCTCGCGTGGGCACTAAACTGGCAGTCTAACATCGTAATGGTGCACCAGCTATCTTCATATCCACTCACTCATCTGATTATTCACACCTAGTGAGCTGAATATGGTAAAGAAACAACTTTCCGAATAGTCTGCTTTAATTGTAACTACATTAAAATATATGACAGTTATGAATGGGTTAATATAACCTGCCTTAAATATTCCTCATGTATGACTGTGACGTAGGAATGGTATGCCATTAAAATAGAAATATGATATACTAAAACATTAATACGTACATAATATGTTTTCAACATTAGTTATAATAGCGACCAGATAAAATTATCATCAGTGTCCATGTAATAATCAGAGTCATATCATCTCGCTTCCAAATTACATAGGTCATACCCTCTTAATAAACTGAATTACAAGTAAGATAAAATAACGCAACCATATAATACAACATTGAACGTGTTTTACGAAACTGAATATTAGTTTTTAAGAAAGAGTTGATTTAAAAGCATGCAACTCACCCAACTCTTTGGCTCAAACTAAGTGAAAATGGCATTCCCATCCTGACAGCTAAATACATGTGTCTCGCAAGCAGTGAAAGCGTCACACAATATAAAGAAAAAGTATATTTATAAAAATATGGTGCACAAAACACGACACCTTGGTAATAAAATGTATGGTGGTCTAAAAACATTTTCTTTTCCAACCTAATTACCAAATACATTTTATCTTGTGTTACCAAAAACCATATATTTTAACTTTGATACTACATGATGAAATATATATAGTATTTATGTCGGAATGGCAAATATTCTCTGCGTCTTGCATTAAGTGATGACATCAGATATTATTATATGTGTTACATATAGAAGAATTATTATGTTGGCATATTAAACTAACAGTCATGTGATAATATGATTTCCTTTTCAAGTTCAATTATATATTACATAATTTGTATCAGTAATCAGCAGGGTATTTACCAAATTTATACTGATTATGACAGATGCTTTAGTTGTCATAACAAGATACAAAATTAATTGCACAATTAAAGTTTTGAACAGAAATAAAATAAAAAACAAAAGATTGATATTCCAAACTGAGGGCAAGAGAATTTCAGGCAAAATAAAACTTGAATATCATTAAAATAAAGTGAATGTAATACACTTTGCAAATATTTCTAGTGTAGATGATGAAAGATATGTTTTAGAAAGATGGGTTGGGAAGTAGGGTTGTCACATTGTCAACATAACAGTAAAAAAAGGCAGTATGTATAACATATTAGAAATTACAAAACATTTGTACATACTGTGAAGTGTGTTTTTGTTTCTTCACTTTAGCCTTCACCTCTTAAATGGTTGGGACATGTAGTGTTATCCTTATCCATTCCTCTGTCCATCAATCACACCTTCATTGGGTTTTCTCGTTATTTCAGTTTTTCAGGATGGTTGGAGCATACTTGTACATGAAGTCATTTCTGGTTTTAATTTCTTTCTTGTTTAGTGGATGGATAGCTATGTCTGTTTGCTATTACCGGTATATTTTATTAACCTTCCAGTTTAAATATACGATTTCATTTGATTTGCCATTTACCCCATTTGAGATTGGAAGGTTTCATTTTCCTTTATGCCCAGATGTAGTAGATTTTATTTTTCAGTATGCATAATAATTGTCAACATTTTCTAATTTTTAAACAATTACTGTAAGAGAAAGTGTATTTTCCTGTATGTTTTTTAACAGGTGGATATTCCACTGTATTTTGCTGTGCTGGGCAGAGATCCCCCAGTGGACAAACAGCTTTTGATAAGCACCATTCCACACAAACCAGTACCTGTTGGGCATATATATTACAAGGTACCTTATAATAATTTATATTATGACAGTTTGGAAAACAAAGCTATTTCTCTTATTTAATAATATGATTAGTCTTATAACAAATATGAATTGCTGTCAAAGACATAAGTGGTAATATATATGCAAGTTAAATGTTTGTTCCTGAATGATATGTACATTTCAGTTAAATGTATATTTCTGAATGCAATGTATATGTTTAATGTTCATTATGTTTAATGTTCATTTTTGAAAGCTTTTTACATTTTAGTTAATGTTTATGCTGTGTACATGTTAAATGAATATTTTTCATTTTGCATGATTTGTACATGTAAGATAAATGTCTTTTTTAAGGTTGTGTAAATGGAACTTGAATGTTTTTGTCTTTTTAAATAATTTGTACATGTAAGTTTAATGTTTGTGTACATTTTAATGCTGTGGACATGTAAGATAAATGTTTGTCATTCTAAATGTTCTATAAATAATGTATTCACAAACTTTGTGAAAAGTCAGAATTAAAGACGTCAGCTGCATTGTCTCTAATGAAATGTTCCTACAGTGGGGCTCTAGATAAATGTTCCTACAGTGGGGCTCTAGATAAATGTTCCTACAGTGGGGGTCTAGATAAATGTTCCTAGAGTGGGGTACCAAGAAAAGCTGCTTTAATCATCAGTTTTTAAACACAAAATAATTTTAACCTGCCAGAAAAAATCAAAATCATATCTTTCTGAAGTTGAAACAATGATAAGATGCTTTAGAAATTTAAAAGAGAAAACATTTCATGCCTACAGTAGCGCAGTTGTCCAGTTCTCAAGTATTAAGTACAGTATCCAGTGTTGTCCCACTAATATTCAAACCCTTTTGAGAATTAGTGGTCTGATTCCAGTTTGGAGGTCAAAAGGTCAAAAGAAGAAGAAAGGTAGTTTCCAGATAATAATATTTTTAAAACTAGACTATGTTCCTTGACTGAACCCTAATGAATGCTTGCAATTGGGGTAACACTTATAGAATTTCGGTTTGAAATTTCAAAGATGGAGGTTATGGTAGGTTAAAAGAACCCTACATGATTTCCAGACAGTAAATACAGTTATAAACAATACACATGAACCAAAACTATATGAATGTTCTGCAGATGGGGCAAAAAAAGTACACATTTTAGTTTTGTAAACAAAAGGTAAAGGTTTAACACAAAATATTGAAAAGGTGTCTGATAATTAACTGTCATTGCACACTTTTTAATGGCACCAAACTTGAAAGAGGGATTTGCTTGTACAGGAAAGAAATATGCTATTGATGTTGACTTATGCATCTTAAAAGTCAAGGTCATAGTGAACCAAGATGCGTGTGATTTGGATTTTTATCTTTAGCTTTAAACAGGTTTCTGTCATATCACTATGATGTCTGCAGTGTGACAGTTTATAGTGATGCCGGACACTGGGGCATCATGCCACAGACCCAGTCACATTATCCTGACACCAGGCCTTCCAGTCCTTACATTAACCTCTTAATGCTGAGCGCCAAATGAGGCAGATGTTAATACCATTTTTGTAAGTCTTTGGTGTGACATGGACGGGGATCAAACTTACGACCTTCCTCATCTGAGGCAGAACTCTAACCACTAGGCTACTGGAGTGGTGGGCCAAATAAAGACAGTATATTAAAGCATCATACATTTGGAAGGGGTTTATGGTGTTACCTTTGCTAATAGATCTGATTTGTGTTCTGGAAGGGTTTATGGTGTTACCTTTGCTAGTAGATCTGATTTGTGTTCTGGAAGGGGTTTATGGTGTTACCTTTGCTAATAGATCTGATTTGTGTTCTGGAAGGGGTTTATGGTGTTACCTTTGCTAATAGATCTGATTTGTGTTCTGGAAGGGATTTATGGCGTTACCTTTGCTAATAGATCTGATTTGTGTTCTGGAAGGGGTTTATGGTGTTACCTTTGCTTGTAGATCTGATTTTTGTTCTGGAAGGGATTTGTGGTGTTACCTTTGCTTGTAGATCTGATTTGTGTTCTGGAAGGGGTTTATGGTGTTACCTTTGCTAATAGATCTGATTTGTGTTCTGGAAGGGGTTTATGGTGTTACCTTTGCTAATAGATCTGATTTGTGTTCTGGAAGGGGTTTATGGTGTTACCTTTGCTAATAGATCTAATTTGTGTTCTGGAAGGGGTTTATGGTGTTACCTTTGTTTGTAGATCTGATTTGTGTTCTGGAAGGGGTTTATGGTGTTACCTTTGCTTGTAGATCTGATTTGTGTTCTGGAAGGGGTTTATGGTGTTACCTTTGCTAATAGATCTGATTTGTGTTCTGTAAGGGATTTATGGTGTTACCTTTGCTAATAGATCTGATTTGTGTTCTGGAAGGGGTTTATGGTGTTACCTTTGCTTGTAGATCTGATTTTTGTTCTGGAAGGGATTTATGGTGTTACCTTTGCTTGTAGATCTGATTTGTGTTCTGGAAGGGGTTTATGGTGTTACCTTTGCTAATAGATCTGATTTGTGTTCTGGAAGGGGTTTATGGTGTTACCTTTGCTAATAGATCTGATTTGTGTTCTGGAAGGGGTTTATGGTGTTACCTTTGCTAATAGATCTGATTTGTGTTCTGGAAGGGGTTTATGGTGTTACCTTTGCTTGTAGATCTGATTTGTGTTCTGGAAGGGGTTTATGGTGTTACCTTTGCTTGTAGATCTGATTTGTGTTCTGGAAGGGGTTTATGGTGTTACCTTTGCTAGTAGATCTGATTTGTGTTCTGGAAGGGGTTTATGGTGTTACCTTTGCTAATAGATCTGATTTGTGTTCTGGAAGGGGTTTATGGTGTTACCTTTGCTAATAGATCTGATTTGTGTTCTAGAAGGGGTTTATGGTGTTACCTTTGCTAATAGATCTGATTTGTGTTCTGGAAGGGGTTTATGGTGTTACCTTTGCTAATAGATCTGATTTGTGTTCTGGAAGGGGTTTATGGTGTTACCTTTGCTAATAGATCTGATTTGTGTTCTGGAAGGGGTTTATGGTGTTACCTTTGCTAATAGATCTGATTTGTGTTCTGTAAGGGGTTTATGGTGTTACCTTTGCTTGTAGATCTGATTTGTGTTCTGTAAGGGGTTTATGGTGTTACCTTTGCTTGTAGATCTGATTTGTGTTCTGTAAGGGGTTTATGGTGTTACCTTTGCTTGTAGATCTGATTTGTGTTCTGTAAGGGGTTTATGGTGTTACCTTTGCTAATAGATCTGATTTGTGTTCTGGAAGGAGTTTATAGTGTTACCTTTGCTAATAGATCTGATTTGTGTTCTGGAAGGGGTTTGTGGTGTTACCTTTGCTTGTAGATCTGATTTGTGTTCTGGAAGGGATTTATGGTGTTACCTTTGCTTGTAGATCTGATTTGTGTTCTGGAAGGGGTTTATGGTGTTACCTTTGCTAATAGATCTGATTTGTGTTCTGTAAGGGGTTTATGGTGTTACCTTTGCTTGTAGATCTGATTTGTGTTCTAGAAGGGGTTTATGGTGTTACCTTTGCTAATAGATCTGATTTGTGTTCTGGAAGGGGTTTATGGTGTTACCTTTGCTAATAGATCTGATTTGTGTTCTGTAAGGGGTTTATGGTGTTACCTTTGCTAATAGATCTGATTTGTGTTCTGGAAGGGGTTTATGGTGTTACTTTTGCTAATAGATCTGATTTGCGTTCTGGAAGGGGTTTATGGTGTTACCTTTGCTTGTAGATCTGATTTGTGTTCTGGAAGGGGTTTATGTTGTTACCTTTGCTAATAGATCTGATTTGTGTTCTGGAAGGAGTTTATGGTGTTACCTTTGCTAGTAGATCTGATTTGTGTTCTGGAAGGGGTTTGTGGTGTTACCTTTGCTTGTAGATCTGATTTGTGTTCTGGAAGGGGTTTATGGTGTTACCTTTGCTTGTAGATCTGATTTGTGTTCTGGAAGGGGTTTGTGGTGTTACCTTTGCTTGTAGATCTGATTTGTGTTCTGTAAGGGGTTTATGGTGTTACCTTTGCTAATAGATCTGATTTGTGTTCTGGAAGGAGTTTATAGTGTTACCTTTGCTAATAGATCTGATTTGTGTTCTGGAAGGGGTTTGTGGTGTTACCTTTGCTTGTAGATCTGATTTGTGTTCTGGAAGGGGTTTGTGGTGTTACCTTTGCTTGTAGATCTGATTTGTGTTCTGTAAGGGGTTTATGGTGTTACGTTTGCTAATAGATCTGATTTGTGTTCTGGAAGGAGTTTATAGTGTTACCTTTGCTAATAGATCTGATTTGTGTTCTGGAAGGGGTTTGTGGTGTTACCTTTGCTTGTAGATCTGATTTGTGTTCTGGAAGGGGTTTGTGGTGTTACCTTTGCTTGTAGATCTGATTTGTGTTCTGTAAGGGGTTTATGGTGTTACCTTTGCTTGTAGATCTGATTTGTGTTCTGGAAGGGGTTTATGGTGTTACCTTTGCTTGTAGATCTGATTTGTGTTCTAGAAGGGGTTTATGGTGTTACCTTTGCTAATAGATCTGATTTGTGTTCTGGAAGGGGTTTATGGTGTTACCTTTGCTAATAGATCTGATTTGTGTTCTGTAAGGGGTTTATGGTGTTACCTTTGCTAATAGATCTGATTTGTGTTCTGGAAGGGGTTTATGGTGTTACTTTTGCTAATAGATCTGATTTGCGTTCTGGAAGGGGTTTATGGTGTTACCTTTGCTTGTAGATCTGATTTGTGTTCTGGAAGGGGTTTATGGTGTTACCTTTGCTAATAGATCTGATTTGTGTTCTGGAAGGAGTTTATGGTGTTACCTTTGCTTGTAGATCTGATTTGTGTTCTGGAAGGGGTTTGTGGTGTTACCTTTGCTTGTAGATCTGATTTGTGTTCTGGAAGGGGTTTATGGTGTTACCTTTGCTTGTAGATCTGATTTGTGTTCTGGAAGGGGTTTGTGGTGTTACCTTTGCTTGTAGATCTGATTTGTGTTCTGTAAGGGGTTTATGGTGTTACCTTTGCTAATAGATCTGATTTGTGTTCTGGAAGGAGTTTATAGTGTTACCTTTGCTAATAGATCTGATTTGTGTTCTGGAAGGGGTTTGTGGTGTTACCTTTGCTTGTAGATCTGATTTGTGTTCTGGAAGGGATTTATGGTGTTACCTTTGCTTGTAGATCTGATTTGTGTTCTGGAAGGGGTTTATGGTGTTACCTTTGCTAATAGATCTGATTTGTGTTCTGTAAGGGGTTTATGGTGTTACCTTTGCTTGTAGATCTGATTTGTGTTCTAGAAGGGGTTTATGGTGTTACCTTTGCTAATAGATCTGATTTGTGTTCTGGAAGGGGTTTATGGTGTTACCTTTGCTAATAGATCTGATTTGTGTTCTGTAAGGGGTTTATGGTGTTACCTTTGCTAATAGATCTGATTTGTGTTCTGGAAGGGGTTTATGGTGTTACTTTTGCTAATAGATCTGATTTGCGTTCTGGAAGGGGTTTATGGTGTTACCTTTGCTTGTAGATCTGATTTGTGTTCTGGAAGGGGTTTATGGTGTTACCTTTGCTAATAGATCTGATTTGTGTTCTGGAAGGGGTTTATGGTGTTACCTTTGCTAATAGATCTGATTTGTGTTCTGGAAGGGGTTTATGGTGTTACCTTTGCTAATAGATCTGATTTGTGTTCTGGAAGGGGTTTATGGTGTTACCTTTGCTTGTAGATCTGATTTGTGTTCTGGAAGGGGTTTATGGTGTTACCTTTGCTTGTAGATCTGATTTGTGTTCTGGAAGGGGTTTATGGTGTTACCTTTGCTAATAGATCTGATTTGTGTTCTGGAAGGGGTTTATGGTGTTACCTTTGCTAATAGATCTGATTTGTGTTCTGGAAGGGGTTTATGGTGTTACCTTTGCTAATAGATCTGATTTGTGTTCTGGAAGGGGTTTATGGTGTTACCTTTGCTAATAGATCTGATTTGTGTTCTGTAAGGGGTTTATGGTGTTACCTTTGCTTGTAGATCTGATTTGTGTTCTGTAAGGGGTTTATGGTGTTACCTTTGCTTGTAGATCTGATTTGTGTTCTGTAAGGGGTTTATGGTGTTACCTTTGCTTGTAGATCTGATTTGTGTTCTGTAAGGGGTTTATGGTGTTACCTTTGCTAATAGATCTGATTTGTGTTCTGGAAGGGGTTTGTGGTGTTACCTTTGCTTGTAGATCTGATTTGTGTTCTGGAAGGGGTTTATGGTGTTACTTTTGCTAATAGATCTGATTTGCGTTCTGGAAGGGATTTATGGTGTTACCTTTGCTTGTAGATCTGATTTGTGTTCTGTAAGGGGTTTATGGTGTTACCTTTGCTAATAGATCTGATTTGTGTTCTGGAAGGGGTTTATGGTGTTACCTTTGCTAATAGATCTGATTTGTGTTCTGTAAGGGGTTTATGGTGTTACCTTTGCTAATAGATCTGATTTGTGTTCTGGAAGGGGTTTATGGTGTTACCTTTGCTTGTAGATCTGATTTGTGTTCTGGAAGGGGTTTATGGTGTTACCTTTGCTTGTAGATCTGATTTGTGTTCTGGAAGGGGTTTATGGTGTTACCTTTGCTAATAGATCTGATTTGTGTTCTGGAAGGGGTTTATGGTGTTACCTTTGCTAATAGATCTGATTTGTGTTCTGGAAGGGGTTTATGGTGTTACCTTTGCTAATAGATCTGATTTGTGTTCTGGAAGGGGTTTGTGGTGTTACCTTTGCTTGTAGATCTGATTTGTGTTCTGGAAGGGGTTTGTGGTGTTACCTTTGCTTGTAGATCTGATTTGTGTTCTGTAAGGGGTTTATGGTGTTACCTTTGCTAATAGATCTGATTTGTGTTCTGGAAGGAGTTTATAGTGTTACCTTTGCTAATAGATCTGATTTGTGTTCTGGAAGGGGTTTGTGGTGTTACCTTTGCTTGTAGATCTGATTTGTGTTCTGGAAGGGGTTTGTGGTGTTACCTTTGCTTGTAGATCTGATTTGTGTTCTGTAAGGGGTTTATGGTGTTACCTTTGCTAATAGATCTGATTTGTGTTCTGTAAGGGGTTTATGGTGTTACCTTTGCTTGTAGATCTGATTTGTGTTCTAGAAGGGGTTTATGGTGTTACCTTTGCTAATAGATCTGATTTGTGTTCTGGAAGGGGTTTATGGTGTTACCTTTGCTAATAGATCTGATTTGTGTTCTGTAAGGGGTTTATGGTGTTACCTTTGCTAATAGATCTGATTTGTGTTCTGGAAGGGGTTTATGGTGTTACTTTTGCTAATAGATCTGATTTGCGTTCTGGAAGGGGTTTATGGTGTTACCTTTGCTTGTAGATCTGATTTGTGTTCTGGAAGGGGTTTATGGTGTTACCTTTGCTAATAGATCTGATTTGTGTTCTGGAAGGAGTTTATGGTGTTACCTTTGCTTGTAGATCTGATTTGTGTTCTGGAAGGGGTTTGTGGTGTTACCTTTGCTTGTAGATCTGATTTGTGTTCTGGAAGGGGTTTATGGTGTTACCTTTGCTTGTAGATCTGATTTGTGTTCTGGAAGGGGTTTGTGGTGTTACCTTTGCTTGTAGATCTGATTTGTGTTCTGTAAGGGGTTTATGGTGTTACCTTTGCTAATAGATCTGATTTGTGTTCTGGAAGGAGTTTATAGTGTTACCTTTGCTAATAGATCTGATTTGTGTTCTGGAAGGGGTTTGTGGTGTTACCTTTGCTTGTAGATCTGATTTGTGTTCTGGAAGGGATTTATGGTGTTACCTTTGCTTGTAGATCTGATTTGTGTTCTGGAAGGGGTTTATGGTGTTACCTTTGCTAATAGATCTGATTTGTGTTCTGTAAGGGGTTTATGGTGTTACCTTTGCTTGTAGATCTGATTTGTGTTCTAGAAGGGGTTTATGGTGTTACCTTTGCTAATAGATCTGATTTGTGTTCTGGAAGGGGTTTATGGTGTTACCTTTGCTAATAGATCTGATTTGTGTTCTGTAAGGGGTTTATGGTGTTACCTTTGCTAATAGATCTGATTTGTGTTCTGGAAGGGGTTTATGGTGTTACTTTTGCTAATAGATCTGATTTGCGTTCTGGAAGGGGTTTATGGTGTTACCTTTGCTTGTAGATCTGATTTGTGTTCTGGAAGGGGTTTATGGTGTTACCTTTGCTAATAGATCTGATTTGTGTTCTGGAAGGGGTTTATGGTGTTACCTTTGCTAATAGATCTGATTTGTGTTCTGGAAGGGGTTTATGGTGTTACCTTTGCTAATAGATCTGATTTGTGTTCTGGAAGGGGTTTATGGTGTTACCTTTGCTTGTAGATCTGATTTGTGTTCTGGAAGGGGTTTATGGTGTTACCTTTGCTTGTAGATCTGATTTGTGTTCTGGAAGGGGTTTATGGTGTTACCTTTGCTAATAGATCTGATTTGTGTTCTGGAAGGGGTTTATGGTGTTACCTTTGCTAATAGATCTGATTTGTGTTCTGGAAGGGGTTTATGGTGTTACCTTTGCTAATAGATCTGATTTGTGTTCTGGAAGGGGTTTATGGTGTTACCTTTGCTAATAGATCTGATTTGTGTTCTGTAAGGGGTTTATGGTGTTACCTTTGCTTGTAGATCTGATTTGTGTTCTGTAAGGGGTTTATGGTGTTACCTTTGCTTGTAGATCTGATTTGTGTTCTGTAAGGGGTTTATGGTGTTACCTTTGCTTGTAGATCTGATTTGTGTTCTGTAAGGGGTTTATGGTGTTACCTTTGCTAATAGATCTGATTTGTGTTCTGGAAGGGGTTTGTGGTGTTACCTTTGCTTGTAGATCTGATTTGTGTTCTGGAAGGGGTTTATGGTGTTACTTTTGCTAATAGATCTGATTTGCGTTCTGGAAGGGATTTATGGTGTTACCTTTGCTTGTAGATCTGATTTGTGTTCTGGAAGGGGTTTATGGTGTTACCTTTGCTAATAGATCTGATTTGTGTTCTGGAAGGGGTTTATGGTGTTACCTTTGCTAATAGATCTGATTTGTGTTCTGTAAGGGGTTTATGGTGTTACCTTTGCTAATAGATCTGATTTGTGTTCTGGAAGGGGTTTATGGTGTTACCTTTGCTTGTAGATCTGATTTGTGTTCTGGAAGGGGTTTATGGTGTTACCTTTGCTTGTAGATCTGATTTGTGTTCTGGAAGGGGTTTATGGTGTTACCTTTGCTAATAGATCTGATTTGTGTTCTGGAAGGGGTTTATGGTGTTACCTTTGCTAATAGATCTGATTTGTGTTCTGTAAGGGGTTTATGGTGTTACCTTTGCTTGTAGATCTGATTTGTGTTCTGTAAGGGGTTTATGGTGTTACCTTTGCTTGTGGATCTGATTTGTGTTCTGTAAGGGGTTTATGGTGTTACCTTTGCTTGTAGATCTGATTTGTGTTCTGTAAGGGGTTTATGGTGTTACCTTTGCTAATAGATCTGATTTGTGTTCTGGAAGGAGTTTATAGTGTTACCTTTGCTAATAGATCTGATTTGTGTTCTGGAAGGGGTTTGTGGTGTTACCTTTGCTTGTAGATCTGATTTGTGTTCTGGAAGGGATTTATGGTGTTACCTTTGCTTGTAGATCTGATTTGTGTTCTGGAAGGGGTTTATGGTGTTACCTTTGCTAATAGATCTGATTTGTGTTCTGTAAGGGGTTTATGGTGTTACCTTTGCTTGTAGATCTGATTTGTGTTCTAGAAGGGGTTTATGGTGTTACCTTTGCTAATAGATCTGATTTGTGTTCTGGAAGGGGTTTATGGTGTTACCTTTGCTAATAGATCTGATTTGTGTTCTGTAAGGGGTTTATGGTGTTACCTTTGCTAATAGATCTGATTTGTGTTCTGGAAGGGGTTTATGGTGTTACTTTTGCTAATAGATCTGATTTGCGTTCTGGAAGGGGTTTATGGTGTTACCTTTGCTTGTAGATCTGATTTGTGTTCTGGAAGGGGTTTATGGTGTTACCTTTGCTAATAGATCTGATATGTGTTCTGGAAGGAGTTTATGGTGTTACCTTTGCTTGTAGATCTGATTTGTGTTCCGGAAGGGGTTTGTGGTGTTACCTTTGCTAATAGATCTGATTTGTGTTCTGGAAGGGGTTTATGGTGTTACCTTTGCTTGTAGATCTGATTTGTGTTCTGGAAGGGGTTTGTGGTGTTACCTTTGCTTGTAGATCTGATTTGTGTTCTGGAAGGGGTTTATGGTGTTACCTTTGCTTGTAGATCTGATTTGTGTTCTGGAAGGGGTTTATGGTGTTACCTTTGCTAATAGATCTGATTTGTGTTCTGGAAGGAGTTTATGGTGTTACCTTTGCTTGTAGATCTGATTTGTGTTCTGGAAGGGGTTTATGGTGTTACCTTTGCTAATAGATCTGATTTGTGTTCTGGAAGGGGTTTATGGTGTTACCTTTGCTAATAGATCTGATTTGTGTTCTGTAAGGGGTTTATGGTGTTACCTTTGCTAATAGATCTGATTTGTGTTCTGGAAGGGATTTATGGTGTTACCTTTGCTTGTAGATCTGATTTGTGTTCTGGAAGGGGTTTATGGTGTTACTTTTGCTAATAGATCTGATTTGTGTTCTGGAAGGGGTTTATGGTGTTACCTTTGCTAATAGATCTGATTTGTGTTCTGGAAGGGGTTTGTGGTGTTACCTTTGCTTGTAGATCTGATTTGTGTTCTGGAAGGGGTTTATGGTGTTACCTTTGCTAATAGATCTGATTTGTGTTCTGGAAGGGGTTTATGGTGTTAACTTTGCTAATAGATCTGATTTGTGTTCTGTAAGGGGTTTGTGGTGTTACCTTTGCTTGCAGATCTGATTTGTGTTCTGTAAGGGGTTTATAGCGTTACCTTTGCTAATAGATCTGATTTGTGTTCTGTAAGGGGTTTATGGTGTTACCTTTGCTAATAGATCTGATTTGTGTTCTGGAAGGGGTTTATGGTGTTACCTTTGCTAATAGATCTGATTTGTGTTCTGTAAGGGGTTTGTGGTGTTACCTTTGCTTGTAGATCTGATTTGTGTTCTGGAAGGGGTTTATGGTGTTACCTTTGCTAATAGATCTGATTTGTGTTCTGTAAGGGGTTTATGGTGTTACCTTTGCTAATAGATCTGATTTGTGTTCTGTAAGGGGTTTATGGTGTTACCTTTGCTAATAGATCTGATTTGTGTTCTGTAAGGGGTTTATGGTGTTACCTTTGCTAGTAGATCTGATTTGTGTTCTGTAAGGGGTTTGTGGTGTTACCTTTGCTAATAGATCTGATTTGTGCTCTGGAAGGGGTTTGTGGTGTTACCTTTGCTAATAGATCTGATTTGTGTTCTGGAAGGGGTTTGTGGTGTTACCTTTGCTTGTAGATCTGATTTGTGTTCTGGAAGGGGTTTATGGTGTTAACTTTGCTAATAGATCTGATTTGTGTTCTGGAAGGGGTTTGTGGTGTTACCTTTGCTAATAGATCTGATTTGTGTTCTGGAATGGGGTTTGTGGTGTTACCTTTGCTTGTAGATCTGATTTGTGTTCTGGAAGGGGTTTATGGTGTTACCTTTGCTAATAGATCTGATTTGTGTTCTGGAAGGGGTTTATGGTGTTACCTTTGCTAATAGATCTGATTTGTGTTCTGGAAGGGGTTTATGGTGTTACCTTTGCTAATAGATCTGTTTTGTGTTCTGGAAGGGGTTTATGGTGTTACCTTTGCTAATATATCTGATTTGTGTTCTGGAAGGGATTTATGGTGTTAACTTTGCTAATAGATCTGATTTTTGTTCTGGAAGGGGTTTATGGTGTTACTTTTGCTAATAGATCTGATTTGTGTTCTGGAAGGGGTTTATGGTGTTACCTTTGCTAATAGATCTGATTTGTGTTCTGGAAGGGGTTTATGGTGTTACCTTTGCTAGTAGATCTGATTTGTGTTCTGTAAGAGGTTTATGGTGTTACCTTTGCTTGTAGATCTGGTTTGTGTTCTGGAAGGGGTTTATGGTGTTAACTTTGCTAGTAGATCTGATTTGTGTTCTGGAAGGGGTTTATGGTGTTACCTTTGTTAGTAGATCTGATTTGTGTTCTGTAAGGGGTTTATGGTGTTACCTTTGCTAATAGATCTGATTTGTGTTCTGGAAGGGGTTTATGGTGTTACCTTTGCTAATAGATCTGATTTGTGTTCTGTAAGGGGTTTATGGTGTTACCTTTGCTTGTAGATCTGATTTGTGTTCTGGAAGGGGTTTATGGTGTTAACTTTGCTAGTAGATCTGATTTGTGTTCTGGAAGGGGTTTATGGTGTTACCTTTGCTTGTAGATCTGATTTGTGTTCTGGAAGGGGTTTATGGTGTTACCTTTGCTAATAGATCTGATTTGTGTTCTGTAAGGGGTTTATGGTGTTACCTTTGCTAATAGATCTGATTTGTGTTCTGGAAGGGGTTTATGGTGTTACCTTTGCTAATAGATCTGATTTGTGTTCTGTAAGGGGTTTATGGTGTTACCTTTGCTTGTAGATCTGATTTGTGTTCTGGAAGGGGTTTATGGTGTTAACTTTGCTAGTAGATCTGATTTGTGTTCTGGAAGGGGTTTATGGTGTTACCTTTGCTTGTAGATCTGATTTGTGTTCTGTAAGGGGTTTATGGTGTTACCTTTGCTTGTAGATCTGATTTGTGTTCTAGAAGGGGTTTATGGTGTTACCTTGGCTTGTAGATCTGATTTGTGTTCTGTAAGGGGTTTATGGTGTTTCCTTTGCTTGTAGATCTGATTTGTGTTCTGGAAGGGGTTTATGGTGTTACCTTTGCTAATAGATCTGATTTGTGTTCTGTAAGGGGTTTATGGTGTTACCTTTGCTAATAGATCTGATTTGTGTTCTGGAAGGGGTTTATGGTGTTAACTTTGCTAGTAGATCTGATTTGTGTTCTGTAAGGGGTTTATGGTGTTAACTTTGCTAATAGATCTGATTTGTGTTCTGGAAGGGGTTTATGGTGTTACCTTTGCTAATAGATCTGATTTGTGTTCTGGAAAGGGTTTATGGTGTTACCTTTGCTAATAGATCTGATTTGTGTTCTGGAAACGGGTTTATGGTGTTAACTTTGCTAATAGATCTGATTTGTGTTCTGGAAGGGGTTTATGGTGTTACCTTTGCTAATAGATCTGATTTGTGTTCTGGAAGTTGTTTATGGTGTTAACTTTGCTAATAGATCTGATTTGTGTTCTGGAAGGGGTTTATGGTGTTACCTTTGCTAATAGATCTGATTTGTGTTCTGGTTGGCAGGTTTCTTGTTCCATAAATACATTTCTGGTTCTTGTTTTTTAATTCCAGGGTCGTAATGTGTTATTTTTCTGTGTCGATAGAGGGGTTGATCCAGATATTTTTGAAGCCATTTTGAGGAAATCATCTGCATACCTTCTGACACAGCGCATACAGGTGAGAGAAATTACAATAGTTCTAACTCGTACTGTCATTTACTATAGATTACAATGTTTGCCTTTGCTACTCTGACAGAAAACACCAGCATGCTGCTGCATGTTCAGTTCACTAGAATGCTGTTGTCTCGTTCTAAAACAAAAAATAAACTGCACTGAAATTCACATTGCACAGGGATTCTTTTTGAACTCTGCCTACTATTTCAGTAAAAAAATTGCACAAGGTAGTGATTATTTAGCAGGAATAGCCACTATACAGTGGACCTTTCTCCTAAATGATTCCCCTAATCAGCAACCACCTGCTTGGAATCGATGCATTATTAGTCAAAATTACCCTGCTAAGATCAAACATGTGCAGCAGCTACCATATTATTGCAGAAACTATTAAATTTACACAAAACAAGTAACCACATAATGGGGTTTACGGATTGAAACCTCACAAGTATTTCTTGATTTTAAATTTAACACATTGACATTTGTTTCAGTAAAGTAATTTTAATCCGTACAAAGAGTTATCTGATTATCCTTAGAGCTCCTCACATTTTAGGTTTTGTCACTTTGATAATTACTGGTTATTATTTCCATTGATATAAACTAACTACTGACAAGCACAGCACATTGTTCAGCTCAAGTCAGGATGACATTAAATCACCAGATGGCAGAAAAAATGGTCTGCTAGCCTTTCTGACCTTTCTTTCAGATTAGAAAATGTCCTTGAAAGGGTACCAGTCTGAAACTGGTTGCTCACATGACAAGCTAACTTCCTTTGCAAATGCTGAGCACGTCATGTCATTTATCAGACTGTCAGTGAAAGCAAAACATGAAAAATACCTTATATGCTCAGTTTATAATAAAATGTGAAAGCAGTTCAGCTAAAGAGTTAGAGTCCTTTCATGTTTACTGTGAAATTTGGAGTCAGAAACATTCATTAATCATCATCAGTATACAGTGGCAAATGCAATCAACAGTGGTATTTTTAGCCAGATGCTTGTGTCCTGATTTTATTAACAAGGTGGTTTTAAGCCATGATTGATGATTATTTATTATCATTTTAAATAATATTAATATAACATTCCTGCAATATTTATATGAAAATATTAAATATTTAAAAATTATTTATGTCATTCATGCTTTATATTTAGTTTTTTCTCACATCTGTGTGATCCAAACTTGAAAGGCCACATGTGTTTAAGACTGCTTTCCTGCTGCAGAAGGGGTGACTGTATTGGAGGGGATGTATATATATTTTGACTCTTTTGTTATGATTTGCGTAAATATTTACTACTTGCTTGAATGAGCCGTAACTATTGAGAATTATGCATTATGTTGCTGTACTCAACCAGATTGCATAGAGTGGTCAGTTTCATGTTTGAAAAATGGACCTACCACTTAATCAGAAACAGTGGCATTATATCACCCCTTCTTTGTTGCAAAAAAGATGTCCTAATCTTAGACTGCTGCTGAATAGATTGGCCTTTTATCATGGAGTGGCCTTTACTGAGAGGGAACCTTACAAGACCATTGTGTTTAGCTGTTTTTTTCATAAAAGTTTGCACACATGTTATTTCAACATGTCATTACTATCCAAAATTTTTTAATGAGATATTATCAGTAGTTTCCATCCAGTAAAAAAAGTAAAGAAAGATTGAACATTATTATTCTTTCTGTTTTGGAAGAATAGGCTGTAATTATGTGATACTGCCTTTGTACGCATGTTTGTGTTCTATCAAGCAATTTGCATTTCACTAACTAGTTAGAGTCCATGAAATATAAATTGGATGGTATGAAGATGTGTCAACAGGTTAGATTTTGACCCATCCATCTGGGTTCGAGCTGCAGGACATGGGAGAACCATTTTGCCCAGTATATGCATTTTTCATTTTATTTAGTCAGTACTGTACAGAGTGCATGATTATTCATATTTGTCCATTGATCATTGATTATACTGAGTCCTCACCCAATTTCGGGAGGCAAAATTGTGTAAAATATTTACTGATGAAAACCTCACTTCCTAAATTTATCCAAGTTTATTATTCTGACTACCTGGTCATATCAGCGAGGAAATAATGTAGTTCTTATTTCTGTATTAAACTTGATAACACTGTCAAAATTTAAAAATGTATGGCCAACTGGGCTGATGTGCTTGCCTTTACATATTAATAATGTTTCATCTGTGTCCACATGGGTTCAAGTCTTGGCTTGACAAGTTTTGGTATGTGGGAAGACTAACTTCCTGTTGGTCTTGAGGATTTCCTGGATTCATCAGTGACTGCCATGTGTAGCCTATTAGGTACTGAAAAGTTAGATCCACAAAATCATGCTATAAAACATTTCTAGCCTGAATAGAAGATAATATGACACATTGCCAAAAAGAACACTTTAGAAACATATTCCAATAATGACTATTTAAGGTAGAAAATAAATTTTCTGCTTTGTTAACAGTGCTTATTTCTAAGTTACAATTTACATTGACTTCTAAAGACGAATACCTTTCCTGTCATAATGGCAGATTAATTTTATAATTTCTGCCACTGCATTTTGACCACTTAATTAAATTTTCAAAAAATCTTTCAATTAAATCTTTAAAATCTTTCAATTAATAAAAAGATATTAATGTTTCAATTAATAACAGGTCATGTTCCATGTGTAAATTACATTAATTATCCAGATTCTTCTGGTACCAAATATACATTGAATAAATTAGTAATTATCTTGACACTTCAATGTTACTTTATTCTACTAATGACTACTTACAAACTGCATAGACCTTGATTTAATAGCAAGTATATTCCGTATATAATCCACTGTTCATTCTGTCTAGTGGCATTTCTCACATGTGAATGTGGGAGGCCAAAAGACATATTTTTGTATTTACAGCATTTTATACAGTACACTTTTACCAGCTCAGCAAGTCATAATTGCAAAGCATTAACCATTATGGTCTAGACACATGTCAAAACAAAATATAATTGAAATAACATGTTCAATTTCAGAAAAATGTGACAATTCGTGATTATGCAGAAATCACAGGCAAGACAGACCTGGTATCTCGAATAGATCAGGTAATCCAATTACCAATGTATAGTGCATTTTCTCACTCTTTTTTTAAAATTTTTATCTTATTTATACTGTTACGTGCTTAGGGTCGAATAAACAGTAACATAGAAAGAGTGAAAATAACAAGCTTGTAAAACTTAATAAACAATTTATTGAGTATAAATATTTTTCAGAAAAGAAAAATAAACTTACGGTTTTAAGAATCAATTCCAAAATTAATCCAAAATAATTCAAAATATTATCCACTAGAGAAATGGCAAAAGTCCTGGTAATAAAATGTCCAAATAGTTCTAAGTTCGAATTCCAGCGAAGTATTCAAGATGGAAGACGTCACTTGATTTAGTCAGTTCTTGTTAATAAAATCTCTATGAGCACAACTCTTTCCCAGATATATAATAAAATAATTCCTCTTGATCCAAACGAATTGACACAATTTCCAGTACAATGTAATTTATAATAACTCAAAAATTCACAACTTAATGTTCTAACAGCCCAATTTTCTACTGAATAGCTCACTCCCAAAACATAGTTTATATCTCTGTTTTTACGTAAACAAGGGGTCACGTGATCTTCTAGAAACTATTAGAACAACTTTACGTTCAAAGACTTGTGTATCCAGCGTATGACCCAACTAAAATAGAAAGATGTTTATACTTTACTCCATTTTGTCCTTGGAACCAACCAATCATTTTAAAAGCTTGTTTACAACTCTGAAACCAGGTCAGAAATGAGGTCAATACCTGGTGTTCACTCTGTAAAGTACAGGTCACCCCACCCCCCTTCAATGAATGAATCTTAAAACTTAAAATGCCAAATTTAAATCTAATAAACAAACAAAATATAAAAATAATATAAATGACTTATATCAAATGTACATAACAATACTAAAGCAAAGGAAAAACAACATTTATCAGCAGTTTCACTTTTCTGCTCTTAGTCCAGGATTATAGTACTGTGCTGTATTATTTTGTACTGTATTATTTTGTACTGTAAATGTATTATTTTGTACTGTATTATTTTGTACTGTAACTTTATTTTTTTGTACTGTATCTGTACTGTATTATTTTGATTTCTACCTTATTACCCATTTATCGATTACAAGACTGTTGGTTGATTGCTTCTTGCATAATTCTAAAAATGCATGTTAAAATAGGTCAATATGACCAATTTGATCTATTGATAATTTTACCATATTGATACACATAACCATAAATACATTAATCATCAGTCATAGATAAATTATTATTCCTGAAATTTCCCTGTTGCTTTGTATCTTGTCCAGTTGGGTTGAATTTGGAAGCCTACACTTCTGGTATGTAACACAGTGAAATATGCTACATTCTATTTGATTGTTGATTATTGCTTGTTCTAGCCCATGGTAAACAGAACATCAGCTTACTCACAGTGTGACACACTGAAAGTGTACGCATCAACATGCAGTTCAAACAGACAAAAAGAAACTTGATTTAAAATATATGATAAATGGCCAGCAAAATACTGAGATCGGACAAGGCAAATAAGTTAGAAATGTCTTCTTTAGTGTGATATTTTCTACTCATAACTGAATAGTTCTGTTTTGCACTGAGAGAAACAATTAAGTGCATGTGGCAGATGTTTTGCATCTGCATATAATACAGTGTGAAAGATTTGGGTGTCATCTTACCTCCCACTTCTGCACCTGTTCTAGAAAAGTTATTCATTGCACAAGGAAAGTGCACTATTTCTTATGTTTTTAAGATAAGATCATCATTCCTTCCAGATTAACGTGAAAATTGGTAATAAGATGTTTTTAGAGTATTCATGAATTGTAAAATAAAGATTGTAACCAAGATGAGACCTGTATCTGATCAATGGAACAGCCTGAAATTTCTGAAAAGGTTAAATAAAATTCAATGCTGACTACCAAGTCTGGAAGTATTTTTCATGCATTAGAATTGCATATGAAGAAATAATAAGTTTACGTCTCCATGATCTCTATGTCAACACATCTGAAATGGCACCACCTTCAAGTTGATATGTGTATTGATAATGTATTTTATCCTAGTTGTGAAATAGGAATGGTGTCAATACATGGCACATGTGAATAGTTCTACCCCTTCAGTCATCATGAAATGTTTAGATCTCTGTCTCATGGTAGTGTCAGTATATTTTGGTCACTCTCTGATTTAATATCAGATCTACAATATGCAAAATTAGGAATGCTAAAAACAAACATTCATTGCTCTATTTTGAGTCAGTCAAGCCTGGATCCCCTTCATGCAACTGAACAGTGAGCTAAACACCATTCCACTATCTTTCCTGGTTTTTTGCACATGACACCAATGGCAGGCATTGAAGGTATGAAACTAAAATATCTTGGAAACAGGAATGCCAGTCATGAAGATTTATTAGTCACTAACCATCATCAGATTTACAGGATTTATCAGTTCAGTATTATGTTGCAGGTTGTTTTGGATTGGTGTAGTCATGAAGACCCCCGAAATAGAAAGATTCTTGCCTTACATGGATATCCATTCTTACCAGCAACCTTTCAGAATCTTGAAGAGGAGGAAAAAGGAAAGATGCAGAATGGAAATTATTCAACCACATCTTCTTTGGATCAATATGAAGTAAACTTGGCAGTTCTTATTTTTCATAATATTTATGAACAAATGAGGTGATTCCTTACACGCTCTCTACCGCTAACATAACTTGAAGGGTTAATGTATGAATTAAATCAACAGAAGTTGTTTTTTTTAAAATTGTATCTGAAAATGGAATATACTCCAGCCCAGTTAATCTATGTTGTGGTGTTCCACAGGGGTCTGTTTTTGGACCTGTTCTCTTCATTCTGTACACTCAACCTTTCGCAGGTGTCATTGATCATCATCCAGTGTATGATGAAGTCGCTTTTCTGTAGTCATATCATTATATATGTTGTAAAGTGCTTAGAGTTTCAAAAGATTAAGCGCTATACAAAGTCCTCATTATTATTATTTATACTGAGCATATGCCTTAGACTTGTTAGTTTTATCAGCCCTAAGATTATTGAAAATTTGTTTCAAAACACAACCTTGTTGTGGTATGGAGTGGTCAGGAGTTAAAAATCATATTTGTTTTATATATTGCCTTGTTATTACTGGTCCAATCAGTGTCTGGAATACAGATTTTGATATTTGAATAATCATGTGCATATTAAGTCATTTCACCCATCCAGGAAATAAAATATCAGAGGAACAAAAACAATAAAAATTTACAAGTATGTTAGCATTTTTAAGGAGTATGACAACAATCTCTGTAATGTTATTACAGTCCTACCCGTTTATGTCGACATCCTTGGGCCAGAGGAAATATTGTTGACATAGGCGGATGTTGAGATAAGTGGAGGGGGGGGCTGAAAAAAGATCAAAGTTAAAATTCGTCAGCAAAGGGTGACCCGTCGTCAGTGAATAGCATTTACACTCTGAGAAAACAATGGAAATTTTGAGTACATGAAGACAGAATCAGTGTGAAATACATTTGCATATTGACAAATTGCATTTTGATTACCTTTGTGTAGTAAAATCCAATTAAAATATTGCATTGATCACATCCTGATACGAAAAACATTACGATATTCAACTTTGGCATTAGCATATGGTTGAATAGTTGTCATTTACATGCTTCATGTACATGTACTTAAATTGGCCTCGATTTTGGTCAGTCTGTTCCCATCTTATTGAGGCTACATAGGGGATGGGGCTATTCACAGGGAAGTGAAAAACTGTAAGCAGTACATGTATTCTCCACAAATACTTTTGTATCCGATGTTATGATGAACATTAAAGCGACTGAATCAACTGCTTGTTGCAGCGAAGTTTTCCATACTAAGTTATTTCATTAATGCTTCGTTGAACCAATTTGATACTTCCTCCACGTCTTCAAATGTAGCAGTCTTGCTTCTTCCTTTGGGGAGCGCAGTTACCTTCAACGTAGTCTTTCTTTATAGACTCAGCAGCTTTCATCCTTCCTGAACGGGTGTTATTTTTAAGTGAAAAAATTTCACAGACCTCTTTGCGAGATGTTCATCCCTTAACTTCATTAACAGCCAGATATTTAGTTTCCAGATACTGTAAATTTAATTTGCGTTTTACCCTGCTGTTGGTAGCCATCGTAAATGTAAATAAAATTAAAAATGAAACTTTCACAGCAAAAAAAACCTTGTTTTAATCACCAATCATTTTCAAAGGTCTCGGAAACGCGTAATCCATATTTTCACGAAATTTTTATGTATGGGATTCAGAAAATCATGTATACAGGAGTCCTCTGTACGCATCAATTTCCTGGATGGCAAATTTAAGGGCTTGCTAGTCCTGCTTCGACCACCTGTTGATTAGAAAATTGTGTTGATCAATTGATCCTTTTAGCTGTGCTGATATTTACAAACAGAAAATTCAGTGACTGAAAGACCCACAGATGTACATGTTGTCATTGTAAGAGTACATCTGAAGAACATGACCCACAAGCTAGGCGGCAAGATCGAACACTTAACTAGCTGCAGAGTGGTGAGAAAATGTGCTGCTATCTTTTTTTTATCCGACCGCAACATCAAAAGCCTGGCAGCAAGATCAACTAATTGTTGAACAAAGTATGGGTCAGAACTGGCAGTTTGTTAAAACTGGGACCAAGGGCTTCTGTCGACATGTACGTTGATCTTTTATCTCGATGTCGACATAAGCATAACAATTTGATAGGAATAGTAGACCAAGGGACTGGGACTTTGCTTTTTTGTCGACATAGGCGGCTTGTCGATATAAGCGATGTCGATCTAAACAGGTAGGACTGTACTTCAGAATTACTTAAAATAAATGGTTACAAATCATTTACAGTAGAACTTGTTCCAAATGAATCGGTAATGACTACAGTGTGTTTGTTAAAATATAAATCACTAAAGTTTGTAAAATCAGATAATACTGAAATTGAAATTACATAAATTATTTGTTATTTTCAGAAATGCCTAGATCATTGCTTTTATATACTTGCATTGGATTCACTTTAATTTGTTTGAAACTTTTGCAGTAATTAAATTTTTCCCAGTGAGATCCAACTATATTGTATTTACTTTTCTTCACAGTATCATAAATGGAAGTTTATAAACTCTATTGAAGAGAGTGATAGAGATGCTATCAAAGAACTTCTGATCTGTAGAGACCTGCCTTCAGAGGAGTTTCTGGACTGTATAGCAGACTGCAGACTCCAGGTGAGACTGTTAAATCTTCCCAAAATGTCATCTCTAAAACCCAATCACCTATCTTCAAAGGTATATTCTCATGGTTAAATCTAATTTGAACATCTATATTTGTGTTACCTTTTTTGGAAAGACCTAAAGTATGAAATATTCACTTTATCTATCAGTGTCTCTTCCAGTTTGGACTGTCTTACTATTGATATAGATTAGCGTTGTACTGGATAACACAGGTTGTATAGATTAGCGTTGTACTGGATAACACAGGTTGTATAGATTAGCATTGTACTGGATAACACAGGTTGTATAGATTAGTGTTGTACTGGATAACACAGGTTGTATAGATTATCGTTGTACTGGATAACACAGGCTGTATAGATTAGCGTTGTACTGGATAACACAGGTTGTATAGATTAGCATTGTACTGGATAACACAGGTTGTATAGATTAGCGTTGTACTGGATAACACAGGTTGTATAGATTAGCATTGTACTGGATAACACAGGTTGTATAATGTGAAATGATCATCACCTGGTGACTGTTGCTGTCTACCTGGTGAAAGTAATATGTTTCAGAGAGCAAGCATAAGTCTAAAAACATTCATGACTCTGGACAAGTGATTGTATTAAAAATATGTGAAGAGTGTGTAAGTATGTTACTGTATATTGGATTTTGCTGCAATGCAATGCAAGCTCTCAAGCTCTGTGTCTCTCTCTCTCTCTCTCTCTCTCTCTCTCTCTCTCTCTCTCTCTCTCTCTATATATATATATATATATATATATATATATATATATATATATATATATATATAAATGTTACTCTATGATGAAAAAATAAACTACACCGTTATGAAGAGATATTTATTCACAGTTAATCTCAGCATGATTATAAAGTGAGTATTCAACATTATAATCTGCCAAACTCCCCCTTTTTGCCTTTGTATCAATCCTTTTACTGTTTTTTTTAATTATAGGTCCCTCAATAACTTGTGTCTCACTTATAGTATGATCGATGTTTTTGGACCCTGATGTGTGCAAGTTTGTGAGGGAGATATATAAGTTCTAACAGGCTTAAAAAATGAACCTCTGTCACAGTAAGAAATATTTTAAAGTCATGCTGAATACCTAATTTTTAGTAATTTATTCCAAGAAGTTCAGTTTCTATTTAATCTGATTCTTTCCCAAAAATAATTAGCTCCAGTCTAGTTCCCAGTTACGCTAGAAAAATCACAGGTAATATTGTGGGATAATTGATAAAACCCAACTGCTTGTAATCGATTAATTTCCTTATAGGATGATGGGCAGCCACCATTACATAAGGCAGTATTGAGGAGGGACCTGGAGACTGTGAGGCTTTTAGCAGACACCCTTGTCTATAAGCTTCATCAGCGATTAGATTCTGTGAGAGATCAGGTTCGTCCTGTGTTATTCATATCCTCTATTTGAAGATTTTAAAAAATAAATTAAAGTAATAACAGTGAGATAATAATAATAATAATAATAATAATAATAATAATAATAATAATAATATCAATAATAATGATATCAATAATAATAATTTTAAAAAAGGTAGTGTTTGGTCAATAATAATAATAATAATAATAATAATAATAATAATAATAATTAAAAATAAGGTAGTGTTTGATTATGATATTTGGTCAATAATAATAATAATAATAATTAAAAAGAAGGTACTGTTTGGTTATGATATTTGGCCAAAACCAAGTTTGCCAGTTGATTGTCCATTCTGAGGTCCCATTTGCTAAAGTTTAAACATTATACAAATAGAGAGGACATCTTAATATAGACTGTGGTGAAACTGGTTAAAATATGTGAAGTAGTTTTGAAGTTATGAGCTTTTAAAGACTTTCAGGTGTGACAACTCGTCACCAGCATGTTACTTTTTTCTAATCTCGATGATATCATTGATGAGGAATACTTCTTTATAATAATTTAAAGGGTTTTGAACAATTCATCAGACCCTTTCTTTTTCTTTAGTTGTAAAAAACATATTTAAATTCTATTCATTTTCAGATACATTTATTTCTACAAGAGATAAAAATAATACCGTATATACTCGCGTATAAGCCGAGAAATTTAGTACAAAAATAAGGCCTGGAAGAAGGGGGGTCGGCTTATCTGCGGGTCAAGTTCCAAACCTGAAATTTATAATGCTTTTTCCCCTCGATTTCCAATATTTATTGTTTCCGTCGATCGCCGAATATGAGATCACATGCCTAATGATGCCACATGGCTGATAAGATTTGTCCCGACGTGAAGTAAAACAAATATTTTTTTTTAACATAAGTGGTAGGATAATGAATGAAAAAAATGTTTTTAACATACTTGACGTATATTTGACAGATGTCCATCCACCAGAAAATACAGCCATACGTGTTATTTGAACCACGCAAATACGTGTCTTTTCCAAAAGAACCGCCATATTAGTAATCTCTGTTCAAGTATTTAACCCTCAGCTAAGCAGTAATCATTAAACTCTACGGTTTCGTAGAAATGCACGCTAGTTTATTTCAGTGTAAATATGAAAAGAATCCACGTGAAAAAAATAAATAAAAGAATTACGATACTGAAGGTATACAGCCATACGTGTTATTTGAACTACGGAAATACGTGTATTTTCCAAAAGAACCGCCATATTAGTAATCTCTATTCAAGTATTTAACCCTCAGCTAAGCAGTAATCATTAAACTCTACGGTTTCGTAGAAATGCACGCTAGTTTATTTCAGTGTAAATATGAAAAGAATCTACGTGGAAAAAAAAAAAAAGAATTACGATACTGAAGGTATACAGCCATACGTGTTATTTGAACTACGGAAATCGGTGTATTTTCCAAAAGAGCCGCCATATTAATAATCTCTGGTCAAATATTTATCCCTCCGCTAATCAGTAATAATTAAACTCTACGGTTTCGTAGAAATGCACGCTAGCCTATTTCAGTGTAAATATGAAAAGAATCTACGTAAAAAGAAATAAAAGAATTACGATACTTAAGGTATATACGACAAACATTTTGATCGAGAGTAGAAATACATGTATGACAGTCTTCGAGAAACAATGGCGAGAGGCTCCATAGGGTTTTGTTGCGCGCACGCTTAGGAACGGTAAATAACAGTGCAATATACGAGTCAGTGTGAATAATTGTAAAACAATATAATTTGTTGGATTTCTTTGACAGGTGTTTTAGAAGTAATCGGGAGCCACAGTTTATATGCAACTATTGTTTAGTTGTTTGTAAAGCAAAGTGGTTTGTTAGCGGAAGATTGTTGTACAATAGCTACCATATGCTTAATCTGTGGTAAATGCCTCGGGGATAATAGGTTTGTTTTGTTGCACAATGCCAATGACGTAACTAATAGATGCCAACTCTCAGATGTATTGTTTAATGAGATATGGTAGTGGACATGGTTTCTGCTCAAAGTTATAAAATGTCACAATACTTGAATAATGTCCACGCTGAAACCAATCATAGTTTGATCGATTGAATCACACTACCCGTAGTTTAAAAAACACAATACAAATAACAATGATAAAAAATTATCAAATACAAATTGAAAACCAACCACACACAGAAATAATTACAGGATAAGGTATATAAATAGTATACTACTACTGAAAGAAATTATTTCAGTTTAATCTCTGTAGAAGTTTATGTTCAATTCAATCGGATAAAATGAATAGTGTTGGAAGTAAAAGAAAGCGGTCTGCATTCAAACTTAAAGTTATTGAATATGCAGAAGCAAAAAACAACTGTGCTGCAGCACGCGAATTTGTTGTGAACGAGAAGCAAGTACGGGGGGGGGGGGGGGACGACGTATATGATGAAAGCACGCCCGTAACAGAAGCCGAGTTTCGTGAACTGTTTGGCGAGTCTGATACAGAGCCGGATTTTGAAGGATTCTAACTTTTATAATTCATGATTTTAGAATGAGAATTAATTAAATTTCCATTAAGACTTAACACTTCAGAATTGTTTTTATTTCAACATATAAACTAGATTTCTTTCTTTTATTTTATTTAATAATGTGATTTACCTAAATAAACGTACTCAGAACTCACTTTGTGCATCTTGTGATGTACCGTTTATATAAAAATTATTAGTCGGCTTATACGCGGGTCATGCACTTTATACCACTTTTACCAATTCAGTTTGGGGGGGTCGGCTTATACGCGAACGGGCTTATACGCGAGTATATACGGTACTACTTAAATTACTGACAAAAAATAAAATTAAATTAAATTTTTAAAAATGTTAATTATAGGTTTCTGAAAGCACACAGTCACACACACAATTTTTATTATAGCTTGTATTTGGGCAAAGGAATAACATACAACATTGAAAGTCAAAACAGTGTCAAATTTCAGTCAGTAATTTTATTTGGTTGCAGGCAAGACATTTTGTGTCCACATTATTTTTTTAATTCAGAGGTTACGTTAAATTCATCTGGAGGTGAAAAAAATCTATAAAACCCACTCAACATGTCAGACAAGTACTAAAATATTTTACTTGCCTTAAACAAACTCTCTTTTAGCCAGTTTTAAAGAAAAAACAAGTTGGTACTGTTAAGGATCTAAATTTGATCATGTTCTTCCATGGCAACCATTCAGCATACTGTATATTAAGTCATTATTTTTGGATAGTGCTACAGCAGCATGGTGAGTGCATCTGCACTACAAATTTGGTATCCATGTCAGCAAAGTTCCAAGTTTTCTGTGTTTGGAGTTCAACTCTATTCAAAAGATTTTGGAAAAAGTTGCAGAGTTGCCCATAAATTCTCATACCCAGTAGTACTGCAACAATGTGAAGGTCTTTGCATAAGGCACATAGCAACTATTTGTGTTGCATAGATTTCATCAGAGAAATAACCATCATTAAAAATGTGATCGTCATCAAAATCGAATCAGAAGTATGGGATACAGTTTGCAAGTCAGTGGCCAGTATTGGAACTTTGTAGAAAAGATTACAGCTGTGTTTTGCACAGTGTATAGACAAATAGATATCAATCACAGATGTGGTAATCATCGTAGATGGCATGTAACTGGATCAAAACCCATAAATCGGGCTAAGCTGGTAGCAGCAAATACTAAGATGTCACTTTTTTTCTTCCAAGCTTTAACCAGCAGAAATAAAGTGACTTATACTCTCTTCTCTGGTTTGTTTGGTTGAAAATAGTTGATGTTGTACTATTACAAACGTTTTGACGCTTATAATATACAATATTGTGTTGGTTTTTTCCCCAACTGATAACAGAATTAAAAACATTTTATTTCACTATGGAAAGCTACCCCAGAGTATTTAATACTTGAGCTTCCACTTCTGACAAGCTTCCAGATGGTTTGGCATATAAGCATGGTAACAGTTGCTTTCAAGAACTTACTTTTTGGTGACCCTTCTGTCACCAGATGTAAGCAATTACAAGTTGAGACCAGTCTACTCTCACTCTGGTAAATGTTGGTGCATGAACTTGATCCAAACAAATGGAGAACAGACTTCCATTAGAAAGTATAGACTTTCTGTGAATGAAGTCAGTAATATTGTCAGCAAAGATCCTTTCATTAAAGCGAAACATAAGCCAGCCCAGAATCAGCAAACCATTATTGGAAACTTACATGATGAAAATTTTCATATGCTAGATTGAAGTGGGTTAATGAGTTTCAACCCTGAGTATTTAACGCATGTGTCGTGTGCATCATTCTCATGTTTTTTGCCTAATGTAATTTGATATCTTTTTTACTGTAGTTTTTCAGAACAGCCCTTCACTATGCTCATGGAATGGAGGATTCTAAGGATTTGGTGAATATATTAGTGGACTTTGGATCCTCAGAATTTGCTGTGGACAAGGTAATGGAAGTATAATTTGGCATTTTCCAATAGATAGTGATTAAATCAACTGTTTGAAAAACTAATAAAAGAAAAATGTTTTCTTATTCAGTGTTAGAATACTCTCTTTAAAAAATATATTATTTGAGTCCGTAATATCATGGTTATGGCTTTGGAGACATAACATTGGCTGAATTCTAAGTTTTAAATTATACTTTTATATTTTTATTTAACTTTGCTTCTATAACACAGTCAGTATTCTTTTTTTACAGAATGATAAACCTATGCGGCGTGATCATGACCCCTCACCCTACTCTTACAAAATGTTGACTATCAATTACTAAGATAATTTTATATTTGTTAATAAATCCGCCCCTTCATTTTGAAAATTATTCAGGCTGGCCAGCTAGGTTTTCCATAGGAATACTGTCAAATAATTGAAGTTGAAACTTAGTGACAAAATTACTTTCAGGATGGCAGGCCAACCCTATCCTTCAGAGACCGTCAGAATCAGGAGGAGATGAAAGAGTTGCTAAATTACCATCTTCACCAGGTATAATTTAATAAGCTAGGTCTATTCAAACTTAATAAACACTATCTGTACAACTCCACAACTCCACAAAGAATAGTGAACATAGAAATATTTAACTATCTTACCAGTGGTTCTTAGAGGGAGGTATATGCATGCACAACAATCATTACGCTTTTTTTCACTAAATTACGCCTAACACATACTTTTGACATCAGCTGCTATTTATAGCAGCTGTATGGTTTAGTTAGGGGAGAAACAGACTGATTTTCTAACTTTTAATCTTTGCTTGCAGATTCTTTGTTTTATGTCATATCTGGTACAGAACCAGTCTGTACCGTATTTTCGTGCATTTAAGATGCACCCATATATAAGACGCGGGTTTTGACAATTTGTGTAAAAAATATTTTAAATAAGACGCCCACAAATATAAAACGCACGCGGCCTAGCCATCTGCCAAACTGAGCAATTTATTTCCAGTGGTTACCTTTCCTTTGTCTAAATGAAAATTTGTCCAATGTTCCATCACCTGTCGGATGTAAACAAGGCTTCATTACCATTTTTAGTTGAGATCAAAGGCCAATAGCGGATGGGTTTAGTACCTGGTATCTAGATTCTAGAACAATAAATGCTGGATGTAAAGGTGGCTTCATTGATCCACTAGGCCAAGTCTTCAGCGGGTGGGATTAGTACATAGACCAATAAACGCCCGATGTATGCGGTTAGCATATATAAATGTGGGAACAGTCTCTTGTTATATATAAATGAGTGATCAATTTACTTAGCATTTTTAAAATTTATAAAATTGTCATGATGCCGAAGCGAAAATCATATACGGCATGGGAGAAAGTGAAAATTACGACAATTATTAATGGCTTCAGAAAGTGTGGGATAATTCCCCAACCGGCTAGCTATATCAGTTCTTCGGACGATGACTCAGCTGCATCCGATACCACTGACACCAATGAGGATCAATTAGCATCAGTTATGGAGTTATTCCGTGATGACGACAGTGAATTTGATTCAAGTTGCAATGGATTTGAAGCCGAAACTGATGACAATGAAAATGAAGATGAATAGAACAATATGGTACATTGATTTTTGATAAAGTCAAACACTATGTAGTAACAGTTTATTATATTGTGAACACTTACCCAATTGCTTTTACAGCTAGGAATGAAAGTCGTGAAACGTGAATATCGACCGCAATAATCGTCCTTCAATATCACACACTGTACCGTTCGTTTGTGTTACGTTTGTGTTAAAAAATACTTAGATAAGACACCCATTAATGTAAGACACAATCTGGGTGCGGGGTACGTAAAATTTTGTATAAGACGTGTCTTATATACACGAAAATACGGTAATTATTTGGTGCTAAATGTCAAATCAGATTTATTCTAAGTGATGCATGTGTTAGAGGAAAAATATTTTTATAATAATTTCACTGATTAGGAAAAATTTAAACATCGATTCAGAGATGAATTACACAATACAGCATTCCATTCTAGGGCAGTTTCAAGCCCCTTACTGGCTGTGTGGAAAGGATTTTAATATTGGTCATGGTGGTAAAGTAAAGGAACCTTGAAAAATTAGCTCGTTTTACTAACTCCAGTACTAAGATAACTTCTTTTTTACAGCAGAACTAACTTGTGGACACAAATTTTATAAATGCAGAGGTGTTATATATCAAGTTCTTAATAGAATATGGACTACCCCTAGCGGTACATTGGTCCTTTGTTCAAACAGATCCTTCCTGATTCTAAAAATTGCAGAAAATATGCATGTGCAAGAACAAAGTCATCAAAAATTGTTAGGTGTTTAGCAGAAGATACTTCACTTAAAATTGTAAAAGCCATGAAAATTGGGCCATTTAGGATTGCAACAGACAGGAGTTGTGTTTTTGTTGACAGAAAATTGGGCCATTTAGGATTGCAACAGACAGGAGTTATGTTTTTGTTGACAGAAAATTGGGCCATTTAGGATTGCAACAGACAGGAGTTGTGTTTTTGTTGACAGAAAATTGGGCCATTTAGGATTGCAACAGACAGGAGTTGTGTTTTTGTTGACAGAAAATTGGGCCATTTAGGATTGCAACAGACAGGAGTTGTGTTTTTGTTGACAGAAAATTGGACCATTTAGGATTGCAACAGACAGGAGTTGTGTTTTTGTTGACAGAAAATTGGGCCATTTAGGATTGCAACAGACAGGAGTTGTGTTTTTGTTGACAGAAAATTGGGCCATTTAGGATTGCAACAGACAGGAGTTGTGTTTTTGTTGACAGAAAATTGGACCATTTAGGATTGCAACAGACAGGAGTTGTGTTTTTGTTGACAGAAAATTGGACCATTTAGGATTGCAACAGACAGGAGTTGTGTTTTTGTTGACAGAAAGTTGTACCCAGTCTGTGTAAGAGACTTGGACATTGAAAAGGACAGAGTCAGAGTGCTCTTCCTTCATTATCAGTAGATTCCACTGGAGAAAACATTTTTTTGAGTTGCTTGATAATGCTTTGAATAGATATAAGTTTGCAAAACTGTATGGTGTTTTCAGCTGATACTACATCAGTGATTGCTGGAATTCATAAAGGAGTTGCATTCTGTATTTTGAAAATAAATGTCTCCATCATTGTACATATCAGGTTGTCTCTGTCATATGATGCACCATGCTGCAGGGAAGGCTGCCAATAAGTTGGAAGGAGAACTCCTAAAGTATCAATTTGGCACTCTACCTGAAAATGTACTTCATGCAGTTGATTTTTTTCATCTTATTTCCCAGCTAAAAGACCCAATAACTGGAAGATATCAATTTCCTTTTATATGTTCAGTTATTAAAGGATTATTGGTTCCTTACCATTATAATGCTGACTGTGAGAGATTGTACTGTATTATTAACAGAGATAAAACTGAATTCAGATCCATGCTCTGTAACCTGGTACTAAGTGCTCTACTGGTGTGCAAATCATTCATGGTCTCAGCTGGTACAAAGTGTATTAAAATGCAATATGAAAGTGCTACAGATGAAAACAGTACTTCATGTTAGAAGACCAGAGAGGTAAATAAATAATTTTGTACATAGGCTCATTCAATGTTTATCATGTTATATGTAGATTACTACTTTTCTGCTTAGATTACACTTTTTGTCCACTTGTATTACATGTTTTCATCGCAAGTATATAGCATGTATGAGGCTAGCTGGGGTCACTGAAATGACCTAAGAGAGAATGTTTTCATTCCCCTCTCCATTCCTTAGGAAGAAGAGTGCCATCCCATGAGATTCACTTTCTCTCTTATTTGGTTCTTCTCTCTTCTAGGACATGTAGGTGCATGACTAACCATCTATTCATAGGTTTGGTTAAGCATAATGAACAATAGGTAGGTCTTTTTTCATAATAAACAGGATCTGACTTCAGTAGTAATATCTGGTGTGTGGAAAGAGGTGCACATTCTTATTTAAGGCTGTAGTACCCATCACAAAAGGTTCCTCCTGAATAAACTTGTTTAAGTCAGAAAGATTGATAAAAAGCCGAAACTTTGCACCTTTTTTAATACCAGGAAAATCTGGTAATAGACCAGAGATAGTTCATTTAACATCCTCTCTACTGCATTCTACTGTGATAATTTTAGTTATGAACTTCCACTGAATTGGAGGATTAAAATTTTATATACAGCCAAGTCAATTTAAAAGCTAGAAAAGTTAGGAATACAGTAGCAACAGGTCAATATTACATCATTTAAATGGAATTTACTCACCAAGGAACTACATGTTATTGTATTTTCACAAATATATGATATTGAAAATTTTTTAAAAAAAAACAAATTTTGTCAATTTTTGATTAGATGAGTTTTTTAGATCAGTAAATTTTCTACTCAACCATGAAAGCCTCCAACATTTTAACCATATGGAAATTTGTTGTGACGCAGTATAAATATATATTGTTCATAATATGATTAGTTTGTTTTTGCATCACAAGGCCATTACTAATCATGCATTGTCAACATTACATGTATAGATGTTTTTTTTATCATGGTAAGTTTGAAAAGATTCAACAATTGTTATTATTAGATGTGAGACCAATTTGACAGGCAGTTTGATTAACTTCATAAGTCCAGGATGAAATTGCAAATTTTTTATTATTTCAGTCTTTAAGTATTTGTTTACAAACAGACTGTATAATATAATCTCTTAATGTCTTGAATTATGGCCAAAGATCTTACCAACTCTGATTTTATTCTATGCAGTTTTTCGTGATGGTTTTTGGTAGTCATAGTAATGTAAACACTGGTTAATGATTATTTTTATAATGATTGTTTCTAAAAAGTCATCACCAGAAAATTGTAAATCACCGCATGCGTATAAATATTCCTTCAACATTTAAGTCTACTCACATCAGATGTAAATCATTTTCTTAATTAGTAAATTTGCTTGGTACTGGTAATATCAAGATTCTAAATGTTTTAAATAAATGTTTTTAAATGCATGTCACTCCATAGTAACAATTAAAATATAAAGTTGGAAATGAAAACACCTGCTGATTGTGATTACATAAGGTAAGCATTATGAAAGAAGTTTTCATTGGTTTTTACTGTGTATATTTAACACTAGCCCATTGTCTTGTCCACACACATACATACATGAATATTTGATGTCAGATCTGGGTTTATGCAGTTAGCAGTTGGTCATGTCTTATAAGCATGGGTAAATGGGATGATCAGAAACTGTACATATTATATGATAGGTGTAACTAATCATTAGAAAGCTATTTCTTTTTAGATTTTAGGGCTAAGATGATAGTTGATATTGTTAATAAGCCTGCTTTAAAAAAATACCTTTTGCCATGGCACACATTTCTCATATACATTGAAGTCAAAGGCAGTAATATTTTCATATATTGTGACATGTCCGTGGAATTTTTTCCTATTATGTTTCAGAAGAAAATTCTGTAATGTATTAATCCATTACATTTATTTCAGAACTATGATGAGCCAGAGCCAGACATTTGGTCAGTTCCCCTTCCATTGCCTATTATGGGATATATCATGAAACGGATGCATTCCCATCATGCAGTTGATCATGGTGGACAAAGACGTCATTCCTACCACTCCGGCACCCACTACTCTCTCATCCCAGCACAAAAGTCTGTCACAAATGAATCCAAAGATGTTTTAGCATCAGTGCAAAAAATGTCAGCAGTGGAATCAAAGATGAGAAAATCAAAATCACTTTTCCTTGACATGGAAAAAAATCTTTTCAAAAATTGGAGAAAACCTAGCTTAGACAGATCTGCAAAGAAGAAGTTTAAGAATGCAGATGCAGTACAGAAGTACATTCGACTGAGTGGAAGCAGCAAGCAAGAAGGATGCTCTAGAAATTATAGCAATTCTCGGCCAAGTATTTTTGAAGAAACATTAGTTGAGGAGCCTGAGAATGATGCAGAGAGCAATGCAAGCAATGAAGAGGATGCACCTCATACATCCACATCTTCATGTGCCATTTTATAAACCACATAATTTCTGAAGAAAACAACCAGTACTATTTCTTCTAGGACAATAACAGTTAACAGAAAAGTTTCTAATCATGTGAAATATTATCTTCTTTGTGGACTTTACAACAGTTTGTAGAGATCTTACATTCTACACTTAAGGAACATTTTGTTAGAATGTTGATACAAGGATAAATAGAATGATAATAAGGAAACATAATTTGGTCACCATGTGACTGTTGTATTAGGGTCATAAGACCAGTGGAACTTACATATGGGCCTTTTGTTTATCATCCGTTTTCTTGTATCTGCTTGCCATCTGTCATCCATTCATTATCTGTCTGCTAGCATGTGCACACATGTGACAGAATCAGGAAATCAAATCAGTAGATTTAATCATTTTAATCAGTAGATTGACTTTTGGCTGAATAAGATCCTTTTATTGGCATAACATTGTATGCATTTTTGTGTCATGTCTTAACATTATA
Organism: Unio delphinus; assembly: GCA_029339505.1. Lineage (NCBI taxonomy): Eukaryota > Metazoa > Mollusca > Bivalvia > Unionida > Unionidae > Unio > Unio delphinus. The sequence continues at coordinate 15,989,107 of JAQISU010001238.1, forward strand.
TAATATTAAACAGCTAGTTTGAGCAAATATTACAATAATAATTAATAGAAGTCATGACCTTGTCAGTTAAATCAAGAAATGAAGAATCATATATCGTTTAATTAACTGCAAATTTTTTTTATATATAAAACTCCACAAGCACTTTTAATGTTTTTCACAAGTTTATTGCCTAATGGCCACTGGCAGTGTTCGTTGCCTAATCACCACTGGCAATGTTCATTGCCTAATGACCACTGACAATGTTCATTGCCTAATGATCACTGACAATATTCATTGCCTAATGATCACTGACAATGTTCATTGCCTAATGACCACTGGCAATGTTCATTATTTTCATTAAGTTTCGCACTTAACATAGTCTCAAGCATATCCTTAGAGACATCGTTTCTTCCGAAATATAATATCTTATAATGCACTTTGCATGAATCACAGAATGCAACTAAAATCCTTTGCAACTCTCTTGTGCCCACCTTAACTGATTTCCACACATTGATGTAATATTTCTTCGCTGATCGTTTTTTAACATTGGAAAAAAGTCCATGTTTCAGTCTTTTGAATTAATAGACAAGAAAAGATTAAATCTTTCCTTAAATATTCCTCTTAAAACACAATAGCAATTAATGAGAAAAAAATATTGCTTCTGCCAAAAAAAATAATAGAAGATTCACAAGCCATCATGTGCCATCCTGATCCACTTACAACATTTCATTAAATATTTTGCCTTTGGCCAGATTATCCAAGTAAGGTAATCAACTTACAGCGTGGCTGGACATGTCAATCATCAAATGACAATTCAGATTGGATAGCAGGCATCATTGCACTGATCAGTGTACTGGTGGTTTAGTTTCAATCCACATTAGTTCTGACCTATTTCTGTAATGTGTTGATAGAATACATGAAAGTACTATTTATTCCCAACAAAGTGTTTAAATTTTTTTAATATTCAAAAGTGGTAGATTTCAAATATAAAACATTATGTGCAGTAAACTTCAGAAAACAGTGACTTTGTCCTAAAGCCAGTAGAAACACTGACTTTGCTCAAATTCAGCATATTTTCGGTTCCTGGTTCAAAGTTAAGGTCCTGGTTCAATATTTTCATTTTCTGTAACACTGATTTTGATTTTAACTTCAGAGCCATTTGAAATTAAATTATGAAGCTTTATATATTTAAATTCCTCATTGGAAGGCATGGCAAGTGCCACATTGGGGTTCAGTCTTTAAAGTCAAGTTTCACTGCTCGGTGTTTAAATTTTCCTTCCCACCAGTATCATTTTTAAGCCTCTTGAGATTAATGGATGAAACATGGTTTGTGTGTGTGTATGTTTATATGTATGTATGTGTGTGTGTGTATATATATTATATTATATTATATTATATTATATTATATTATATTATATTATATTATATTATATTATCTTCTGAATCCAGGTAACTGATTAATATCTTAGATTTCAGCCATAAAGTTGTTTCATATATATTTGCAAAGCTTGTTATATATGTTTTCACTGCAGTCAGTATGGTATTAGACAATTGGGTCATTTTCCTCAAGGTCAGTGTCAATATTTCAAGGCTGTCTTGATTTTGCTTTATGTCATACAAGCTGTTTGAGGTTTGAATCATAGTATAGTTATGATTCTCAGTTTGAAAGCATAGAATGTATCACAGTTCATGGTTTTATCTTCAGTCATGGTTATTGATAATGTTTTTTGTTGGATAGCATAGAATGTATCACTGTTCATGATTTTATCTTCAGTCGTGTTTATTGATAATGTTTTTTGTTTGATAGCATAGAATGTATCACTGTTCATGGTTTTATCTTCAGTCATGGTTAATGATAATGTTTTTTGTTGGATAGCATAGAATGTATCACTGTTCATGATTTTATCTTCAGTCATGTTTATTGATAATGTTTTTTGTTTGATAGCATAGAATGTATCACTGTTCATGGTTTTATCTTCAGTCATGGTTAATGATAATGTTTTTTGTTGGATAACATAGAATGTATCACAGTCATGGTTTGATTTCTGATGTGAAATCATGGATGAGATGTAACAAGCTGCAGATGATTGATGATAAAACTGAGGCCAACAGATCACAAAACAAAGACTTTCTCATTCATATCTTTTACATCAAACAATAAATATCAGAAACACCAACATTAAATTCACACAGTACGAAACCTAGGTGTTACTCTGGACAGTACTCTCACATTACACCAACATGTCATGAACATATGACAGGCTGCATATCTTGAGATCAGATGCATCAGTTCCATTCGCAAATATCTTTCAGTTGATGCCACTAAAATACTTGTGCGTTCATTAATACTTTCACCACTGCTCTGGACCCTACACTGGCTATTCATTCGATACAGAATCAACACAAAATTTGTTCTCTGTGTTACTACATTTCACTGACAGACTCCAGTCCAACATACCTATCCAGCCTCACCCATGTGTATACACCAGCAAAATACTTACGCTGCTCTTCTGACATTCATATACTCATTGTTCCTACTATGAAAATAAAGTTATATGGATGTTCTTTTGCATACCAGGGCCGGGTGATGTGGAACAAATTGCCCATTGAAATTAGACACAGTGGTCCCTTTTAAGAGTGCTCTTAAAATTCACCTTTTTGACTGCAGGAACAAACTTAGAGACCTAATAATGTTTTGTATCTTATATGTTTTCAGCATGTTTTTATGTTTTCCAATTTCATTTTTTTTTTGTTTTTTGTTTTTCTGTAGTGTAGATATATATTTATAGATGTTGTAAAGCGCTTAAAGCTTGTAAAGATTAGGCGCTATACAGTCTTCATTATTATTATTATTATTATTATTATTATCTTCACAGTCATGTTTAATGATAATGTTTTGGTTCTTTTTAAATCCTTAGTCTGCTCTATTACTCTATAGGGCATTGAAACTTGGTTATGTTCCATGTCTGTCCAGGAACTTTGCTGCTGTCTTAAACTGCTGTATTTAACTATAGTATTGTGTAATCTTATGACCCCACCATGGTGGTCAGGTGACAAAAATTCTTTGAATTTGCTTATAAAAATGTTTTTTGTGTTCCAAATATTGTTTTTTGTTGTAGTTGAGAGCAATTTTCTCTTAATCTAAGATATTATATTTGTTTTTATGATAGTTTTGTTTATCAAGTTAGTGCAGGTCACTAACTCACAAAATATTATCTCTAGTCTGAATCATGTCATTTTTATTATTAACTTTTATTTAATTGATATTAATAAGATTTCTTTTGTTTAAATCTCAGGTTTTTTCTTTAAAAACATTTGTTTTCTCAGACATCAGTTTCAGAATACTGCATTTGCCTCTCCCATGATAACCTGCAAGCAACAGGGTCCATAGACATCAGCTACATTATTATGGCACAAGACAAGCAAAATAAGTTTGGCTAAAATTGGGGAGGGGCAGTGCTAATAGTTTGTTACTGATGTATGAGCATTATGATGGAGCCCTTCCCCTCCAATTGTCACATCTAAAATCATGTTTATAAACTATTAAAGTCAATCACATCATTATGTTTGCATTAGTTAATTCCTCAAGATTGCAATTTTAAATATCTACATCTTTTGATAATAGCACATATAATTATGTAAAACATATTATGTATTATTTACTGATTTGTAATCTATATCTGTTGGACATATTCATAGCTAGCATAAAGAGAGAATTTTGAATTTAAATAACTTATTTATCCACAGATTTGTATACAATATTACACCTATGCAGAGTGCCAGCATTTTATTGTGCCAGCAAATTCATGACTTTTCAGTTGAACAATTTGAACTTTTTTTTTTTTTTTTCAGAATAATTTTTATTTTTTCACCTTCAGCGCCTTTTCAGTTCATTAGACCTCTAGATTTGTAAAAAAAATTTACAGGAATAACTAAGAAACGTTTTTAATAGCTGTTGTTAGAATCTCAAAGTATAATCTTTAATTAATATTTTCATCATTAGCCCGATTTTTCTGTTCAAAGGCAAAAACAAAATCAACACAATGTGCTTTTAACTTGACATTTTAAAAAGATTTTCAGTTTTACAACTGCTTTCATGTGTGAAATAAAAGTTGTGATTTGTTATATTCTAGTTCATAGTTTTTCATTTCACCACAGGTTCAAGTTCCAATGTGGGAATGTGGGAAAGCACATAAGTAGTCTCCCTTGGGTCATTGGTTCTTTATTCTATCAAACATACTGGCCACCATATATAGCCTGTGTGCTGAAAAATGGCAGTAAAACCCACAAATAACAAAGTTGTCAATTTTTTTTAATTTAAATATAAGTTAAATTTCATTTTATTTGGAATAACATGAAAAAAAAAACTGAACATAAATGAACTGAAAACTATAATATTCACATTCAAGTATTGTTTAAAACATGTTTACTACTCCTTAAGTTGAAAAATAAAGAATTCTAGTTTCTCTGAAATAATACTGTTTTTTAGTAACCTAAATTTATTGTATTTATCAAATGTTTAAAAACTGATTTTTGTTGATTCATATGAGCAAGCAAATTATCAATGCATGCTGTAACTTTATCTCTCATCCAATAGCTACAGCTACAGCAATCAAGGCCTAAATATACCACTAATTGACAATGCTGCTTCACATCTTCATTGTCTCACAGCTTCATATTGATTGGACTATCCTGTCATTTAGCTTTATCAATGATCACTTCTATATTGTCGACCCACCAAGACAATTTTAGTGGTAGTGAAAGTGACACTGGAACTTCTTTAACTAACCTGTACATTTCAAACTTGTCTACAGCTAGTACTGGTACAGCCAGGGAGTTTTTTTTAAAGCAAAAGTATATGTGTTATTTGGCATTTTCTTAATAAATATGGGCACAATTGAAAAAATCCTTTGATACTTCTAGCAAATGAAATTTAGTTTCAAAATATAAACTGCAGAATAGATGGAGAAATGATAAAAACTTGAAAATATTGAACCTTCATTCCAGGTTAACTTGTAAGCAGCTGAATTTCACTTACGTGTACATTGTGTATCTGTATGTGTCTGTGTCTTTATACGTGTGTTGGATTTGGATTTTTAACATAGCTTTAAACAATTTTTCGGTCATATTGATATGGTATCTGCGGGGTGACAGTTTATAGTTATCATCATGTCCCTCTCAGTCACATTATCTTGACACCAGGCTGACCAGACCTTACACTAACCTCTTAATGCAGAGTGCCAAGCATGGTTGCTACTAATACCATGTTTATATGTCTTTTTTTATGACTCTGCCATGGTTTTCAAACCTGCAAATGCTCCAACCACTAGGCACCTGTAGCAGTTCTTTCGTTACGTTTTGTAAATTCAAACTCTTTGCATATGATAGTACCACAATATGCAATTGTTTATGGAAGTTGAAAGATTCAAAAGGATAAACTATTATATAAGGTATTTAAATTACATGAAATGTGTGCTTATATTAAAATGACTATAAAATCCAATTAAAAAAAAAAATTAGAATCAAATAAAAATTGAAAAAAGGTACTAATGTAATATTATTTTGCAAAAGAAAAAAAATTGTTAAGATGTACCACTTTAACATTTTTAATCACTTAATTTGCCCTCATTAAAATGGATAAAGGTAGCAAGTTTTGTATCTGAATTACACAATTGCTGTATGCAGTACACGTGTAAATAAATTGACTTGGAAAGAACCAGGGTCATTAAAAGAATGATGTATACATGTATATTGAAAAAGAATTCGCTCAAGATTTCAACTTTTCTGAACTTCATTTTAAAAGTTTATAAACAAAGTTTTTTTTTTTTTGAATAGCTAATATGACCATAAAGTGTGTGATGACAATAATTCACTTTCCACTATCATTGTTAATAACAAAACAACTTTAGATTGCAAACCTATACATTTTACAGCTGTTGTACATTTGTCAAATTTTGCATCATGGATATTATTACCAGCTAAATTACAAGGAAAGTTAATATCTGAGGCCAGTCTGATAGTGTTTAAACTGTTTCTGGCGAGACATTAGACTTGTACGACTTTAAATAAGAATGTTGGTATTATTTTGAGATATTTACATGGTTTGCCATATTGTTCAACTTGATTATGCAAATTTGTGGCAGAGAATGATCATATCCATTTGTATGTCAAGTAGGCTGTGACAGTTATTTATACCTGATAATATGTAACCAGAAAACCTCGAGGAAAAAATAATGCCTGGCTCATTTTGGAATATGGTAATGTGGCACAGAAAATGACAAAACTTTTTTCCCACATTTGGGATTTTAGAGAAAAATTCTAGTTCATTCTAGAGTAAAAAAAATTGATAGGTAGATTATAAATGCTGATATTTTCATAGGTGAAAATACCAGATTTCACACCATCCATTATGACACTCAATAGCATGTGCATTCAGAAGTTGTACTTGATAGGAAAAATATGAAGCACTTAATTGAGCAATAAATGGAAACTGCATTGTTTTAGGTATGGAAATTATTTATTCAGAGACCTCCGATTTGACACCATTCACTTCTCTTTGAAGTTATGACCCCTGTGCTACCTTGGCATTAAGGTTTAAAACATGATATGCTGCATCACTGATTTGCTACACGTTTTATATGATAAAATAGTTTAGAAAATGTCACAAATACGATTTACTTTTACAAATCATGTCATCCTGATCATATCGTTCTCTTAAATCAATCATATTTGTAACCAAGGTAAACTTATGAAAGACAAGTCTTTGTGTTGACGAGTGAATTTAATCTCAGCTTCATTACAAGCTTGGTATTTAAGAAAATGTTCTCTTTGCATAACATTATTAGGTGGTACAAAAAGCCAGTATATTTAAAACATCACATTCTTTAAAATCAAACAGGAAAGAATATATCTATCTTCAATAGGATATTGTCTGTTTATATATACCCTCTCCATATACCCTTTTTTACCACAAGTTAAACGAGTTTCTAGTAATGCATAACAATTTATCATGTACTATTATTGTTGACTTGCGAAACATGTATTTGAAAAATTCAGAAGTGAGAATTTAATGCAGGAAAGACAAGATTTTATTTAACTAAATAAAATGATTTAATATCAAATTTATAACAAGTTGAATAATGTATAGCTTTTGCGAGCTTTCAGAGTTTTGAAAAATAAAGAAGAAATAATTTAATTCATTTAGAAATTAGAATTAAAAGAGTAATTGTCCTTCAGAATGAACAAAACAATCAATTCCGATAAATCATTTCTCAACATAGAATGAAAATCTCTATGATATCCCCTACTTTGATTGAAGTTAGATGATGTAACAATATTGATACCTAGGGTATGTCACTTTTACTGCTGCAAGTTGTTGGATATTAATGCGAAAGGATTATTACTGGATGAAGAAATTCCATATCTACTGCAATGTATTTGTGACCAGACAATTTGCATTATTGATTTGGAACAGGAGACGGTGAGAATTGCATCATACAAGAGACATTAAATCAAGAGTTATTGTACAATGTAAAAATACTGTGGTCTAAAGTTCTGTCAGTTGAGAGACTGGTTTATGCCTACATTCTTCTTTGAACAGATCTGAGTTTATATGCTTCTAGAAATTAACATTTAAACCACTCTTTTTCTATAAGGTGAATTGCACCAGTGGCCTATTGGTTAGAGCATCAACTGTGGAAGTGGGAGGTCGCGAGTTCAATCCTTGGCAGAGTCATACCAAAGACTTACAAAAATGGTACTAACAGCTGCCTCGCTTGGCGCTCAGCATTAAGAGGTTAGTGTTAGGACTGGTCGGCCTGGTGTTGAGATGTGACTTGGTGGGACATCAAGCTACATGTTTGTAGCATGATGCCCCAGTGATAGACATCACTATAAACTGACTCACTGCAGACATTGTAGCGATATGACTGAAAAATTGTTAAAGCTGCGTTAAAAATCCAAATTAAACAAACAATCTAAAGGGCGAATTCATGGTTACAGGATGATCTCCCACCCCTCCCCTCGTGCACACTATCAGTTGACCAATACCCTTAATTTTATGTTGTTGCTTGTGGTTTAATGCAATTTTCAGCTTATGATAATACACAAAGAGCCCCAGTTGGGTAAATTTGCCAGATTCAGAAAGATGCAAACTTTTTTCTCAATTCCCTTTGGTCAGTAGGTTCGGAAAATGGCCACCAAAATATTCATAGTATTAGTAATGAGAAAAAAAGTTCCATAAGGAGGGGTAAAACAAAAATTCACAGAATTGCAGCCAATCAGTAAAGATAATACTGCATATGAATTTCGTGAGTTTATTTTGACCAGTCAGAATCATATAAAGTGATAAGCTAACATTTGTTAATATAAAAAACATTAAACTGCACCCAATATATGTGAAGTGTACAGACTAGGTGATAAAGTACAATTAGACCTTAAAGATTTCCACTTCTGTCTTGGAAAATCCAGTTCCTAACTGGAGGTCAGCTGTTTCTTGCTTGATTTCTGAACTCAATTTAGTCTATGGTGTTTTGTGGGTTTTAAAAAAAAAATTATGTGGTTTTAATCAGTATTCCAAACAATAAAACATGATTCCCATTAAATGTAATGGTTCCTTTCCAGCTCATTTTCCAAGCAGGGCCTTTTACATGAACATTCCTTCTGATTGAACTTTTCAAGTGGTGGATTCAACCCCTTGCCTTCAGCATGCTTTGTTTGTTAGACAGCATTTCTAGACAATGTGTTAGCATTTAAGAAAGGCTCGATCATGCAGGCATGTTGTAAGAAAAACATGGGCATATTAAAGCACTGGAGATACTCATGAAAAGTTTGATTCCCTCACCAACTCCATTGAATCTAAAATGAAAAACCAGACCAGGACAAAAGCCAGACAAGCCAAAATTCAGTTTGACCACAATGACTTTTCCCCCACAAATTCCATAATTAAAGGGTCATTTTAGTAAGATGTGTGGTAAGTCATTAGGGATGACAGGTCTGCATGTACAAATGAGCAATCTTCTGAACATGCAACCACCACTCAGGTGCCTTCTTTTCAAAAATGTTCTCACACAAATAATGTTGGGATGTTTTTTTTAATATAAAAAGACAGAAATTTTAAAATCTTTATTTCAATTTATTTTGATCACTGTTCCTAAAAGAATAATCCATGCACAGGCAAGAGTAAGACATCATTCAATGTATAAAATCATAAAGATTGTTTTTTTTTAAAAAATCAACGCTTGTCAGGTATGTTAAAACAATGGTTATTTTGAAATGTTACTCTATGCCTTACTCGTGCTAATTTACATAAAATCTTTTAAATGCATTAATTTTTTAAAAATTCAACAGATTTGCTACTGGAACGAGAAAGAAAAAAAAATTCAAACTTGGAACGAAATCAGAAACTGGTTTACGATATATATTCGACTGTGAATTGTCAAACATGTCCTGTATAATTTTAATCTTTGATGTGAGAACATTTGCTACATGCTGATCTACATTATGTAAAATGATGCAGTTACTGACATCTGTGGCAATAGGCAATTAAACAGCTATAAAGCAAAACTGACTGCTGTTAGAAAGGTCTGCTTGATTGCGAAGTACCTGCTGAAAAATATGGTAAAAATTCTGAACATGCAAGTGACCATATTGCAAAATACTCTTTGCAATAGCAAAGAAAAAATGGAATCCAATAAACTAAAAAAATAAAAATTTGTAAAGGTCTGCTGCATAACAATCTGAAGCAAAAACTGAAATAACAGGAGCAGGTCTAAAGAAAGAACTGATTTTATTCAGCTGAATATGAAACTTCATTGCAATATTTTTTTAAATCCAGAAATCAATCCTTTTCTTAAAGGATGTGATTGATTACCATGAGAAAAGTATAGCAAGTTTTAAAGTCCAGATATGAGTTCTCCACTTCCTTCGCTTTGTATAACCTCATTAACTCTTTGTATCTGTATACTGATTCTTAATTTCAATTAATGTGTTCTTTTTTTGTCAAGAACAATAGACCGTCATATGAGCAGGTGGTATTAAATTGAAGTCAGCATGTCAGTTGACTTCATTTCTTTTTGGCCTGTTTCTCATCCTGATACCTGTAATGCAGATCAGCTACATCTGTTCTGGATATAAATTCCCAACCAGTCTCCTTCATGTGATACACTGTAATGGAACAGAATTTTTTTTATTGGCACACAATGAACATTATAAGCTTCTTTATACAGAACAGATGTTTCCAGCCCAAAAATAGTTCTCTAGATATTTTAATAAAACCTGCTACCTAAACCTATCTGACCACATTAATAAAAGTAACATATGATTAAATGACAGAAGTTAGGATTACCACTGAAGTGTCTTACAAATCAATAAAATTGATGCAATATTCATTATTTGTTAGACACCTCCACATATAAGACATGCACAAATAGAATGAAAATATTAGAAATGTAACTGTAACTAGCTTTGTGCTTATATAAATAGGTATGCACACACTTTGAAACATGAAGAAAAATGCAACTGCAAACAAGAAAATAGTCAAAAAAATTAAAAATATTAATTTAACAAACGTTCATGATGTCACTGAGATCTAATCAAATAATTTCCATCATGAATACAAACATGCAAACCAAATGAAATGTACCAACTTGAACAATTACTATATCTGATCTGGTAAAATACACAAAACCCATCTGTACACATGGGGGACAAAGAGATTATCAATTAAAAAAACTCTGAAATACTATTATTTGACACCTGTTTACATGCATGCAAAATTTGATTTGACTAGCTGAAAGTAGTTTTCCCTCAATCATGCAAAGGAGACTATCTAAAAACAAGAGCCCTTGAAGAAAACGATGCACTACTGGAAGAAAACAATTTCCATTAATTCAAGATGAAACTGTCTGATAACATTTTGGGTAAAATTAAGATTTTCAAATTAACCACTGTGGTGGCCATATTGAGTGTAAGATCTGCATCATTTTCCATTAGTACCAGCTAAATACTAGATGTTACTGATGAAAACCTCACTGGAATATGATTCAAGAGCTGCATTAACAAAAATTTTCAAGATGGATGGCAGGTAAACATTTTTACTTAGGCCCAACATGATACCTAGCCTTCTGGCAAAACTTCTAGGTCAAAAAAGATTCCATTTAGGCTGAATAGCAACAAGATTTTCAAGATGGAAGAAATGGCAGCCTTGAGGTAGATCTGATCAGAACAATTTTCATTGTGATCAACTTGGCATCATAAGAAGTTATCTGATGAAAACCCCATGTATGCAGAACTTTCTGTTTAGGTAAAGTAGTGATAACAGGATTTACAAAATGGCTACCATGGTGGCCATAATGATAACCAGACTGACACCTATTTTTGTGTATGACCAATAATACATAAGAAGTCTTTCATGGAACCCACATGCTGAGATGGCCACAGTTACAGTCATACTGGATTTCAAGTGGTACTGCTTTTATTTAGGAGCAACTAGACATCATAACAAGTTTTCTGGTAAAAACATGATGTTGATATAACTTTCCATTCAGCAATAACAAGACTTTTGAGACAACCATTGTGGCAGTCGCAATGGATGTTCGAGAAGCACCATTGTCATCTAAAAGACCAACTAGGCAACATAATAAATTTTCTTGTGAAAATCTGATGTCAAATTGACTTATATTTACAATACACCCCTTAGTCCCATCTCCAGTCCACCTAAGGTATGTGAGACTGCTTAAAATATAAATAGGACACTGTAGTGACTCTTTGTGCCCTGACAACTGACTGCCCAATCCTTTACACCTACCCTGAATCCACAAGTCCAACTGAAGTTGATACGCCTTGCCACAGAGAAGCTACCATATTACCTGGGATGGTAGACTTTACCAGATGAAATTTGTCACACAAATCAAACTGAGCCGTTTGGACAAAAGATCACAGAGGTAAGAGCTAGTGAAAGACATCAGTTTCTCTGCCCCCATCCCCCCAGGTTGTAAAATGTCTTTTAAGGAACAATACTATGCCTACAGCTACTGCCCGACTCTCAAGCCAAAATACATAATAAATTCATCCTGTATTGGGCTAGTTTTCTATACATCCTGTAAATCTAATCTAGTTTTCTAAATGGCATGTGATCTAATCATCAACATATAAGTTAAGTTTTATTTGTCTGCCTCAAATGGGGCTGGCAAACCTTACTTATCACTACATTGGGTGAAGTTTAACAATCTTGCTAACAAGCTGCTCAGGATGAATAATACAAAATCAAGATGTCTCCACTGCATGCAGTGGGGGCCTACTAATTTCACAAAACATAAACATTTTAGTTCTATATAAAAATATTTTAAAAAAAATCTTACAATTCACTACACCACCACTGTATGCATCTCTGAAAGTGGCATGGTAAATGGCTCTCTGGCCAAGGTCCATAGCTTCCTCGACACTGAGATCCCACTTGTAGCCACTGTCAAGAACTCCATAGGCATATACAGAGCCCGAACCCACAGAAAATATGTTGTTAGTTAGCCTTTCACCATCGCTGTCTACATAGTACAAACCAGGTCCCTGTTTGGAATGAGAAACTAACATTAGTTTTAACTTAAGACACGAGTCCTTCAAAGGAACTGATGCTCAACTTTTCAAAAACAATTTCCAGAAATTCAGTATAAAAACATTCTTCATTTTAACTGTCAAGTGTCAAGACCATTCCTGATATTATGAAGTGATAAAATTTTCAAATTTGCCACAATAGTAGCCATGTTTGATGCATAACTGGCATCAATTTCATTTGAGACAAACTAGACAACTTTACAAGACTAATAATGATTACCCCATGCTAATATTGCAATCTATTCACGAGTACCAATACAAAAAAATTCAAGATGACTGTTGAGGCACTCATATTTGATGGTGAAAACCATATGTTGATATGACCATAAATTATGAAGTTATGGTAATAGCAAGATTTTCATGATAGCCATTACAGTGACCATACTGGAAATCAGATTATCACCAATCAGGACCAACCAGACATTTAGAAAGAGTAAAATTAACAAGACATTCAAGATGGCTGTCAAGGCAGCTATATCTGGATCAGATTGACATCATTTTCATTGAGCACCAACCACAAATCATATTTACTCATCAGATGAAAATCCTATGTAAAAACAACTTTACATTTCGATGAACTACTGGTAATAATCAAAACTGCTGCCATGGTGACTGTATTGAGTGTCAGATTGGCGCCATTTCCATTTAGGACCAGCTAGATATCAAAAGATGTCTTTTAATGAAAACTCCATGCTGATATTGCTATCCATTAAGGTAGAGTAACTATAACAAGACGTTCAAGATTCCTGCCATGGTAACCATACTGAACATCACATTGGCACCATTCTCTTTAGGATGAAGTAGACCTGATGAAAAACCCAGCCATTATAGAGGAGAAAACAGCAAGGCTTGCAGCACCATTTTCATTTAGGACCAACTAGACAATACAAGTCTTCCAGTGAAAACTCCATGTCAATATGATTGCGCACTAGTCAGTACAAGATTTCACAATGGTGGTGGTCATAATGGATGCACGAGTTTCATTTAGGACCAACTAGTTTACATGGAACAGTGCCAACACTCTTGTGCTACCAGACTGATGAACAGATGATGGAAAATAGGACATCACAAAAGTCTATAACCAGAAGAGAAAAAAAAGCTTTATTTGCCAATCATCTTTAATTTGTTTGTGATAGTCCACCTATAATCAAATTCTGATGAATGTGAAGTATGGCTGTGCCAACACTTACAATGTCAAGTCATTGTGGCAGTTGCCAAATGCTTTTGTTGACAATGAAAAGATGATCCGCTCTGTCAGCAGTAATGAAAACCATTTTGATAGTGACTATTTAAATTATTTATGGACCTTCACAAATAAAGTTTGAATGCACACAAAAGGAAGTGTGAATGAATACAAAATGTTATCCATGTAACTGATATTAGCGGGCATATAGTGGACCGTAACATTTTAGAAGATGAAATCTATTTGAAATTTAGTTTTCAAGGCAATCCCTTTTACAAGATTATATGATACATGTTAAATCGAGAGAGACAGAGGTCTCAATAAGAAATGATAAATGGAAGCCTAAGAGTCAAAAAAACTTCACTACAAAACTTACACTATGTATACAACTATCAGGACATGGAGTGAGGGTGAGGTGTTTGCAATTAATTTGTATTGTTGGACTTTACATTATCATACCTACCCTTTTATCATAGCCACAAATCATCGTGCCCTGTGGAAAGAAAATGTAGACCATTAAACTTTATTTCAAAGCTGCACATTGCTGAAAAGCATTCCCATAATACTGTTAGAAACTGTGCCAAATATTTACATTAAACCCAACCACTTTAAAAATTGATTGAATGCTGAAGGCAAAGAGCCGACTGATATCAGAATCAAAAGTGTTGTTAGTTCTCCCCATGAGCCGTTTGCTCATATATAACTACTGTTGCATTTGCGATATATATTTTAAATGAACATCTTGGCTTGTTCAATGCAGCTTATACTCTTTTCTTACATTTTCAGACAACTTAAAGCAATCATAACAATGAGAAAGAATCATAATACTGCTCTTCCTCATTACAACACTGCAATCAGGGTTCATCACTGCTGACTGCAAATATCTAATTGCATTATATTGAGACCCATCATATATTGTGAAGAGTATATTACCAAGAACTATCAAAATTAATAGTATCATGCAGATAACAAAATTTCACTTCGTTTTCTTTCCACCCTTCTTGTTATACAATTGTATGATTTAGATCATCTGAAACTGCATTATAACAAGGCACATTCTAATAGAGGAGAGCTGTGCAGGTCACAATTTCGTTCAGCCTTCTTTAAATGGAGTTTCAAGTAAATCATCTTTTTAGAAATACCTTTTAACTTTTTGTAAAACATGGATTGACAAATGAGAAAGCAAATTTTTTAGTAAATTATGTTTCTCCGAGAATACTTACCCAATCACATTACTTTAGGGATATTAGCCTGCTACCTCGCGAATCCAGCCCTACCAAAAGACGAAAATTCGTCTTTCCTGTCTGTCATATAGACAAAGGGCAATAACTCTTGCCCATTACCTCCCCTTGCCGCCCGTTAGGTGTCACTTCTTTAGTTTTTAAGCTGAGCGATATATAAAACACGAGGATGCTCGCATGGCGGGGTGGTTGGGAGGGTTTCTTAGTAATGTGATTGGGTAAGTATTCTCGGAGAAACATAATTTACTAAAAAATTTGCTTTCTCCTTTGAATACGTTCCCCAATCACATTACTTTAGGAGAATAAGTAATAGGAGGAGGGAATGCGGAGCATCCGACCTAATCCCCGGGTATCCTCTAGGGAATGATGGTTGGATTCCCCATGTGAATGATAACCCGGTCTCCTAATTTTCAATCAGCAACACAGCCCAGGGTCACGTGATATGTGACCCTTTTATGCGGTTAAGAAGATAGTTATTGAAATCTTCTTACCTACGAAAATTTATCTGGCGAATCCAGCGAAGCTAATAGGCTGTGCTGATTGTTGCACATGGGTCTGGTGGACGTCTGGGCTGCCCAACACCGGACCTACTAGAATCAATGTTTGCCTCTGCGAGTACAAACTTGAAGATAAAACTGTAGAAGGTTGACTCTGCAACAACTTCTATAAGGTGACTGATTTGCGAATTCTCAGAGTACGCCGAGCGTATAACCCACTACAGCCATGAAGCAAGGGCTTGAATGGTGAGATATCTCATATCCCAGCTATCACCAGAAGAAAGAGGTGCTAGTATGTGACCTGACTCACCTCTATGCATTGAAATGGTGCTAGAGTGCCCAAACAGGATCTTACATGGCTGTTGATCCTGACTTATCTATAAAGAAAGCGAGCTAATGACGACTCGTTGATCGCAATGTATGGTAATCTATTTTGGACTACGAAGCCTGGCTGCGTCAAGAGGACCATCAAACCCTCTGATCGAAACGAAAGAGAGTTCGGGTCACTAGAAAGGACATGTAACTCGCTCACCCTGCATGCTGAAGCTAAGGCTATCAAGAAACCCAATTTGTATGATAGTAGCTTTAACTAATCGTGGGTTAAAGACTCAATACTGTCTGAATTGAGTCATGTTAAAACCCAGGACAGATTCCATTTGAAAACAGGGTGAGGGATATAAGTCGATTAAATTTTTTTTTTTTTTTTTTTTTTTTTTTTTTTAAATGTCTAAAGATCTGACAAATCTTTGTCATGGCTGATAGCACATGTACCAGAATGGCGGAATGTGTCTGATATCATGGAGCGGTAACATTTGAGAATAACTGGAGCCAGATGTTTCTCCTCGAAAAGCCAGAGAAAAGTTGGCCAGTTGAGGGATTGTGACACTCAGAGGAACAATGTGAATGATATGGTACCAGTCTCTGAAAACATGCCACTTGCCCTCGTAAACCTTCAGAGTAGAGGGCCTTCTTGCTCTCGAGATTCTCTCCGCAATCAAAGATTTAAATTGTTTGTCTTGCAAGGCTGTCTGGACAAGAGCCAAGCTTGAACATAAAGACGATCCGGACAGGGGTGGAACACCCCTGGCCGCGGTTGCTTGTGAATACTTGTGCTGACTGTAATCTTCCTGGGTAGATCTATCGCCTAGATTGAGTAGATCGGAGACCCAGGAGTTGTTCCATCTGAGAGGGGTAATCAGAACCATCTGACAATTCTGACCCCTTAACTTCTGGATTAATTCCAGTACCAAGACCGTGGGAGGGTAGGAGAATGCCCACAACCCTTCCCAGGTGATTGATCGAGCATCCACGACCCAAGCTTCTGGGTCTGGAACCTGTGAGATGAAAGGTGGAGAACTTGCGATTCCATCTTGTTGCAAAAGATCAATCATCGGACGTCTCCAAAGTGTGTCAATTGGAAGAAAGTCCGATTGATGGAGTGACCATTCTGTGTGAATGACTAGATAGAGTGTCAGCCAAGACATTGAGTCTGCCAAGAATGTGTCTGAATTGTACATTGAGGTGGAGATTGTCGAACCAATGTAGAAATTGCCAGTTCAGATTGCACAGGTCTGGTGATTGGTGTCCCCTTGTTTTGAGGCAAGGCACCACCACAATGTTGTCTGACATAATGAGGGCAGTTTGTAATAAGAGTTGATCCTGCCCGAAATGAAAGGCATTGATGACAGCCGTTATTTCTGAAAGGTTGATGTGGAAAGGGCTCGCCCCTGGCACCCACGTGCCGCTGACAGTATCGAAGTTCGGCAACAGGTGGGCACCCCAACCGTAGGTATTAGTGGCGGAACATACCGTTATCCCCTTGGGGTATCTCCAGAGTAATCCCTGTGGACAGCCTACAGGGGTTGTGCCATTGACTCAAGAATGATTGTATCTCTGGCGTGAGCATGACTGTTTTCTGGGATCGAAGGGACTTGAAAAGAGCGCAATTGTCGGAAACGGACTCTACGAGTGCAATTATCTGGATAATCGCAAACTCGAGGAAGCCTTACCAGATTCAGATCGGGAGAAACTCCACACCCAGATGGACCAAAATCCGGATTGGACAGAGATCAAACTTTATCCAGTTCACGAGAAAGCCTATATGACGTAAAGTGATATAAGATCGTTTCTGCCTTTGAGCAGAATAGAACTTGACAGATGTTTCTGGAGGATGTCATCCAAATATACTGCCGACGCAATAGATGAAGTCGAGCGGAACAGGGTGACGACGTAACCCATAACCTTGGTACTAGCCCAAGTGCTTAAATTTAGGCCAAAAGGTATGACATGGAACTGATAAGCCTAGTCCCGACAAGCACAACGGAGAATGTCCGCTACTCGTGGGATAGGGACATGAAATGTGCGTCGGTCATATCTAGCCAGCTTATGATGGGGTTTAAGCGACGTGCCCTTCAGACATGCGTCACGACGTATCAGGTCTAGGTTGGCAGAAGCAGTCAGCGCATTGGCCATGGAATGGTGAGCTGCCCTGTTAAGAACCCTAGCTAACCGGGCCGTCGAATTCCAAGCATGTTCATTGCCAGATTTTTCAGCGATCCTGAAAATGGCTAGGGAGGCTAGGTCTAACAGTGAAGACGTAGCGACTACATTCGAACCAGCTTGGACGTGGCATTGAACACAGTTTTGTCCACTTTATAAGACAATGACGCAGACATATGGACTGCTGCCCTATTTTATCCCGAGCCAGGACCTCAGTATTGAACGCATCGGAGTGAGTTTTGTACCATCGACCTGAAAACGACGCTGGTACTTGGCTTTCAGAAAAGAACGCCTTAGCATTTCCTGGATCCCCTATACGTGTCGACAGACGGTCATTAATTTCCTTAATTTTGTCGACTGGGGAAGGAGGCGGAAGGATAGAATCTCTTCCCCTTCATCCAGATCGACCGACGCACTAACCCTATAGTCGGTAATTGCAGCAGGAGGTGGAGGGCATTCTGAAGGGGCCTTAACACCCTAAAAATTTCCTCCACTGCGGCTTTGAAGCTGAACTCAGTCCGTTCCATAGTTGGATCTGCATACAGCTGATTTGCCTGTGATTCATCGCACTCACTATGTGCATAATCTTGCTCTGGTAAAGCATCCATATCGGGGTAATGCATACCAGGTGGCATAGATGACTCGATTCCGTCATCTCTAAAAAAGGCATTCACTCTCCCTTGTGGATGAGTTGATAGCCTATGGACGGCCGGCAATGCCGAATGAATTGATTGGTATATGTTTGGCCTGAACGCCTGCGACGGGCCGGCTATGACCGGCACCGACCGCTCGAATGGTCGGGTTGGATCGAGAGATTCATCGCCAACATCAGAGTCATGGTAGTGATATGTAGCCGGTAGTACGGATTGACAGACGGAAACATCACTAGAATCTTCGTCAATCCGATTTGTGCGGATTGCGGTATGATAAAAGTCCCCATGCTGGTACAGCGGTACAGTCGGACGGACTGGTATATGACTAAAATCTCCATACGGTTGGACGACCGGTGCCTGTTGGGCTGGACGGCCGGAGCCGGATGGACTGTCAGTGCCGGCAAGTGTCGGCTGGACAACCGGTGCCATTTGGGTTGAACGGTCATTGCCGGATCGACGCCCGGTGCCGGTTAGTGCCGGCTGGATGACCGGTGCCATATGGCTGAACGGTCATTGCCGGATGGACGCCCGGTGCCGGTTGGTGCCGGCTAGAAGGTAATAATAATTACATAATGCTTATGTAGTGCGGCCAGCACTGTGCACCCATCTACCATTCGCTCAGAAGGAATGTTGGTTCTGGTATAGCTTGCATATCTGTACAGCATACCAGGTGACCTAGATGACGCAATTCTGTCATAATTGACACTTTCACTAAATCTCCCTTGTGGAGAAGACGTGAACATATGGACGGCCGGCACTAACGGCTGATTGAACTGACGAATGGTCGGCCTGAAAGTCCTGTTCTGGTAAAGCTGCCATATCTGGGTAGCGCATACCAAGTGGCATAGATAACTCAATTCCGTCATCTCTGATAATGTCACTAATTCTCCCTTGTTTTAAAATCACACCGACACGTATTTGACGTGACGGGAGGTGTACACCGGCGATACCGACTGATTTGTCTGGTATATGGTCGGCCGGAATGTCGACGAAGGTCCGGCTATGACCGACACCTGCCTCTCGAATGGTCTGATTGGACGGAGATACATCTATAACATCTCTCTCATGGTAGTCATATGTAACCAGTAGTACAGATTGACTGACGGGTACATCACTATAATCTCCGTAAATCAAATGTACAGCCGGTGCAGGTTGATGTCGGCTGGAAGACCGGTGCCATTTGAGCTGAACGGTCGTTGCCGGATGGACGGCCGGTGCAGGTTGATGCCGGCTGGAAGGTCGGTTGCACGACCGGTACCATTTGGGCTGAACGGTCGTTGCCGGATGGACTGCCGGTGCAGGTTGATGCCGGCTGGAAGGTCGGCTGGACGACCGGTGCCATTTGGGCTGAACGGTCGTTGCCGGATGGACGGCCTGCATAGGTTGATGCCGGCTGGAAGGTCGGCTGGACGACCGGTGCCATTTGGGCTGAACGGTCGTTGCCGGATGGACGGCCGGTGCCGGTTGATGCCGGCTGGAAGGTCGACTGGACGACCGGTACCATTTGGTCTGAACGGTCGTTGCCGGGTGGACGGCCGGTGCCTGTTGATGCAGGCTGGAAGGTCGGCTGGACGACCGGTGCCATTTGGGCTGAATGGTCGTTGTCGGATGGACAGCCGGTGCCGGTTGATGCCGGCTGGAAGGTCGGCTGGACGACCGGTGCCATTTGGGCTGAACGGTCGTTGCCGGGTGGACGGCCGGTGCCTGTTGATGCAGGCTGGAAGGTCGGCTGGCCGGCCGGTGCCATTTGGGCTGAACGGCCGGTGCCTGTTGATGCCAGCTGGAAGGTCGGCTGGCCGTCCGGTGCCATTTGGGCTGAACGGACGGTGCGGGATGTATGGCTAGTGCCGGTTGGTGCCTGCTGAAGTGCCGGCTGAACTGACGGTGTCGGCTGGACGGCCGGCGAAAGTGCATAATAAAATGGATCCAATTGATCCAGCCTAGACTCCATGCGTCCGGACTTACAGGCCCGAAAGCCATGCACGGACCTGCGGTGAAATTTACATCCACTGGGCAGCCTAAACCATGTCAACATAATTTCCTCCATTTCCACATTGCCAACACCCATTTTGCCATTCATGCCTTCGTTGTCGACTTTGCTACTGAAACGACAAAAGAAGAGAACAAAGCACAGATTAAAAATTCAGCATATTATTAATTCGATAATACTATAACCGTTATTAACGGAGTAGTCAAATTATTCCGTGCCATGTTAACTCTTAATGACCACACTAGTTATCACCGTGAGCATGTTGCAATAGGTCGTTCAAGACGAAGTCTACTGAAACGAAAAGATGATAACCAAAGCACAAATTAACAATTCAGTACGCTATTAAGTCGCTATTCCATAACCGTAACTAACGAAGGAAGCGAAATGATTAAGTGTCGCGTGAATTCGTGACTACAACACGAAATTCCGCCATTAAATAGTCGCAACTGGTCGTTCAGAGACGAAGTCTACTGAAACGGAAAGAAGATAAACAAAGCACAAATTAACAATCAGTACGCTATTAAGTCGCTATTCCATAACCGTAACTAACGGAGGAAGCGAAATGATTAAGTGTCGTGTGAATTCGTGACTACAACACGAAATTCCGCCATTAAACAGTCGCAACTGGTCGTTCAGAGACGAAGTCTACTGAAACGGAAAGAAGATAAACAAAGCACAAATTAACAATTCAGTACGCTATTAAGTCGCTAATCCATAACCGTAACTAACGGAGGAAGCGAAATGATTAAGTGTCGCGTGAATTCGTGACTACAACACGAAGTCCGCCATTAAATAGTCGCAATTGGTCGTTCAAAGACTTTTTTGAAGTCTACTGAAACGTCAAAGAAGATAATACAGCACACATTATCAATGCAGCACGTTATTAGTCGCTAATATCGTAAACGTTTCATACGGAATAAGCGAAATTATTGAGTGCTACATGTATTACATGCTTTGACCACGTTGCAACCTGGTCCGAAGTCTAGAAAAGGTGACAAAGTCACTCAAATTGGAAAATATTGTAAAATAATGTATACGACCTGTAGAGGAATGATTATCCAACACAGTAATTCCAAATTTAACTTCGGATGGTCAGAATTTACACTAAGATGGCTTGGATTCATTGGAGGTCTAATTGTACGTGTTTTCGCGTAAGCGAAGCTAAAAAACTAAAGAAGCGACACCTAACGGGCGGCAAGGGGAGGTAATGGGCAAGAGTTATTGCCCTTTGTCTATATGACATAGACAGGAAAGACGAATTTTCGTCTTTTGGTAGGGCTGGATTCGCGAGGTAGCAGGCTAATATCCCTAAAGTAATGTGATTGGGGAACGTATTCAAAGGAGAAACTGATGTATCTTCGTAAATCCCCTGGGATGGAGTTTACATAGAGAAACTGATGTATCTAAGTAAATCCCCTGAGATGGAGTTTACATGCACTTTCTTTCTTACCTTTGATTGCCTAGACAGTGTGGTTCCAGTAACCCAGCCAACCTTATTTTTAATGAACTGACCCTAAATTTTTGTTATCACATATACAAGAAAAGAATACTGTGTCTCATTTTCCATATCACATGGGTAACTTTACATAGGAAACTGATATGAACTAACAAAAGCTAGATAAAAATAGTATATAAAAAAGTAATATCAATGTTTCAATGGTTTTTTATGCTTGTAACAGAACCACAGACATATTTTAGTTTAAACTGAAAACCAATTTTTTGCATTTCACAATTTTGTATTTAAAAAAACACAACTGCAAAGACCCACAGAGATAAGTACACAAAAAATATATTGCTTTTGCAAATTCATCGAAATCTAACTTAAAAAAAACAGACTTCTGAATACATGATGTCTACAAGATGCTGAACAAATATTGTTCCATTTTGCAAAAGACACTAGGTGGCTACTATGTGTCTAATATTTACTAACCATTGAAAGACCCATTCCTTTATAGTTATACGCAATGTCTAATATTTACTAACCATTGAAAGACCCATTCCTTTATAGTTATACACAATGTCTAATATTTACTAACCATTGAAAGACCCATTCCTTTATAGTTATACACAATGTCTAATATTTACTAACCATTGAAAGACCCATTCCTTTATAGTTATACACAATGTCTAATATTTACTAACCACTGAAAAACCCATTCCTTTATAGTTATACACAATGTCTAATATTTACTAACCATTGAAAGACCCATTCCTTTATAGTTATACACAATGTCTAATATTTACTAACCATTGAAAGATCCATTCCTTTATAGTTATACACAATGTCTAATATTTACTAACCACTGAAAGACCCATTCCTTTATAGTTATACACAATGTCTAATATTTACTAACCATTGAAAGACCCATTCCTTTATAGTTATACACAATGTTGGCTAATAATTTTGATGCAGCAGCTACAGATATCCTTTCCTTGTTCCTCAATTCATAAATTCTGAAAGAAATATAAAAACCAGTTTTGAGTGAGACATAAAGATTAACAACAGCACTTCTATCTTCTATTTATTTAAACACTAGGTTTAATATGCAAAACAAATTTTTTTCCTTTTAAGGCCTTTAAACTAAACACAAGAAGTATAAAGCATAGATGCCACAACTAATCAAAGTTTTAAATAAAAAATATAAAAAAAACTCTGCACCCTATAAAATTAAGTTTCAAGAAGCATTTTAAGGACTCGTATAATAATTTATTATTACATCAAATGATTTCTAATTTAAGGAAATATAGATACTAGACTTTACATCCTGAAATTGATCACATTGACAAAAATTAAAGTTTGGTTGAAAGTTAGTAAGTTAATGTGGAAAAAAAGAGGGTGGGATTTGTTCTCTCCAAATTTTGTTTCTTACATCTGGACTTTTCAAACATTCAAATACTTTGCTCAACTGTCTGCATGGGTTTGAGTTTCAGATTTGGCCAATGTGGATATGTGAGAAAGCTTGCCAGTAGCTTCTCATGGGTCGGTGGTTCTTTCCAGTGGGTTTCCTGGGTTCTTCCTCCACCATTAATACTGGCCGCCATGTAAAGCATATTGTGTGCTTAAAAAAGGCATTAAACCCTACAACAACAAATACTTTGCAGATATCTTGATTGATATCATCATTAGAAAAATGAAATATAATTAACAGATCATGACGAATGTGATTACAAACTGACTGAAAGTAAAAGAGGTACATGTTGCAATATTTGTTTTAATTTTGCCAGATAATCATCACTTTGATTAATTAAAAAATTTAAACTTAACTCAAAGTTCTGAAAGGCTGCTGTTTGTATGTCTGAAATCCAAATATCGAAGCTCACAACAGACTTAATTCAAATTTTGTTCTAAAACAAATTAATGAATAAACCAACCGCATTCGTAATGTAATTTGTTATATAAATATATGTACTGCTAAAGTATAAGTAGCTTTTATCCTAGCCTGGTTCCCTGCATCATATGCTCCCTGTGTTGTTCTCCACTATTCATATAGGGGTGAGCAATGCAGAGAGCATAAAAAAGCAGGGAACCATACTAATTACTCCAGTACTTAGCTTGCTTTCCGGCCTTATTGTAGAAGTAAGCATCAATATCAACGACCGTATTGCAAGAACTGACAGACAACACTGACCTATATGTAATCAATTGTTACAATGACCTATTGATTAGCAGCAATTGTTCTGATAAAAAACAAACAGAAGAGGAGTGTTAAACAAAAAAATAAAAAAAACTATTGTTGCTACCGGTGGTAGATGCTACAGTCCATAAACCATGCTAATTTACATGTCACAAACTGCCACTGAACTGCCTAAATTGATCTTGTGGTCACATATATTGTTTGTCCTTAGTGTTAATCCATATTGGCAGGGGTAAAAAACAGTATTTGTCTATTAAACCATCAAGAAGTAGTGGTCACGTATATTAGTTGTCCTTAGTGTTAATTTGTGTTGGCAGGGGTAAATAAAGTCATTGTCTATTAAACCAGCAAGAAAAGTAGTGGTTGCATGTATTGTTTGTCCTTAATTACCGTATTGGCAGGGGTGAATAAAGTCAATATCTATTAAACCAGCAAGAGAGAATTGCTTGCAGGATTTGTAGTGTTTAAGACTTGTGATGGTTGTTGTTCCCCTACACACACACCCCCGATATTAGATGGTTACATCCCAATCACAAAGCTGTTGTCTATTCAAGCTGATGTGACTGGGTTACACACGTTGCTTAGAGTTAATCCCTTTGTGCCATCTCTGAATGAAGCAGTAGACTATCATCTCTCAGTAAATGGTTCTGTTTCTGGATGAGATAATTGTTTCTTTTTATTTAATTAATTGTTAAAAATGCAATGACCATGTCTAGATTTTTCATATTTTCTCAGTCCAGTCAAAACTGTCTTTACGTTCGATATTACAACTGAGCACTAAAAATTTTAACACCTAGAACCTTAATAACAATGAACAAACCTCCAACTGAAAAGATACAAATTTTAAGGCTGGAGAAAATATTAAAAAGTATATGAAAAAAGTGGAAAGGAGCAGACAACTCACAAAAAGTGGTTTAAACATCGGTAAAACAAAATTAGGTTGCTATGAAGAAAAAGTTGTAATTCAGAAACGATTTCACATGATAAAATATGTGATCTTCAACTGTAAATGTGATTTCATGTTTAATGATTGAAGGATATCTTCATTGCTATATAATTTTGTTTTTAGATGATTGCATACAATATTTTAGCAAGAACTATTAATAAAGAATAGAACATATGTATAGTGATTGTGGATATTTGTCTTGAAACTGTTCTAACATTGGACCTTGGAAACTGGTCTTTTATTACAAACCTGCTATGAAAGACCACCTGTCATAAGAGACCACTTTTTGTTGGCAGAAGGGGTTGTCTCTCATAACAGGTTTTACCTTATATTCTGTACTGCTGTCAATAGTTCAAAGTAAGATTTTTATTTACTCCCGCAAATTGATGATACTGTAAAAACAAATCATCAATTTAAGTGTATTCATCTACTTTAAATCCACTCAACTTCTGAAAACACACTTATCAAAAACCTGTATCATCCAACAATTAAATCAAGAAAATCAGCAACTTGCTTCCACGACAACTTAAAAAATCTAAGTTTGAAATATTTTTTTACAGCAAAAGACACATCTTAACCCCAAGTTTTATACCTGTACCAATTGTTTCATATACATATAGATACAAGTATCTTGAATGGATTTGGAGTTCTGCTGAGAAACAGGTAAATGTGGCCAAAATGAGACCAGATTAATTGGCAGCTTTAATGTATTGGAAAAACACCTCTTGAACACGTCTGGTACATGTACCAAATTTCATAAATATATATCGTCATTTCTGATTTATGCTTTAGAAATGACCAAATCTTGACAATCTCATTTCCAGTGACACCACATCAACAAGAGGACCATGTGGGTCTGATTTTCTTCACTGATATATAACTTATGTAGCAGCCAAATAATTTCTTTCAATGGTGTTCACTAAATATAACATGATTCCTTTTTATCTTTATCCAAATTTGATGTCACAACTGAATCAGCTGTCCAATATTTAAAAGCCTTTATGCAAGGATTTTCTGTTCAAGTTAGTAAAATTCTATTGAGGGTCTTGTTTAAACTGCTTAAATCTCATATTTTAAAAATGGCAGCCATATCTGAAGGAAGATCTACATAATTTGTATAATTTTGAATGGTTCTCAATCCATTATTTGTGTTCATTTTACAGTTTCCACAGAAACTGTGTTGAAAAAAATATAGACATTAAAGGTCAAGTTTTATATATATATGGCTCTGCATAACTAGTATAGAGTAACTATTCTCACAATTTTTCACTATGCATCCAACAAATAATACCTGCACTGCCTGGCTAAGACTCGCTCCCAGTATGAACAATCAGCAGCACCTCCTGCCATTGTCCCCAGAAGATATGGGTTGATCTCAATCACTTTCTTTACTGTCTGGGAGGCTGGAAATTTGAAGATTATATGACTTAATATATAATGCACACGTTTGATATTGTGGTTTTGTTTCCTGATTAGATAGTTTTGCTAAGTGTCCTCAACTTAGTTTTCCTGATATCAATCTTTTCTTGAAAAAATTATTTTAAAAAAAAAAGAAAAGAAATGAAACTAGTGATACCCTGCATATATATGGTAGCATATAATAAAGAATTTTTGTAACAATTCTGTTACAAGGCTGAAAATTACCCTATTTTTCCAAGTCCAACACAAGGCCTTTGAATAAACTGATATTCATACTGACAAAAAAGAACTGAAAAAGCATTCATTCAAGGCTGTACTGTTGTGCAACTTTTATGTGTCATTTCTAGCATAAAATAAATTCAGAGGCCCCGAGTGGCCGAGTGGTCTAAAGCGCTCTCCTTACGAATCAATGCCATCTCACCTCTGTCTGCGTGGGTTCGAGTCTAAGATTCGGCTAATGCAGTTATGTGAGAAAGCTTGCCAGTAAGTTTCTCGTGGGTCGGTGGTTCTTTCCGAGTCTTCTTTTGTTTTAATTTTATTTCCTGCCTTTTTGTTTCATCTCTCTCTCTCTCCTCTCTGTCTCTATGAATGTTTAATCAACCCATAACTCTTTGACAATCAAGTTTTAGAAAAGGGATGAACTTTAAGCACAAGTTAACTTGTGGATAGCGAGTGCATGAAGCAATCCAAAGAGTCAAAGTAACCTAGGACGCTGATTTATTTAAATGTTTAATAAGATTTCATTGCAAATCTTGATGAATCAACGTTAAGAAAGAAAGCAATTTTTCGCATTTTGTCCTTTAAGCTCTAAAAACTGATGAATTTTATAAACAATGAGCCCACTTGTAGTTTTAAAACTTCTCTATTCCATGGACCTTAGGTCCCATTTTATATGTGATAGAAAAATCCCTTTAAAGAGTTAGGAACAAGTGAAAATTGAAACAAGCTACAATGATAAAAGTCTGAAATTTTTATATCTGCCACATCTTCCTAATTTCACTGATCAAACCTGAAATAAAAAATCATCTCTCTCTCTTTGTGCCCAGCTTCTGAGTTCTCCTGTTTCAACTTACCTATGTAAGGTCCTGCTGTAGCTCTGGAGTCAACTGCCACCACAACTCCATGCTGGAACTTAAATGCAAGGGTTGTTGTGCCATGGTCAAAATGGATCTTAACATTGCTGTCTTTCTCTGTGAAGTATTTCAAGTTCTCTAAGGGCTAAAAATAAAAATTAGATATTCACATATATGGTAAATTCATAAGCTTTGAGTAAATCTTTGCAGGTAATTTAAGCTATTTTAAAATCAGAAAAATGGCTGTCTGGTAAATATATTTCTAAACCATACTTTCTGTATGTTTGAGTATACCTATTACAGAGACCAGTTTTTTTTATACAAAATAAATTAATGTTATGCTTTGTAATTTTGGACAAAATTTTAAAGACTTTTTTTAAACTCACTAATGTTTTCTGACAAAAATAGCGTTCTACTCCCCCCTCCCCCCCAAAAAAAAGTTCAGGAATTCAAGAAAACACCATTTCTTCTTTTTAACTAAGTGTTCTAACTATCTTTGATGTTTTGAAGTCAAGGTTTCTAAATTTGCACCTGTGGCAGTCAAAGTGTATTTACAGTCTGCATAATTTCCATTAAAACAGTCCATACACCATTAAAAGACCTTTAGTGAAAACCTAATGCCAATTAGAATAAGTGACAAAATTTTTAACACGTTCATTGCGCAAGCAATACTGGTTGTCACCATTTGCATTTAGATACAACTAAATATTATAAAAAGTACTTTGGTTAAAACTCGATTGATATGACTATCAATTACGAAAAGCAACAAAAGGAATTTCATGAGGACTTGCCAAATTCGCATTATTTTCATTCAGGACCAACTAGACATAAGTCATTCAGGTGAAACAACGGTGATATGACTTCCATTTAGGATGTACATCAACAAGATTTTCGAGATGGCTTCTATGGCAGCCATACTGGATCTCAGATCAGTATAGTTTTGCTTAAGACCAACTTGACAACATATCAGTCTTCCAGTGAAAACCTCACTCTGATATAGCTTTCAATTCTGGAGTAGCAATAACAAATCCGCTGAACCATTTTTTTAAGGATTAGCAAATACTGCATTAGGCTTACTGGTTCATAGCACACAAAGTAACAACAATAGTAACACAGCTTTGGAACAATCAAAGATTAATATAAAAGGTTACTTTATTACAAAGAAAGTTGATCCCATATGACAATTGTAAAAAAAATAATTGTGTGTATACATATATATATATATATGTATATATATATATATATATATATATATATATATATATATATATACACATATACATACACACACAGTGAGACCCCTCTATAAAACGCCCCGTTATAACACGAATTCGGATATAACACGGTCGTGGCATGGCTCCCGAAATTTCAGGTAATTTATTAGTTATTTTTCTCAAAGACCAAAAAAAAAAAATCTTTTAAGTATGAAAAATAAAATACGTCAAGAGTTTAATTATCATTATCATACTCGTCTAAAAAGTGCAAAAAAAAAACATGTAGAAAATGTATTATCATTTTGGGGAGGAAATCACACACAAAATTGAATATAAAATAAAAAAAATGGCTCCTAACAAACTAACAAATTTCTTCTAGTTTTATGCCAGAATAAACATCGGAAATACGAACCAATTGCTGGGCCTACTGAGAACTTTGTTCTTTGTTTATTGTTAAAAATGACAGCTCATAAGTGTCAATATTATTATTACTGATCCTGAGCAATGAAGCCATCGTGTCTACTTTGTGTGCATTCCGAATACAATCATTGCTCTTATAATCTCCGATATATGTTCTCTTAATTTCATAAACAACTAAGCAACAGCCAATGCGGGGGATGATAAAAGATTCTCACCAGAATGTATAAATCAATTTATTTAATTACATTGTTTATGATCAAAGTGAACTGCCGAGCTAAACTTGTTCAAATCAGGGGGAAACGATTTATACAGCATCAAAGAAACAAAAAGCCGCCAACATGTGTGCATGGCTTGGCCGTGTTGTTTTATGCAATCTGTTGACTAGTATATTCGAATTCTGCAACTGAGAACTATAATTAACTTTGCCAAGAGCAAACGTGACATTAGCAGAAAGCAGCTAAAAATCAAGAGTTTTTAAAAAAAAATAATAACTATTGACAGATGAGAAATGTAATGGTATAAAATGTATACGACACAGGTCTCAGAAACGCTTAATTATTCGTATTTGAATGCAAATATTTGATCTGGGACACATAAATCACTCCATGCAGGAGTCCTCCGTATGCATGCAAATAGCTGGGAGATAAATTTAGTGTTGATTACTTTATCATTTTAGCTGTACTGATATTTACAGTGACATAATTCAGTGGTTAAAATACAGCCAGTTCTGCCTGCTGTATTTATTAGAGTACATAAAAAAAAACATGATGCAATAGCTGGGCAGCAAGTTTAAAGGACTTTGATGAGCAGCTTGGGTGGGAAAATGTGCTGAAATTTACAATGACTGAATTCAGAGACAAAAAGATCCTGAGATGTACATGTAGTTATTATAAGAATACACTTTAGCTTCCATTATTTAATCTATTATCTACGGACATGTACTATTTCATCATTCATTACATACACCCGTTACATAATTTTTGTTATTTTCTTTTCATTTAATTCAGTCACATAATGATCTTTGACAAAATTATTTAATATTTTACATCCGTGTGTGGATATTTTCGATGGAAATATTTGTATTATGGATTCAATGTATGTTACAAGATTCGCTGGTGAGTACACGGTGTAGATACTCTTTTCATGCAAAAGATTATACATGTATATATAAATTAGACGTGTATGTACCAATGCATGGTTCTCTGAATAAGTAATATATTATATCTGCAAATTTCTGTTACCACAGCAAATGTTTTTCATTTAATATATACTGATCAAAAATGGTAATTGTGCCATGCATTTTCGCACCCGTCTTTATGTACCCCCGCCCATTAAATCCAAAAATGTGTTGGTATTGTACATGGTTGCTTATAACACGGTCGGATTCTATGGCTCCCAACTACCGTGTTATAGCAGGGTCCCATTATATATATATATATATATATATATATATATATATATATATATATATATATATAAAACTCTGACTTACATTGAAGCATTTCTTATAGGACCATCGATAATTAATTTAAGGGGGTAAAAAGTGGGAGAATTTGCAGAATTAATGCAAATAAAAATTATAACTCAAGTCCATGCAGTTTCTATGTCAGATGTATTATTTCCAATGATAATTTTTCATGGTATGGGGAAGCTAAATAATAGTCATACACTGAAAGTTGATGGGTTGGTTTGATATGCTGCTGCTTTGGATTAAAGATTTATCTCAAGTACACACCTTAATATTTTATCACATTAAAAACAAGTTCTGACATGCAAATTTCCAATGCTTTAAAAGGTATTCCACAAAATATGACTAAAAAAAAAACTGACATGTCTCAGAACATATGGTGCATACAAAATTACTTTAAGGTGTCACAACAAATATTTTGTCCCACCTATTACAGTAAATATGGTACTCGTGGCAAAGCTATCAAAGCAAA
The DNA here is from genome assembly GCA_029339505.1 of Unio delphinus. Classification (NCBI taxonomy): domain Eukaryota; kingdom Metazoa; phylum Mollusca; class Bivalvia; order Unionida; family Unionidae; genus Unio; species Unio delphinus. Next base: position 16,020,405 of record JAQISU010001238.1, read on the forward strand.
TAAGATGATCTTTTTACAACAAATATTTTGTCCCACCTATTACAGTAAATATGGTACTCGTGGCAAAGCTATCAAAGCAAATAAGATGATCTTTTTACAACAAATATTTTGTCCCACCTGTTACAGTAAATATGGTACTCATGACAAAGCTATCAAAGCAAATAAGATGATCTTTTTACAACAAATATTTTGTCCCACCTGTTACAGTAAATATAGTACTCATGGCAAAGCTATCAAGGCAAATAAGATGATCTTTTTACAACAAATATTTTGTCCCACCTGTTACAGTAAATATGGTACTCATGGCAAAGCTATCAAGGTAAATAAGATGATCTTTTTACAACAAATATTTTGTCCCACCTGTTACAGTAAATATGGTACTCATGGCAAAGCTATCAAAGCAAATAAGATGATCTAGTGTATTAAGTACTACTATTTTCCTTTCTAATGCAAGACAACTTTTTACCTTTGGTTGTATAGCCTATCTTGTGCTAAATTATGGTGTTAAACCCTATAACAATATCTGCCTTTGGTTATGTATATTACCTACATTATTTATACATAAATTGAAAGCAATGACACAAGTCCTTACGACTGATCTGAACCCAGTTGTGCAGTAGATACTCACATTTATATCAGTAAAAAAGGGAAAACTAATGAGGACAACCTATCTGCTCCAAATTTACACAAAATTTAAAAGCACAAATTTTCTGATAACTCCGAAGGATGTTTCTTTAACAAAATGAATAAAAAAATATATTAATACTAAAGAAAGTGTTGAGATAGCTTTATTTTGTTCAAGATTCTTGTCATCCTTTTAACCGATTTTGGTATTCCATTGCATTCCATCAAACTGATCCATAAGCCAATGGTAATTTGTATAAAAGCGCTGATATGGGCTGCCAAGAGTTTGTGATCTTCCAGAAAATCTGACTTATCATTCCAATGTTAATCAATATCGGAACATGTTACACAGAGCCATTATCTGGTTTGTAAGCCTTCTATATCTTACACTATAGAACTAGTAGGTGGTATAGTCCTACAACTTAAGTCACATCACCCGATATCATTGTTTGGAGCACTAAAACATAAATAACATGTGATGCATCTTACATAGTAGGACTAGGGGGTGGGTTAGTCCTACACATAAGACCTGATGCTGATATTTATGTTTTGTGCATCAGGGTCTTACTGCCTAACAAACAGCGCTGTATAGTGTGTTTTGAACTCTACTGACAGGAGCATAAGAGGTGAAATTTTGATGATTATCACATACTTGGAAATAAATATCAACATTCATCCACATATTTAATAGTTATTGATATACTTACTTTGTTGTCTTGATCGTGATCGACTCAAAATCTGACATTAGCAAATGAATGCATTTTTATGTTCCTTTGACACACATTTCAATTGATTGCAATGCGATGGTGGCTGAGGTATGCCGAAGACTAAGTAGGTTTCAACAAGGCCGTTTTATTTTAACGAAAAGAAAGTATCAAAGTATCAAGTACTTGAACAGCAAGCAATGTTTCGTTTCGTTCAAGAAACATTTTCCGACTGGAACTTGGGATGTTAATATCGTTTTTTTTTCCAAAACCGATTATCGTTTGTAGAAATCCGATTTTAAACCGATTATTGATTTTTTTCCTACACTGAAATTACAAGAAATATATTCTTACAATGCAAGTTAGTGAATGCCTCTTGCAAAATAAAGATATTCATTACAAAGCATAACGTATAGACGCGCATCGTCTGACGGCATGGAAGACCATATTGTGGCTCCACCAAAGCCATCAAATCACGAAAGGAATTGGATTCAACAATCGAAATTGGTAGCATGTTTACAGCAACAAACATAGCTACAGCAGCAGTAACTTTTTCTTGATGACTATCAGGACAGTTTCTTTGTGTTCCAATAAATGTTGGTAATCGTCGCTGAACATTTGAAGGAGTCGCAATTCCAGAATGTTTGCTACGCAAATGTGCATGCAATCCAGTAGTAGTACCACCGCTCTAACTTATTTGTTGTAAACATAGTTTACAGCAAGCCATGCTTGATGAAATTTTTTCAAAGTTTTCCCATACATCAGATTTATTTATATGACCAGCCATATTTGTAAACTTGAAAAGACACAACCAGCAGACCAGTCCTCAACAACAGAGACTGTAGCTATTAACAGTCTATTGTTGTCAATTTCGGACAAAGAACTTAGCGACCGGTCGGTCGACTAACTATTTCCATCCTTCAACAATAAATGTATTCATTTACAAACACACTGCATGGAGTGCTCACAAATTTTAAACAAACACACCTTCTTATCTGCTGGCCATATTGTATTAAAATGTAAACACTAAACAAATGCATGAATACATTTTTTTCTGGCATTTTTTAAAATTTTCACTACAAAAATGATAAAAAAAATATTGAATTCGATTATCGTTTTGTAAAAACAAAAACCGATAATCGGATTTCCGATTTTCGTTGAACAACCCTAATTGGAACCTACTTGAACATACTTCAGCATACCTCGATTACTGTCACATTTCAACAAATTCAAATGTATGTCAACGGAACAAAAAAAAATGCGTCCGTTTTGCAAGTGCCAGATAGTGATTCCACCAGAATAAAAACAGCACTGTAAGTATATTAATTAAACATAAATTAGTGGAAGAGTGTCGATACAGGTTGCCAAGTATGTGCGATATTCCTGAAACTTTGACAACTCGTTCCGATGTCAACATTGGAACAGGCTACACAATGCAGTTATTCGGATCGTAAGACATAGCACCTAAACAAAATCAACATGTGCTATGTCTTACATTTAGGACTAGGGGGTGGGTGGGAATGTTCTTTACATTTGTGTACGTTATGAGCTACTAAATGCGTCTAGTCTAAGCAAGCGTAGCATAGACTCGTAAAGAATTCAAATTTCAAAGCGCAAACGTTAGTTACCTTGTGTTAATTTAAAGCAGAAGAAAGTGTTATCATTACTTTTCCCCATTTAAACTGACATAAACGTGTGCCCGTGTTGCACAGAATAGCATGAAATAGCATTTTTTGCTCGACCGGTGTTCTGTGACTCTACGCTTATTTAGCTATAAATAAACTTACATCGATGTTAAATGGCATAGAAAACTTCTCTGCAGATTCAAGTGCATTGTACAAATCAAACGAACTGCACGAAGATCCTAACGATCTTGTTTGAAAGTCTGTCGACTTCAAACCGCAAACGTCTGCCAGCGCCATTTTGACTCTACATTAAGTCCGCACTTACAATGTTCAGTTAGTTATAAATAAATTAAATAAATAGTTGAAGATAATATTTTGTCAATAAATATGAATTTGTTCTAACAGTATATTTTATTAAATTTTAGTTATGTTAAAGAATTTATTCCAAATGTGTTGGATACACGTTACTTCAGATTTTAAACCGACCCATCATAGGGTTTTCCCACAACATGGTAAGTGTATAAAGTTTTAAAGGTAAAGTAAAATATTTTTCATATATCCTTATTGGCCTAACCCTAATCCTAGATATATTATTCCGCTCTAATTAACATTACCATATATATATATATATATATATATATATATATATATATATATATATATATATATATATATATATATATATATATATATATATATATAGAGAGAGAGAGAGAGAGAGAGAGAGAGAGAGAGAGAGAGAGAGAGAGAGAGAGAGAGAGAGAGAGAGAGAGAGAGAGCACATCTGCGATAAAGAACAGGAAGGATATAGACAATTTTTAATAAATTATGAAGGGTAGTTTACAGTTATTAAGTGGTGGTCACAACATTCATCTGTACTAATATTTACCTTAAAGATAAGTTTGGAGAAAATACAATTATTTATTTAACTACTTTTAATATATAAAGTGTATATTTGGCAGCAAGAGGTTTCAAGAAATTATTTATTTAACTAATTTGTAATAAATCAAGTCAATATTTGGCAGCAAGAGGTTCCAAGAAATTATTTGTTTCACAATTTATTTATTTTTTATAAATTATGAAAAGTAGGTAAATTTAATAAAGTATTTTGTGCATGATACCTTTTTATTATGAGATGCACCACTATGCAAGTTTGATCTTGTAAATTAAAATTTATCAGATTTATAACTATTATGGACAGACTCACTCTCGTGTTTATTATTATTATTATTATTATTATTATTATTATTATTATTATTATTATTATTATTATATCCAACGCGGTTGTTATGTCCAACGAAATCATACATCGGCACGTTATTCCAATCCAGATTATATTGCACGACTGCGGATCTACTTTTATTTTTATTTTATACGTCGTACAAGTTCCGGAGAACAGCTGTTCAACATGAAAGAGTATCTGATTCCTGTTTTATCTTTAATTACATCGCTTATCTTTGTGATTTTATTCATCGCTTTAGGTAATTGTTAAACGTTTGAGAGACAATCACTATTTTTATGTAAAGTGTGTGTCTGGGGTCCTACTAAAGACCGCAAAATCAAACAAAGACAGACAAAGCAGGCCAAGTCTGTTTATATTTGTTTTATTTATACATATTCGTATACATTATATTATATTAACTTTGTTTTGATATTAAAATTTATTTTAAAAATGGTACATATGCATCCTTAGTTGTGTAGATAGAGTATGACGAAGTCATAACACAGCATATGACAAAAGCAATCTCAATGTTGACAAAGCTAGATTTATTATTTCGGGTTACGAGAAAATACCGAAATACACATGCATTTACATGTTCTCTCTGTATATATCGGTTTCCACACACATTATTATTATTTGTTTTTGTTACAGTAATAATATAGAACAAAATAAGATACGATTTATGTGATTTTGATACGAATTGAGAGACACGTAGTTAGTATTTTGAAAGTAAGATAAAATACATCATTATTAAATCGAATATAGTATGTCAACGTGATGTATGCCAGGATAAATTTATTGTGACAGTAAGTTGTACTAATGGTTAATAGAAACACCGAAATACATTGAAAAACCGAAATACACATATTGTGTGCATTGTTGTCTTGTTTAACTCCCACTTCTCCCTGTTCTGCTCTTACTTCTCCTTGTTCTGTCCAAAAGGAGTAGTCACTTTTACTACAATTCCAAGTCTAACTTGACCTCTTTTGACAGCTGTCTTGCTTGGCGCTCAGCATTAAGAGGTTAGTGTTAGGACTGGTGTCAGGATGATGTGACTGGGTGGGACATCATGCTACATGTCTGCAACATGATGCCCTAGTGCTAGACATCACTGTAAACTACCACACTACAAAAATCGTAGTGAAATGACTGAAATTTTTAAAGCTACATTAATAATCCAAATAACACACACACACACACACACAATAGGAATGAACTTAATGTTGTTTAATGTTATAGCAGGTAAAATTAATATAACTTTGTCACCAGTCTGAGTACTGTACCTGGTATGAAAATATTTTTTTCAAATCGTAATTGCGAAGTAGTTGTGACCTAAAGTCAGATATCAAGATCAGCACAACTGATGATGGGCTTATCCTTGACATTTGTAGTATTAATGTTTAAAATAAAAAAACTTCATCTTATTAGTGTTTTGAAAGTTTATTTTGTTATACTGTATTTCAATTTTTTTTCTAGGTTGGTATTTAGTTTGGACCCTATTTTTGAAGAGATTCAAATTTGTGAGAGAACTTTTGAATGGCTGTGATGAAGAAAAGGAGAAACCAAAGAAAGTCAGAGCAAAGACAAGAAGGGAATGAATGAATATTTTAGAAACAGTAAGTTAAATGTTAAATTGTCAGCATTTATTTCTTGCAATATTAATGTCACTTACATCTTAAAATGGTATTGCTATACCTGTAGAGCATTTATTGTGTTTATGTTTTTATTATTGTACGGAATTTTGTATATTTAAATGCTATTTGTCACGTGTTCTTTTAGAATTTATATTTGGTGTTTTGGGCCAATAACAACAACAATAACCCAATATGATTTTCTCATGAACCACTTCAAATGTTTAATTACTATCATTAACCTATATATTCTCTGATCCAGCAATTTTCCACATGTTGACCCTCTAAAGTTATAACCATAAACAGAATTTTAAAATATCTCAAACTGTCTCAGTGTTGTGGCCAGACCAAATCTCATGTTGTTCATAGGTAACAGTCATCATGCTCATTTCTTCTAAAGTAATAATATTCCATTTACATGATGATATGTTAAAAGTTTGTGATGATCTATTCCTATGCTGCTAATTGTACTGTACTGCAATTTAAAATAGAGATGAAACTTTTGTAGAGCGAATGAAATTCTTTGTTTTTAAAGAAAAGTTATACACATACTGTCACATGATTTTTTTGTCTTTGTTTGGTACACTGTTTTGATCAAGGTTAAATCCTCTTTGTGTGTGAATCTACAAAACTCTATATGTAGGCTATGTTGACCATGTTCTGATATTGACAGCTACATCTGGTTGTAATCCTCAAGAAGAAATCCATAGCTATGAAAAGCCCAGAACACTTATCACAATTTTGTGGTCTATTTTCGAGGAAGCATCAGGATTTATAGATAATTATATAATGTTAACCATCGAGGTACTTGTTATAATGTACTTTAGCCAACACAGAAAATACAATACAGAAAATCTGACATTGGGAAACAACATGAGTAGTACACATTACTTAACTTGCTCAACATTAGGAGAGTTGTGGGCCCTATTTGTTTGACACTTTAGACAGTAATGCAAGTTGCTATTTGTAAATTAGTTTTGTCATTCATCTGAATATTGATGACTGTTATTCTCCCCCACCACCAAATGCAAAGAATATTAGTTCCTCTGTTTTGTTTGTTTGAATTAATTTATAACATTGTTCTGTTTTACGTGCATATATGTTGTCACTATTGTACATTTTTCAGTGGACAGGTGAATCTGAAGAATGACTTCTTAAGGAGATTGAGAACAGAGAAATGCACCTATAATATCCTCTGAGGATGGAAATATTAGCACAGAATCATTGGATCCACATTTGTGGAGACATTATTTTACTTACAAATTTAAGATACCTGTCCATGGGGTAATATTTTTGATTTACCTATGGATATTACAATAATTCAGACCTCATTGTATTTCGAAAATTTAATTATTCTGGTGCTGAAAATGAAAAGCTTGATGCACGCCCAATATAGTTAGTTACCTCCTTGTGGAAATGGTAGTAAAGTTAAGTCTGATAATGACTTATCTTTTCAACATATGGGGAATGGCTGTCAGTTGCCTGTTTTTTTTATATAACTGTGTATGGCATTTTGTTGTTTGCACTATTATAGTTTGTGCTTCAGTATGGCGTACAGTTATTTCAGTCGAATGAATTATGCTCATAAAAAGATATTTGTAGATACATTATATGTTAGACTTTGTTGACTATTTTGGTTTTTACATTTGTGCTGGTGCAAGTGTTGCTTCATGTAGCTCAGTAACATATGTTGATGCAATTCTTGATTTACTACCCCAGAACTACCATTACTTAGTGTGTTGCAGATCTAGATCTTTGCAGTTTGTTAGGAGAAATCAGTGCAACTTTGATCCCTGATCTACAGCACAGTATGTGATGACATATTAGGGTCTGTTTTTTGTAGTTGGACTCAACATGTGTGTGAGTATATATATAATAAAATGCAACCAATGTTGTTTTCAATGTTCTGTCAAACCTTACTTTTTAGAATACATTTTCAAACATTTTACCTTTCACATTTTGAGCAATGTTTTTAAATTGATGTGATATTTTAGCTTTATTATGTTACAGAATTTCAAAAAGATCAAACATTTCTAATATCTATTAATTTTATATAACAATTGCAGAACATTTTATACAGTGAAAATGCACACTGTAACAGTAAGCCTTAAACACTTGACCAAAATGTCTTGTTTTTCTGGCTTTAAACACTTGACAGAAATGTCTTGTTTTTCGGGCCTTTAACACTTGACCAATATAATCATGTAACGATTTATTATACATGTGTGTTTACTGCTGTTATTTAGATTGTTTTTTAAAACACTGCACTTGTTAATGACATATAACTTGCTGTGTTTTTGTAATGCATCTGACATTGAAAGTAAACATAAAATATTGTAAATATATATACAGTAGTCCCCCTCAGAATTGTTTCCCTTACCATTCACGATGTTGCTTATCCAAGTCTTTCTGACATCAAATTTTTCTGCCAGGATCCTCGAACTCTCCCATTTTTTTGTTAGTTGAATTACTCTCACTTTCTTTTCTAAATTATTTTTTTTTTCTTTTCCTCAAAGACATGTTGATCTCTTTGCAGTTACAATGTACTTATTCCAATGTTGCTAACTACAAGACTGATAAATCAATTTTTCTGCCTTTAAACTAATTGCCATGTGTTGTTAAAGGAAGCACTTTTGTCACATGATTTGTTTGTCACAGTCTGATGTCCTACTGTTTTTTATACATTTCTTTACACTTATTGTTTTTATATATTTCTGTACACTAATTGAGAGTAACCAAAACGGCTTCAATATGTACCATTAACATCACTCAGATTTGACCTCACAGCCATAAGGATTTGTGATCTTGACAGTTAATTTCAGTAGCAATAGCCACTAATTATCAACATCTTTCTAAGGGAAGCCATAAAGGCTTTCAAACCATTTTGTTGCTGACTTGTGTATGTACATCAGTACTGCCACTTCTCATCTGTAACTACTGTTCAATAATTGTAATCTTAATGATTATCAATGTGACTAAAACGGACATCTCATGATAACAGCAGCATGTCTAGTCTTATTACATGTACTTACCCTTTTGTAATGATTAAAATTAGAGATCTTTCTTGGCTTTATGTAATAATTGTGGCTTCTGGTGAGGTCAACATGATATAATATTAACCTTAGTGGTACATGTGCTTTAGTCAACACTTGTTTCAGTAACGACAACCTGACATCGGAAAACAGAAATCGGATTAATTAACACACGTTATGAATACAATACTGGCTCTGGATACATATTAAAATAAAATGCGGTCGCTTGTGAGAGTAAATTTTATATTATTGCACCAAAATGCTGGTCATGTTAGCGGGGTGGCTTTTCGTGAGGGGTACTTTTGAACAGAAACTCGTCAGTGCCAACGGATTCTTGCCATAAGGAGCGGGTGGCCGCTGGTTGGGGGGTGGGGTGACTACACTTTATATATCTAACTGAATTTGGTAGAATCAGTCTTGAATCAACATTTTTGATTCAGTTAAAAATTAGATGCAAAATCTTAAAATCTGTGTATTTTAATCAGCACCTACAGTGGTCATGCAAAACCACTTGTTAAACGTGTCTCACGAAATAAAACGTCCACTCAGTTCATATTACTTGAAGAAGCTTGGTACAGCAAAGTTGTATGAGATAAGCTAATATTTTTAAAAAAAAATTGTTCAGGCAAAGTTATTTTGATGCACAAACATGGAATGTAAAAATTGAATGAATTGATTTGAAAATCATATTCTGACATTATAGAAATCTCATTTTACCTTAACTGATTTTACAAATTTAGAAGCACTTATCAGCATGTTTCTGTCAATATGATCATATTCCATATCATGCAAAAATAGTTCAATTGTATTTACTTAAATATTTTCTTGTATATTCTTCCAAGAACAAATTTGTATCTGCTCTGCAAATGAGAAATGAGCACTGAATCCAATATGTAATTTGTTATTATATACATTTAAACATAGAATGGTTCTGCAAGAATTTTGTAATTTGTACTCCAATGAATAAAAAAGATTCAGTTTCTGATTTGTTAATGTATATACATGTATTGTTTTCTATATCACTTGTTTGCTTATTGTTTATGTTACATGTAGTGTATATTTTGGGCCAGGTGCCTGCATTACCTCAGTGAATACCTTTTATTGTGGCTGTGATGTTTCCCAACCAGTAGACCAAACTTATAAGCTTGCACTATTCACATAAGCAGAATATATGCTTGAGATAGTCCATTGTCTGTATTGTTATGTGTTGACCATTAGAAAGAGATAGTTGCAGAGGAGAAATTATGTTATGGTTTATGTACATTATTATTAGCACTATCAAATGAACATTAAATTATAAATATTCTGAATTTTTACAAAAGAATTGTATTGGTGTTTGCCAAAAATACCAAGCAGTAATTCCATTTATTACAGTCATTTTGCCAGCTTGTGTTCATATATTTCTCATTTGATTAGTGTGATCATTTTGAGGTTATGAAGAATTTGTTATGTGCTGTAATGTGCATTCATTGTGTATTGAAATTCTGATAATCTCATATTTTCATCTTAATCAACAAAATTAAGCCTTAGTTATTAGAATTCACTTAATGTACATGTATCATGATGTGTATGAGCTGTGTCTAACTCAGGGATACTGTTTTGATATAGAAATAAAATAAATAATTACAAGTTGTCTTCTCTATAACCCCCAGAATTTCTGCATGAATTTATGTATAGGTTGTCGGATAACCTTTAAAAGGGGTTCCATTTAAACATACATGATACCCAGGGAAAGCAGTTATTTAAGAAATATACCAGGGTACTTTGATTTCAGAGTTCATATTAAAATGATAAGAAATTTCTAAATTGTATCTATGAGTGAGTACCCTACTTTAAAAATGCCATCCCTGGGTCCCATTTATGTTTTAACAGAACAGTCCTTACAGAATATTTATGTTTGTTTGTGAACTCATAAATGTATTAATGCTTGTGTAAAACTAGTTTGATATAATTTTCCTGAATTATGTCAAGTTAAATCCTCACTCGTGACCGTGGTTGTGATAATTTAGGAACACAGAAGGTGTATGCCAGATAATTAACTTGTTTATTGGCGTCATTGTTGACTCGAAGCGAAATTGACTGCTCAACAGTCTAAATCCAGGCTGTGTTAAAGCAATGAATAATTACATCAGGACCCATATTATCAAAGATTTGTGAGCTTATGCTGAAATTCCCAAAACTTGATCACTCTCTAACTCCATCTGGATTCTGGAATCATGTTAGAATTATCATAATTTTAGAATTTTCTTCAGTCTCTTTTCCTACACACCCAAATTTTGTTGACCTAGACATGCATCAAAGTATCCAATCTGATATGATGTTGACCTAGACCTGCCTCAAAGTGTCCAATCTGATATAATGTTGACCTAGACATACATGCATCAAAGTATCCAATCTGATATGATGTTGACCTAGACAAACATGCATCAAAGCATCCAATCTGATATGATGTTGACCTAGACATGCATCAAAGTCTCCAATCTGATATGTTGTTGACCTAGACATGCATCAAAGTGTCCAATCTGATATGATGTTGACCTAGACATGCATCAAAGTATCCAATCTGATATGATGTTGACCTAGACCTGCATCAAAGTCTCCAATCTGATATGATGTTGACCTAGACATGCATCAAAGTATCCAATCTGATATGATGTTGACCTAGACATGCATCAAAGTATCCAATCTGATATGATGTTGACCAAGACATGCATCAAAGTATCCAATCTGATATGATGTTGACCTAGACATGCATCAAAGTATCCAATCTGATATGGTGTTGACCTAGACATGCATCAAAGTATCCAATCTGATATGTTGACCTAGACCTGCATCAAAGTATCCAATCTGATATGATGTTGACCTAGACCTGCATCAAAGTATCCAATCTGATATGATGTTGACTAGTGTTGTTCCGATTATCGATTATAATCGATCATCAGTTGGTTGAGCAGATAATCGATTGTGAACTCCATAATCGATTGTGTTTAAAGGGAGACTACTTTTTAGGTGTATGCAAAGCACAAAGGTTAGTAAAACTCCCAGCCACTAAAGTTGACCTGAAATTTATTAATTCCCTTTACAACTACAAATATGAAACCTTATGATTCATAATTAGGAACATATAGTCATTATTACATGGTCAAGTTGTTAAATTGTTGAGTTAATACATTTAAACACATTTTGTTGATTTGTTTCAGTCCAATTGCAACATCTCTTGTAGTATTTACAAACAATGACAAACAAAAAAAACATGTCCTTCTATTCTTTAAATTATAGACCCATCACATGTGAACGAAAAAATTTTGGGGGATTGTAGCAGAGTTTTAGTTACACATGACTGATCAGCCATAAAAAGTTGCATTTATTTAACAAAGTTGTAGAACAAAAGTAACACATAATGTAATATTATTGTCAGGTTAAAGTATATATGTCATTAAAAGAGATTACTTCTATACATTTATAAACATATTGAACTCTTGATCAAAGATATAACTGTTTAACAAAAATTAAAATTTGCTCTTAGTAACCGATTATAATCGATGATCAGTTGGTTAAGGGGAACTGATTATCGATTATGAATTTCTGACCGATTCCCATCACTAATGTTGACCTAGACCTGCATCAAAGTATCCAATCTGATATGTTGACCTAGACATGCATCAAAGTATCCAGTCTGATATGATGTTGACCTAGACATGCATCAAAGTATCCAATCTGATATGATGTTGACCTAGACATGCATCAAAGTATCCAATCTGATATGATGTTGACCTAGACATGCATCAAAGTATCCAATCTGATATGATGTTGACCTAGACATGCATCAAAATATCCAATCTGATATGATGTTGACCTAGACATGCATCAAAGTATCCAATCTGATATGATGTTGACCTAGACATGCATCAAAGTGTCCAATCTGATATGATGTTGACCAAGACATGCATCAAAGTGTCCAATCTGATATGATGTTGACCTAGACATGCATCAAAGTATCCAATCTGATATGATGTTGACCAAGACATGCATCAAAGTGTCCAATCTGATATGATGTTGACCTAGACATGCATCAAAGTATCCAATCTGATATGGTGTTGACCTAGACATGCATCAAAGTATCCAATCTGATATGGTGTTGACCTAGACATGCATCAAAGTATCCAATCTGATATGGTGTTGACCTAGACATGCATCAAAGTATCCAATCTGATATGTTGACCTAGACATGCATCAAAGTATCCAATCTGATATGATGTTGACTAGTGTTGTTCCGATTATCGATTATAATCGATCATCAGTTGGTTGAGCAGATAATCGATTGTGAACTCCATAATCGATTGTGTTTAAAGGGAGACTACTTTTTAGGTGTATGCAAAGCACAAAGGTTAGTAAAACTCCCAGCCACTAAAGTTGACCTGAAATTTATTAATTCCCTTTACAACTACAAATATGAAACCTTATGATTCATAATTAGGGACATATAGTCATTATTACATGGTCAAGTTGTTAAATTGTTGAGTTAATACATTTAAACACATTTTGTTGATTTGTTTCAGTCCAATTGCAACATCTCTTGTAGTATTTACAAACAATGACAAACAAAAAAAACATGTCCTTCTATACTTTAAATTATAGACCCATCACATGTTAACGAAAAAATTTTGGGGGATTGTAGCAGAGTTTTAGTTACACATGACTGATCAGCCATAAAAAGTTGCATTTATTTAACAAAGTTGTAGAACAAAAGTAACACATAATGTAATATTATTGTCAGGTAAAAGTATATATGTCATTAAAAGAGATTACTTCTATACATTTATAAACATATTGAACTCTTGATCAAAGATATAACTGTTTAACAAAACTTAAAATTTGCTCTTAGTAACCGATTATAATCGATGATCAGTTGGTTAAGGGGAACTGATTATCGATTATGAATTTCTGACCGATTCCCATCACTAATGTTGACCTAGACCTGCATCAAAGTATCCAATCTGATATGTTGACCTAGACATGCATCAAAGTATCCAATCTGATATGATGTTGACCTAGACATGCATCAAAGTATCCAATCTGATATGATGTTGACCTAGACATGCATCAAAGTATCCAATCTGATATGATGTTGACCTAGACCTACATCAAAGTATCCAATCTGATATGATGTTGACCTAGACCTGCATCAAAGTATCCAATCTGATATGATGTTGACCTAGACATGCATCAAAGTATCCAATCTGATATGATGTTGACCTAGACATGCATCAAAGTATCCAATCTGATATGATGTTGACCTAGACATGCATCAAAGTATCCAATCTGATATGATGTTGACCTAGACATGCATCAAAGTATCCAATCTGATATGATGTTGACCTAGACATGCATCAAAGTATCCAATCTGATATGATGTTGACCTAGACATGCATCAAAGCATCCAATCTGATATAATGTTGACCAAGACATGCATCAAAGTGTCCAATCTGATATGATGTTGACCTAGACATGCATCAAAGTATCCAATCTGATATGGTGTTGACCTAGACATGCATCAAAGTATCCAATCTGATATGATGTTGACCTAGACCTGCATCAAAGTATCCAATCTGATATGATGTTGACCTAGACATGCATCAAAGTACCCAGTCTGATATGGTGTTGACCTAGACCTGCATCAAAGTATCCAATCTGATATGATGTTGACCTAGACATGCATCAAAGTATCCAATCTGATATGATGTTGACCTAGACATGCATCAAAGTATCCAATCTGATATGATGTTGACCTAGACATGCATCAAAGTATCCAATCTGATATGATGTTGACCTAGACATGCATCAAAGTATCCAATCTGATATGATGTTGACCTAGACCTGCATCAAAGTATCCAATCTAATATGATGTTGACCTAGACATGCATCAAAGTATCCAATCTGATATGATGTTGACCTAGACCTGCATCAAAGTATCCAATATGATATGATGTTGACACAGACATGCATCAAAGTATCCAATCTGATATGATGTTGCAGTTTTCAGCTTAAGTATAAGTTTGGTGCTAAAACAAAAGCTAAGGATATATATATATATATATATATATATATATATATATATATATATATATATATATATATATATATTTCTTTTATTGCTAGTGCTTTTACCGCATTGCAAACTTCATGATATACTATCTCAGTGTTACATGTATCCTCAGTGCATACTTTTTAATATGACAGTTGTTCCTAGAGGACAATAAAGTGACTATTAAAGATTAACAACTAAACCTCTTTGTTACTTAAAAAGGAAATTCCTTACAAATTGATCATTGTTACCATGTGCAAATGCACTGGGGTGTATAGGGCATGTAATACATACAAACAGGTTTCACATGTGAAAACCATACAATACATGTCGTTGTTCTCTTACATAATTTATATTTAAGAGAACAATCTCTGCAAAGTGGAGCCACTAAGAACGTGCTTGAAACACTCATGAAGACCAGTATTATAATGTATGCTGGAAACTGTTGTTAAGGCAAGCCGACATTCTCTTCCTGTCATAATAAATGATGCCCCAATCCAATGCACAACCTCAAGTAGTGACCTCAGCAACGTAGTTGCGACAAAGATTTTTGGAGGACATTCCCGAACTCGTCTTCCTTTACCAACGTACATTCTAGTCGCAAAATGTCGCCGTATGTGCTCGCCCTGGCCGCTATTTGGAGACTTACTCAAGCATCTCGAACGATTGGTTGTTCCTTTCTATTGTGAGCAAAAGTTACCGACATCAGTCGGGAAGAACCCCATTTTTCAAGGACTTACCTGTTTTTTCACCAAATTAATTTTTTTTAAATTAAGGGAAGACACCCTTTTGCAGAAAGTAGTAGTTGAAATGGTTATGATTGATCAGTAACGCGCATTTTAGTCCAGAATTTTCCTGGTCACTAATAAGAGCGGGAAACTTTTTATCATCGATCTCTCCGTTAAGTCGACTTCTTCTGGAGGAAGATTTCAAGATGGTGACCACTTCATCAATATGGAATACAATACGTCTATCATATTTGGCAGGCTCCATCGACATTCAGGAGGCGTGTATGCAAATTCAGATTTCTCCTCCATATCGAAAATACCTCCGAGTTTGCTTGGACCAGGAACTTTCTCGATTCCATGTTTTGGATTTCTGAATCGTTTTGGCACCTAGAGTCCTGGCCCACCTTATGGGAATAGCAGCGTCCTGCCTCCAATTAATGGGAACCCCAATTCTCTAATATTTTGACAACTGGCTAATCCACAAGTTCAGGTCCAGTCTCTCCAATGGGACCTGTTTGGTTGTTGGTCCCCGGTAAACTCGATTGGATCTTGATCCAACCTCGAGAAGTCGGAACTCATTTCATCTCAGGACTTCTTTCACGTTCAGGCGAACCTTGCAATCAAATCAGAACTTAGTCGGGGTTTCACTGTATCGGATACATTGAATCCTGGTATTTCCAACCCGGCTACGAGTATAAATATCATTGTGTGCTCGCCTTTACCTATCCCCTTTGGGAACCTTGAACGCCTCATAGAATATGGTTCCCTTACAACGACTCCACCTGTAGTTTATTCTTTTTATAAGAGAGTATCTATCAACTCTGATTCTTTTAGGGCCATATTTTTTTATATTGTTGCTGCTGGATGAATGGAGACAGTCCTGTCTGGTGTTTTCATGTATGAACCCCCACCTCTATCCATTCCCCGACGCACCAGGTTAAATTTGGGTTTCTTAGACAAGGGACGTATTTTCCCTCTCCAGCAATATTCTAGAAATGAAAGCTGCAAGGATGCGTCGACATATTAAATGGTCGATATGTTATTGTCTTATCTGACAACGTGTCAGTCGTAGCGTTTCTCCGACGTCAAGAAAGTTGCCTTGCTCCTTCTGTGTGCGTCATTGCCAGATTTAGCGAGTGCTGGGCCTGTAACATATGTTATAAAGGAACTCTAAATTTTGAAGAAAAAAAAACACATAAATATTTTAATTACATACATTTTAAACTTGCATAGTAAAGTAAATGTTTCGTTTCTTTCCCTTCATTTACTTTACGACCAATATATATATATATATATATATATATATATATATATATATATATATATATATATATATATATGTGTGTGTGTGTGTGTGTGTGTGTGTATGTGTGTGTGTGTGTGTGTGTGTGTGATAGCCTGAAAGCATTGAGCGCGAGGCCTTTCAAAGTGTGGAGTCCGTAACATATGCTACCTTTGCTACTAGGATAATCCTGCACTGCTTTGCGTGGATGGTTTGGAACCTTCTTTTCTCAGTGCCTCAGAAGGGATTACACTTAAAAATAGCCACAAGCATGTAGCAGTCAACTATTAAGCTTTATTCAACTTTGTATGTAAGACAAGAATGTTTAGAGGTGAAATCGGGAGAGGGACAGGTGCCCTCCCCCTTGCACATGTGTGCTGGCACATAATCTCGTCTCTGTTGACGTGGGTTCGAGTCTCGGGCTCGGCTAATGTGAGTATGTGAAAAGGATTGCAGTAGCGTCCCGTTGATCGGTGTTTGATTTTTTACTGGTTTATTTAGAGTTCTTCCTCGACCAGTTATACTGGCCACTCTAAATAGCATATTATGTAATGAAACATTGTGTTAAACCCAAAACAACACAACAAAACTCTTAAGGGCTCCGTTGATATTTCGGCCTCTTATTTCCCGGTAGATTGTTACTACAGGTAACGGGTCAAAACGGACCGGTATTAAAAAGGCCTGGGTCAAAAAGGCCCGGTCCAAAAAGGTCAGTAACGAGTCAGAAAGGATCTGGACGAAATAGCTCGGGTTAAAAAGGGCCGTTTACAAGATCCATTAATAATAATAATAATAATAATAAGAAGAAGAAGAAGAAGAAGAAGAAGAAGAAGAAGAAGAAGAAGAAAGAAGAAGAAGAAGAAAGAAGACAGCTTTTCTACAAATAATTATATCTATTCACTTCCAAGTTAATGACATTTTCACATGTATTGTTAAAACACTGAGCTGTCAAAACTGAAGCGCTGGTTAGTAATGATTAACACATAGAAGACAAAAAAAAAACACGGATAGCAAACAGCAGACCTTTGCCGATTACGCAAATTGTAGTACCGATATTACGAAAGAATTAAGCGATCACCCCATATACTTTTCACACTTCCTTTACCTATTTTTGTCTAAGATTTATTTAATACGTCAGCAAATTTTGATAATCACAATTATGACGCAAATACAAGTTTCTACAATCACAACTCTTTCCCATGCTCCGGTCTCAACAGTGCTTGACGTGTCATACGATTTCAACAGTTTTTTTTTTTTTTACCGATTACGGAGACACTCCTTACTAAACTACTCCAGTCAATTATCTGTAAACTTCCTATAGGTCCAGAAAATATATATTCACATGTGAATTCCCACGCGCAGCAACACATACTAAGATAATTACAGCATGTAATACATATATAAACGACAAAGTCTTTACAGTTGACACAGATTCAGATGCTTATGGATTTATTTGTATGCTCACTTTATTACAATCTATTTAATTTTAATTTTAGAATTGTTTTACTAAATTACCTGTTGTGTTAAATTTGTCTCAGCGACACACAATTACGTTTCTGGTACTTATTGTTGCACCATAGTCTGTTTTCATCAATTTATTACGACTTCTATAAAAGCTAAGCAATTAGTATAATGGCGGATGTTCGCTGTATTCATTGTGCTCGAGAAGTTAGGCCACGACAGCATGCAATTGCTTGTGACGTGTGTGGGTTTTGGCAACATCGCACGTGAAGCACTGGTAAGTACACTTTTACATATATTCCTAAAGTTTCATATTAATAAGACCATACTTACGCTGTAAAGGTAATATAGAATATTGCCACCAATATCAACTATATTTGATTACATATATGCGCATTACCTTAGAATTGGTTACCGTCATGCCTGTTATATGAAACAATCGTAATGCTTAAAACTCACGCACGCTTATACACTAACTATATATATATATATATATATATATATATATATATATATATATATATATATATATATATATATATATATATATATATATATATATATATATATATATATGTGTGTGTGTGTGTGTGTGTGTGTCTGTGTGTATGTGTGTGTGTGTGTGTGTCACAATCTTCACATTCACTTTTATGTGGCAAATCTTCATTTGGAAATAATGGAGCACGAGTAAACACATTTATTCTTACGTAATAGACCAATTCTTGAAGTCACAAAAACCGCAAGGAAACATAAAGATGGCGGTGCATGCCATTGCTAATATTTATCAATGCGACTTTTGCATATTGATGACTTTTACAACACAAGGCACGCTAAAAAAGAAACAGTTTTTTAGTTAAGAAAATTATCTTTATTTAATACAGTAAAGTCTATTCTCTTCAAATGATGACGATATCTAGCTTCATGTATTCAATTACATCTCATATGACTGTTTTGTCCTTTGCATGTTGCAATTGTACATCATACAGAGTACGAATCGCAAACATTTATCGAAGAAGATTATATAATAAATTATTTATTCTAGGAATATCCTTGCTGGCGTACAGAGAGGCTGTAAATAACAGATGTGGAAATCGGTTGTACATGCAGGCCATGCAGAGAATTGAATCAGGTATGATATAAACTTATAAAGCAACTAAAATATAAGACATAATTTTTACCCGTATGACCATGTCGGTGATAGGTGAACACAAAGACGAGAAGACGAACCCAAATGTTTTGCACAATTAAAATACCGATTTCGTTTTGGTCATAAAATTCACGATGGTTATCCAGAAATCCTGCTGACAAGTAGTAACACTATTTTGTTCCTGATGAACGTTTATCGCGGCAAATTTTAACATTTAACAAATATACGTTAATCATTTACAACAGGTTCCAGTGACCATAGATGTTACAGATCAAGGCACAGACTATCCAGTAGACCAGCCTTGTTTGGAGTTGAGTGTAAGTGTTTAAACTTCATAAGGCGAAAAGAGGACTTTTCGGAACTTTTGTAATAAGGTAAATAACAATAAAATCGTGTTTATGGCGAAGAAAAAATAGAGATTATTCATTTTTCATAAAACGGACGGCGCTAATCCAGAAATGCTACTGACAAGATGTAACACTATCTTGTTAATTATATTACTTCATTATATATTACTTTCGTTGATATATTGATATAGAATACTTTAGAATTAAAGGTTTGAAAGTAAACAAGACATAATTTATATGCATGATGTTGTTCCCATGTAGCAGCATAATGCAGCAAATAAAGTTAGAATTTGTATTATGTGCATTGAAACGACTTTACATGCCAATTTTTAAGAATGTTCGTGTTCGTGTGATACATCTGGGTTTTTTTCATGATTGTCGTTTAAAACTTTGATGTTTTTGGACAGCCTTGAAAGAGAAACATTTTAGATTTAGAAAAAGCATGTTTTGTAATCTAAAACTATGTGAACGTTGAAAAAGTGAGTCCACCCTGGCAAAAAAAACATGGAAGGATAATATAAATTTATCTTTAGAAAAGCTTAATAACCGTGAACAACATTACTATGTTCCTGTTATCCCAGGATTGTATCCTATATCGTAATATAATATTAACGTCGGCAGCCACAGTTGTGCAATCTTGTTAAGTTATTTGGTTGAAAAGTGGGCATCTATGTATGCACGTTTTTATAGTTTGATGAATATTTAGTGCTGTTATTGTATAATTATTGAATATATGTTACTATTAAATTAATTTGACACATTATGAGCAATATGTTTGCAATATTTGAAATTAGATTTTAATATTCATGTATTAGCAATAATGATTGTTCTTATTAACAAATTTATAAATCTGAAATGGCATTAGCGTTTGTCTTTCTTTTGCTTATACTAATTACACTTATTTTTTCTTCTTCTTCTCTTTATAACCAGTCACACAAATGTATGTTATTTTTTTAAAAATAAAATTAAAAAAAAAAACTATTATTTTTCAATTGTGACTTGTGTTACCTTGCAACCAAAATGCAAAGACGGTGCTTACAAAACACATAATATAACACATATAATGAAATTATACATAATAATCAACACAAATAAAATAAGCATACACATGTATTAATGATATTGAATGCATGTGAAACAGGAAAAGTCAATAGTCGTCGCAAATGAAATTATTAATCCATCATAAATGAAATCGACATTACTTAATTAAAGCATTATCATGACAAAGTTGGCATGTGAACCCACACGTGGGCGACACGAACCCGTACTCAGTCTTGATATGGTATAATAAAGATATTATTGACTTGCTTTAATACAATGTTTTACAACACAAATATTATTTGCCTTCTTTTTTCATTTTACATAGAACATGTAGTAGCGTTTCAATTATTGGCATGATCACTTGACGGACGATTGTGACATACTACTGCACCATGATTCTCTACTGCACATTATTTATAGACATTCACCAGTCAAACAAGGATTTGGTATTTACGTATTAGTTACTTTTATTAGACTAGTACTGTCGTAATTAATTAATACCTAATGGGCCTTTTTGGGTCGGGCCTTTTTGGACCGGGCCTTTTAAGCACTGGTCCGTTTTGGTCGTGGGCCTTCTTGGTACCGGTCCGTTTTGACCCGTACGTAACCTTACTACAAGCAAATGAGATTACCGATAGGGACATCTCCTTTATGAAACAAACATTGTTAGTTTCGAACTGTCAGTCCCTCGTGGACCTATCTAAATCTTTCATACGCAGTTGCATCGTGAATGCAACGTTTTTGCGATCACATCCTACCCACTTCTACCTGGGCTTGCTAGCACAACGAAGTGCATGTATTTCTGTTCCCCTCTGGGATCCATGGTTACGACACAACTTGTGACCCAAAGAGACACCAACAATTAGTGAAGCGGATATCTTCCATAGATGAAAAGTGCACTAATTTATGTTCTTTTTTTTTAATATTTTTTACAAATTAGTTTAATACAACTTAATTACAAATTCAGCAGAGCAATAGCGACGGGAAATACATTGCTGCTACTTACAAAAAGGGCGACGGGGCTGTTAAAACTAATTTATTTACAAAATATATACTCATCGCTATTGCTGAATGCTGAATGCCCTCCTCCATCGCTCTGATGTCATTGCGTAATGTCAATGGAAATGGCGACTTCTTTGCATTAACATGCGAGGTACACGAGTGGACCCTGTCTTATCGACAATTCTCCACTCTTTAGGAGGATGTGTTCACATTTAACGGAAAATACTTTTTGACACGAAAAGTTACAGATGTGTAAACAGCGAGTGGTAAGTGTTGCATAATTAAAATTATCTGTCCCACCCGAAAGAAACATCTTTCGGTTGTGGCAGGATGCACACCTGGCATTATTTATCAATACATAAACCATTATTGCTACTTTTTAATACACATCAACAATTATTACTACTTTAGGTTTCACATCGACCATTATTGCGACTTTGGGATATATATCAACCATTATTGCGACTTTAGTGTATATATCAATCATTATTGCGACTTTAGGATAGACATTATTAACAATTATTGCGACTTTAGGATATATATATCAATCATTATTGCAACTTTATGATATACGTCAACAATTATTGTGACTTTTAAGTAGGATATACATTAACAATTATTGCGACTTCAAGATAGACATCAACCATTATTATCACTTTAACATCAACCATTAATACGACTTCAGGATATATTATCAACTGATTATCAACCAGTATTATTACTTTAGAAATATCAATTCATGTTTTCTTCATATGCCATCTTAATTTAAGTACTCTCTCTCTCTCTCTCTCTCTCTCTCTCTCTCTCTCTCTCTCTCTCTCATATTATTTCGCATAATGAATTGTCTTTGCTTCATTATTATGTAGGCAATGTAATTACCATATTTTCCGATAAAACAACCAATCCATCAATGAGTTTATGAAATAAATGAAGAAAATTACGCAAATTTTCTATAACTGTACTATTTACTTCCAGAGTCAAGTGTGCGTGTAACTTACTGACTTTTCGCAGCTAGTCAAATACAAGCAACTTAAAAATAAATAAACAAAATTAAACAGAACCGTTACACAAATGACAATGACTTTGACCCTAAGGTAAAGTTGTCTGTTTCCTAGCGATTCAGCACGAGGAAATCTATCGAGTTTAGGACATATGCAACGAAAATCATTAACCAAAACATTTCATTTTCAGTAGGAGGGCGAGCTTTGGTTTCTTTGAACAATTATATTTTTTAATTTACCTCGGTACGTATTTTCTATAAATATAATTTATATAGAAACACTTCAGTCTGTAAATTAGTGCACAAATACTTTCGGTACTTATTACAGGGCAGATTGCCCCATAAAAATTAACCCACCCACCCCCGCATTTATATCTGAAATGGTCGGTCCCAAACAGCGGGCACCTTTAGAAAAGTTTGTTTTGCTGTCTGTCTTCCAGTTAGCGCTGACAACCAAATAGTGTTTCAACCCATTAACAAGTTACATCTTAATGACTGGTAATTTGATTATTAACTTAACATAATTAGAGTATATGTCTGAAGTCATTGATTATATGTTGTGCACAGGAATTTATCAGCTGGATACAAGATGCTCGATGCGAACTTGAACCTGTTTTTAAAAAAGGGCAATAATCTGAAGGACAAAAACAAAAATCCTTTTGAGTGACAAAATTGCCTCAAATTACCCCCATGACTCGTTCTGACATATGACCCTTCTATCATAATATAACAGAGACTCTTCAGGTTATTGCTTCTTTTGTTTTTGCAACACCAATCTCGCGTGGAACACCTGTGGTTGGATATGGCGTATAGAAATTCACTTTTCCTCAGTTAATTTAATTCCCACGTGACATTCATGGTCTTATTTCAGTAATTATGTACTCACTGTACAAATATAAAGGTGCAAGAAGTCTGGAGTGTTCTACATTAAATATGGTTAATGATCTAGCATGTAATTATTACACAGACATTACACCAGTTTCGAACTTTCTTGTCTCGCTGCGGTCATGTTTATTTTTAAACGTGCTGACGCTGTTTAAATTAAACTTTCATAAAACCCTGCCTTGAACGACTATTTTCAGTCACTGTTTGACTGAAGGCTCGAATGTACTGATCGATATTCAATCAACAAGGTAAGCTTTGAGTTGGCTTGATATACATGTGGTTTCAAATTACGTTACATAAAAAACGTCTCGAGCATTACAGTTGTAAAAATTGCTTCATTTAGTATATTCACAGTTAATATAGAGCGGTACTGGATATAATACACACAGGTTTAAAATTGCATAGCCAGGCAGAAGTCTATGTAGACGCCATAAATAGCAGTTTTAAAAGTGTCATGGAAATTTCAAGACTGTCGGACGTACGGGGTATGTTATTTGTACAATTACATACAAAGATACCAACTTAATTGACTATTGCCAATCAATTAAAATCTTGTTCTTTGCCACAAAAAGTTTAGGTTAATATGTAATATAGATAGTACATGTATTAGAAATTGTTTTACTCCCACTTCTGTGAAGAGGTCATGCAATGATTTATTTACTAGATGTTATTGCCATATCTACATGATTACGTTCCTGTTACGTTTCAATGTGAAATTTAAAAAAATCAATGTTTACAAATTATTCATACTTTTTAAAATTCGTATATTTTTTACATACGTTAAATATATTAATTTATTTATGTTAAGCCATGAATTACTGTATTTTCCAATTGAAATATACAACTCTGGTGGCCTGTGTGATTAGAGCAGCTGCCTCAGATGCAAGAGGTTGTCGGTTCAAACCCTGGTTGAGTTATAACAAAGGCTTCTAAAAATAGCACTTGAGGCTGCCTTGCTTGGCTCTCAGCATTAAGATGCTAGTGTTTGGACTGTTCTGCCTGGTGTTGGGATAATGGGACTGTGTTGGACATTATGCTACATTTCTGTGGCATGATGCTCCTATGCTGGACATCACTATAAACATTGTAGTGATATGACTGATTTTTTTTAAAAAGCTACAATAAAAATCCAAATTAGATGCATAACACACACTCCAATATAAATAATTTTGATAATTTAATTGAGTGCATGATCTAGTTTATATTCTTCATATTTCTTTTTTCCCCTCATATTTTGACATGAAAAATATATCCATATATTTTAATGGGATAATACAGGATTTAACATCATGTCATGCAATACAGTACTTGAATGTTTGTACATAACTTTTTTTGCTTAAGAAATTTGACTTGATACCATTCAAATCTCTATGGAGTTATTTCCTTAGCTAACCTGACTAGTGATAAACATGCATATCTGCATTGAGAATAATTTGTAACATGTCAAAAATGTATTTTCTGCAACAGAGTAGGACATCCCAATCTAAAGCAACAAGGTGTTCACAAACCATTTTGTTTTCTCATGACTGGACAAGAAAAGAAAATGCACAGAACATCTGTTGGTTGAATCCCAATCCTAACACTCTATCAAGTTGTCCATGTCTTATTATTGATGAAGGAAAAGAAAATACCCTCTGTATATTCAAAATAATGTATATTTTAATCTATTACAGAGTAGGTACCATAGAGTTTGCTGACCAAAATACAAAATGTCTACAGGTTGCTTTTTCCATGAAGACAGGTTCCAGTTTGAAAATCTAATTAGAGAAATAAAAGCATGTCGATGGATACCACGGCCATATGTCAACAGAGTAGCTATGGCCATCTGCTCATGCAGAAAAAAGAGTAAGACTAGATCAGACTCTCCTGTTCTGTCTAACTATCATTCCGCCTTCTGCAGCCCCACTTGATGAAGTTTTCAGGACACGTAAACTCATTAGGGACATGTAGATAGAGTGCATGTTATTACTGGTTCAACATGATATTTTTTCAGGTGATACATAACATAGGACAATTTCGTTGTTCCAGTATTCATTAGTTTTATAAGTACGTGGAAATTTCTTAATAATCTGATGAGAAATTTAATGATTTTAACAGCACTTTTCATTTTTCATGACAAAATAATAATAAAAACATTTTTTTAAAAATACAAAACAGTTGTATTTGTCACAAATTAATTTGGAATGCTGCAAAATATAATTATTGTATTATCCTTAAATCACATGTTTGATGCACGTCACATGGTGACCAAAATGGTTGCTAGATGGGAAGTGAAAAATATTTGGGCCAAATTCAAGTTTTGGAAAATCTTTTTGAGTTATTTACTAGCATACATTAATATGTTAATTTAATCTATTCCTTCCTAAGACTATAGATCATCCTAAAAATGTTTTCTATTTTAATTCTATATAATTTATATTTTTTCCTTTGTTGAACAAATGTGTTTCTGTTGCTGGATCTCTCTTATATGTATCATGCCTGGGTGTTGGCATCCAACTAAAAACTTTCCCTGCCTATTATATCAATAGAATAGGTGGTAAATTGTTGGCTGTGGTATCAACACTTCTGTTGGCTGCGGTGTCAACACTTCCTGTATTTATTAACAATCTCTCTAATATCAGCACAATGTCTTTTACAGGATGTCTGCTATAGTGTACACTTTATTATCCCACATTAGGTACAGTATTTAGATTACAACAAATACAACAATAAACATAAACAAACCAAATGTATGTATCATAAGGTCCAAACAAACCAAATGTATGTATCATAAGGTCCAAACAAACCAAATTTATGTATCATAAGGTCATAACAAACCAAATTTATGTATCATAAGGTCCTAACAAACCAAATGTATGTATCATAAGGTCCTAACAAACCAAATGTATGTATCATAAGGTCATAACAAACCAAATTTATGTATCATAAGGTCCTAACAAACCAAATGTATGTATCATAAGGTCCTAACAAACCAAATGTATGTATCATAAGGTCCTAACAAACCAAATTTATGTATCATAAGGTCCTAAAAAAAACAAGTTTATGTATCATAAGGTCCTAACAAACCAAATTTATGTATCATAAGGTCATAACAAACCAAATTTATGTATCATAAGGTCCTAACAAACCAAATTTATGTATCATAAGGTCCTAACAAACCAAATGTATGTATCATAAGGTCCTAACAAACCAAATGTATGTATCATAAGGTCCAAACAAACCAAATGTATGTATCATAAGGTCCTAACAAACCAAATGTATGTATCATAAGGTCCTAAAAAAAACAAGTTTATGTATCATAAGGTCCTAACAAACCAAATTTATGTATCATAAGGTCCTAACAACCCAAATTTATGTATCATAAGGTCCTAACAAACCGAATGTATGCATCATAAGGTCCTAACAAACCAAATGTATGTATCATAAGGTCCTAACAAACCAAATGTATGTATCATAAGGTCCTAACAAACCAAATTTATGTATCATAAGGTCCAAACAAACCAAATGTATGTATCATAAGGTCCTAACAAACCAAATGTATGTATCATAAGGTCCTAAAAAAAACAAGTTTATGTATCATAAGGTCCTAACAAACCAAATTTATGTATCATAAGGTCCTAACAACCCAAATTTATGTATCATATGGTCCTAACAAACCAAATGTATGCATCATAAGGTCCTAACAAACCAAATGTATGTATCATAAGGTCCTAACAAACCAAATGTATGTATCATAAGGTCCTAAAAAAACAAAATTTATGTATCATAAGGTCCTAAAAAAAAACAAATTTATGTATCATAAGGTCCTAAAAAAACCAAATTTATGTATCATAAGGTCCTAAAAAAACAAATTTATGTATCATAAGGTCCTAAAAAAAACAAATTTATGTATCATAAGGTCCTAAAAAAAACCAAATGTATGTATCATAAGGTCCTAACAAACCAAATGTATGTATCATAAGGTCCTAACAAACCAAATGTATGTATCATAAGGTCCAAACAAACCAAATGTATGTATCATAAGGTCCTAACAAACCAAATGTATGTATCATAAGGTCCTAAAAAAAACAAGTTTATGTATCATAAGGTCCTAACAAACCAAATTTATGTATCATAAGGTCCTAACAACCCAAATTTATGTATCATAAGGTCCTAACAAACCGAATGTATGCATCATAAGGTCCTAACAAACCAAATGTATGTATCATAAGGTCCTAACAAACCAAATGTATGTATCATAAGGTCCTAACAAACCAAATTTATGTATCATAAGGTCCAAACAAACCAAATGTATGTATCATAAGGTCCTAACAAACCAAATGTATGTATCATAAGGTCCTAAAAAAAACAAGTTTATGTATCATAAGGTCCTAACAAACCAAATTTATGTATCATAAGGTCCTAACAACCCAAAGTTATGTATCATATGGTCCTAACAAACCAAATGTATGCATCATAAGGTCCTAACAAACCAAATGTATGTATCATAAGGTCCTAACAAACCAAATGTATGTATCATAAGGTCCTAAAAAAAACAAAATTTATGTATCATAAGGTCCTAAAAAAAAACAAATTTATGTATCATAAGGTCCTAAAAAAACCAAATTTATGTATCATAAGGTCCTAAAAAAACAAATTTATGTATCATAAGGTCCTAAAAAAAACAAATTTATGTATCATAAGGTCCTAAAAAAAAACAAATGTATGTATCATAAGGTCCTAACAAACCAAATGTATGTATCATAAGGTCCTAACAAACCAAATGTATGTATCATAAAGTCCTAACCATTTAATTTTTGGTAGTGGTGGGTAGCTGCAATTTTTTTTGTTGCTGAGATAGTTTATTTTCTTTTATTACAAGATAATATGTTTTACTTTAACTAATATAGTGAATATAATATGGCGTTATTTTGATATATGATAGCAAGAGTTAAAATATTTTTAAAAAAGCCCCAGACAGAAATATTTTGAAAAGTGACAGGCTCCTGCTTCAAAACATGAAACGGATGGACCCTAATATAATTACATTATACCATGGTATATATCCTGGTATGTTCGGAATACTACAGTATACCATGTTACATGTACATATAACAGAAAGTTCAGGATACTACAGTATACCATGTTACATGTACATATAACAGAAAGTTCAGAATACTACAGTATACCATGTTACATGTACATATAACAGAAAGTTCATAATACCACAGTATAGATTGATACATATCCTGGTATGTTCAGAATACTAGAGTATTCCATCATGGTACATATCATGGTATGTTTAGAATACCACAGTATACCATGTTACATGTACATATAACAGAAAGTTCAGAATACCACAGTATACAGTGGTAAATATCCTGGTATGTTCAGAATACCACAGTATACAGTGGTACATATCCTTGTATATTCAGAATACCTCAGTATACCATGGTGCATATCATGGTATGTTCAGAATACTACAGTATACCATGGTACATATCACAGTATGTTCAGAATGTTACAGTATAACATGGTAAATATGGTATATTCTGAATACTACAGAATACCATGGGACATATCATGGTATATTCAAAATGCTACAATATACCATGGTACATATCACGGTATGTTCAGAATAGCACAGTATAGAATACCACTGTATACCAAGGTACATATCACAGTATATTCAGAATATCACAGTAATACATGGTACATATGACAGTATGTTCAGAATATCATTTTATAGCAATGTACATATGGTATGTTCAGAATACCACAGTATACAGTGGTACATATCACAGTATGTTCAAAATACCACAGTATACCTTGGTACAATATTTTTCATGGTGCCCAGATCTAAATGTGGAGGACCATTTATAGTGGAAGTGTTAATTCTACTTTAGCACGACACTGTGTTTATAAAGGCACATGTAACCCAAAATAATAAAATTGCTGTTCTAAATTTTTTTATTAAAATAGTTCAAGCAAAGTCTATTCAGTTCTTATTGTTGAATTCTCTGAATGTTAAATGTCTTCAGAAAGGCTCCTGACAAAAATTATTGATCATTATGGACATGTACAGTGGTGACCATATATTAAACGAGGTAAAGAAAATTGGTTGTTAGGTCTATTATAATAAATATCTTTCACTGTGACATTACAATCCAGTTTTTTCTGGGTCACATGGTTAGGTTGACCCTGTCTAAAAATGTCCATATTTTTTAACATTAATTTTACCAGTGCTGAATGATAAAGCAGATTTATCTTTTTGTTCTTATTACATAAATTCAAATAGTGGGGATCTTCACAGTTTCGATTTAAGACCCAGGGGCAGGCAACCATTTCTGTTTTGTCCCATTTGACATTTTCGAAAGTAATTGTTGCTTGTAGATGCAATTAGAAATGGTAAGGCACAAGGTAAGAAGTCAAAATTAATAGCAGACCTGAATTATTACTCGATCATTTTAGAGTGAGCATAATAGCAGCTGCCTTTGTAAAGTTTAAAATTAAAAACTCCAGGTCACTCTTGTATCTTAACAAATTTTACGACTTTATGTGGATGAAATATTTTTTCCATTATTTCATCCCACCTTGCCCTGCTTGAGAGAATTAGTGATTGGCTTCCATTAAAATATTTGGGCCAGTGCATGAAAGAAGAAATTGATAAAGTTTCCGAAATGCTAAATTAATCATATAAGCTGATATACATGCACTGTCCCTGCACTTGTTTAAAGAATTAAATCGGCTCTCAGTAAAAAAAAAATAGAATCACATAACACAAACTTATTGCATGTTGAAATCAAATTACTGTGAATGATAGAATGCAGGAATATCTTGTGTAGTGTTCTTGCTCTATAGAGGAAAATAAAAACCTCCATTGAAGCATCAAGTACATGTATGTTATTTTACCCTTCTGTCTCAGTTCAATCAAAAACATTGCTTGGAAGCATATAATGCTTGAATGTCCTGTGTAGTGCTCATTCTCAACTCATTATCATCTACTCTGAAATATATTATGTAGGGGTGACCTGTAAGTTGTTTTATTATTAATTCAGTTGAAATTTTCTGCAGCATACATCACAGGGACCAAACTTGGTCAGATTAATACAAGTATTTATTAATTGTAGATAATAATTTGGATCTGTCCATTCTTCCATCATTCCATCCTTCCATTGACCTTCAGTCTTGGACTATAACTATCTTTATTGATATTGCTGTATTTCAATCAAATTTTGTATGCAGCTTTATATTATTAAATCTTTGAATGACAATCATTATCAACATTTTCTGTCATAATTTATTGGAGATATAACACATGTTTGCCATACCTACTCATGATTACCTTACCCACCCATGATTATCATACCCACTCATGAATACTAGAGCCATTGATGATTACCAAATAATGATTAACATACCAACTCATGATTATCATAACCACTTTTGATTACCATACCCTCTGATGATTAGCATACTCTCGCATGATTACCGATCCCACCCATGGTTACCTTACCCACCCATGATTGCCTTACCCATCCATAATTGCCATTTCCATTAATGATTACCATTTGCACCCATGATTACCATACCCATTCATGATTACCATACACACCCATGATTACCATACCCATTCATGATTACCATACCTTACATATTATTAATATACCCATTCATGATTACCATACACACCCATGATTACCATACCCATTCATGATTACCATACCTTACATATTATTAATATACCCATTCATGATTACCATACACACCTATGATTACCATACCCATTCATGATTATCGTACCCGCTCATCAATTTGTGTTTACCATACACACCCAAGATTACCGTACCCACCCATGATTACCATACCTACTCAATCTATATTATCATTTTATGGAGTTATGGCCCATGATTAGTTGGGCATATCCACTCTTATTTCTGAATAGTTGTTTTATGTATGATTGGATTTCAATCACTTTTGCTTGACATTTTGATATTGAGAAGACCCTGGATGAGTTTGGTCATAGACATTCTAGATCACTTTTTAACAGAGTCATAGTCCCACATGACCTGTTAAATCTGCAAAACAACTTTATTAATTATTTTTGAATTTCAAATATATTTGATGCACATTTAATATTGTCAACAATTTATATAATTTTTCTTGACCCTAATTGTCAGACCAACCCACCTTTGTTTTAGTACTGTAACTCCCTTTAAATGATTTGAAACTAATTCCAACTGCTTTCATTTAATGATTTTTGCTAAACTTAATTTATAGGTGTTACTGAGTCCATAACTCTGTATGCAACCTCTGTCAGAGTTATGTCCCCTGATTCTACTAGTGGCCCACTTTTATTTTCGTGTAGTAACTCCTGTAATCTCTGTTGGATATCAGCAAAATTATGTTAATTGCATCTTGGTAGAGATTTGTTTTTTATGCTTTCAGCCTGCAGCATTGTTTATTAAAACTATAGTCCCAGGTTGTTGTATCCAAACACTATTTTTTCCACATGATTCCTTTGATTATTATTAGATTTAAAAAAAAATTATATGCAGCTATATCTTAATATAATATTAGTAGACTTTTATTATCAGCTTTTTTGTTGTTATTTTATGGAGTTATTGCCACTGAATATTGGACTTACATACATTTGTTTCTAAAAAAACCTCTAGCAATCATTTTGTTTGTAACAGATTTGTATGCAGTTTTATATAGAGTAAACTTCACCTGTGTTCAGTTTTCAGTGGTCCATGTCACCAGTAATGTATTTCTTCACAAATGTACCTTTATTTTGTCATTTACTAGTCACAATCATCACATTGTCCTTTCCATCACAAAACTACACTTTACTAAGTAACTTCAGCGAAGAAGATGGGCATATCAGTTCTTGCAATTTATTTATTTATTTTGCTTTCAGAGAAGTCACTTGATGAAAAGGAAGTGAAGACAGCATTAAACTTCCTTCAAGAGATTGTCCTCATAAATGACACTCATGAAACCACCCTTCCTGAAACTCTCGCAGATTTTCTTCACTCATCACTGAATGGCACCTGTGATGAAAGTAGAAAACGCTTGCTATGTATTTTGTTTGAAACCAAAAATAAAGACTTCCATAATCTCACAAGGGAGACTGTTTCAAATATATATAACATGGGTGAAAAGATTCTTAAGAAAAAAGATAACAAAAAGATTCCACCGGAAATTTTGGCTAGGCTTTTTATGAAAAAGAAGAAAGCCATGTCTATTGTAGAAGAAATTTGTCTCCCCATGTCTCCAAGACTCATGAAACCTCTGCAGATAGAGATTAATGGACATTTCAGTCAGTTTGGTGCAAAGAACAAGTGTTTTTTGGAACTTGAAGAGTCAAAGAATTTAGTTAACATCAAACAGACATTTGTAAGGGTATTCTGTCAAAATCTGGAGAGTCTACAAGACATCATAAACCAGTTGCTACCAGCTGCCAGAAAAGTCCAGGTATGAGTGATTAAAAAGCTATGTACATGTCATATACAATATGAAAATACTGATGAAGAAAGATGGTCAATGAAAGTATGACCCCTGGTGGTCTATAGCACTTACATTTACTGATCACTGCCATCTCACCCTTATTGGTGTAGGTTTGAGTCTTAGGTTTGCCCAACATGGGTATGTGAGAAAGCTGCTGGTAACTTCACATTGGTAGTTCTTACCAGGATTTTTCCAGGCTCTTCCTCCATCAGTTTTACTGGTTGTCATGTGTAGCTTATCTTGCACTTAAGAACAATGTTAAACTCAAACAGTAACAAATACAAAATCAGTCCATAAGCAATTGAACAGAACACTCATCTGATTATGCATGCTGTCATGGTGAATACCAGTAAATACATGGGTCTGATACCACATGTCCTCATGGTACATTTTAGTAAATACACTGGTCTGATACCACATGTAATTTTGATAAATATTAGTAAATACACTGGTCTGATACCATGTGTCATTTTGGTGAATGGTTGTAAATTCATGGGGTCTGATACCACATGTCATTTTGGTGAATGATTGTAAATTCACTGTCTGATACCACATGTCATTTTGGTGAATGCCAGTAAATACACTGGTCTGATACCACATGTCATTTTGATAAATATTAGTAAATACACTGGTCTGATACCACATGTCCTCATGGGAATTGAATTAAATACACTGGTCTGATATCACGTCATTTTGGTGAATGGCAGTAAATTCACTGGTCTGATACCACATGTCCTCATGGTGAATTGAATTAAATACACTGGTCTGATTTCACGTCATTTTGGTGAATGCCAGTGAATATACTGGTCTGATACCACATGTCATTTTGGTGAACGGCAGTAAATACACTGGTCTGATACCATATGTCCTCATGGTACATTTTAGTAAATACACTGGTCTGATACCACATGTAATTTTGGCAAATGACAGAAAATACACTGGTATGATACCGCATTTCATTTTGGTGAACGGCAGTAAATACACTGGTCTGATACCATATGTCCTCATGGTACATTTTAGTAAATACACTGGTCTGATACCGCATGTAATTTTTGGCAAATGACAGTAAATACACTGGTATGATACCGCATGTCATTTTTGTGAATGGCAGTAAATACACTGATCTGATACCACAAGTCCGAATTGTGGATGGCAGTAAATACACTGGTCTGATACCACATGTCCTTATGGTAAATATCATTACATACACTGGTCGGATACCACATGTCCTCATGGTAAATATCATTAAATACACTGGTCCAATACCACATGTCCTCATGGTAAACAGCATTACATACACTGGTCTTATGCCTTATGTCCTCATGGTAAATATCATTAAATACACTGGTCCAATACCACATGTCCTTATGGTAAATAGCATTAAATAAACTATTAAAGAAGAAATTTGTCTCCCCATGTATCCAAGACTCATGAAACTTCTGCAGATAGAGATTAATGAAGATAAAATAGTCTGAAAAAACTTGGATATTTGACAAATTACATTTGATTAATCCCTTAAGTACTATGCCTGTACATAAAAGATCCATGACTTCAAGCATAGATCATGAATTATAAACATCATGTATGACTCACGTACATGTACATCCCATTAGAGATCACAAATACCATGTATTATTTAAAAAATTGTTGTCCTCATTTTGATCTATATATGATTGTCATTTTACAGTTCACTACAATTGTTGTAAATAGTCTATAGGTCTTTAATACAACATGCAACATGTACTTAAATTGGCCTAGATTTTGGTCAGCTGGAGGCAATGTCATCTTGCCAAAGCTACCACAGGGATGGTGCTGTTGAGAGGGAAATGAAAACTTGAACAAATTAGAAAATCTAACAAACATCTTTGCATGATACTTCATCTTCAATTAACTTGACATCCATATATGTATGGTTTCAAAAGATTATATTTTAATTCGTGTTTTATGATCTTAGGTATATTTGTTTTTTCCAACAAAAA
This sequence comes from Unio delphinus, assembly GCA_029339505.1. Lineage (NCBI taxonomy): Eukaryota > Metazoa > Mollusca > Bivalvia > Unionida > Unionidae > Unio > Unio delphinus. Next base: position 16,055,689 of record JAQISU010001238.1, read on the forward strand.
TGAAACTTTCATGGCACAATAAATGTGTTCCAGTCACTTTGGAAAATGCTGCAATTTGTAGGATTCCAATGCTTTTATTTAAGTTTGGTGCTGACTTTCTTTGATGAAAGGTTATTTGCTTTTATTAAAGTTTGGTGTTGACTTCCTATGATGAAAGGTTATTTGCTTTTATTAAAGTTTGGTGCCGACTTCCTATGATGAAAGGTTATTTGCTTTTATTAAAGTTTGGTGTTGACTTCCTATGATGAAAGGTTATTTGCTGTTATTAAAGTTTGGTGTTGACTTCCAATGATGAAAGATTATTGGCTTTTATTTAAGTTTAGTGTTTACTTTTTTTTATAAAAGGCTATTTGCTTTTTTTTAATGTGGTGTTGGCTTCCTTTGTTGAAATTGTATTTGTTTTTATGTAAGTTTGATGCTGACTTCCTTGGATGAAAGGCTATTTCTTGTTTTTTAAGATTTTTCTTTGATGAAGGGTTCAAGTTTTTATGAAGTTATCTCTAAATGACAGCGTTGGAGAGCCAAACAGATGTCTGTTTTTTATTGTGGTGCCAACATCAAATAATTGTAGACCATTGACGGAGACTGATTTTTTTTTATTTCGCTTGGAATTTTTGCAGAATATTTGGTGCATCAGAGATGATCAGTTTTCTTTGAAGTTTCAGCAAAACTATTTATTCTTGGTACATTTTCAAAACAAAAGGAATTAGCCACCATTTTGTCGATTGTATCAGTTACTTTTCCTGCCTTTAAAAGTTGGTAATTCCTGGTAGCATAAAAAGACCAACAAATAGATCTGGTTTTTTTGTGGATTTTTTTTTTCATGGCATTTCTGGTGGTGGATTGATGCAGACCTCTCAGCTTACATGACTTTGTCCTAAGTCTTACAAAAATTATCCATAAAATATGGATTTACAGCATACTAGCAATAACTGTGAAAAATTATCATTGCCAAAAAATCCAGATAATTGGCTCATCCATGTTCTTTTTTTGATCTGGGTTTCATCTTAGAATTAGTGAAATTAGTCGGGGAACCACACTAACCTTAAAGCAGCACCCAAACTGCACCTATGAAGGTCTCACTGGACAATTTTTTTGGCAAATTTTTGTCCGACAATGACCTATTGCAGAGAAATGATAACAATATTACATTGCAGAGAAATGATAATAATATTACATTAAAGATACAAATAAAAATATAACTAATGATTTTTGTTGAAAGGATGCTTGTAAGATTCTGACTGAGATATTAACATTAATTCCTTATGCAATTATTAGCTTTTATACTGAACAACACTGCCACCAACCCCTCTTTTTTACATTCCTTTTTTTTTTACAGGAAAAACATATTTTGAAAATTTATTGTGCCAAGACAGCTGAAAGAATCAGTATGTGCCTTATTCATGAATACAGTTCACTAGTACTGTAACGAATTAGCATACTTTTCATCACCCCTCAACCATCTAGATTTTTAGATATTTACCTCTGTTGCAGAGACATGTAAATACATAAGCCAAGTTGGCTGCTCACTTGAAGCCCAAGTTACACATTTGTTCTCCAATGCTAGTCTGACTGTGACAGGCAGTCACCAAGAAGTCAACCCATTTCCAAGCCTAACTCAAAGTAATTATAAACCACATTACATATTTAGGGTATGTGTGAACTGACAAATGCTAGGATTGTGATAATTAGGCTCATGTCTTCTACCTTAAATATTAGGGAGATGTCAAATACAAAACTATTCAGTGAGACCTTATTCATGTGAAGTGTCTTCTGCATGGTCAAGCTGTTAAGTATAGAATGTTTTAAAATGGCATGCAGAAAGCGATGCATGCTTAAGACTAAATGGAAAAATGCTTTTTCTAGAAAAGTGTTAATAATCACAAAATGAAAAAATAGAGAGGAGTAATCAGATTATTGTGAATAAAAGCATGGAAAGGACACAATTTTGTTTATTGGACATCACATGTCAATTTGAGTATGTCTTGTGGCAAAAGATTTTATTGCCATCATAATGTGAAATGGAAAACAATTTCCAAGAATGACGTCAAGTTGAGAAATAGCAACAAGTCATTGAGCTGAATAGGGTTTGGAAATTTCTAGAGTTTGTGCAACTGTACTAGTTGTAAATAAAGTCTGTGTGTACTTTGCAAACTTTTCAGTTGAACATGATGTTAATTGACTTTGCATCAAACTTTTAGTTATATTTTCCAGCTTTACAACAGCAGTTAGTTATATTTTGCTACACCTTACTGAAAATTGGTCAATCTTATGGAAGAAAAACAACTGCCTTAGTGTGATGGACTCCTCAGGGTTGGCATGTCTGTTGATGCTGCCTTCCATGTATGTGTCAAAAGTTTTATTATTTAAAAAAAGACCCTAACAGACAATGAAAACACAGGTCTTCTGTTCTGTCCTGACAGATTACTACAGAAAATATGAGTGTTTGAAAGGATTTAATTCTTGGAAAAGAAGAGGAATTTTACTTACCATCCACATATGGAGGTCAGTCAAAATAAACATGCTGATTACTAGTGACACTCTTCCATCCAAAAGATTCATTATGAGATATATCTTGTCAGCTTGATCTCTGCTTGCAGAAATGTTAAAAGAAATAAAATTAAGAGATCTCACAGCATACAGTGTTCAGAGCAGATGTTGGAATAAGTGGGTTTCAATATAACAATGCAGTGTTAGGATGGTTTGTCAACATGAGCAAAGAATTTGTTTTTCTAACAATTTTCTAACAATATATAAATTCCAGTGCATTTATATCATGTTTCCAGCTTTCTTTCATGATGCATCTTAATTTCTTCACTTGAATCCCAAGGCTGTTTATATAATGTTGGGGAAAAATTCCAAGGTGACGTATTTCTTTGCCAGTAAGAAATACAAAAAGTAATTTATGACATTGGCGACACCCAGCCTGATCCCTGCATGAAATTATTACACCTTTCTTTTCATACTTGTTTTTCAAGTACGAGAAAAATACATTTGCAGGAGCCATGACATGATTGTGTTATGTGTTTAGGCTATAATAAATAGTAACACAGAAATAAATGAAACAACAATCTTTGTAAACTTTAATAAATAATTTATTTCCCTGGGAAAAAAATTTAAAAATGAAAAAGAATGCACCATCTTAGGAATCCAAGAATAATCTACAAATTAAACTACATCATTCATAGTAATAAAATGTTCTAATAGATTCAAGTAAGCTTGAGTTCTGTTGGAAAATTTAAGATGGAAGGCGATGACATATGCTAAAGTCTGTTTTATGCTTATTGTAACGCGGGCGCTGCGGGTGATCAAAGTGTTATTAAGACAATATTGCACAAGGCCTGGTCAGAGGTATTGTGCAACTTGGAAACAACACTTGAAGACCGCCTCCCACTAATTGGCATTATCTAGGAGATGATCGCTACGGTGTGATATGCCCGGTCAGTGAGTATAGTAATCTGAGATGGTACTTTGAACAAGACAATACACGAGCCCCTGTAAAGATAAAATATGAATTTAATTGAAAATACAATTAAGAAAAAGAATGACACTGTGAATTACACTTTCTCTCTTTCTGAATACACTTAGTTCAGAAAAATACAAATACTGAAGCTTTAAAATAATGGATACATTCAAAGAATCCAAAACACTAATGAAATAAATGAAGTTAACCGCTAATACTGAGAGTAAATTTCATCAAGGAATCGAATGTTCATTTAACATTGGACTGTTGAATGATTCAACATGACCTTTTTCGTCGACTGGTTTTTCTTTCTTTCCCCTGCGTGCGTCCGTCTTCAGCTTGCCCTTTGATTGAACTTATTCCACACTCTGACTTCTTATTTCTTTCCTTTTGACTTCTCGCTGATTCTCACTCTTGCCCAAAATAAACTATTGCCTTTGACTTCTCGCTGATTCTCACTCTTGCCAAAGTAAACCATTTTTCCTTGTAAAAGAAAAGGGTAAAACGCCCTAAGTATCTCGTTACTTTTAAAAGTTGCGATTGTTCGTCCGTCTTCATGTTCGAACAATCAGATCTTACTATCAGTGTTATCATTTGTACGGCTAACAAATTCTATACATGGTTTCAGATCAATAGAGCTATACTGCTAATTATCGACATCAGAATTCGGGAAAGTCACATATATTCCCGTAAATCATTACGTAAAGTGAGGCAATATATCATAGCACACAATCGATATTCACTAATATGATAAATTCAAATTAATGTAACACTTTCCAATCATAAATGTACACGGCAGGTTTTCTACCTCACCCATTTGCCTAACTAAGTAATAAGGTAAAAAATGCTAATTCAGAATTCAAAATACATTATTAAATCACTGTAAACCGACTATCCATACAAAATATGAACACATCATGCATCTGTAACAAAGAAACATCTCAAAGTACATTATTAAATCAATATAATACTGAACTATTTGTAGCGTAGTATCGATACATTATGCATCTAAGACAAAGATAAACAGCATATACATTACATCATAATAAAGGTGAATTTGAGTTAGATACCTTGTGTTTCTGACGTGCTTCTACCGTTTGATTTCCCGGCGGACTTTCCTTAGTTTATTTTTACGAAGGCACTGCTGTAAAATTACCCCTGGAGCCTTTATTCCGGAATTAATGATAGTAGTTCAACACTGCTTTCTTGCAAAGCACCTTCCAGAAGACTGATTTAAACTCATTAGCTCAGAGAATATATTTCAAAATTCTGGGTTTCGACCCAACCCTCTGTCCTGTACATTTGACCAATCGGCATAAACGCTATTCTTACTGACGTTATGGAAACCGTCTCTCACGATGCCAAAAATGCTACTTAGGATCGAAATATCCCCTTATCATTTGTCTCAATCATTTTTGAAAGCTCTACGTGAGTAATCCCATAATTTTACGTGTCAAACACTCAGTCCGTTTTCACTTTAATTATTGTACCAAGTCTGACCAAGTTAAGAAAACATTTTTTCCGTTCCAAACTCTGCCCCAAGACAGTTGATTGTCGGCTAGCCTACGAATTAATTACTGGATGTCACTGACGAAAAATTTGGCACTTGACATTACCCCCTTTCTAAGAGAAAAATCGGTATTTTTACTCTCCCAAATTTTCCGGTGATCTATACTGCTCCCGTTACATGTCCTTAGGTGACCTCTTCACTTCAGCCATTCCTAACCAACTTAAACAATCAGCTCCTACAATATCCCTACCTTTGATGTATCGCACTAGAATCTGATACTGTTGTAGAAACAGTGACCATCTCATTAATCTACTGTTAGTTAATTTCGCCTGGGCCAAATAAGCCAGTGGTTGATGATCTGTTTCTAAAGTAAACTTCCTACCATACAGATACCGTTGGAACTTAGTTATTCCAAATATAATTGCCAAACATTCTTTCTCCGACACTGAATAATTAATTTCTGCATTTGACAGTTTCCTACTTCCATAAGCAGCTGGGAATAAGCTTCCCTCGTGTTCTTGCAGTAACACTGCCCCTAAACCTCTATCACAAGCATCTGTCCTCAAAACAAAATCCCGTGTCACGTCAGGTAACTTAACTATGGCGTCTGACGTCAGTCTGTCTTTTAGCGTCTGAAATGCGCGTTCACATGCGTCTGTCCATACTACTTTGGTCGGCACTTTTTTCCGAGTCAAGTCAGTCAATGGACTTGCAATAGCACTAAAATTTGCCACATATCTCCTATAGTATCCTGCCAAACCTAGAAAAGATCTAACTTCAGTCTTAGTAGTTGGTCGTAATGCGTCCCTAAGTTGTTCGACCTTTGAACTCTCTGGTTTTAATGTATCTTCGCTGAGGGTATGTCCAAGGTAGTCTAATTGTCTGAACCCTATATGGCACTTCGTTGGTCGTGCGGTCAGTCCAGTTTGTCATAGTCGTTCTAAGACGTTTTTCAGCAAAAGCATGTGTCCTAGGTAGTCTAATTGTCTGAACCCTATATGGCACTTCGTTGGTCGTGCGGTCAGTCCAGTTTGTCGTAGTCGTTCTAAGACGTTTTTCAGCAAAAGCATGTGTTCTTCCCATGTAGCTGTAGCTAATAGAAGATCGTCCATGAAGCTGGAAACCCCCATCCCCCGCAATGGTTCAAGGAATTTCCGCATCATACGGGTGAAGACACTGGGCGCATTCTGCACCCCGAATGGCATGACCACCCACTGGTAAGTCCCATCTGGAGTTGCAAAGGCGAGTTTTGCTCTGTCTTCACTACGGACTGGAATTTGCCAGTATCCTTTGGACAGATCGATCTTAGAAAAATATTTAGCATGGGTTACTCCTGCGAAAATAGACTCAGGGTCAGGTAAAAGTTCTACCTGGAATTCTGTAATTCGGTTTAACTTTCGGTAGTCGACACAAAATCTGTGTGCCCCATCCTTCTTCTGGACCAGTACAACAGGAGAGCTATATGCCGACTCGCTTGGTTCGATAATACCCAAGTCTAACATAGTTTCAACTTCCTTACGGACCGCTTCTAACTTTGCGTACGGCAACGGATATGGTCTTAACTTTACTGGGTTATCATTCAGCAGCTTCAAAGAGAACTCCTCCAGCTCTGTCCTCCCCGGTCTCTCTGTTCTTGAAGTACCGACTCCACCTCTTTACGTTGGTCTGACGTTAACGTAACGTCAAGTGTGACGTCGACGTAGGTTTCCTCCCTCGTCAACGGACAACTAGGGAGTACTTCCGCCTGCCCTGCATTGTCGTCGGATTCTTCCGTCACGACGGTAGCCACCACGAACTCCGTGGGTGGTTCTCGCACATGGTACCGCTTCAAAAGATTTACGTGGAACAACTTATCCTTATCCCCTACTCGGATACGGTAATTTTGTCCACCTTTCTTCTCTGTTACAACAAATGGCCCCCTCCATGAGACTTGCAGCTTGTTGTGCTCCAATGACAACAACAACAACGCCTTGTCACCTACCTACTACATTTTTGAAAGCTCTACGTGAGTAATCCCATAATTTTACGTGTCAAACACTCAGTCCGTTTTCACTTTAATTATTGTACCAAGTCTGACCAAGTTATGAAAACATTTTTTCCGTTCCAAATTCTGCCCCAAGACAGTTGATTGTCGGCTAGCCTACGAATTAATTACTGGATGTCACTGACGAAAAATTTGGCACTTGACACTTATCTACAGTTCCTTGTAGAAACACAATATTTAAGATTCCAGTGTTAGAATTCTGATTAAAATTTTGATAAAGTGTCTTTTTTCAATAATTCTATAGTATGCACATCAAATATTTCCAGAGATATGAATTAATCATTCAAAATCCAAATGAAGTGAAGGAAAGTTAACATAGATTCAAAATCTGGCTTAAACAAAAGAAATTACTTAACATCATTTATAAAAGTCCCAAAATAAGAATATTTCACTAAAACAAAAATTATATTGTATTCTAATACACAGTTTTTGAAAAAAATCAAAAAATTGCAAAAATGAGATAAAGAGGGCGGAAACGAGTCATGTGTGATCGTTTTATATCACATACTCCTAACATGACCCTGACAAGAACCAATCATTTTGCTTTAAGAATAGAAACTTATTTATTTCTTAATTTGCTAGTCCGATCTTGACTTTGACAACAACCATTCATTTTAAAATTAAAATAAAACCTGTTTATGTGGCTGCCACTAAACTTGAATCAAGGTAAGGATCTAGATCAACATTACTTGTTTACCAAAGAATAAATCAGGTCAACCGATTTTCTGAAAAAACATCTGTAGTTAATAAATTTACATTACAGTGGCACGTAATGAAAATTAAAAAAAAAATTTAAAACTGATAAATAAACAATTTAATTAAAAAAAAATATAAATAAAATCAGATATACGTTTAGAAAAAAATATATTAGAATTAATACACGATCTCTTCCCAAAAATGATAATAAACTTTGTATGTTACTTTTTGTACTTTTACAAAAGAAAACAAATTAGTGTATGAGAAAAGTACATGTTTTTGAAATTTTGGGAGCCATGCCACAACCATGTTATATCCGAATTCATGTTATAATGAATGTGCTATACCTGTGTCACACTGTAATATAATATTGTGATCTCTATTGAGGGACCACCTGTCAATAAAGACCATGTGGTAATGGCATAAGAAAGGAGTTTTCAAGACATATTTTGTATTTATCAAATATAAATGTTCAGCAGTATGTCCTTCCCGATATCTGTTTTTATGTCTGTTTGTCTTTCTGACTTGACTTTGCATCCTGTATGTGATGATTTTTCTGATGTCACCATGCTCAGAAGCAAGCCACTTCTCACTTTGATAAATTGGTAGAAGATTGATATGGGTCTCCCAAGTAAGTCCAGCCCCACTTCTGACCCTGAGGTCAAGAAAATTATCATTGAACATTCAAGGTGTTTTGTGAAAGATTTAGCATTTTGTTTTCTTAGTTTGTATTGTTCCAGCATGAAAAACATATTTCATTTAATTAATCTCATCATGTGAGGTACGGTATATTATTTAGATGAGAATTTCCAATTAACAATGACATTATAAATAACCTGTTTGTTAATTCTAGCATATACATAATTTAGCTATTATTTTGAGAATGTACAGAATTTCCTTCATAACTATTATTGCTAGGTGTGTTGACTTTGTAAACATTGTGCTTTATTGATAACATGAAGCACTGTTCCAATCAAATAAAAATCTTCAAAATATAAAATAAATTAAGTGATCTTGGTTTGTGATGGTAGGTACTGAAAATTTTCATAAAATGAATCACAAAAGGAATGACATTCCAAACACTTATAAATTCAAAATAATGTAAAAAAACCCTTTGATTTCATTTTTTTTTGGGGGGGGGTTAATGTCTTTTTTAAGCATGTGATGGACTAAAAATAGCTGCCAGAATATTTGGTGGATGAAAAGCTCAGGTAGACCCTAGGACAAAACACTGACCCATGGGAAGATACTAACTTGTTTTTCTACATACCCACATTTGTCAATCTGAGACTCGAATTCATGTGGACAAAGTTGAGATTTTTAAATAGTTTGTAAGGACAAGCGCCTTGGACAAGTTAGCCACCCAGGGTCTTCAAACATAAGAGTCTTTTATTGCTGAGTTATTGTCAGACAAGTCAATCCATATGAAAAGGCAAAACTTGTCTTTGCACATAGGTGACTTCAGTACAGTTGTTGACCTTTCAGAATTGGACATTTCTTGATTAAATACATCTTCTGTAAATAATTTGCTTATTATTTATGTATGTGAGGCTGAAATCTTACAGGAAATAATGTTTTTTGTTCAATAAAGCAAGAACTGTGTCGATTCTGGTTTAAAGGTCAAGGTCACTGTCACTGTAGCTGACAGAATAAAAATGATGTCTGGAAAATAACCTGAGGTCATCACCATCTACAATTACCTAACGTTGCAGATGATTTGCACACAGAGTAAGGATGAAGCCTAATGATTCTGAGGTCAAAGGTAAATATCACTTTGACTGAAAGAATACAAAATTGTTGTGCACAATAAGTGACTTGTGAGCATGACAAGTTACAGGGGCAAGTATGACTGGATTTATTTTTTTCATTTTATCAGTTTGTTGATATTTTAGAAGAATATCATGCCACTTAGATAACTTTGTTGTCTTCATTTTAATTATAGAGGTAACCAAACTAAGCATTTAGGTATAGAGTAGAATCCAGCTAATTGTGTCATCTTTTGATATGGGCTGCCATTTATCTGGGACAAATCTTAAAGGACAAAATACATGTATACCTTTATAACTCCTTTACATAATAGGGGCAGCTACTTAATTGGGTCAGAGTGTTTGAATTCCAATGTGTTCCAATTAACAGGAATCCACTGTATTTTGAAATTGTCTGAAACATATTTATTGGTGTTTATCCATTATATCAGGTTCGAGATCAAGGTTCAGAGGTAATAACCAAGAATTTTGTTTTGTACTGAAATATACTTTCTGAACATATTAACTAATAGACATGTCAGAAAACATTTTTGCTACCAAATTTGGTACCACTGGAATATTAATGCTTGGCAGTTTAACAAAATCAAAGGATAGTTGAAATGGCTTTTATCTGGAAATTCTTTTCAGCCATTAGAGCATCAGTCTCTTGGATGGAATCTTGCTTAAAAAGGAGAGAGAGAGAGAGAGAGAGAGAGAGAGAGAGAGAGAGAGAGAGAGAGAGAGAGAGAGAACTTCTTCCTGGACCAGGCACTCTGTAACTCAGCTACCTCTGTAAACCAGCCACATAAGTTCATAAACTAACACATACTACATGTCACATTTAAAAAACAAACTTGGAAGAACAATTTGATATTAAGATTGTATTTACTGAAAATCATATGAAAGTTGCCATAATTTATATGCTTGTATATTCGTTAGGAACAAGCAGATGACAGAAGAGAAATGTACTTGCAGTCCCTTGCTAACATGGCTAATAATGAAGATACAGAACTGGGTAAGTAAAAATTGAGTCTCATTAATTTTTTTGTTAACAGTGCAAGAAATATTGGTGAGATAAATGTGATTCAACTTGCAACAATGTAGATTGGACAAACGATTATCAGTTCATTATGTCTAATATTTTGTTCAAGTTTTACATTGGACAAGGAGCCCTGAATTTTGGCAGCTGCAGTCCAAAACAAGGATATTTTACCTACTGGTATATATAAATACAGAGCATAGTAACCTTGTTTTGTAATGAATATGCACATACAGCAGTCATGCATCTCTACATCAAGATTCACAGGTACCATATATACTGTCATGGTTTTGAAGTTTTACAAAAAACATAACCAAGTCAATTTTAATGAATTGTAGGTCATAATAACTTATTTCAGCTAAAGGTGTATACATACTCTGATCAAGTTTCTTGAATTTTTAAAAAAAAAAATGGATTTTACTGCATCCTACCCTGGTAAAACTATACTAATGGGCCAAGATATTAATTTTATGAAAGTTCATACACAAATGGTTTGTATAAAAATGTATATGCAAAGTCAAGATAGGTCACACTAACCTGGTTTTTGGAGAAAGGATACTCTGGCATTAATTTCCATAGCTAATATGAAGTTGAATGAAAAGTATACTCTTAGTTTTTCTCAAGACAATTAAACAAATATACCTTATAATATGTAGTTTTAATGTTACATTTGGATTTAAATAATAAAAAATCTCAAATTCTGAGCTTATGTATTGGGAAACCTGGTTGATAATTTCTGACTTGTATGCTTCCACGTACATTATATGTTTTTGATATTATTCAGTGATATTTTTAAGAGACCCAATCACAAAATGGCCCTAATCCCAAAACAAAATGATAAATTTGACAAATTTGATGTGGTATAGGCCCAATTTTAACAAGAGAAGGAATTATATTATAACTGAGCCAGTCATTTGAGTGATATTGAATAATTTAGCAATTGAAATGTTTTTCAGTATCTGAGTTTTACTATATCACATAATTGTGTTTATATTTTAAATTGTTTAGTTATATTTGTAATTTTTCAGTTTAATGCTGATATTTTGTTATTGTCAATAATTTTTGCCAAAAAGATGGTGTATAAACACTTTCCAAATCACCCAAGAAAAATGTTATGACAACAAATGATTGCACATTGGGCTGCTGCGTATTCAAGTGTCTATGCCCACCAATCTATGGTATTAGATTTTCTATAGGTTTTCTAATTTATCTTCATGACTTCATTTTGTAGTATATTTTCATATGTTGTTATTCAAAGGTATCAATTTGTCAGCATTTGAAATATAAAAGCTGAAGATGAATATATTTTGCAAATATTGTACAAAATGACAGATATATTTGCTGAAATATCTCCTATGCACAACTTATTTATTGCCTTATTGTTTTATGCATATTTTTGGTAAGAATTATTCTCAAAGACTAGTGTGTAAGAATATGCCAGCTAGTTTTAGTAGAAGAGAATATTGTATAATAATGTATATTAGCTTGAAATTACAGTAACTTTTGCACATCTAAATGAACACGTTTTTGGAATCTTATTCAAAACATATATACATACATCTTTCATAGTAAACTTTATTTGGATGAAGTATTGTACAAATCTTAATGCAAATCTTAATAAATCTCTCCTTTTCATCTTGCAAGGACAGGATTTATCTTGTATGCTGATAAGTAAAACTTGTGAGAATTCATGTTAACAGCAGTTTACATCTTCCATCTCAAAGTTCTCTCTCTCTCTCTCTCTCTCTCTCTCTCTCATAAATGACAAAATATTTGTAATTACACTCACTGATTTGGATTTAAGTCAGTTGTAAAGTACATTATGAGGTCAAAATGTTTGATTTCCAGTATGAATATTGGTTAAAGTATTTTTAAAGCCTAAATACAAGTTTCGTTTTTAGAAACCTCCTAATACATGTTTATTAATTTTATTGTCACTAAAATAAATCATGTCAAGTAAATATCAATGTTTCAAAAGTTAGTGAAAAAATAGAATCTTTTATTGAATCATGACTTATGTAATCTTTAACAAAACCACAAAATTAATACTCACTAACATAAATAAATTTACAGCAAATGAAATTATTATAATATTTCTTGACATGACATGTAGTGCTTACATTACATGTACATTTCCAAAGACTTTACTTTTCTTTGTAGATGAGAACGACATCATTACAGATGATTTTGGCAAGAAGGTTGCAGCAAACCAAAGAAAGTAAGATGGATGAAATAAAACATGCTTCTGTTGTTATAATACAGTGAACTACATTAAAATGTATTGCTTTTAATTTTTCATGAAATAGCAGAAAAATGTTGTTGGTTACATTTGTATGTGTTAATTTTTAAGATATTATTGGAGTTAAATTAATATGTTTTAATCAAGTAAGTTTCATGGAAGATCTGATACATCAAGATTAGCATCTCACCTAATGTATGATATAAATTATTGTTTTTATCTTCTATGTTAATTGCCATGAAGGGCACAAATAATGGGCAAGTAGTTCAACTCTTTAGGCCAGTCTTTGGTATAAATATCTTAATCCATAAAGACATCATTTACAGGTAGCATACTGGACACTAATTATATTTCATTATCTTTTGTGCTTTATCCCAAGATGGTTTGGTTGGTGTTTTAAGGCACATCAACACAAGTAGGTTATTTAAGTAAAATATTGGAATAGAGTGCCTTTCCAGAAGATACACACTAATGTAACTGATCTGGACTTATGCAATAGTATTAACCATTTTGGTTAGTAACCATAGTCACAGCCTCATTTAGTCAACATGCTGGAGGGTGTGTCAGGTCTATATAGCGCCTTATAAAGCTTGTTTGGAATTATAAAGTGTTAAAACATGTATGTTAATGAATGTAAGTCAAAAGATTGCGGATGAAACATTATAATCTTTTTTCTGCAACTCTCTCAGTTACAGGAAGAAAAACAAGTGCCCAGTTCCTCATTATGGACATTGTCTGCACTGCCTCAAAACTTTTAAGAAGTTGAAGAAAAACTGTGATCAAGCTTGTACATACCACCCAGGATTTATCAGTGAGTTTACTTTTATTTATAACTAGCCTATTTGATTAGATAGATAAAAAAAACTAAATTGCTTTTCTTGTAAGAAAGAAGTCAAATAAAGTTAGTTACTTGATAGCAGACTTTTTAAAAAAAAAAAACTCCAGTTGACATGCAATACTCACAGATTCCTTCATAAGTTAAGAGTGTGCTGCCTCTCTCTCTCTCTCTCTTATGCCATGTGTATCCATCATAATCCAACATAAATGAACTTATGATTTTTAAATCATTAGTAATTTCCCATCCTTTGAGCATTAATATGTTAAGAATTCATAATTTTCTGTAATATCACATAATTTCACATGAAGGTCATGTGATATTGCTCAAAATTACAAATTCTTAAGATAGTTATGCCCTGTGTATGGGAAGTTACAAATGGTCATAATTTATCCAGAGCAAGGGAGCAACCTTTTTAGCCATGATTACATAATTGTGTATGCTATCTACCATAACAAGGGAGCAACCTTTTTAGCCATGATTACAAAATTGTGTATGCTATCTGCCTTAACAAGGGAGCAACCTTTTTAGCCATGATTACAAAATTGTGTATACTATCTGCCTTAACAAGGGAGCAACCTTTTTAGCCATGATTACAAAATTGTGTATGCTATCTGCCTTAACAAGGGAGCAACCTTTTTAGCCATGATTACAAAATTGTGTATGCTATCTGCCTTAACAAGGGAGCAACCTTTTTAGCCATGATTACAAAATTGTGTATGCTATCTGCCTTAACAAAGGAGCAACCTTTTCAGCCATGATTACAAAATTGTGTCTGCTATCTGCCTTAACAAGGGAGCAACCTTTTCAGCCATGATTACAAAATTGTGTATGCTATCTGCCTTAACAAAACTTTCAATATACCATGCTTTCATTGACCAATTTAAATTTTTCAATCTTGTGTAAATTATAATCTATTTTTGGCTTTTTCTATAGTTAAAAACAATTGGAAATGGAAATAGGGGATCTACAATTGCTCTTATGTTACCAGTAGGCTCATGTGTTATCTAGGATACAAGGAGAAGTCAGCATTTAATACTGGTATAAGTATCAGACTTCTCTTTAAAGCCTGTTGCAGACACATATTGGCTTTATAGTTATAGATACCTTTATTGCAAACAAGTACTTCAGCTGATTCCTCTATCTTATTATTATTAGTTTTAATTATTTCTAATTAATAATTATTATTATTAGTTTTAATTATTTCTATTGAATGTATGGGTGTGAGAGAAATGTCAGTTAATGTTGTAAGAATTTTCTGTAAGTGTGACAGTGTTTGTGGTTTATGCAAGTGTGTGTGTGGATAAATATGTGTCTGTCTTTGTATTAAGTGCAGTGTGGTCTTATTTGTTTCATTTTTTACTCTTCAAATGCATGCCTTGACTTACAGTCTACCTTACTCAAACCACACCCTGCCTTAACCAGGCAGATTCTTTTCTTCAGTTCATCTTTATTGTTCAGTGGCAAGATTGAGTATGTATGGAGGCAGGCAGCTCAAAAACTGCCTCTAAATGTCTGAGCTGTCACCATCACGTTATGAACCCTCTCCGACCCATCCTCAAAGACATGAGAAGCTGAGATGAAGGGATATAGGATTATTTACTGTACACCCCCAAAATCATCCTTAATCTACACCCTATATACAGAGATAACATGATAATCAATTTTGGAGACAGTCAATTAGGGGGTAGGAAACAAAATTCTCTACTCCCAAGCCTCTACATTTGTCTATTTCACTCATTTCTCCATCCACCCATGGACAACTGGTGGGTGCCAGACGTTTTGCACTTTCAACATATTTGTATTGATCTCATAAAACAAGTGGGAGATCCAAATCATTTCAAAATGGCTTCCAATCTCATTCCTCCCACCCCCATTTCTTTCATTCTAACGATGAAAGAACAGTCTGACTCAGTAAAGGATACATTTTGGTAGAAAAAGAGATCGGGATGCTCATCAGGAAGTAGGTGATGAAAATTGTTTGGAGTCATGCAAGGGTTCTAATCCAGGGTTTTTCTGGTCTGGAAGGACAATGGTAAACTGAGGTTAATCCTCAGCCTGCATCACTACATGCTCCCACTGCTATTCAAGATGGAAACAGCAAGATCTTTCTGCCTCACCATCTGTCCAAATGAGTGTGCTATCAGTCTTGACCTGACATATTCATCTATCCTTATGGAAATATTCTCAGTTTGCATACTGAGGAATGCTTTCTCAGAATTGTGTTCTCCCTTTTGGCTTGAACAGAAGGCCTTCATTAAACTAAGAAACTAATTTGTTTGTTTAAGTGACTGCAGTTTATAAAGCATTGATTAATCACTCATTTTTCATCTGATAAGTTTTCAGCTTGATATAAGGTGCACTATATTAGACAAGTTAACAGTTTGCCAATTGCTTAATTTATCTGGTCGTGTACACCTGCAATAAATGGACCAGAAAAAATCTTTCTTGTAAGTGCAAACATTAAATTCTTGGGGTCATTTTTTTTTATACTACATGTATTAAGTTTTCTATTTGATATATCCTGTATTTTAAGCATCGATTTTGGGACTTCTAATTTATTGATTATTATTCTAGCTTGCATGACATCCATGTTGTGTTTTGATTGGTAGATTGTTATTCTAGCTTGCATGACATCCATGTTGTGTTTTGATTGGTACATTGTTATTCTAGCTTGCATGACATCCATGTTGTGTTTTGATTGGTGCATTGTTATTCTAGCTTGCATGACATCCATGTTGTGTTTTGATTGGTGCATTATTAAAGTCCTTTCATGGCATCAATGTTGTGTTTTGATTGGTGCATTAGTATGGTCCTTTCATGACATTCATTGTTTTGATTAGTGCATTATTTTCCGACTTCATTACATGCATGAGAGTACATAGGGTAGTTATTATTTTTTGGTCTAGTTTCATAACTGAAATTTACCATCTTTGAAGCTCTTTCAAAATATCCAAACATTTTCATTGAATGCTTTGTACATTTTGATTGACATGTTTAAGACCCATGTTTTCACAGCAGTGAGAAAAATAATCTATCACATGTGTTAGTATAGAAAAATCATACCCTCTTACTCATTCATGAGCAACCCTCTTACTCATTCATGAGCAACCCTCTTACTCATTCATGAGCAACCCTCGGGTAGGATTGCTTTATTCCAAAACCAATTCATGACAGATTATATTCTTTTTTCTTTAATTCAAGGTCATGCTGGTAGATGGAGTTGCTGTGACAGAGAAGGAAAGGCAAACATTCCTATCCATAAAGAACACAAAGATGGAGGGTAGGTTTGTTGTTGAGCAAGATGCAAGGTCTTAATGTTTATAACATAAAATGATTATTTTTGTTTTATAATTACAGATTCTGTTTATAAAATATGCATATGATTTTTTTTTACACTTTATAAAGGCATTTGAATAATTAAAATTCAGTATTATTAAATGTAATTTTCATCTCATTTGTAGATATGACAATTTTTAAGTTTTAGTAAGAAAAAGGTTCTATAAAAAATGAGAGGGATGATGATATATGAAAAGAGGCAGTATGATGATATATGAAAAGAGGCAGTATGATGGTATATGAAAAGAGGCAGTATGATGATATATGAAAAGAGGCAGTATGATGATATATGAAAAGAGGCAGTATGATGATATCATATACATGTACTATGTAATGTGTCATGAATTCAAGTTAGTACTGAGCATAATGAAGTCTGAAGCTTGCCAAAAATATGTAGTTGGGTCCTACTGCAAATAACATGTTTGACATGTTTGTTTTACTTATTACTCCTAGCAAACTGCATAGACCCAGATCTACCATGTTTTACATATTACTCCTAGCAAACTGTAGACCCAGGTCTACCATGTTTTACTTATTACTCTTAGCAAACTGTAGACCCAGATCTACCATGTTTTACTTATTACTCCTAGCAAACTGTAGACCCTGATCTGTCATGTTTTACTTATTACTCCGAGCAAACTGTAGACCCTGATCTGTCATGTTTTACTTATTACTCTTAGCAAACTGCATAGACCGAAATCTACCATGTTTTACTTATTACTCCTAGCAAACTGTAGACCCAGATCTGCCATGTTTTACTTATTACTCCTAGCAAACTGTAGACCCTGATCTGTCATGTTTTACTTATTACTCCTAGCAAACTGTAGACCCTGATCTGTCATGTTTTACTTGTTACTCTTAGCAAACTGCATAGACCCAAATCTACCATGTTTTACTTATTACTCCTAGCAAACTGTAGACCCAGATCTACCATGTTTTACTTATTACTCTTAGCAAACTGTAGACCCAGATCTACCATGTTTTACTTATTACTCTTAGCAAACTGTAGACCCAAATCAACCATGTTTTACTTATTACTCCTAGTAAACTGCATAGACCCAAATCTACCATGTTTTACTTATTACTCCTAGCAAACTGTAGACCCAGATCTACCATGTTTTACTTATTACTCCTAGCAAACTGTAGACCCAGATCTACCATGTTTTACTTATTACTCTTAGCAAACTGCATAGACCCAGATCTACCATGTTTTACTTATTACTCTTAGCAAACTGTAGACCCAGATCTACCATGATTTACTTATTACTCCTAGCAAACTGCATAGACCCAGATCTACCATGTTTTACTTATTACTCCTAGCAAACTGTAGACCCAGATCTACCATGTTTTACTTATTACTTCTAGCAAACTGTAGACCCAGATCTACCATGTTTTACTTATTACTCCTAGCAAACTGTAGACCCAAATCTACCATGTTTTACTTATTACTCCTAGCAAACTGTAGACCCAGATCTACCATGTTTTACTTATTACTTCTAGCAAACTGTAGACCCAGATCTACCATGTTTTACTTATTACTCCTAGCAAACTGTAGACCCAAATCTACCATGTTTTACTTATTACTTCTAGCAAACTGCATAGACCCAGATCTACCATGTTTTACTTATTACTCCTAGTAAACTGCATAGACCCAGATCTACCATGTTTTACTTATTACTCCTAGCAAACTGTAGACCCAGATCTACCATGTTTTACTTATTACTCCTAGCAAACTGTAGACCCAGATCTACCATGTTTTAGTTATTACTCCTAGCAAACAGTAGACCCAAATCTACCATGTTTTACTTATTACTTCTAGCAAACTGTAGACCCAGATCTACCATGTTTTACTTATTACTTCTAGCAAACTGTAGACCCAGATCGACCATGTTTTACTTATTACTCCTTGCAAACTGTAGACCCAGATCTACCATGTTTTACTTATTACTCCTAGCAAACTGTAGACACAGATCGACCATGTTTTACTTATTACTCCTAGCAAAGTGTAGACCCAGATCGACCATGTTTTACTTATTACTCCTAGCAAACTGCATAGACCCAGATCTACCATGTTTTACTTATTACTTCTAGCAAACTGTAGACCCAGATCGACCATGTTTTACTTATTACTCTTAGCAAACTGCATAGACCCAGATCTACCATGTTTTACTTATTACTCCTAGCAAACTGCATAGACCCAAATCTACCATGTTTTACTTATTACTCCTAGCAAACTGCATAGACCCAAATCTACCATGTTTTACTTATTACTCCTAGCAAACTGTAGACACAGATGGACCATGTTTTACTTATTACTTCTTGCAAACTGTAGACCCAGATCGACCATGTTTTACTTATTACTCCAAGCAAACTGCATAGACCCAGATCTACCATGTTTTACTTATTACTTCTTGCAAACTGTTGACCCAGATTGACCATGTTTTACTTATTACTCCTAGCAAACTGTAGACCCAGATCTACCATGTTTTACTTATTACTCTTAGCAAACTGTAGACCCAGATCTACCATGTTTTACTTATTACTCTTAGCAAACTGTAGACCCAAATCTATCATGTTTTACTTATTACTCCTAGTAAACTGCATAGACCCAGATCTACCATGTTTTACTTATTACTCCTAGCAAACTGCATAGACCCAGATCTACCATGTTTTACTTATTACTCCTAGCAAACTGTAGACCCAGATCTACCATGTTTTACTTATTACTCCTAGCAAACTGCATAGACCCAGATCTACCATGTTTTACTTATTACTCTTAGCAAACTGTAGACCCAGATCTACCATGTTTTACTTATTACTCCTAGCAAACTGCATAGACCCAGATCTACCATGTTTTACTTATTACTCCTAGCAAACTGTAGACCCAGATCTACCATGTTTTACTTATTACTTCTAGCAAACTGTAGACCCAGATCTACCATGTTTTACTTATTACTCCTAGTAAACTGCATAGACCCAGATCTACCATGTTTTACTTATTACTCCTAGCAAACTGTGGACCCAGATCTACCATGTTTTACTTATTACTCCTAGCAAACTGTAGACCCAGATCTACCATGTTTTAGTTATTACTCCTAGCAAACTGTAGACCCAGATCTACCATGTTTTACTTATTACTTCTAGCAAACTGTAGACCCAGATCTACCATGTTTTACTTATTACTCCTAGCAAACTGTAGACCCAAATCTACCATGTTTTACTTATTACTTCTAGCAAACTGCATAGACCCAGATCTACCATGTTTTACTTATTATTCCTAGTAAACTGCATAGACCCAGATCTACCATGTTTTACTTATTACTCCTAGCAAACTGTAGACCCAGATCTACCATGTTTTACTTATTACTCCTAGCAAACTGTAGACCCAGATCTACCATGTTTTAGTTATTACTCCTAGCAAACTGTAGACCCAAATCTACCATGTTTTACTTATTACTTCTAGCAAACTGTAGACCCAGATCGACCATGTTTTACTTATTACTTCTAGCAAACTGTAGACCCAGATCGACCATGTTTTACTTATTACTCCTTGCAAACTGTAGACCCAGATCTACCATGTTTTACTTATTACTCCTAGCAAACTGTAGACACAGATCGACCATGTTTTACTTATTACTCCTAGCAAAGTGTAGACCCAGATCGACCATGTTTTACTTATTACTCCTAGCAAACTGCATAGACCCAGATCTACCATGTTTTACTTATTACTTCTAGCAAACTGTAGACCCAGATCGACCATGTTTTACTTATTACTCTTAGCAAACTGCATAGACCCAGATCTACCATGTTTTACTTATTACTCCTAGCAAACTGCATAGACCCAGATCTACCATGTTTTACTTATTACTCCTAGCAAACTGCATAGACCCAAATCTACCATGTTTTACTTATTACTCCTAGCAAACTGCATAGACCCAAATCTACCATGTTTTACTTATTACTCCTAGCAAACTGTAGACACAGATGGACCATGTTTTACTTATTACTTCTAGCAAACTGTAGACCCAGATCGACCATGTTTTACTTATTACTCCTAGCAAACTGCATAGACCCAGATCTACCATGTTTTACTTATTACTTCTTGCAAACTGTTGACCCAGATTGACCATGTTTTACTTATTACTCCTAGCAAACTGTAGACCCAGATCTACCATGTTTTACTTATTACTCCTAGCAAACTGCATAGACCCAGATCTACCATGTTTTACTTATTACTTCTAGCAAACTGTAGACCCAGATCTACCATATTTTACTTATTATTCCTAGCAAACTGCATAGACCCAGATCTACCATGTTTTACTTATTACTTCTAGCAAACTGTAGACCCAGATCTACCATGTTTTACTTATTACTCCTAGCAAACTGTAGACCCAGATCTACCATGTTTTACTTATTACTCCTAGCAAACTGCATAGACCCAGATCTACCATGTTTTACTTATTACTTCTTGCAAACTGTCGACCCAGATTGACCATGTTTTACTTATTACTCCTAGCAAACTGTAGACCCAGATCTACCATGTTTTACTTATTACTCCTAGCAAACTGTAGACCCAGATCGACCATGTTTTACTTATTACTCCTAGCAAAGTGTAGACCCAGATCTACCATGTTTTACTTATTACTCTTAGCAAACTGCACCCAGATCTACAGTCATATTATGTGATAGCAGGTCTGTCTTTATGCAGTTTGCAGTTGGACCTCACTTATACATACATGTATGTGATAGCAGTGCAACTAATACATTGTATTACAATTGTACTATTTTTGCATTTAATTTGACATACTATCCTATTTTAGCATGAGGTGATGGTATTCTAATATTTATGCTCATTTCAATAGAAATTTATTAAACTTTTCAGCTAGGTCTCAATGTCTTTCTTACCATAGTGCACATGGTTGATTAATCACAATAACTATTCTGCCCAAATGATTTTCTATTTTGATGATGCACATGTAAAGGTTAAAAATAAGTGCCATGAGTGTAGTATTGTTATCTAATTCTTTATATTTCTACAGTTGTTGTGAAGCAACACATGTTTGGAGAATCAACAAGAAAACCTACAGAAAGATGCATGCACTTCCTGCGTTAAACACCTGTATGCAGGATCATTTGTTCCAAAAGGTCGTGGGGTGTTCCAGCAAGATGGCCATGGAACTATTGGGGGTTTAGAGCTCTGTCATAATTTGTCTCCCCTATGTTTGTTTTTTTTTTGTTAAATCAGTAGAGTTCAGTAGGAAAAGCATTTGTATTGTGTTATGCATTTCTATGTTGTATGTTTAATGTTTTTCCATGACTAGATTGTAAATGCAAACAAGATATTACATAACTAACTGCTGTTTTGTACACTGTTAGATCAGGATCCATGCAGTTGAAATCAGAGGTAGTACTGACACTGTGGACCTAATGCATTGTGTGACAGCACATCTAGGTCTATGCTGCTGATAGCAACATATGTTTAGTGCCTGAGCTAAAATGCTGCAATTATTTTATGCTGTTCACATGGGTCAATTTTGAAGGTTGACATATTAACAATTGTTTAGTATTAGTGCATAAAACTGTTTAAAATACATGTATTTCTAGGAAAAATGGCACAAATATTAGATGATGTAGATGCTTTTTGATATTACCTGGGTATAGAAGGGAAGAGAAATTTTTCTAGGTTCTGGGTCTGGGTACCTGGCACAGAACTTTCTAGCCAGGCTTGTTTTTACTGGGTCAGGTTTCACCACTTCCATTTTTTCTGGTTTCCACACACACACACCTCTCTAACCCTCATTATTGTCAAACTTAAAATGATGTTTTTTTCTATATATGTTTTACTACTTGGTTGGGTGTGTATGTGGCCAATATGGAAAGATAAAATTTGTATCTTATAGTCTGACCAGGCCAGGTATTTCTGTAGTGCAAAACCTGGCCAATTCAATTGTCGACTTGTTTTTTAGTTCCTTGGTCAGACATAGCAGATGATGCATGGCTCCTTTTCACAATAATAGAGGATTACTAGCTTCACTTCCAGGACCCTCCACTATCACTGACCACCATTTAGTTTCACCAGAATGAACTGAAATCCCTAAGGGAAGAAATTAAACCCTTTTAAAGAAGACAGCTGTAGAATGAATGATGGATAATTTAAGTCAATGATTCTATTGCTGGATCTTAGTGGTAATTTTGACCAATTAACAATATTTTCCACTTGAACATATTTCTTTAGAATGAGTGTGCTTACACCTTCCCTTTTGGATCATTTTGTTCTATTGAAAACTTATGTAGTTTTATCTAGACCTGGAGGTATATGGGTTTGTCTCTTCGGCCTAACTTTTGCTTCAATAGCCTTTGCTTGATTGAAGGGTGTTGTATCAGCATATCTAACTTCATTATCATCAACCAGTATTTTGACATCTGGTTCATGCATTATTTTCAGACATGCCCTATAGAAGAACCTGTCTCTTTCTTGGAAGACAATGACTTATCCTGAAGTTAGATTTCCTCTCCTGTCGAAGAAGTTTGTGTTCCTTAACAGAATCAAGCAAATACTGTGTCTCATAACAATACTTTTAGAAGAAAAAAAACTTTATTTTGTTGACAGTCTCTTGGGACCATCAGCTTCCTACTGTAAATACCAGGTCATGTCATGTTGCCATTAAAAAAAAAGTAGTTTAGGGGTAGGGTAGGACATGGGAGTGGGTAAAACCAATTTTGATCATGTAATACCATCAGACTATTATTGCCTAACTTTACTTACTCTTTACCTACTCTTATGTTCTTTTAATTTGTATCCACATCAAAGAAGGAGTATTTTGAATAGCAAAAGTAACTAAAGCATCAAACAGATCATTTTATTATTAAACTCCAATTACTAACTGGAGTTGGGAATTCACCTTGGAATGGGAACTAGCATCAGGAAATGGGACAGCAATGCATCAATAACTGGTAGGTATTAGCTAATGTTACACTCACCCACCCCCCACTCCAGTGCATTGATCCAAGGTGTAACTTATTTTCTAAGAGTATATTTGGCTAATTGCATTGTTTCATTGCTCTTGGCCATAATATATTGTGTTACATAATATTATTTTAAAATTTCACCAAGCATAACTTTTTTTTACATATATACTTGCTATTAGTCTTATCAAACAATGTATGTCTTGATCTGCCATTAGATAATTCAACAGTAGATGAGTCATTGTTGTTTGTTTGACTGATTATTATCTGCTAGTACATGATGTAATGGCTGATCTAGGTCTGCGTTGTCTGCATTTTGACTTGTTACTGATTACATTTGGTCCCATTGTATCTAAACTGGTGATAATACAATTCAGTTTGTGACAATTACATATTACTTACATTACATTGTTATTTTGTATTTACATTGTTATTTTGAATATTGTTACACTGTTTCAAATATTAACCATTTTATTTATTATTTATTTTATAGTATTTTAATATACTACCGTACATGTATTATGAAAGTTCAAATACTTTTTTTTTGTTTTGGTTATTGCTTGAAATACATATTCTGTATTTCTGCATTACTTTGAATATGTTATTGTTCTTGTTCTTCTTATGCCAAGAATAATGTCATAACAACAAATAGTAAGACTACTGAACCTAACTGTTCAAAGTATGCATATTTTAAATTACACAAATTATGTCCATACTTGGTTGTAAAACATTCTGGCTTGATAATGTTTCATGGCTTTCTTTACAAATAAATAATTCATTATATAGAGTTCTTTTCTTTTGTTCATCTTTTTGTTTGTTAAAATTTGTCACTTGATTTGTGTATGTGTAATACTGCTAAATGTGTACATTATTTGTATGCCAGTAACCAGGGCTAAATGATATCATTACTTCAATTTCTGTAAATTCTAGGCATGTTCTCGAACTGTGACAGACATCGTGTTTCTTAAGCTGTTGAATGAACACAAAGTATTAAGAAAATAAATTGATTGAAACCCACCTGACTCGGAGGGGCTAAGTGGTTACAGCGTTCACCTTGCATGAGTGTGGTGACAATATCTAACCCCTGCAAAGTCATATCAAATACTTGTAATGTCTATTCAAATAATCTCTAACTCGTGTATGTACCGGTATATTCAGATGATCACAAAATCATTTATGCCAATTAAAATCTCAGAATCATGCATGTCTATTCAATGATCTCATGTCTGAATATTTTTGATAAGCCACATTTTTGTTTCAAAAATATTCTAAATGAACTTGTCACTACAACTGCAAATATGGTGAAGATTTCCTCAAATTTGTAATTGAGCCAAATTACTTGGATTGGTTTAGGAATTTAATTGCATAATAGTTATTTTTTTTTATATTACTGTAGATATGAAAACTAAACCCACTTCATCTGATATGAAATTTTCTAGGAGAAATTTGCCCTGCATAAAAATGATGAGAACTTTTGAAGCTCATCACCTGTTGACTTGGTTTGTTTTTTGGAATCATGAATTGTGGAGCTTCTTAGCATATTGGCAATTTCAGTTAATTCTTGCACTAATGAGGGTACTCAAAGCATTTCCATGGTCTAACAGTAATCTGTTTGATTACCTGTTTTTGAAAAAAATGCCATGTTTATATTCCATCTTTAAATTTGTACTTTTCAATCAGGTCTATAATATATTTTGTTTCTCCAGAAACTTTTGTCAGACTGACAGTTACTTCAAATTGGCAAATATGGTATCTGGAAATATCAAGGGTCTGGATATTTACATAAATTGAAGATTGTAATAAATTATGTGCAGACAGAAATATGTTAAGTGCCAAAATCGGCAGTAGTTTCAGTTGCCTGATTAGTCACTTCTGAAAAAAAAATCATGAAACAAATTGTTTTCTTAATAAGCATATGAACTTGAAGACATGTTCTTTGTGAAAAGAAATAAATTTTATTGGATTAAATAGAGAAATTTATAATTATTATTTAAATCTTCACTTTGACCTGTTTGGATTCCATTCTGATGGCCTAAGTGGTTACAGCATTTGCCTTAGATGCAGGAGATTGCCAAGTCATTCCAAAGACTTATAAAATAATGCATGTACTAGTAGTTGCCTTGCTTGGTGCTCAACATTAAGAGTTTAGTGTTTGAACTGGTTGTCCTGGTGTCAGGATAATGTAACTGGAAGGGATATCATACTACATGTGGCCTGATGCCTCAGTGCTAGACATCACTGCAAACTGCCACACTGCAGACCTCATAAGCAATACGACTAACATTGTTAGAGCTACATTAAAAATCCCCAAAACACACACACACACACGTGTACAGATACCACATACACGCTAACCCAATTCGGTACATAACAGTGTCAGAAATATGAGGGGTGTTTGGGGTTGTTTTTGAACAATTAATATTTTCTTAACAAGGAAAAACATAATTTTAACAAAAGCACTCAAAGGGACCTTCCATGTACTGGCTAAAAGTATTTTCCAACAATCCAAGATAAGAAAATTTCTACTTTGTAACTACCAGTTTCATAACTGTGAGCTATAAAAGATTTTCAACATGGCCACCATGATGGCCATAAGAATGGTACCATTTTTATTTAGGATCAAATTGATATTGTCAGAAATGTTGGTGAAAATCACATTTTCAGTATGACCAGCCATTTCAGAGCTGTAGCTATAACAAATATTTTTATTATGGCCATCATCATATTGGATTTCTGGTATGCACCGTTTTCATTTAAGTACAGCCTATTGGTATAAACCCCATGTACATATGAAGGAGTGGCAATCGGATTTTCACATGGGTAATATTGATGGGCGCCATTTTCATTTTGGATGTATTTTCCATATCATGTGTTTTGAGATTTTTAATGTAACTTTAACAATTTGAGTCATATTGCTACAATATCTGTATTGCAGAAGTTTATAGTCACAAAATTGATCTCTTAATGTTGAGTGCCAAGTTAGGCGTAAGCTAGTAATATTTAATTATTTGGAATGATTTGGCTGGGAGAAAAAAAAATATCTATATGACCATCCACCTGGAGGTGTAGTGATAGGAGAATTTTAAGAAATCCACAACTGCTATTACTGCAGCGGTATTGAATGTAACACCACTTTTACATCAACTAGACATCATAAGAAGGCTTTAGTGAAAATCTCATGTTGATATAACTCTGAGGAATAGTGATTTTCAGTATTGTATGTCCTTTTCAATATGACCAGTATGGTTTCCATTTTGGATGTCCAAGCTGTCCATTTTCATTAATACCAAGTAGACCATGGATTTATGTGTGTGTGTAAAGTTTCAGAACAATCTTTCAAATAGTTTAGAACCAGCATTAAAACAAACTTGTGCTAACAGACTGACAAGAGCCCATCTCATAGTCCTAATAGACTGACAAGAGACCATGTCATAGTCCTAATAGACTGACAAGAGACCATGTCATAGTCCTAATAGACTGACAAGAGACCATGTCATAGTCCTAATAGACTGACAAGAGCCCATCTCATAGTCCTAATAGACTGACAAGAGCCCATCTCATAGTCCTAATAGACTGACAAGAGACCATCTCATAGTCCTAATAGACTGACAAGAGCCCATCTCATAGTCCTAATAGACTGACAAGAGCCCATCTCTAGTCCTAATAGACTGACAAGAGACCATCTCATAGTCATTCTGGTCTAAGACTAGTAGAGCTAACATTGGAAGTTTTAGATAGTAACTTAGAGGAATATT
Source organism: Unio delphinus (assembly GCA_029339505.1). NCBI lineage: Eukaryota > Metazoa > Mollusca > Bivalvia > Unionida > Unionidae > Unio > Unio delphinus. The sequence continues at coordinate 16,083,320 of JAQISU010001238.1, forward strand.
AGATTTATTTTTAGCTCAAATATTGGGAGTCCCATCCAATGTTGTTAGTTTTCCTGGGTATTCTTGTTTATTTTACCTGAAAACCACAAAGACCACTTCACACCAACATTAAGCCAACAAGAGTACATTATGTTAAAAAAGGCTATAGAAGTTGTTGTACAAAGAATAATTAAAACAAATGATCTTCTTCAACCAGTCTTTTCTTATACAGAACTCATATGTAACAATAATGAAAAATAAGTGAAATTGTATTACATATAAGAGACTGTTTGATTATGCTGCTGATAGTCTCTCTCTCTCTCTCTCTCTCTCTCTCTCTCTCTCTCTCTCTCTCTCTCTCTCTCTCTCTCTCTCTCAACTTCCTTTCATAAAAAGAATTTTTGAAAAACAAACTTGACACAATTTTACTGTCTTATTATAGTTTTATTATAAAATTATTTCAAAAGAGAATACAATATTTATTTCAAATCATTAACAAACAATCATGACTAATTCAAAACAACATCTAATATGAAAATGTGGGAGTGCTTCAGAAACAGGTAGTCAGACTGAGTCAAGACTTTCTCTAATTAATTGTTAGTCACTAGTATTAAAAAAATCGATTTGTGAACTAGTCTTACTCTTCTTTTTATATGTCTTTCTTTCCTGCAAAGTTCGCGCCTTTATATACGATTGCTTTTTCATTTTGAATTTTTTGGTGTCATTGTAAAGTCAGCATTTCAGGAATAACATTTTGTTTACATTGTTTACTTGGATATATTAATTTTCTTCCTGTTTATGCTATGTGGTATTTGATCAGTTCATTGCTCATTTGAAAATGAATGGGCTTAAAGTTTATTAGGACTGCATTAGTTCCAAATGTACCATCAGTATAGAGGAGAAGTGTCAGATACAATACTGTTATGGAATGAACTTCTTTCACAACTTACATAGTGATTATTTAAAAGAACAGTCTTAGTTAGTTCATCCAATAATAATAATACAGTAATAGCCAGAGGTGTGGTGCACACAATAACTCCTTCAAATAGGCTACATTTCATGAAAAGATGGCCTGCAAGCTGAAATGTCATGGAAGAGATCTAGTATACATGACTTTAAAATTTTTGCATCTATTTCTAGATTTTCAATGCTCTGATCTTGTTTCTAATCCTGGGTTTCAGGTGGCTAGTTGGTCTAAGGCTCCATATGGCTAAGTGGTCAAAAGTGCTCACCATTATAGGTCACTCACATCTCATCTCTGTTCACTTTTGGGTTTGAATCTCAGCTTGGTCAATGTGGGTATGTGATGAAGCTTCCCAGTAGCTTCCTGTGGGGGGAATGGTTTTTCCTAAACTAAATATGCAGACCATTATGTATATAATCTACTGAAATATGGTATTAAATCCCACAAAACCAAACACAAACCTACTTTAAATCAAAACTTACTTTATTCAAAACTTCAACTGAAGAGCAATAGCTACTTTTTTGTAAACCTCATGCGAGATTGGTGGCTTAAGCACTCAATAAAAATTGTATATAAAATATTTATCCCTGTATAAAACAGACACAATTGTAAACTGTGTGAAGTTTATCCAAATTTTCCCATTGCATAAAGTGTTGGCAGATCAAAGTCTATAGTTTTCACTTGTATCTACTCATCAGCTTCATCAACATGAGTTAAGGTACCCAGTTAATGGTTAGGCCTGAATCAGACTTAAGAAAACAGATTTTTAAATTGTAGAATTTAGTTGCTTAAAAAACAGACTGAAATCATCAATACTGTACCTGTCCAGAAACATACAAAACACTGAATTGGTGACAATCACCAGGTACATGGTTACAAATAACAACAAAACAAAATCTAGCTTCTATCACATATTGACAATAAAATAGCCCTATCACATTTTGTTTGATGACTGGGATTGCACATTTGACTAGTTCAATCATTTATGTACATAATCAAGTTTACAATATTCCACTAAATATACACATATCAAATACAATATATACAAAAATCATTATGGCAGATAGAAGAATAGTATGGATGTAAATGCAGAAACTGAAAAAAACTAATGTTGATTATCAATACCCATTCTTTTGTCTATAATGGAACAATTTGTTCTTTGATTGTATAATAATCAATTCGAAAGAAAAACATCCATATTTTACTGTATACAAAAGAATTTTCATTACAGCTGCTAACTTTGCCCATTTGTTTTTTTTTCTTCTGTTGGTCTCTTTTCATTCTGACATTTAGAAATATTCATCATGATAGGTGTCAGAACAATTTTGAAATTAGTGTACCTCCAACAAGCAGTGGAGGATATTTAAAAAAAAAAAATAAGGTAGACATTACGTGTGAAGATAATGAGCTGTCCATGACTGCCTGTATTGTCACAACAATCAAAAATAAAATAATCTGTGTGACAAAACAATCCAAGAAAATGAACATTTATTATGTGCAAAAACTAAATAATTTCCATGTAAGGCCAAGTAAAATGGCATGAGGATCATTTTTTATGGTTACATGGATAAACATACAAGATCTATAATCTGTAAAATAATAACAATAAATGATTTCCAGTATGTGAAAACGTGAATACCTAATGCCCTTTTAGGTCTTTATAACTCATTTATATCTGCAACTTTTCATAAAAGAAGTTTTTCCTAAAACCCCATTTTAAACGACAATTTCCATGATACTTCAATAAATTATTTAAACTAAATACATGTATACTATATTTAAAGTTGGTAAAGTTACAATGGTAAGAAGCATAAAAAATAAAATAATCCAATAAAAATAAAAATAAAATCAATTTCAAAAGTCATATATTAACCGACTAAAATTAAACAGCACTATTTAGACCAGGAAGCATCTTACACACATTACATTTTATGTTTTTAGGAATCATTTTGCAAACTACTTAATTTTGTATGGAGTTATCTCTCTTGGATCATAACACAGTTTGAAAATTCTCACTTATATTCCAAACCCTGGCATACAGTTATGAAATGTTTGGAAAATGTCCGAGCTGAGTTTTGATCTTCATATAAGTTTACTAAGGAAAAAAAAGATTTAGTTTACTTGTGTAAACAGTATAATTATTAGAGTTTCACTTCAGTATCTGTTTATAGGCAGATACATGACTACTGGGTGAGTGAGGGTGATATAATATACACAAGTAAACAAATTTTTTTTTATCACATGACACTGCTTTAGCTTTTTGTAGATTTATTTATATTTAACATCATATCATGTCAAGGCATAATATCCAAGACATTCATTTATACTTGTTAGTCAATCATTTTACTAAAAACATCAGTCATTTTTTCATTGTGTCACAAACAAAATTTTATATCCGTGCTAATCTAAAATGAATTTCATGAAACAAGTTGAATGTTTTTGATCTTTTGTGGCCAAGGCTTACAGACGATATAAATTATTCAACTAGTTTCACTAAGTTCATGTGATATAAACACTTGTTTTCTCTGTGTGTGTGAGTGTGTGTGCGTGTGTGTGTGTGTGAAAGAAGAGGAATACAATACAAATCTAGATGAAAACCAGTACAATACATGGAAGACAAAATATATACAGACTTCCTCATTTTAATACCTTCCATGAAAACTACAGAGTATACAGTGTTATAGTGAGGATATCTTATAATGAAATACACTATAGTTTTATTTGATGAAATGGGATCCATTATATTGCCTGTATAATACACGCCATGTGAAAATGAATGTCCTTATAGCAAGGAAGTAAAATATAATGAGAATAATACAATGCAACGAATTTATGCTGTAGCTGAGTGACTCAGATCTCCTCCTGTCTTGGCCCTACAATAAAATTTCTTGTGCGTTAGGAACGTAGAGAGATAAGTAAACTTAATGTCACAGTCTTTACAATACTTTGGACCCTGCTTATCTGGACTGATGGCACCACTTACACTGGGCGGAACTATTGACGAAGGGGTCAATGCTGGCATGCTAACCAATGGAGTTACACCATGTGACACTCCTGGAAGTTGATATAAGGATAATAATGCTGGATTGTACAGTGGAAAGTTTTTAATCATGGTCGCTGTTAAGATACCCTTTGTTGTTGGCAGTTTTGGTGATGTTGTAGGACTTGAATGAGTTCTTAGTTTCAAGGGAGACCTATCCAAACTTGTGGGAGATTTTGATTCACTTTTGACTGTGGCAAATGCATTTGATTCACAATCAAACTGTAATTTAGGGCTCATTGGTTCCCTCTTGATGGAGGAAATATTAGGTAAAATTGGTTGCATTGGTGATGTCATAGCTTGTCTTGGTGATGGTTGCCTTGGTGATGGTTCCCTTGGTGATGATTCCCTTGGTGATAGTAGTCCTGTTGAAAAGTTCTGAGATGGAATGCTAATTTTTGGTGAAGATTTTTGATCCTGTATCCTAGGAGATACCTGCTCACTATTGTCATATATTTTGGGATTCAGATCTTTCTCGTCCGATCTATTAACTTTAGAATTTACAGCTGTACAATGTCTGGGAGATGGTGAGTTTCTGTTATCAGGCTCTTTCTTTATTTTCAAGATTTTGCTTTCATCATCACTAGATGATTCATTTGAAACAATTTCTTCTTTTAAAGATATCTTTAGTGGTAAGTTCATTGTTTTTCCTTTAAAATCTCCATTTTGACCTGCAAATGGTTTTTCTTTTTTTACTGAATTTTCACACAAACTAGAATGAGAATTTGAACTCTCCCCTGAATCTGATCTATCATCACCACTGTCACTTCTCATGGGTGACCTTGACTGTGACCTAGAACTCTCACCATTTTCAGATCTGTTTGGACTAGCACTAGATGGCTTGCTGGTTGTTGGCAGTTGTTCAGGATGTTTTGCTTGCATATGTTGAAGCAAGTTTTTTAGAGATTCAGCCACAAAATTACAGTGTTCACATTTTAAGCTTTTAACTGCTTCCAGAGCAGCCATTTCATGCATTTGTAAATGAATCAAGAAACTATTAACATCTGTAAATGTCTGTCCACATGCTGCACAAACTCTGGGTAACACAGCATGGTTTAAGAAAGCACTAAAATTTTCAGTCTTTTCAAAAGATTTCCGTGATCGTCTTCTCTTGTATGGCTCATTTTTTAATCTAATTAATTCTGATTCTACATCCACTGGCCCTTTATCGCAGACCCCATTTCTTTGTACGGGAATCAAAGGTGGTTCTTCATACTCCACCATGTTATCATCAGTAAACTCCTCGCCATTATCAATATGCATCTTTCCATGCATTCTCATTCCTCTTGCTGTGTTGCCACGGTAACCACATATCGTACATTTGAAAGCTTTTGTTGGAATATGGACCTTCATATGTTCTGACAGACGGGTTTCTGTTTGAGTTACATAGTCACAGTATGGACATCGCAGAAGTGGTGTTTGTGTTGCTGCACCATTACAAAAATGTAGTTTAAGCAATCGTGCAGACATGAATTCACTTTGACAAGTGCTACATTTAAAGCTGTTTCCTTCCTCAGAGCTATTTGGACTAGAAGTATTGCTCTCATTCTCTACAGGCTCTTTGACAACTAAAGTTTCTGTTGCCTGTCCATGTGGGCAATAAAACTCTTTATGGGCTTTTAATGTACCAGCTGAACTGAACTTGATCTTACAGGGAATGCAGTAATACCGGTAGCAGATTTCAGTAGATGTTTTAGGTGTGGTGACAATCTGGTTTGGACTAGGGACAGGTATAGTCTTTGGGTGAGGATTCTCTTTGTATTGTGCCTGACTTGTCAACACATCTGCTTTTGGACTAGAATCAGGGGATTCTTGTTTTCTGTTTTCATCAGCTGTCACAATGTTCTCATCAGTGGCATCTTTTATTTGCCTCCCTGAGCAGTAGTGTTCCTTGTGTATCAGAAAGTTCTCATGTTTGTAAAAGACAATGTTACACTCCACACATCGACTGACAGGTTGTCGAGGAGGAATTGGTTTATTCTTTACAAACTGGATCTGATTAAATGGCAAGACTGGGGTCATTAAACCGGGGATACTAATTGGGGTCAGAGGAATCTGGGATGGAACCTGCACTGTACCCGTTCCATCACCAGGAGACAAAGATTGTATTTTAGGGGAAGATTTTGTATCAAGAAGATTTTGGCTTGGACTTTTAGGACTTTTAGGACTTTTGGGCTCCTTTTTGATGACAAGATTCTCTGGCTGTTCAGATTTTTCATCCGATTCTACAATAGATTCACTTATCTTCTTGGGCTTGCAAGTGCTGAGGTCCAATGGCACATCTTGTGAAGATAGTTCCATCAAGTTTTTGGAGTCTGATAGTTTTGATTTGTCTGAATTATGACCAGGTGAAATTTGGTTGACAGGTGATGATGCTTCATCTGGTGACTTCATAAATCCCTGCATGCCATGGGGAATAACTGGCCGGGTCATTTGACATGCTAGACTTATAACCTCTGGGTTACCCAAAAGAAATGGATGAGGTATTAGTGCCATTTGCTGTAGTAACTGTTGATTGGATGCTAGAAGAGCAGGATTAGAGGCCAAGAGAGTGGCCATTGCTTGGGAAGTTGGGGTCACTACTTGTGGAGAGTCTTGGGCCTTAGGAGACTCTTCCCCTGAAGAGTTATCATCTGTACTCTGGTCCTGTCCAACCTTTTGTCTGCCTTTACAGTAGAATTCTTTGTGAGCTCTATATGTATTCATGGATGAAAACTGAATATTGCAATCCTTGCAAAACATGTCACTGTGAGATGACAGCACCACTGGTAGCTTCTCAACTACATCATCCCCACCACGATTGTGGATACGCCGATGTCTGTTCAAACTAGACACTTTGTCTGCAGTGTAAGAACATAAGGGACATTTGTACAGCTGTCCTGTCTTAGGGGACTTAGCTGGGGGACTTTCTGATTCAGATGCACTGTCTGAAAGATCATTAGACTTTTGCTCAGCTGATCTTTTGTTAGTACTCAATTCTGGTTCTTTCTTGATGGAGGTCTTCTCCTTGTCCACATCTGTTGGAGATTCTGAAGTGGAAAGAAAGCAAGATATTGAAAATTGTAAACAGAATGAAAAATGTAACCTCTAGTAAATATGACAGATTCTGAAATAATTTTTTTTTTGTTTTGAATGAGAAAAGCTCCATTTATATATTCAAAGCTATGGTATTTCACTATGCTTCCTCACTTTCTTGTTATCAATGGCATTAGATTTACCATATCTATGCAATCCTCAAAGTCCCCACTTGACTAACCATTTGTCAGTCCAAATCTGTATTGACTGGTCATAACGTTTAAGTCTTGAAATGTGAGTATTGATTGGTCATACTCATTGTCACAATGTAGTTTAAAAATAAAAATAATAATAATAAAGTCTTCACTTGATGAATCAAAATAAAAATTCCATTTAAATCAGTTGAGAACGTCTCAAGGCATTTTCTATTTAAAATTTCATGGGGAGATAACTTCTGTTATACCATTCATGAGTTCTGGTGATGTCACTGAAGAGATAGAAGATTTTGTAAATAGTTTAATGACCTCTTAGGACAATAAGTATTGCAAATTTTGTTGCAATTCTGATGCAGAAGGATGTGGAAGATGGAGCTACACATTTTTTAATACAGATATCCAAATATTTTAGCAGTACTGAAGAAAGAAGTTTAAATGACTCCAATAAAACACACATTTCATATCATCAACTTATATGCAATAACAGTATTCATGACACTAGAAAATCTGTGCTAATAAAGAATACATTAAAGTTTGGATAATTTTTGTTCAGCTATCTAGAAATCTGAAATATATTGTTTCCAATTTTACTTAAATTTCTCATTCATCAACAGCAGAAATTTTTTCCATTCCCATTTACAAAATGTTCTTTTCCAAACATCAAGGATACTTTATCTTATACTGTATTAAAATTAAAGAAAAACAAAAAAAAGTACCTTATTGTTAACGATTATGATATGATCTGATATAATAACATTAAATACTACTAGATACATGTTTATAAATCAAAATCAAATTTTTGATACTTTTTATCTTAAAATATTCTCTTTAATTGTTCCATGTTTATTTCAAGCTCAGAATGGTGGATTAAATTTTAAATCAAAATATTAAGTCCAGTTTTGAAGGAAATATCTATGCAGGTCTAGTACCATCTTCTTTTGTTTCCTAAAAAGACATTAGTCTGAAGAGACTTTAAACAAACAAAAAACAGCAAGGAACCAAATGTGCATAAAACTTAAATTTCATTCATCAATTTATACTTTCTAACTTGATCACCATCATCTTGTTTATGACATATAGTATGTGAATGTCAACAACTAGACTGCTCAGTAACCTTTACTTGTCCCAAGAACAGTCCATTTTCAGTAAGAACAGTCCATTTTCAGTAAATACTGTGTTGTCTGCATCCAATGCTTTCATATTTGTAATGTCAAGTTTTAATATTTCTATTTAAAAAACTGAAAAAAGTGAAGATAGTGTGATTCTTATAAACTTGTGATCTATGGGATGAAACTCCCAAAATTACAGAATTTTCAAATTATTTTTAATTCAATGAAGACACTGAACTGCATCACATCTGCTACCTGAAACATTAGACTCCCTATGCAAATATGATTACTATTTTAGTAAATTACTGTTTGGTTTGTATCATGAACAAGACCATAACAGAGACTCAATGATATTGAAAAGTTTTCAAATTATGAATTAAGTAAATGACTAAATCTTGTGCTTTTTTATATTCTTTAAAATTACTAGGTGGGTGCATATATTAAGGTTGGGGGGAGGGGAGTTGATGAATACTGTGATACTATTGGGACTGGGAGTGGGGTGGCTTTGACCAAGCATACTATGAAAAATTAGAAAGCATATGTAATACCCATGTATGATTAGTAACAAGCCAAAGTAAAGTATTGGTCAACTACAAAATCTGCATTCTTTCAGTTTTAGATCCTTTATGCCATCCTTTTTGTATTCTGTAACTTCAACCACTCTGTTCAAATATGTTTCAATTAGAATACAATCTGTACTCGCTTATATGACAAAACCAACTGCAAACTATACAGACCCAGATCTGTCATCGCATAATGTGCCAGCAGATCTGTGTTTATGCAGTCTGTTAGGAGTAATCAGCAGAACAAACAGTGCATAGATCCCGATCTGCAGGCACATTATGCATTGGCAGATAAGGATATTTGTTGTTTGAAGTTTGACTTGACTTTTAAGCAGGTATATATGGTACATGTACATACTGAGCTGATATAAGGATAGAAGCCAAATTAAACTATTATCATCTTTTAATCAGTTCTTATGATCAATATACTATGGACCAAATACAATACAAATGACAATACAATACAATCTCTTGCATAATTGACCTTTCCACAAGCTTTGATTGACAGCTGCAATTAGTCAATCAAAATGGGAATCCCACACATGGTTACACTATCTGCCATTACTTTAGACAAACTAGGCTCTATTGATTGTTTTAGTAAACAAACTTATTGACTGTTTTTTGTGTGGGCTTTTTGTCTGTGACAGTGGTAATTTAAAAATGTAAAGAGATATAGTTAAGGTTTGTGTGATAGCATTGACTGATATCCTGAAAAATTAGAAAATGGAGTGAAGTTTCAATCTCTTCCAAAGCCCAAAACAAATTTTGCAAAATGCCTGAGGATGATTAAACTTTGCAGAAGATTTCATGAACAGTTATATTCACTGACAGCCAATCAAATAAATATTTGTACAAGGTAAATACTGGATATATTTAAATGCATTTTATAAATATCCATTTTTAAGCACTATTTTTTTTTGTCAATCTCTACCTCTTTGCCTTCTAACCAAACTGAACATGCCATGGTTCCAAACATTTATCGACTTCTTCTGCCGTTATTAATAATGCTGTCTAAACATTAACCATTATGTCACTAAATGAAGACAAAGATGTATATGTATATGAACAACAAACCACAAAAATTAAAAGAAATTATAAAACTGAATCTAAATATCCTTATTTTCGAATGATAAAGTAAAAGTTCCCCGTTTAAAATCGCTTATAAATTGAAGATCAATTTAGTAAATTATATTTGTTCTTTGTTTTGCAGCATTTTGTAAAAATATCAGGCCAACAGAGGAATTTCCAGATCCTTTATCTGCTGAATACTGGGCATCCAAATTGAAATAGAAATTACACAAATATATTTATCTGTCCATCTAACAAAAAAAGAAAGTATCACTACAGATATGATTATGTTTCAGAACCAACCCATCTTATATACACATATACACACACAACACTTTGCACTTTACTACTTGTTCATTAATTTATACCCTTGTCTGATGCTCTTAGTGGCCTGCACAGGACCCCTCTCCCCAAAAAAGAAAGAAAATAAACATACTGTCATTTTTTGGTTGTCCCTCATGGCCTGTACATGATATACCAAAAATACTGGTATTTTGGTGTCCAGATATAAATATGATACATTTATTTCCAAGGACCAAGCAATAGCTTTTATTTGGTTAATTTTATGTTAGACAGTCCCGGGAAGTATCAATGTTATTGATGCTTCTGTAGCATTCTGCAGATGTTAGTATGATGTTGTTAGGATATCTACATCATGAAAGTGTCTTTCACTGAAACGCTGGTGCCTCTGTTATTGGCTTTTTAAAGATAAATCAATATCTTTATATAAATAAAATGGGGAGAAAAATTTGGAGGAAGATGGGTAATTGTGCTCTAAATTCTAGCTATGAAGAAGAATATTTTACCCTTGTTTGCCTAAGGTAGTAACAGAAAGGGTTATCTCCCATACAGGGGTGGAACTATATATGTTACTCAGAGAAGTCAATTATCTATGTGCCCATCTTTGCCTGAGTATTGGTGAAGGAGGCTCAAACATCATGTAAGTTGTCTCTTTCATTACATATACCATTTCTTAGTGTTATAACTAAGACACCATTCACACACTTTTGATACAATGTCCAATAAATCACAGTGGGATTTATTTGTTGCTGAAGTATATAATTCAACTATTGTGTCCAAAAATGTGGGTTTCAAAAGTTTGTTTCTTATATTTAAGTGAATGTGAAACCAGATAATACATATATGATAACATTTTGACATGATTAATACATATATGATACATTTTGACATGATTAATACATATGATACATTTTGACATGATTAATACATATTATGATACATTTTGACATGATTAATACATATATGATACATTTTGACATGATTAATACATATATGATACATTTTGACATGATTAATATTTTAATGACCTCTATTTTTGACTGCTAAATCACTAACATTTCTTCACCAGAAAACAATATTTCTTATATGGCATTCAAAAATACTGCTGAAGCAGGTATAAAAATTTGTACAAAAATATCTCTGATTTTTATAATAGCTGATGTGAAAGTGACATGGTGGATACATGTAATGACAAACTGCCACTAAGAGTTAAAACTTTTAATGATCTTGCCATTTAATAAATATTGTTGAATTGTTACCTTTGCCAAAATTGTCTTTATTTATGGCCTCGGGTTCTTTCTCACTTACAGCTCCTGTTGCTTGCTGCTGCTGCTGTGACAACTGCTGTTGGATGCTGACAAAGTCAGGTGGTTTCTTGGAGCAGTAGAAAGACAGATGGGCTTCCAGTGTGCGAGCACTGCTGAACCTCACCCCACAAAATGGACAACCATAGATCAGAGCCGCTGAAAAGGAGTACAGTTAAATTCAAGCACTGTATCCTGCATACACAAAAAAACTAGAATTATCAGCAATGGGTTCACTGCAAATGAAATCACTCAGAATTTGCTTGGTCAGGGTTTTAAACAGTGCAGCCTGTGTTAATAAACCAAAGTCAGGTCAATGAGCATTCAGGGGCCATAGCCTCAAGCATGGATGCATGAGTTTATTTGGCAGGTAACAAAGTTGTAATATGTGCAAAGTAAGGAACTGTTTGTTGCATACAACATTTTTGCTGCATGGTTTGTTTTGAGGGGCATTTTTGAACACCTTATTTTGAAGTAATGGCACTGTTTGATAAAGGGGAAAAAATTGTATTTGGTAGCAGATATGAGAAATTTTATCTAAAAACATAAGAAAAATGTAAATACAGATGAGATAGGTAACTATTACCTATGATGCCTTGCAAGTTTATCCACAACAATCACATCAATCAAATAAAGCTGAATGGAAGACTTAACATATGTAGATATGTATAGATAATAATAGGAGACAAAGATGAAATACATAATTTCATCATAATGAGTTAAGGTTATTAGATATTAAAAAAGTTCATCAACTAAATTTAATAGATACAGATGTTTACTCTGTTCTTTACCTAACACATACTACAGTAATGCCATAGAAACACCCATGATGCATCATTATACAAACTGTGCAAATATCTAACATTGTTTCAAAAGTAAATTAATTGCATATCTATGTATAAGACATATCTACATTAACTAATGACAAATCCAAGCGTAACTGCAAAACATTTACAATTTGAAACAAAAAAGACGATATCAAGAAAAAAATCTCTAAACTTCATACAGACAAAACAATGCAGGTTCACTTCAATAGCAGGTAGGCATGCTGTTTAATTAAAGAAGAATTCCAAAGAATTGTATCTCTTGTCTGCTCCCTTCCTTGAAAGAGATAAGCATTTACTTTCAAATGAGCCTGATCTCACATTAGGTTCAGCATGATGTGATGGTAGAGGTGTATGTATGTACTGTAGACTTTTTTAATTCTACAGTTCAAGCAATTTATATGAATATATATTGTAAGTGTAACCCCTCAAAACTAGAACCTCTTGGGACCACATAGTATAATTTGGTTTTGAGAGGTTTTCATTTTTCAGGTTTCACACATTTAAAATAAAAGTGTTTTTCAAGTTCTTATGAGAGAGAGAGAGAGAGAGAGAGAGAGAGAGAGAGAGAGAGACCCCACAGTCACGTTATCCTGACACCAGATCAACCAGTCCTAACACTAACCTCTTCATGCTGAGTGTCAAGCAAGGCAGCTTTTAGTACCATTTTTTTTATATAGTTTTTGCTATGACTTGGCCAGGGATTGAACCCACGAACTAACGATTCTGCAAAGTACACTCTAACCACTAGGCCACCGGAGTGGTTATATATAACTTTAATATATATATGAGTCCATTGGAATTATGAATGATACTCCATAATGTTTAAATACTTTGTATAATTCCTTTAGTTTCAGTTTACTGTGAAACAGTTTTTAAAATTTATTTTATTGGCTTTGTCCAAAGGGGTACAGGAAAGTAGGCTGTATAAGAGGGTGAGAGAATAACATTTTCTGATTATAATAATGAAGTCAAAACCCTAACCAGTGATGCTGCTATGGTAACAAATGGTGGCACCTATGTCTCATCTAATGCTAGACAATTTTTTAAATAAATAATTTGTGAAAATAAATGTAGGAAGATTATTTAAGGCCATGATATGTAAGCACAGGAGTTTGTGATTGAAGATTAGAAAAATATAAATGAAAATTCCATAAGAATATAATTGGCACATTTGTATAGAATTAATGAAAATAAAGCATTCAAGGCTACATGTCTTTCGAAATTCTTGTACGTAATTAAGAAAAGAATCATATCAAATCAAGTAGTTATCTCCTCTTGGTTTCACATTCATGTATATCTACCTAGCTTGCATACCCTTTGTGCATTAAAGGACATTTAATATCAAGCAGATGGCAATTTTGTTGGAAAAACATGGCAGGTGAAATGCAGTTTCAACTTGAACAAGGTGGCTCCACATCGATTTCTTCCCAAAGCAAGGGTGTTAACATGGTACATGTAAAGCCATGGGTAAGTACCATGACACTGCATACAGATAAAAATAGATTTGAAGTATATTTGAATGGCAATCCAAAATTAATGATGTTTGAAGGATTGAAGATATGCCTCATGTGTGGTTAATTAATTGTAATGCATGATGGATTTTTTTAATTAAAACAGATGAGAGCATTCGTACCAAAAAAATGACAATGATGATCAATTAGTTGCATGGAAATAATCCTCCTTTTGGCCAACTATTAAATTCACCTTCACACACAAGTAAACACACACACACACACACACATGCACAAACACACACACACATGTGCCAGGTACAATGTGTACATACAATACAAAAGATGTCAGACAACAAAGTGGGAGGTTAGTGAAATTATACTTTATGTTGTAATGTATATGTAAAACAAACCACATTCCACTTGTCGTTGATTTATTCAGACTATAAATAAATGCATTTTTATTTGTACATTCTCTAATTTTCTTTGGGACTTTGTTCCAATTTAGTGATCATAAATAGTAAAATCATTCCCTAATGATTTCTTTATATGGTTTTGGGATGTGAAAATGGTCAGCTGAAATCGGTCTTAGATTGAGACTGTTGCCTATGACATAATGGAGCCACATTGTTTGAAACTCTGCATTTCTCAAAAATATGTCTGGCAAGTTTTTGTTCTGCATACAAAAATGAAGGGTGGATGTATGGTATCTGGCAGGTTTTTGTTCTGCATACAAAAATGAAGGGTGGATGTATGGTATCTGGCAGGTTTTTGACCATTTATGTATGTTTGATATCGGATGTACAATCTAGTATCCCAAATCTTGGAAGAAGAACCATGCTATATGGAATACACCAATTCCAGGACAAAAGCCTCTAAGGACAGAATCCCACAGATAGAGATAGGCCAATAGCTCCCTAGACCACATTGGGACAAATTAAACTTGATATTTAATATTTACATTATCTTCATTTGTATGTATTTATTTGCAATTATATTTATTGTATTGTCACTATATTTGTTATTATACAATGGTCTCACTTAAACCCTGTAGTAAAATTATATAGTGTGTAATGAAATGTTTATCTTGTTTAATGACTACAAAACAATTTAATTAAAACATTTAATATATTTGTTTCATACTTTTTTTTTTAGAAATATCAAACAAAATAATCAAATTAATTAAACAATGTATATCACACTAGACTACAATCTTTACTATGCAGATTTGTAAGTCAATAACTTCTTGTGATTGTTGCATTCTTTAAAAAGCAACATGGTTTCTGAGCAGATTCCACATCATTTTATAATAACTTCTCCTTGCTGTGATTCATACATTATTTGATATAAAGACAGCTGGTTTCAACAAATGTAAGTGTCTGATGTGTTTGGAACATTGAATTTGCAGTCCATTGTGCAGTTCTGGTTCATTACACCTATTTCTCTAACAAAGACAGTTACCTACAATTGTAATTGAGAACAGTTTACTGTTTAAACATTTCTTAGTGTAGAAATACATTGTTAAAAATAAGAAGCATGTGTAAAAGATTCTTTTTGAATAATTATATTAGAAAACATTTATAAATCTTTTCTTATTTTAATCAAACACTCACAGTGAGTGTGTGTTAAAACTGCTGTAATTCAGAACAAATAAGTGAAACAATGAAGACCATATTACAATTATTTCAAGATATGTGAGAAGGTGGGAGCTTTTGTCCTCTCCCTGAGTGGCTTTTGTCTGAGTTTCTTTTGTCTGAGTTTCTTTTGTATGTTCTTGTCTTTCTCAGTATATGATTTTCATAAACTTTCACACAAAATAACTTTAACATTTTTTGCCGTATTGTTCAAGTATTGTTCCTCACATATCAGCAAATAAAAATGTGACCAACATTAAGCATATAAACTTAAGACCTAAACTTTCAGGAAACTGATCTTAAAGATATGTTATATGTCCTTCCAACACTAAATATTTAAAATAGTCCTTCTGTTTGAGCAGGCAAGACAGGAACATTAAGCATAGCTGCATATAACCTTAGACTCAATGCAACTTTCTGGTAAAGTTTCATGAGAATTAGATGTGTGACCTTGAAAAACAAAAATTAATTAACCTCATCAGTATTGTTCACTATTAAGAACCAAGCTGAGCCAACCAAGACTGTAATTCCTTACATACCAGCAAATAAGATACAGCAATATCAACCTAATGTTTCTCTTAAATGCAGCTACTGAGGCAGGTAAGACAAGTGACCGTTAAAAACTTAAATACCAAATTCTTGAAATGCATGGGAGACAGCAAGACAAGAACTCCAAGCACATCATGTTATCAGTTAATTATGGTTATCGAAGAATTTCACATTAATGCAGCAACTAATTTAAAAATAATTTTAAAAATGTTCATGCAAAATTTAACATTGTTAATGATAATGGCAGAAAAGTGTCTACTATATCTCACCAGCTTTACACAGCATGGATAAAAATGTAAAACCTAAGAGAGGTTACTCACCATGATTTGGAGGTATAATGACTGACTTAAAATGAGCAGAAGACCTGGTCTCAGGGACAGCCTTTGGTGTCGCCTTTGGAGAACTGCTCTTTGGTTCTTCCTTTATAGTTGCAGTTTCACAGGGTGATACTGAAGAAGGGCTGCTGCTCTTTTCCCCCTCTGGAGATGAACCTTGCCTCTCCCCATTTACAGTGAATGAGGCCACAAGCTCTGTTCCAGCAGCTAGGTCTAACACCATCTCACACCAGATATGACCCTCTGAAAGAAATTAAGATATATCAAATTCTATTTTATTTACAAATTATATTGCATTATTGATTTTAAACTGTGCATCTTGTTTTCAAATTACAGAATAATAAATCTTGATAACCATTGTAAACTTTCAGAATGTGATAAATTTGACTACATGTACTACAGCATTTAAAAAAATGAGAGAGAGAGAGAGAGAGAGAGAGAGAGAGAGAGAGAGAGAGAGAGAGAGAGAGAGAGAGAGAGAGAGATGAAACAATAAAGTAATAAATAGAAAGTAAAACAAAAGAAGCACATGTACATTATATCAAAAGTATAAAGTCTTGTGGAGCAAACATTGTCCAACTCTGTCAGACTTACCTTAGTGACTGACTTGTAGATTGTGTTGAGACACCTTAATAATGAACATGTATATACATTTATCTCTAATGTATACATACCCTTTCATACATCCCTGCTATTTATGTTATCTATGCCTACTATCTTATCTTATCCAGCTTGCCTGGTGCTCTATTCATCCCTGTGGCTGTAATTGTCTTTATCTATGCATACAGTCTGATCTTCCTTTAATTGTCCTGTTATCTATCTTGGTATCTTAGACAGCAATCTAAATATACTGAAAGCAATCTCATATCTGTGTCTATTATCAAGCAGTACAATTGTCTGACTAACTCACAATCAGGAAATCCAACTTTTAGTTTAAAAGAATGCTACACAGTACAATCAAACCCACATTTGTCATCACAGCCAAACAAAGTCACCTTTTTAGAATGGTATTTATAAGTTCATGACCTCTGGCTATATCAATGTCCTGTGTATAGAGTGTTTCCTTGTCACTAAATAATCCAAGTTGCCACAAATATTACCAAATATGTATAATTTTTGTGTACATAATGGTGAGGAAAAAAAACATCTGTACATCTTTTATCACACACACACACACACACACACACACACACACACACACACATATGTACATACATACATACATACATACATACATACATACAATCGGACAATTGCATATCGTTTATATGCACATTTCGCATTTTTCTGGTCCGAACATGCATTATTATTTGTTAAGTTGCTATGGATAACTGCATTGTTCAAAATTGTTCCTTTCAAAATGAAAAGAAACCGATTCTGAACATTGGCGGTCAATGTT
The DNA here is from genome assembly GCA_029339505.1 of Unio delphinus. NCBI lineage: Eukaryota > Metazoa > Mollusca > Bivalvia > Unionida > Unionidae > Unio > Unio delphinus. Next base: position 16,101,072 of record JAQISU010001238.1, read on the forward strand.
TGTTAATATCAACATCACAGCTATTAGATCTCCGTTGATCACCAGGAGACGCGATAGTAGACAACCATAATAATTAACCAAGCATGGTCGACGGCTTTAACACTCTTTAGCTTTAACTCAAACTCATATTGCCCTCGTTAAGAATCCAATCCAATCTGGTCATTAAATTCGATAGATTAAGACTGGAGCGCTGACCACAAGTCTACTCCTTGATCTACTGACAAAACAGACCTCCATATGATACCAGAGCAAATCGCGTCACATTTAATTGAACTAGGCCAAATGGGGGTTTGTTTCAGAGAAATAATGGGTATCAGTATGCATGCTGCACCAGATACACGTCATAACATGAACACCGGTTCAGTGTATACGCCGCTTAATTGCATATCATAGCATCGGTATATTATTAAGGCAAAGTAATATATAAGAACATGCATATGTTGTTTATCTTTTATAAAGATGACTTATTTGTCATTATAGTTGATATGTCCAAATCATAATTTTGAAAAACTGAACATTTATAATATAACATGTATAAAATAATAATACAGTGTTACAATAATGTCATAACCTCATGTAAATTTAAGGCACAATGACTAAGGCATCAAAAAGTTTTAAAAGTCTATTCACTACAAGAGCGTGTTAATTCATCAATAAATTAACGTCGCTGTTTTTCATCTGGCAATAAACAGATACAATTATACTCTATTCAAATGAAGTTTAATCATTTCCTTGTAAATAAACATAAATTATTAAATTTGTTTAATAAATTATTTGAAAAAAGTACAAAAGTGCCCTCATGCTCTTTCTGACACAGCTTTCCTTACTTTCTTCATCTCTTTTGGTTTCCCACTTTGATGCCTTACACTTGTCTGTAAAATCCAATTTTTGATGACCCACATCTTGACTATATAATTCAATTTTTGATGACCGCATCTTGACTATAAAACCCAACTTTGGGCAGTATCAAGAGTGGCTATAAGACAATCTTTACTGCACCTTCTGTCATTCTTGACATCAGGTTGTAATGACATGCATTTTATACTCTGATAACAGAGAAAGAAAATTCTTAAAAGAAGGTTAGAGTGAGCCACACATTACAAAACCACTGTGCTTATAACAGTACTCTATGTAGGCGCTAATATGGTATGGTTGGCTCTGCAGATTCTTGACCAAAGGGTCTCAATGACTTGACCTACCTTGACCTTTGGTCAAGATGCGCAATCTTGAAGCATGATCTTTGACTTTTCGACCCAATAACAATAGGTTTATTAGTATAACAAATGAAAGCCATCCAAAAACTTAAGTTAAGGAACTTACTCCAGAACAAAAGTTAATTTGCAAAATCCTTGTTTTCTTTGATTTACAATGGCTGTGACTTTTGAACCTTGCATTATATGAAAGTCCTCTATAAACTCTGGTCAAGGTATGTGGTCTAAATGAAAAATAATATGTGGAAGAAATTTCAGTCAGTGATCTTGACCTACCTTTAAAGTTTGTGGATGACTTACACTTTGGGTTAAAAAAAAAAGACACCAATTGTCTTGGGGGAGTCGCAAGTTCAATAGCAAAATACTGAAATTTATGTGTGGGGACCATTTTCAGTGACCTTGACCTTTGCCCTTTTGATCCTAAAATCAATATGCTTCTACCATGCTCCAAGTTACATCTTACATTAAATGTAGTATATGTTTGTGAAGTATAACTAATGTTATTGTCTGGAAGCAAGTTTTCACCTTTTACTCAGTAACCTTTGACCTCTTGATCCAAAAATTTATATCCTTCTTCCTTACCATCAGTGCAAGCTTCCATTAGGTTTGTCAATCCTAAATTGCAGATAACTCTAGTTATTGTGTTGAAATGAAACAGATATGGCTAAAAAGATGGACTACATCAGATGTCAACAACCTATTGCACATGAGTCAACAGGGGCATGGGTGACTCTTGGAATATCATGTGGTATTAGTTTTAGTGTTGTACTAAAAACAACAATTAAATTAAAGGGATGAATTTGGCTTGACATGCAGCATTTTACAAATGAGCACATCCAGCATAGCAGTTCTAAAATGCTGTTGATTCCTGGGTTACATCTTAACATAAAAATTTGCTCCACCTTCTGATACATGCATAATAAAATAGGCAACATGAACAAAAAAGTGGTCTGAGGCATAGCTAGACATACAAATGTATGAAAATCAAAATATCCTGTACAATGTTTAAAAATTTAGAAAGTGCCCCCCCCCCCTCCTATACTGAGCATTGTATGTCTGCCATCTCAGGTTCAATCATAAGTGTCAGTGCATATCCAAGAAGAGTAAGTGGTTGTCACTCCAATGTTTCTTCAACATTCTCCATTTGCCTCGGTCATAAGGTTACTTGCTTTACATTTTAGGTAAAATAGTCAAGGTTTCATCTTGGTCAATGCAAGAACACCATATAGTGTTTGGCTATAAAACGTACCAATGTAGAGGAAAGCTTCACATCATAAATACTGCCATACTTAAGTTCATAAATCATCATCATTTATCATGGTCTATTTTAAACTAGTCCATATCTGAATTTTCACTTGGGTGGATTCCCTATTTACTTTTAAGATCATATCAGGAAGGGTCTGGTGTCAGATATAGGTTTAATATTTCCATTCTTATCTCCCTGCTTAAGGATTATCCTAAACAAGCCTGCACAACATGACATCGTAAAAATGTCTTACTTTATATGTTCCTATACTAAATTTCAGGGTGACCATGCATATTTGATAAGGAAAAGTTAACAAAATATTAGAGCTTCCAGCTGAAGGTAGGTGAATGTATTTTAGCCTTTTTCCAGTTCCCATAGTTATAATAACAATACACTATTTTCAACAACAAAAAATTTGTACCAAGGCAAGCAGCCAAGAAAAGGTTAACATTTATACATTGGGATTGGGCAGCAGGTTTTATGCCATTTAAAAGTACACATTCTGTAGGAAAGCCATAAGTGTGTTTATCATTGAATTATAAGACCAAACTCACGAGCACATTGACCTATTTATAGGTCATTAGCATTCCTGTAAATTTAATATGCTGATAAAATATTGTTAAAAAAATAAATGAAATTTAAAATTTTACTCACTTAAAATATGACTTCATAATAAATGCATTGTAAAAACTATGTTTTTTATCCGATGTGTGTGTGTGTGTGTGTGTGTGTGTGTGTGTGTGTGTTTATCATTGAATTATAAGACCAAACTCACGAGCACATTGACCTATTTATAGGTCATTAGCATTCCTGTAAATTTAATATGCTGATAAAATATTGTTAAAAAAATAAATGAAATTTAAAATTTTACTCACTTAAAATATGACTTCATAATAAATGCATTGTAAAAACTATGTTTTTTATCCGATGTGTGTGTGTGTGTGTGTGTGTGTGTGTGTGTGTGTGTGTGTGTGTGTGCAGTGGTCCCTGGCTACAAAGACAATTAGTGTACATAACTTCTCTCATAATGGAAATACAATAATGAATGGATCCCATTATATTGGTTAAATTTTTGTCTTGCTACTTAAAATACAGGTTCTTGGTCAAAGTCAATTCAGACACAACCTTTTTTGTATAGGTTATGGCAGTAAAATCAACAATACAATCTGAAAATCTGAAATTATGCAGCCACTGTGACATCATGACTCTCCCAGTGATGATGTGCTGCAAGGAATAGTATATCTGGCTAATTTTGACCATTTTTAGCAAATGTTTATCTTTGCCAATAAAGGCTATATTTGCAACAGTAAAACTACTGTTTCAAATATCCTCAAATACAAGGCCATCCATTAATTTTAATGTGATTTCACACCATTAAATTCCATACTTGTATGCTTTTATGCAATATTATGATATCTGATATGATCACTTCTAACTCAAAGACAACAATACCTATAAGTCAATTTAAAGGATTAAGGTATGTACATCTACTATACATGTAAGGTATGTACATCTACTATACATGCATATACACACACATACACACACATATATACCTTTACTATACATGCACCATATATGCATGTGTAATATAGATGTGCATGTACATGTATATACATTAATTATATATGCATGTATTTATTCTCTCTACTATATATGCTAGTTATACACCAATGCAACATGGTAGTTGAGATCCACAACTTCTGACTGCATTATGTACAGAGCAGCAGTATATGAAAGTGTTTTAAAATGTTGAGTGCATTTGTGTGATTGGCAGGGTAAACAAAATGCCACTCAAATTAAAGTAATATTGTAGTTTATTAAAACCAATGATCTAAACACCTCATTTTAATAAATATACTTGCTAGTTATAATTTTCTTTAACATCAGGTTTAAAGTGATTAAAAATGTTGTAAACACTTGAAATTTTAAAAATTAAAATTAGGATGTTTTTAAGACCACTGCAGCTCAATGTTAAAACTTCTTTCTAATTTTAAATTAGGAATTCATAATCACATACTTACCATTTCTACATCTATTTTGCAATTAAACAAATAATCATCTATCTGTAACAAGTACAATGAGTAATATACAAAATATCAGGTATACATGATAATTATCGACTGAGTGACATCACACTGTCTATCATGTTTAGTAATTCCAGAAAAAAGGAATAGTGGGAAAAAAATGACAAACTTATATACATGTAAGTGATCCATTGAAAATACAATGATGTTAGATACAAACACATTTGTTGACGAAAATTACTAATTTAAATGAATAAACACTACTCACTTATCACAATATGCATTTCCTACTTGAAGTGACTGTAAAAAACATGTCTTCCAAATCAGGTAGAGTAGCTTTGATGTAAAAGTTTCAACTGATAGATGTTGAACATAATATTTTTAAAATTATAATCTTTATAACAAGTGCCACTCCTTTATATCTGGAACTGCATTGTAGTAAGGCACATTATATTGTGTTAGAGCTGTACAAAAAATATACAACAAATTCGATTTCATCAAGGCCATGTGATAGTCAAGGCCTGGAGATCATAACACTCTGACTCTATCATCAGCCAATGAAAAACAAGCTTTTAAAAGCAACATAATTTTTGATTGACCAAAATAACTCAAACTTTATCTTACGAGTTGCAGGATATCCAGGCCATTGGGGGGGGGGGACAACAGGACTAAAATTACTCATGCCCTCAATCAAAAGCTCACTTTTCCAAACAAAAGTAATTTAGAATTTTCTTTTATAAGTCAAGATTTTCAAATAAAATGCACAGACCAAATTCTGAGTAAATGTTTTATCATGCAGCTTTAAGCCACTTAACATTCCTCACCTGAAAAGGCTATTTTCCTTTTAAAAAATATGCTTTTTCAGAGTTTTTTTCCAATTGTAAATACAAAGAAGGGACTTCTTATGCCATTGCTCAACTTTCTGTGTCTGTGGACAGAAAAGTTCTCATAAAAAAATGAGATAAACGCAATACATGAGAACAGTCTGGTTCAAATTCATATCTGCTTAATTAAGCAATCTAATTAAGCAGACCAATACATATTTCATGGAATAATGACCTTGGAAGTCCCTGACTCCCAGTCAACCTATATTGAGCAGCCTGACAGAGCATTCCATTTCATGTTAGTGAAGTATTGTTGGCTTTCTTTTTTCATAAATGTGAAATCAGTAAATCAATTGATAAACAGAACTTTATCCATGTCTTTCAGGACTTTCTTGAATGGTAATCTTACTTTTAATTTGCCTGATGATCTCCCATACCAATTTTTCATGCCAATATACATGTCCAAAACCTGTGTGTGTGCTTCTTTGGGAACATACATTTTTGGGTTTGTAGCTATATTACTTAGGTAACATAAATTTTAGGCTTGTAGCTATTTTACTTAGGTAACATAAATTTTGGGTTTGTAGCTATATTACTTAGATAACATAAATTTTGGGTTTGTAGCTATTTTACTTAACAATTTGGTTAAGAGAGGTTCGCTATTTTAGCCTAAACAGGATGTGATCATGTCCTCTCATATACCAGATAACCAATATTTTAAAAATAGACATCTCTGACAAGGATGTCTCTATGTTAGGTTTAGTTTATGACATTCTGAAAACCACTGGTTGGCCATAGACTTTTGTTAAATTCTGTTTTATGGGATTCATTTAAATTTACTGGCATTAAACACCAATGGGATTTTAGTTTGCTGAGGTATCAGTCTAAAAAGGTTTCACTGTACCTTCATGAAGGTCAGTCTAACGTAAGCATCACTTTCGATAAGTTATTTAGGAGAGGCATCAATCAGGCTGGTTACTCTGATGGATCAAATGGAGTTTTAAAAATACACAGTGTATCTTTGTCTTTATATATCACTATATCTTTTGTACCTCATTGTGTATTGTAGTCTTCCTAAAGTTGGGGATCAATTCTGATGTATATTTATTTTCATTCTTCTCACATTAAATATTTCATAAACTGCACATGTTTCCAGATGTAAATAATTATTTCCTGTTACTAAATAAGATTATTTAGTATCAACTTGACAAAGAAATATAATTTCATAATTTTTCTGATATAATGAATTAATTAATTACACAATCAGTGTGCTTCATCTAATTTCCAGAATAATTTTCATTTTCATGAGTTTCTTTATATGTTTTCACCATCCTTATACACAATACCAAATTTAATTACTGCTCCGGTGGCCAAGTGGTTAGAGCATCTGCCGCGAAAGCAGGAGGTCGTGGGTTCGATCTCTGGCCGAATCATACCAAAGATTTAATAAAATGGTACAAACAGCTGCCTTGCTTGGTGCTCAGCATTAAGAGTTTAGTGTTAGGACTGGTCGGCCTGGTGTCAGGATAATGTGACTGTATGGGACATCATGCTACATGTCTGTGGCATGATGCCCCAGTGCTAGACATCACTATAAACTGCCTCAATGCAGACAGTGTAGCAATATGACTGAAAAATTGTTAAAGCTACCTTGAAAATCCTAATCAAACAAACAAACCAAATTTAATTTTTCTACCTCCATTGGTCTGCTTAAGTATATTAACATGGCTTGCATAAAAAAAATAAAAGAAATTTTAAAAATTCCAGTAATGGCTTTAAATTTAATTAGATAATCAACATCTAAATACAAATATACTTATAAAATTTTATTTGTCTATTTAAAATGTATCTATTTTATTTGCCTTTTGCTAAATTGGGCCAACAAATTTTTGTTAAAAACTTTTAACTCCATAAGGTTCCAAACTATAAAAGAGTGAATATTTCCATTGCCATGAAAATCCAATAATATCATCCATGTATGCACACAAACATGCTTGTTGAGTTTAATTTGAATACATTCAGTGTTAAAGAACTTTGCTGGACGAATGTATCAAAGAATGCAACTGGATCAATAAACAAACTCAGTTTAATCAAGATGTCCCCACTGCAAATATTAGAGAAATATTAAATTAATTTTTCAACAGATATTTTCAGTAATACATGTATAATGAAATTTGGACGAGTCAGTCTAATTTAGACTGGTCCCATTGTATATAGCCTTCAATAGTATCAGTTTAATAAAATGAGATCTCCCCAGTCCATTGAGGGAATCTGATGGACACTGATAATAGGTCATGTTCTGTTGATCTTGTATTTCATCAATCAAATCAAAGCTTTTAAATTTCTGAAAGTGATAGACATCATTCAGAACATGTTGTTCCTAAACTTAGTAGCTTTATCTGATAGGCTACTAAGAAAAATACTTTAACAAAAGCTGACTGAATTCCAAAATCTGACCAAACAATACTTTTTTTTATTGGGGTCTGTCAAATCTCCATGTAGAATTTGGAGATATGTTTATAAGCAGACTCAACCTGTATAATAAACATTATAAAAAACAATATAATACATGCACCATGGAGAAATTAGATGTGCAAGTATATCATGGGAAGTTATGCAGAGATTATGTCATTATTTCTGTACTGCCCTAATTACTGAAAAATTATGTGGAATAGACAACATCTAACAAAGAATACCATGTATGCTTACTTATAGGAGAGTCCATTTGAAACTGCACAGACTCAGAATGTGCTGGCAGATCTGGGTCTGTGCTGTTTGTTTGTAGTCATCAAGTAAAACAAATATCATAGACCCTGATCTACTGATGCATTATGCCATGGCAGATCAGGATCTTTGTTGTCTGTAATGTGATTCAACCTATAAATGAGTGTATATGGTAGTTGATGCCTGTCTATTCAAGACAGTCTAGAGACTGAACTAATTTTTCCTCTGCCATCAATGTTGTTGCTGTAGGGTTTAATGCCATTTTCAGCACAAGATAGGCTATACATGGCGAAAAGAATAAATTGTGGAGGAAGAACCGGGAAAAACCCCAGAAAGAAACACTGACCCACAAGAAGCTACTGGCAAGCTTTTTCACATACCCATGATCGCTGAACCTGAGTCTCGAAACCCACGCACACTGAGGTGAGATGGCATTGATCCATAACAGTGAGCGCTTTAGACCACTTCGCTGCTCTGGGCCCCAGCCTATGGACATAGTAATCATACTGAGGAGTCTTCAGGTAGCTATTTATAGCTTAACATGTTAAACTCTGATTTTTATAATATTTTTCTTTTAAAATAACAAATGAATTAAAACCAATAGTGACCGGTGTTAAAACATCTTTGATTAATTCATAAATTAAATTCCTGAACATGTTAGTACAGATGTACAATAGAAATCTTCAGTGAAAAAGTTTATAATTATCATTTTTCTCTGAGCTAACAGAAGTGTAAATGTGTGACGATGTTTGACACTAAATATTATGGAAAACAGTGATATCAGTGATGTCATTATGAAGGCAGTAAAACATAAGTGTCATATCAAATTTGCCGATTTATTAACATGACTAAAACAATAATGGTCATTGAAAACTAAACATATGATATAAAAAAAATGTAAATCTCATACATCAAACATACCACTTTCATGGGTTTCTTTGAATTAAAAAAAAAATTGGAAATTTGATATTTTCATCCAAAAATGCATGGGAGGGCACATATAATGTGTTCTGTTTGCAATGTGAAGTTCTCAACAAATTGGCCATTTTCCAGAGTAGACGAATGTCCAGTAATTCTGGATAATACAAGCAGTGTAGCAGAGATTAATTAAAGCATCCTTTAATGACAAGTGATCATCATACAGAAATGTCCTCTGCAACAAATTTAATAATGAAAGAAAATACACCACCAGGGGTGTGTGTGTGTGTGTGTGTGTGTGTGTGTGTGTACAGGTAGCTTTAGTTTCAACCATGATATATGATGCAGAATCAAGTCCAACTTATATTCAGTTCCTATATTACCTATGATAGTGTACATCATAAACAGATGCAAGAAAAGTATAATTGTGTCACACAATTACATGTAATTAATTTGTAATAGACTGCATATACAACAAATGGAAATGTAGCATTATTAAATACATGTGTGTGTGTGTGTGTGTGTGTGTGTGTGTGTGTGTGTGTGTGTGTGTCCCACAAACTTCACATTATTGGTCCATGTGGCCTAGGGTGTTGGAGATGTTGGACTACCCTTATCTAACTCTAACCTCCCTCATACACTGCAGAGTGTTAGAACAAAACCTCCCTCATACACTGCAGAGTGTTATAACAAAACCTCCCTCGTACACTCCAGAGTGTTATAACAAAACTTCCCTCATACACTGCAGTGTTATAACAAAACCTCCCTCATACACTGCAGAGTTTTATAACAAAACTGAGAGCAGCCTTTCAGTTATGTGTTAGTGGGATCAGAATCCAGATGAAAGATTCAGTTTTCCAGACAATGAACATATTTCTTTTTATGTGTAATGTTTAGAAAATCAATGAATGGTATTTCGGCAGGTTAGCAAATTTTTTTTTGTCGCCTCTGAAAAAAATCTTAGGAAGTTTTGGTGTAAGTATTTCTCATGAAGCCATGACTGAATATACATGCCAGATGATATGTGTTATATATGACTGAATATACATGCCAGGTGATATGTGTTATATATGACTGAATATACATGCCAGGTGATATGTGTTATATATGACTGAATATACATGCCAGGTGATATGTGTTATACCTAAACTCACATGGATACTATATCAAATATTGCTTTCCATAAGATAACCAAAAAACATTTCATACATGGGTCAAATCACACTTTTAGGTTACAGATATGTTAAGTGTTATATTCTGTTGTATGAGACAGGCAGATTTCTGTCTGCTTTCAAGATCACAAACACAGATAAATCACCATTTTCTCATCATAGCATTTGATAGACATGTGAGATATTGGTGGCCACAAGCAAAAGTAAAAAAACAAATGCAATAATTCTATGGAGCAATCAACATTACCTCCAAAATGGATTGCATACAAATTACTGTATTTGCTCACTTATAAGACAAACCAAACTGCAAAAAAGGTAAAAGACCTTGATCTGACAAATGAGTGTGCCTATAGATCAGGGTTTTATATTGTTCATTCTGTTGATTACTCCTAACAAACTGCACAGACCAGATCTACCTGTGTATTACACAATGGCAGATCTGGGTCAGTGAAGCTTGCAGTTGTATTCATCTCATAAGCAAGTATGTATGGTACTTCATTATAATGCAATCTCACTATAAGTCAGCATTTTATAAGCAAGTATGTATGGTACTTCATTATAATGCAGTCTCGCTATAAGTCAGCATCTTATAAGCAAGTATGTATGGTACTTCATTATAACGCAGTCTCGCCATAAGTCAGAATCTTATAAGCAAGTATGTATGGTACTTCATTATAACGCAGTCTCGCTATAAGTCAGCATCTTATAAGCAAGTATGTATGGTACTTCATTATAATGCAGTCTCGCTATAAGTCAGCATCTTATAAGCAAGTATGTATGGTACTTCATTATAACGCAATCTCACTATAAGTCAGTCCACTCCATGAGTCTCATGAACATAAATATAATGTGGGAGTACTATAGTGCAAATAAAGAAAAAGGCCTCTGATTAAATCCTTGTGGGATTTAACTGTCATTTTTGTTGCCAAAAGATCCTAATGTATTTTATGCTTGGCCATAACGGTCCTAATTTTTCAAATCCTTGCAATGGTAATAACCAAACGTGATGGAGGTGACCTATTACTTTTGACAGGTGTTGTAGACTGCCATTTTATGTGGCTGAGAACACCTGAATACCTCAACCCTGATAACATAAAAATCTGCATCTGATAAGTCAGCTTGGACATAAAACAACAGGCTTTCTTCAACTTTTGACACGAAGAAATTAAATATTCATAAATCATTTCAATGCAACCAGATTCCTTTTAAACTGAATGCTTATCAACTCTGATAAGGAAAAATTTCCTTGTGAATGGATGACTCAAGCTTTTGACGAGAGTTGAACAAGATGTTCCTCCAATTCAATCATTTTTGTGCAGTTTTACATGGAGGGAGATGATATATATCTGAGATCTTTAGTGACATCCATCTTCTATGACAAACAAGACAAGCTGGACACACTGTAGATTTTCTCTGAACAAAGAACTCTGACTCTAATCTGGTTCAATCGGCACATATGCCATTTTCATATTAGCATACCAAAGGGGGAATTAGCATATCATCAAACCTTCTCATCTTCCATACTCAAAAATGAAGATTATATCATGGATGGATTTTATCTTTTGGTTGTGGAAGGGATTTTGCTGATAGAGTTATGCCAATATCATAAAGGAAATCCTACATTTTCCTGGCTTCAAATCGTTGGCTTTATCAGAAATGTCAGGTTGTGTTGGATAGAAGTTGATTTGTATAGTTGATAACATTGATTTTATATAATTGACTATGTATCATATTCTTCTATATTAAAATAAGCACAAATTCATGGATGAGATCACTACTGATAAATAAATAATTTTGCTTCATCTCTGCTTGCATTCAGGACGTGTCTGATGATATTGGATGACTTATCAAACATATACCACCAGCATGCTATGACAGAATATTTGAATATTTTCCATTTTATTGAGCAAAATGGTGTCCACATAAGGCACAATGCAGAGCAATCATTATGACATTAATACACCAGACATGGCATTTCAACATGTATAATTGTATAATTGAAAGATTATGCAGTTATTTTGCAAATTAAAATGCCATGGAGGGAAAAAATGAAGAGTTAAAAGATTATATATTAAATGGTCTCCTGCCATTCTGAAAAAGTAGTGATATCATGGCAATGACTTGCTTGCTTTCCATCCCTGCAATCCCAGGTTTAAGCACATGTAAGTACATGTATGCATTTATCCAACGATAAACCCATGCTGGATAATACGTTTACCCCACCCACCTCGATTGTTAATTTTGACAAATACAATGAAACCTGTTTAGAAAGACCACTGCTATGTAAGACCATCTGTCCTGAGAGACCATATTCTCAATGCACAAATTTGTTAATTATACAGCATTCTTACCTGTTATGAGAAACCATCTGTCTTGAGAGCATACATTTTTGGTAGAAAGGGTGGTCTTTCAAGACAGGTTCTACTGTATTGACAAAGGATTGTTGGGACCGCTCCTGTGGCTTAGTGGTTAGAGCATCTGACTCGGAAGCGGGAGGTTGTGGGTTTGAACCCCGGCCAAGTCACACTAAAGACTTACAAAAAATATTACAAACAGCTACCTTGCTTGACGTTCAGCATTAAGTGGTTAGTGTTAGGACTGGTCAGCCTGGTGTCAGGATAATGTGACTGGGTGGGACATCATTATACATGTCTGTGGCATGATGCCCCAGTGCTAGACATCACTATAATTTGCTACACTGCAGACATCGTAGTGATATGACTGAAAAATTGTTAAAGCTACGTTACAAATCCCAATCACACACGCACATACACAAAGGATTGTTGGTGTGTGTCTTTTACATGCACAAGCTTCTTTTTACTCCAAGGGTTTTGGTTTTTGATGACTCATGGAATGGCGCTTCACTTTGTCAAGAAACCAGAACGAAAGATATATTTGTTGTGAAGAGAAGCCAGAAAAGGTAATCTTTGTCAAAAGACAATCTATAACTCATGGACAATAGGTTCCTAACAAATGGTAGAGCATTACGATTGAGGGCACAGCAGAGATGAATTTGACCATAGGCTAAAACCTAGCTGTGCTGACCTAGATGACATGCTGAAGTTAGCTCTAACAATCTATTGTTGAATTTTAATTTACCACCTTTTCTATTTTAAAATAAGACATTTTAAAATAAGACCTAATATTTTGCTAATATTGGTACCAAACAAAACATCAACTTTCCCCCTTTATTCTCGTGCATGATATGTACTCATATACAAGATGAATCCAACTGCAAACTACGCTGATCAAGATCTACCAGTGCATAATGCACCAGCTGATATGGGCCTGTGCAGTTTGTCAGGAATGACCAGTAGAACAATCAGCGTAAACCCTGATCTGCAGGCACATTATACTATGGCCCATCAGGACATTTGTTGTTTGAAGTCTGACTAGACTTAAAAGTGAGTATATACTCTTTTTTTTTTTTGGGAGGGTGCTCTCTCCCGGCTGATCTTTTCAGACCATTATGGGGAGGCCCTCCTGCCCTAAATTTTGGTTGCCTCATCGAGGTATGTATGTTATATTTTGTTTTATTGTATTTGTTCTTATATATTTTTTTTCATTTAGTGTTTATTTTTTTATATATTTTTTTATTTTGTTTTGTATTTATTTTTTTATTTTTATTTTAATTTTTTTATTTTTCCCCTCTATTGTTTGGATTTCTGTATAGTTGCTAGTGATGATCATTTATTTTGTTTCTTTTGTTTATTCGATGCATTCATCCTCTTTCTGCTTTCTTGCTCTTTTATCCTTTTTCTCATTTCCTCCTGTGCTTTTTCTTCTTCTCTTTGTTTCCTTATTTTTTCTTGTCTATATTTTTGCGTAGCTTCAATCTGTCCTATAGTCAGGGTCTCTTTACTTTCATGTCTCTTTATTGAAAGTTCTATATTTAATCTATTTCTTTCTTCTATTATCTCCCTTAGCTTTTTTCTTCCTTTTTTTTTCTTTCTTGTTCTAGTTTATATTCTCTATGTCGTTTCATGAAGGGATCTTCTAATGGTTCTAGCATCGCCATGTTCTGTGATCTTTCTAGCTAACTTTCTTGTATCTGTACATTTTGTTGGTTTTCTTCCTGTGTGTTATCTTGATGTTTATCATGTTGGTTTGGTTTTGGTTTCAATTGATTTTGCTGATTTTCCTTTTCCTTGTGTTGTATTAAATTAGTCAAGTCATCTTTATTTTGTTGTCTTGGATTTCCCATCTGTACTCTGGTTTCATTTGTATTTTCCATTTGTCGCTCTTCTTGTTCCATCTTCTCTTCTTGTTGAATTCTTGTCCCTAATTTCTCTCCCATTATGTTTATCTCCCCGTATGGAAGTATCGGGTTTTTTCCTTTTGGGCGTAGTAAATATCCTTTGTATCCATTTCTGTTTATGGAATATATTTGATTTATATATTCTGGGTTCATTTGTTTAAGAGTTATCATTACCGTTGAAATTCCCGGAATTCTGTCTCTTGGTGTTGATGTCATATCCAATTCCTGTGTTCCTTCTTTGTACAAACGTTCCAGGAATTATCCTTCATGGTTCTATATTCTTCTTAACTTGAAGAATTTTTCTAGGTTGTTAATTTGATTTGCATCTCCGCCATTTTGTTTCCTTGCTTTTATTTCAGTCCTTGTGTTGACTACAGCTCACTCTGTTTGATACAGTTTAGTTATTTTTTCCCTTGGTTTTTGTAACAGTTTTCCTGGTTTCAATAACATTATTGCTGTGGAATCACCATTCAATATTCTTTCTTCTATATTCTTTGATTCTATTCTTTGATTCTTATTACTTCATTCCATTATGAGTCTGATTCAGACAATAGCGCTCCTTGCTTCTTCATGGCATTATACTGTACTGTTAGTATATACAGTGCAGTATTTTGTTTGTTGTAATTCTATGATGGATAGTGACAAAGATAATGTCAGTGAAAATATTTTTTACTTGTATTTAACTTGATTTGATTTGAATTTTTAAAGTATGAGATTAGAGAAATAAAACAAATTATGGAATTAAAGTAAGTAGCAATCCAATTTTTGATTGACAGGTAATATATAACTGCAAGTTTTATTCATTCATCTTGCATGCAAATGTGGTTACATAGAACAAATTTTTTATCCAAATTTTAAATTCATCTTCTTTCTCTCACTTTCCAAACTTTTGCTTAATTCAAAAAAGAAATACACTAATGTACTCTCACACCTTTTGCAAATAAAATGATCACTTCATTTCAGATTAGATGGTTTACAAAATATGTACTTTTTCCTTTTATGTCATGATACTGAATAAAACATACTTAAAACTGGGGTGTAAGGCTTATTGTGAAACATAGGCTTTTCACCGGGCAATTATGGTAAAATAGTCTACAGACTTTCTTTAACTGGGATGCTATATACCAGAACACTTTAAAATTGCTACAAAAAACATTGTGATCAATCTCGGGTTATCTTAAGTGCTAATGTAATATTAAATGGCACTTTAGTCACAATAATATGTCATGAGGATACCTAATAATTGAACTAATATGTCATGAAGATACCTAATAATTGAACTAATATCTCATGAAGATACCTAATAATTGAACTAATATGCCATGAATGTATTAATAGCTGGGATAAAGTTGGACTAGTATATCATAAGGATACTTATTAGTTGGGGTATATTGTGCGAATGACTTTGGTCAGGAATTGAGTTTATCTCCTATGTGATAAAAATCATTTTATTTTGTAAACAACATATTGAATAACTATTATTTACCTTTAATTTTAGGTTATGTTTTTATATCATCATTACAGAATGAAAACATATTTACTTGTATCTGAGTTAAGGACATCAATTTTTTCACTTTGAATAACCTGATCTTGTTAACAACATTGAATGTTCTAGAACGATTTTTTAAAATCTTGTCCTGGTCCTCATATTGTGACTTAGATTTTAATACAAAGGAGTAGTAAACAAGAAATACTCATTCATTTGTATAACGTAAGTCCTTATAGAAGTCAATTTTAGTTCTGTGTTTCATTGAATATCTGACTATTTAAATTATTCACTGGAATTACAAAGTGCTCAATTTGTTTGGACTAAATAACTATCTTAGGACTATCTTGAATTTATGCAGGGATAGTTTGGATTATATCATGTGATATTGAGATACATCAATACTCGTGGCACATTAGTGCAATCGAGTCTACTATGCACATGAGAAAATTCGAATTTTGGAATTCATGTAGAACGCCACAGGAATTAATTGGGAATACTCTATGTATATGAACTTGTGATAGAACTTTAAGGTCTATTTCGGATTTAATTTGCAGTACTGTACGTTCTTTTTAATGTATCATTTTGTATAATAGGAAAATAAATTATTTGTTAAATTTGACAAATACTTGACACTTTTCGATCTTTTCTAGTTAGATACATAAAATATGGAATATAGATAGCATGGCCAATATTTCATGTGACCTAAGAAGAAAAATAATATTCAGTAGAAAACATTCACAGATACTCTCCCTAAAATATCTTGGCCTGTCTTGAAAATTTGTTGCATTTCTGAAATTAGGTGCGTATACTAATACATTTGACAAAAATCTGAACCCGTTATGACTTTAGTGTGCCCAGTGCATTTTATTTTTACATGACAATACTAGTGATCTTTAAAAATAGAGCAATAATGTAATTGATAAGTTAACTCTAAAATCTCTCTCCTTCACAAACTGGCTACAAATGACCAAACATTGCAGCAAGTACAACACTACATGTAATGATTTGTCAAAGGCATGGGGGTTTCTTGCGTGTGGTAGTGGTGCGAGTAAGTACCTTGTCAAGATGAAAAGAAACAAGAGTCCCTTGACGTGACTCATACACTACTTACCGAATACATAATTTCCAGGAATTCAATATAATACCATTTCTTCCTTTTAACTGAGTGTGGAAACTTATTTTGCCACAGCAAGCTTCAAACGATGCTGCTGCAGCGGACATATTGGATGCCAGATTGGTACCAATTGTACTTACCAAAAAAAAAAAAAAACATCATTAGAAGTCTTACCGTTAAAACTCAACGTCGTATTGTCAGGCATTTAGGGGGAGCAGTGACAGCAAGATTTTCATGACAGCCGTATTGAATAGTCAACTGTTATCATATCATTTTTATTTAGAACCAACCATGCATCATAGAAGTCTACTGGTGAAAACTCCATGTTCATATAGTCATTCATTTGGGAGTGGAATTAACAATATTTTCAACACCGACAAAATTGTGGCCATATTCAAGGTTATTCATTTTTCATTTAGGATCAAGAAAACCTCATACCAAAGCGACTTTCCTTTTAAAATGATTAATTATTGCAAGATTTTATAGATGACTACATATTGGACGTCAGATCAATACCATTTTACGATCAACAAAACAATATAAAGATTCTTTTTAGTGTAAACCCTTATGATTTTACCTTTCAATGTGGAGAAGTATACCCTATTATAAATGAACCCTTTTCATTTAGGACCAAAGTTGACATTATAAGTCATATGGTGAAAACCGCATTTCAATATCATTTTACGTTTGGAAGTAGTAGCGACAAAACGATTTTCTAGATGGATGCTATGACGACTACATTGGACGTTTACCTGCAAATTTTTTTTTATCAGACATGATAACAAAGTATTTCAAAGAAAAAAAAATTGTTGATATGAGCAACTAGTCATGTGGATACGCGATAACAATATTTTCAAGATTTCGACTGTGAGGCGGTCATATTGGATGTTATATCTGCACCATGTTCGTTTAAGACCAAATGTATATCATAAGAAGTCTTTTGGTGAAACCCGCACATCAATATAACGTCTTTTCAGAGGATTTATGATAAGATCTTCAACATGGCTGCAGTAGAAGCCATATTGGTCTTCAGATTGGCAACGTTTCTATTTAGGACCAACTAGACATCATAAGAAGTCTTCGAGTGAAAACCCCATGTTGATATGACCATTTAATACTATAAGGAGTAGAGATAACAAGAGTTTTAAAATAGACACGTTTGTGGCCGTATTGGATTTCTTGGCCAATTAGATGTCAAAAGAAGTCTTTCAGTGAAATCCATGCTGATATGACCATACATTCAGGAGGATCAAACAGGGAATAAATGTATAAAGTTTAATAACAATTTTCAAAATAGGTCCAGATGAGTATCAGTAACAAACTTGTACAAACGGACGGATGCAAACGGACGAAAGACGACGGACCATCTCATAAACTCTTTTGGGTATGACCAGTACATCTAGAACTACATCTAGAATTTCAAAAGCTGAAATGAGACTCTTAACACTATGGACCTATACAACACACACACACACACACACACACACACACACACACACACACACTCTCTCTCTCTCTCTCTCTCTCACACACACACACACACACACACATACACAAAACATACACACCATATGTGTGTCGCTAACTATAGTGGTATATCGCTATGATGTACCTCATTATACTGATCACATTAACTTGACAACATTGTTTTACTATATAACTTAATCCGGGGTTTTCCGGAGTTCTTCCTCCACCATGTATGTTGGCCGCTATTCTACTGAAAATAGGCGTGAAACCCTACAACAACAACAACAACAACAACAACTGTCTCTCTAAAACGATGATGCTAGAATAATGTGGAGACTGTATTGTAAAGAATGTAGCACCGTTATGAGTAAAGGAGAAAATTCGTGACATCCTCTAAATGAAAAAAAAAACACTCAACATATTTAAATCTTATGCTTCTACAGTAATGATAATATTGGCCATCAAATGAAATTGCATTGATAGGGATGAAGAGTTTGAGAGATGCAAATCAACAAATTTTTGTTAAGACCCCCCCCCCTCTCCACATTCCTAAAACGAACATAAAATAATTAGACTATTTTCCCCTCTAGAAATAATATCCATGCTATGAACTGTAACGTTTAGTCATACTATCACTTGATCCATATATGTCATAATGAAAATGTCACAACGGAAAACCAGCCACAATTTCAGAATTAAAGATATTATCTTGAAGATACACAAAACAGATAAGCCCCTGCCACAAACTGAATTCAAAACACACTTCTCTAACGCATACATTTGGCATTGGAAGACAATATATCCATTATTTTCACAGTATAAAACATATAAACATATAGCTCCAAACTCCACATAACTGCACTAAATCGACCTCAAGTGATATAAAAATGTTTCAAAGATAAAAACGAAGGTCATTTGATTCTGGTTGGTCTTAATCTAAATTGTATGAACCTAGTCGAAATCCAAGATTAGTTGCTCCTCTTGCAGGTTGTAAATACATGTTTCAAAAGAAATCAAGATTGTAAGTTCCACTTTTATTTGTCTCACGCTTGACACCAAGGTAAAATGAACTTGTTAAACCCGACCTCTAGCCTGGAAAAAATACTTTGCGTTCCCTTTGGTGCTGATAAGCATCGCATGAACAATGATAAGAAATGCAGCACCATACATACCTCCCCACTCTGCTGAAATCCCATACATTGTGCCGCAAAGCTTAATATTATTTATTATTTTAATTAATTTAGCCAAATATTATAATACAGCAAGGTGAGGACTACGTTTAGACTATTTTAAATTCTGGCCTTCTGGTCCATCTATTGCTAGGAAAAATATTCGCTTTGATATGTTGCTTGTCCTTTGAGAGAACGAAAAACGAAGTCTCTAAAGAAAAATATCAGTCATATTAGCTTCCCTCCTTCTCCAAACAAGAGTCCCTAAAAGGAAGTCACGCTCAACTCTACGAAGGAATTTTCAGAAAATTAAGATAAAATCATGTATTCTATTTAAATGCTTAGTGCTGAAACCATCTCTGATATTCTCAAGCGATATCATTTGCAAATTAGCCGCTTTGACAGCTATACTGGATGACGGATCGACATTTTATCATTAATGACATACTATACACAATTAGAAGGCTGTCTGTGAAACCCATTCCGAAGACTTAGAACAAAATTTGTAATATGTTGATTGTGACAGCCATGTTCGATGCATGCGTTGCAGTTTTCATTTAGGACCAATAATATCGTGAAAATCCGGTGCCAATAGGACCATGAAGTATGATGGAGCTGTTGATAATAGTTCCAAGATGATTAACATGATGCTTAAACTGAATGTCAGATGAACGTCATTTTCAGCACAAGACGTCTTCTAATGAAAACACAATGACGATATCATTTTCTGTTTAGAACAGTAGCGATAAGATCTTAAAGATGGCTACCATTACAACCTCATCATCCAAGGAGAATGGAACGCCAAAGTTGGCAAAAATGCTCCAAAAGACTGGAAATGATCTTTGTGGACCTTCTTGCAATGAGCTTACCAATGAAAGAGGGAGACGGCTGCTCGAGTTCGCAAGCTACAACAACTTGGTATTATCCAACACCCTGGGCCAACATAAAGCTTAACGATGCCGGACACGGCATGTGCCAAATGGAACCCAACATAACCAGATCGTCTACATACTGATTGATCAAAAACAAAAACGTTCCCAGATGCTAAGTTGGGAATGATTATGACCTCGTCATTATGAACTTCCGAGTAAGGCTGAAGAAAATTAACGAGCCAAAGAAAATCAAGCTCAAATTCAAACTTGAACAACTGAAGAACCCTAACATCTGCAAGTTATTCCAGACCACAATTGGAGGAAAATGTGCTCCACTCTTTGTGATGGATATTGATGTCAAAGTGATGACAGACACTTTCAACACAGTCATGACAACAGCTGCCAAAGACATCATTGGCATCCATCGCTAAAAGAAAAAACCCTGGGTTACAGAAGAGATTCTGAAACTGTGTGATGCCAGAAGAGACCTCCAAAACACCAGACACATAACAGAGACAATAGAGTACCGAGAAATAAATAAGAATATCAGGAAAAACGTGAAGAAAGCAAAAGAAGATTAGATTGGACAACAGTGCACATAAATTGAGAGCAGTCTGATAAAGAATAACAGCAAAAAGGCATTCTAAATTGTGAAAGACCTCGCCAGACAGAAGCAACCAAGAATCAGTACCACTCAAGACGAAAATGCCTCAGAAGCAAGTGACATTGCAGAAAGATGGACTGAGCATTGTAAAGAACTCTACAGCCGTACGTCCACACTAAGAAGAGGTGGAGTCAGCAGTAAGAACACTGAAGAATTGGAAGGCAGCTGGAGTAGACAAAATCCAAGCTCAACCTAATCAAGAAGGGGAAGGGGGGGGCAGTGTTAGATCCATTAACAAAAATCTGCAACAAGATCTGGCAGATAGGTGAATGGCCAGCACAGCGGACACAGTCACTGACTATAACACCCCCCAAAAGGCAATCTCCAGCTGTTCCAAATCTACAGAATAATCAGTTTGATCACCCGTGCTAGTAAGGTGATGCTGAAGATTATCTTGAACAGACTGAAACCACAAGCAGAAGAAATAATCTATGAAGGAAAGGCAGATTTCCGGAGTGGAAGAAGCACAACAGAACAAATATTCAGTCTCAGGGTTATGAATAAAAAGTACTCGCAACATCAACAAGACATCTATCTGACAGAGTGTGGCATGAGCCATTGTGGGCCACAATGAATAAGTACAACATGTGTCAAACGTTGACCAATACCATCAAGCAGCTGTACGCCAAGACTATCAGTGCAGTAATTGCTCGAGGTTCTGTGGGGGACTAGTTCAAGAAAACAGTCGGAGTTCGTCAAGGCTGTCTCCTGTCACCCACGCTTTTCAACGTCTACTTATAACGCGTCATAAGCGAAGCCATGGAAAACCACTGTGGGACAGTCAGCATTCGAGGGAGTAACATCACCAACCTACGCTTTCCACGCGACATTGATGGGCCTGCATACTGTGAAGACGAGCTTGCAAACTTAGTGAAGAACCTGGATCTTCAAGATCTGACATGGAGATAAGCGCTAAGAAGACAAAGCTGATGACAAATAGTGGCAAACAAATCCCAGCCACGATTCAATTCAGAGGACAGGAACTGGAAACAGTGGGCCAGTTCAAATATGTTTGTTCCATAATCACCAAAGACGGGTGAAGAGCAGAAATGTTGTCATGAGCAGCACAAACATTCGCAGTTATGTCAAAGCTAAGAACCAAGAATATTTGTCTCAAAACTGAAATCAGACTATTGAGAGTACTAGTCGTCTCAATCATGTTGTATTAATGTGAGGCTTGGACCCGGACAGCAGAATTACAACGAAGAATCCAGGCACTTGAAATGAGATGCTACAGAACCATCCTTGGCATCTCTTACATGGAGCACATCACAAATGAAGAAGTGCTTAACACCATATAGGCATAAAGTAGGTTATTATGAAGACCTCCTCACCACTGTCAAAAGGAGAAAGCTGAAATGGTATGGCCATGTCAAGAGACTGACGATGATGATGACCATGACAACCATAGTTGAGATCAATCTGCACAATCTGCGTTTGAGACCAACTACACATCATAAGTCTTCCGGTGAATATTCCGCGCTGATTTGACTTCCCGTTGAAAAAGAAATAGCAATACAAAAGTTTCAAGATGGCTTCCCTAGTAGCCATATTTATTACCTTCATTGTCGAATTTTGAATAAGCATTGAACCTTACAGTTGGTGCATTGAGCATTACGATGTTGTCACATTTAAACCGGAGAAGTCTTTATGAAGAGTCACTTCGACCTTTCCCCTTCATTTCTTCCATGTCAGTGTTAAAACTTCAAAGGAGACAGCTTTCTAACTCAATGAAATTGACTGGGATATCTTAGCATGGTTTTGAGAAAGAGCCAGCTGAACGTTTGATCCATGTCAAATATTCATTCTTCAAAGGGAAGAGTTATATAACGTAATTAAGAGATTCTAACTGATTGTCCTATGAACAATTATAGAAACAACTGCTTATGATTGGTCTGAGCGAAATTAAGTCGTACACCTTGGGATTAATTTGAATTTAAAGTGACAACCTTGGTCGAAATATTTTAGTCCGAAATTTTCTGTGAGAGAGAAGTTTGACTCCGTGGAAGAATATGAAAAAGAACTGTGCTTTCCTCGTTAAAGAAGAAAGGGACCAGGTGTCTGTCTTGTGAGAAAGGACAGGCTTTAGAGCTTGGACGGACAATTTCTAAACATCATTAAGGTACGCAATTTTAATTCATGTAAAATTCTATTTTTTTGAGTGTTTCTGTTATACGAATGTGCTTGATATTAAAATGTTTCATATTATGTATCGTTTTTTCAATTTCATTGAAATGTGTTGATGCCATAGTTGTTATGCAATGTATATTATTCAATTTTATGGAAATGTGTTGATGCTAGAATTGACTGCATGCGATCCAAATTTTCATATGCGTAGGATTTCATCGGGGTATATGAAATAAATGTGAAAAAAGTTTCTTTGTATATTAGGACGATACTGATTATCGTGTGTTAATGATAAGTACCTAATTATATTTGATTTTGTAATGTTAAATAATCTTGTAGGTTAAGGATTAAAGTTAGGATTTGCGAATTTTATGCAGCAGTAAACATGTAGTAGCAAACGTCAATTTTCGATATACCACTCAGGTGGTGATCTATGACCTGTCGCTGTGAAGCGTGGGTAAGGTACTACTGTAGTAAATCAGTTTACGCAGTGTCTGGATAGTTTGTGTGCTCTGAGTAACGTAAGTGAAGGAATGTTATGTACATCTTGAAAGTAGTACATAATGCGATTTCGGGATAATTTTGTCTTTAAAGGAAACAGCGTTCCGAGAGAGAGAGTGAGACGAGAAAGTCCGAAAACGGAAGTCCGGAAAAAGGGGGAAATGACGAGGTCGGGATAGAAAGACTCGAGGAAATAGCAAACATAGGAACACATTCGAGAGTAAGGTGATGCAATCAGTCGTGGATATTGCGCTCTTTTCACCCCTTGTTATGATGACGAAATAAATCCGAATAAGACACTGCTATTAAATCCTATAACATGAGATGAATTGAAATTACCACTATTAGTTTGTTTTGATTAAATTAGTTGTTTTTATTTTTGTCTACGGGCTCGTATTGCATTATTGGTTCCCAATAATCTTGCCCAGTTTTCTGTAGATATTCTATCTATTCACTCACACCGGGTCAAAACATAAAGGAGGTCATTCCCAAGTTAACGTAGCTCAATCCAATTAATTAGCCCTCTTACTAAAAGGGTGACATTACATTCCCCCGCCCCTCTTCCCGGGTAAGCTTAAATTTAGTGACATACAACCAATAATATTTAGACCATAAGAACGTGTTGGATATGATATGTAGAAACCTAGGTATATATTTACACACAGACAACATTTACTACAACTTGGCGATTTTATCAATGTCTGTTAAAAAATAATGTTGCACCTATGAACACAACATGTAAATACGTTTATCAGAAAACGTATTGGCCAATAAACTGTAGTGACAATCACGAAATTTATGGGAATGTACAGATATTTTAGGAGATAGCTTAAATTTTCCAACATGGATGAAACGAGATAGTGTTTTGCTTAACAAATTAAGAACAGCTGATTAAATGATATTAAAAAATCAGTAATTTACACAGATGGTGTACAGGTAGAGTCTTTTTGGGACACGGCAGTGTCGTCAGTTTGCTCCTCATCTGTAAGAAAAGATCAAAACCTTGGATGGATGTATGTGATACAAATCCACTTCCAGTTGCAGACTTTTTATGCATAACGTCGACACAATTACCAACAGGATAGACTGGCATTTACCTGTGTATGATGCGCCAGAAACTCGAAGTCTAACCTATTCATTAAATGAGGATTTAAAGTGCACAGACAAGACAAGTCTATGTTTACTAATACGTAGAGCACTGGTAGATCTGGATAGAGTATTGGTTTTTACATTTAGATGCGGGCTATATGCAGGTAAATAAGGTACTTTATGATCTTACCTTCAAAGTACACACTGGTATTGTGCGCCATTTGTCTATCTGCTGGTTTTAGTAATGTTAACCACTCTCCGCCCTCTTCCGTCACTTTAATGAATGCAAATTCCCCCGAGGGACCCTGAAACTAATTGCGTATAATTATGTCACACGTATAGTTCAGACTAAATAACATTATGATAAAACTCTTGCCAAATTATTTTAACTTTACCATGTTCATATTATATGTCATTTTGCTTTTTCATTGATGTTAATTTATTAGCATGGTTTTAAAAATAGTAATATTGGATTTTGTGTTGTAGGTTTATATAGATGCATGTATATTACAATAAGTTATAGTAATGGATACATGATGCCACAAAATCTGATGACAAGTGAACCCCTTCTGTTGAAAGTTCCGTAAATGGTACATATTACCTTATGCATATTAATAAATAAAATTCAAAGACAGTCTTGTTTATTTTTTCAAATATGTAATTATATCACCGATTCATTTCTTAACCATATTATGTGAATACAGTAACATAAAAATAAAAATTGAACATTCTTATCGTGTTTTAGTATAATATACTATCAAAATATTCAGGAATATTAAAGAGTTCCATTTCCTCGGTATTTATTTCGATTTTTTTTTATCTTAAAAGTCTGACAATAACTACAAGAGTTAGGCAAGAACTAGTTTACGATTTGATATTATTCATATATATATATATATATATATATATATATATATATATATATATATATATATATATATATATATATATATATATATATATATATATATATATATATATGTGTGTGTGAAAAATGTACAGTCGTATTACCATATTTATGTAAGAGATCGCGAACATAACTGCAAGGATAGATCCAGATTTTATATCACTCAGTGGATATGCAGTTCAGAGTACATGCTTTTCGCGTTCGGTCAAGCTTGAGATTTAAAGTTTGAGTCTATGTTAAATTAAGCTGAGTATTCATTATTCACACAAATATGGTATGAACGCAAAATGAAAACAAAATTTCAATAATTACCACTTGACCCATCCGACCATTCTATAAACATGCATAAGTGTCTCCATCGACACAACAATCCTCATAGCCCCGCATCACGGCAATAGATCAAATTCCAGAACTATTGTGCGCATCTAAAGACTACATCCAGTCATATTCCTCAAAGTTCAAGTCCTTGTGACAAATGGTGTAAGGAGAGTTGCTCGGCACTTCTCACTTATGCACGCACATTCTGGTGGGCATGGTAATATAATCCCTACCATTGTTTTGAAAGCATGGGGATAATAAACTGTAGGGTTTAACGCCATTTTTCAGCATATGATAGGTCATATATGGAGGCCAGTATTAATGACTTTCAATTGTAATATTATAAAGTGATAGTTGGATAAGCGACAGTCAGATTTCCAGGACTAGATTGTGTACTATGTTTTCGATATATAAGATACACCCATTACGTAATAACCCAAACTGCTCAAAACAATGTCAATTAATCCGCGAATTTTGTAATACAGAGTAATGTCGAACCATAAACAGATACGTTATGACAGATTCACCAGGTAACAGTCATATGGCAAATCCACAGACGCTCGAGTCACATTACCAAAGACACCAAAATACTGCGAATGAACTAATGTCATTCGGCATTGATGGAACATCTGATTATCCGCCGATGTATCCCGATAATTCGAAATGGCGACGGCGGGCGGGTTGTGATTCCCCATGGATTTATAAATTATCAAACATCTGATCTGATACGGAAATATATTGTACGGATAGCCGAAAGGCTTCTTTAACCGACCGCAACTCAAAAGCCGCGAGAATTAACGGTACGCGTCTAATAACGATCGATATGTGAACTAATATGTTTAAGAAAAATCTGTATGCAGTAATTGCAATATTTCGTTAAAAGGTGAGATCATACCCAATCCACAAACCAAGTCAGTGAGATGATTTATGGATAAAAGCTTGCAATTTGTAGGTACCAGTCAAATCGGCAGAAAAAGTATTTCTACATCTAATGTCAAAATGATGCGAATAATCAATGACTGAATCAATCATGATATCAAAGCGCATTGCAGCCAAATGACATCCATTCGCCAGGACTAGAAATCATAAAACTCAAAACTTCTGTCTGGAATTCAGTTTCCACTATCAACCAATAAAAAACGAGCTTTCAAAAGTAACGTCAATTGTTATTGGTCGAAACAAAAAATGAAAATGAAACTCGAGAGTTCTGTAAATTTCAGTTCATTTGTTCAAATGTCATACAGTGAATTACAAAATATGATACCGACGCAGTATTGTGTTGTGGACACGTGGTGGAAATGGATGTCACTAACTTTCTAGGCTTCGACAACCTTACCTTGGACTCGCATCGACTGTTCGTACAATATCAACCAGGACTGTACACAGCTTTCTTATTTAGAAATAGAGTACCAAGACCCATGACCAGTTTGACTTTGACTGTACCAAAGTCTTCTTTCAAACTAAGTTTCGCGACGCCCCCCCCCCCCATAACAACATTTTGGTTCCCTCAACACGTTTGAATTCAGTTTAAAAAATAAGCCCTCCAGAATTGAGATCCAGTCAAGCAATTACATATTATATATCAAAGAACAAATGATTCTAAAAACACATGTCTAAGATATTTGTACACTATTTAAAAGGTGTAACAAGATGACTCGGTTGAGCGTCAGGTTCGTGATCCAAAGACCATGGGTTGAGCGTCAGGCTCGTGATCCAAAGACCATGGGTTGAACGTCAGGCTCGTGATCCAAAGACCATGGGTTGAGCGTCAGGCTCGTGATCCAAAGACCATGGGTTGAGCGTCAGGCTCGTTATCCAAAGACCATGGGTTTGATACCCCCACATGTAAATCACAGTCGGTATGGCTCAGTGTGTCCATAGGAAAGGCACGCAATCTGATTAAAATCATATCTTCACCGTTATGCATGAAGATCTGATAGCGACCGCTAAGGGGCCATGTTCTAGTAACCTATGTTACTACCATAACCGACAATTTGTTCAGCCAATCAGATGATGTTTGTGTGGATGAAGATGATGATGAAGTTGAATTATAGTGCTGTATCGCTCAATAGGGGCATGTAGCACTATTTTAAGTTTCCAGCAAAGCTGGATATTTAATTACTCCGGGGGTGGGAGGAATGGTGCCGCTTCCCCCAGGCATTTATGTACTCGAGGAATGCTATTTACTTTGGTCGTCAGGTCGGGGTTGCTAACTATTGACCTGAATGGAGTACCTTGGGTGAGTGGGAATAGACCCAACACACTCTCAACCCTGTTGTGGATGAAGAGCATAAATGTGTACCGAACAATCTGATTCACTTTCAGATTTTTGACAGCTGCATTTCCATTGGTTTATTCAAAGGTCACCATAACAAGTCCCCTAAGCGGTCGTCCTCAGATCTTCACGTAGGAAGCGGAGATCTGATCTTAATCAGACACGAACGACACATAACTCTGATTTTATCGGCATGACATAGTCAATAATGTGTTTAAAATGCTGTTTAAACTAACAAAACAAATAGCTCCAAAAATGTCGATCTTTTATCTTTTATTTATGTACATTGAGTGAAATCGAATAATTATTTCAACTTGAATTGTATTTTATGAAATGTTGCTGGTATTCGTTATATTTTAGAGTATTATATATATATATATATATATATATATATATATATATATATATATATATATATATATATATATATATATATATATATATATGGTACATTTACTCGGTTGCGTACAACAAATACTAACTTTATCAGTATTTCTTAAAAAGAAACCGCATACTTTAGGTTTTAACGTTTTATATTATCGCTTTAATAATCTTAAAAAGAAACCGCATACTTTAGGTTTTAACGTTTTTTATTATCGCTTTAATAATCTTATATAAACCGTAATTTATCATTAAAGAAAAATAACAACAAAAAAAACATATATGGGTCTTTATGTTTAACAATCTGAATAATTTTGAAGAACCCAAACTTTACTAGTAAGAAATTTAACATGCCAAATATGGGCCTGAATGTTTATTTTATGGTTTGAATACTTTACATTAAACCGAAATTTATTTAAAACAAAAAGACATTAAAATTTTTTTTTCAAAATATAATAAAAAACAAAAGAACATATCCAATATGAAATCTTATTAAAATAAGATTGACAAAATATGGGTCTGAACTGTTTAGTATGTGAAATGAATGAAATGTCAGTAAAATCTCCACAAGTCAAAAGAAAGTCGTTTCAAAATTCGGTAATTGTAGACGGTGGAGAACTCGACTTTTGTATAGAAACGAGGTTGGTTGTTGTTTTAATTTTTTTTTTTACGCCATTTTTCAGCACACGATAGACTACACATGGCGGCCAATATTAATGGTGAAGGAAGAACCCAGCTAAAAACCCCGGAGAGATCCACCGACCCACAAGAAGCTACTGGCAAGCTTTCTCACATACCCACATGGACTGAATCGGGCTCCGACTCGCAGACAGAGGTGAGATAGCAGTGATCCGTAAAGGAGAGCGCTTTAGACCACTCGGCCACTCGTGGCCCCTATACGAAGTTGGTAACAGATGACTGTCGTACAAAAAAAAAGATAAACATTATTTGAATCTGAAGTAACCTTGAGCCAACAGCTAATATTAAATGAAATTATAATTAGCATTGATTGACATGTTATAGCTGCTATTGCAACAGACAGGCGTATCAATTTTTTCCTTAATGTTGATAAATAATTTTGCCCCGTCTTCAATAGACTGCCTTATAGTTGAGAGCAAGTTGTACAAAGGGTACAAAATACTGAGTTTTTTTAACGCTAAAAATATCTTCGATCGGTATAATACAACTCGTGAAACCTCTCTTTATCAGGCAAAATTGCTTAAATTTTGTTTTGCGAACGCGTCCTACTGTACGATATTTCATGCTCGTTAATACGAGATGACGAGATCTTCGTGTGATATTAGACACTTTAAACAGCTGAATTCAAAACAGTCTAATCGGTTGTTACATACAATAGTCTCTGCATTTCTACATTCAGTGTTAAAGTTTAAACTTTCATGTTTTGGGGCCTGGAAAGATTCTCATGGAGTATAAATCCAATACTTTTCAAATATCTGAGTTTGAACATACTTTAAATATTGATATATATCAGAACGGCAGACATATCTTTATTTACCGACAAAAAAGTTAACTCTAGGGTAAAGCTAAATTGAGTGAGCTTGTGGTTAAAAAACAAAGTTATCTCCTGTTAACTGCGCTGGCTTTTTGATGGTACGATCTATCTAAACAATCAATCTACTTTATCTGTTTCGCTGAATGTGGAATTTTAATCAAATCTTGGTACCCATCAAACCTACCTTCAAAACGAAAGCACATTTGGTTTACTAGTTAGTACTCAGAAACATTGGCCAAAAAATGTAAAACACTCCTATCTTATTTCTCTTTTGAAATTCAGATTATCTACTCTGTAATCCTTTGAAAAGACCTCATGGGGAATTACATCTGATATAAAGTTACATACACTGGGTAAAATTTAGTAAAATACACCTAAATTGATAAAAATTTGATACATCAAAAGCTAGAATCTTAATTTCATCTGTAACAAGAATATATAGCTTTGAAGATTCAGAAATATTAATCTAAACTAGATCAATATATATATATATATATATATATATATATATATATATATATATATATATATATATATATATAGATGATTTCTAAATGGAAGAGATTACGTCCCAGCACAAATACAATTAAGATATGCATGTATCAAAACGTTCTACCTAACACTTAGAAAAACCAAATAGATAATTTTCTTTAAATAACATTACCTATCTCTATGAACTTTTTCGGTGCAGGGAGCAAAAGCAAGATATCTAAATATCACACTTAAAGACTTGATAAAACTATCCAATGTTTGATAACACCGTATCAAAACGTGAATGTACCATATTTATCAAACCTTATCAAGGCTCGCAACTCTTGGTCAACTTATCTTCGCAGTAAAGCTTGATATGTGCTGGAATTTTATCTGGCCTTTGTGGGCTTATCCATTTCTGGTAGGTAAGAGATAAGCTCAGCCGCCCAAAAGAGTCTACTGTCATATGCGCCAGAGGCAGAGATCAGACCGAACTGTAGCCCACCCCTCCTCGATCGAAAGATATGTGCAAACCACTGATACCTTGCACGAAAATAATCTTCCGATTATGCCTAACAGCTGCAGAATTATTAAAATTATCAGTCTTGCAACTTGGAAACAGTTCGTCATTCTACAATCATCAAAATCTATCTGCTATGGTGCTTTCCCTTGGAATGCTTCAAAGTTGATATTTTTCCCGCAAGAAATTAGACGATAAAAGATAGATTACTTGTATTTCATTGGCGGATGTCTGTTACAAGTTAAAAGATTTACCACCTTTTGAAATCTCACCTGTGAAAACAATTAAAGACAGGCTACATACGACGAGGGGCTGGGGTCAGTTTGTAAAGGCTAATACATATTTGCACAATAAATCAAGATATCTTTGTCCTCACTTTAATTTAAAAAACACCTGAATATAAAGCAAGATAAATTTATTTTAGTGAATAATGAGATTCTTCAGTTGTTTTAGCAACAGTTTATTTATTATCTGATATACTTATTAATAATGCATTTGTTGATAAGTATAATTTCATTTTCAGACGCTGCATATGAAATATATGAAATATTAAAAAAATATGAATCAGCAATTTTATGAAGAAATTATAGTGCTGTATGTGTATCTAAGACACAAAGGTAAACAAAGACTTCCGAACTTGTGTGCCATCTTATGGAAAATGGAATTTGTTTTATGCCGAGGAGGAGCACAGCTATCTACAGAGTTAGTTCAACGGGAAACAAAATAATAATTTAAAAAAACTACAGTTCTATAAGAAATGTTGGAGAATGCCCTAAAACGACTTTCAGAAACCGTATTCTAATAATATCCGTGTGACTTTATTGAAATAGATTATCAAATAATTAAAGAAATACACGCAAAAAAAACGATCTCTTTTCACATGATAGTTTCATGTTCAAAAATAAAACAATAATGACTCACACGATGACCAATTTTCATGAAATTAATACTATATATTTTAAAAATTCCTGATAACTTTCTCAGTTTCGGTTTATCTTCCTGTAACAGCTAATCAGGCTTCCAACAAACTACACGATAGGGAAGAATTCGTGGTTATTAAGTTCGAGATGCAACTATGATACTTTCATCTGATCTCCGCATTTCTGTGTGTAAAAAAAAATTGTGTTTGACATTAAATTGATTCGATATCGATTTAAACTAAACACATTTTACAATGGGCTCTCATATCTTCAGAAAGATACCTTTTTTTTAGCACTTCCACGTTTAGAAAAAAATAATGCAAATTATTGAATAGCTTAATCTCAGCATGGGTAAAAAGGTCAGTAGAAAAAGCAGGCTTAGAGAGGAGAAGGTTTAGGCAAGTTCAAACCTTTATATTGTTTATAACAATTTTAATTTGTACAAACTATCGTACAAACATTATTAATATCTTATATACTCAACAAGTTATTTTGCAAAAATAAATTAAATTACGATATCTATGAAGGTAAGATATTTGTTAAGATTTATGATATTTAAAATAACTCTGATCAGGAGCTATCTCATGAAAACATTACACGAAGTTTAAGAGATATCAAGGGGTTTTAATAAATATTAATTTGGCACAATATTTCTGTAGCAAGAATCATTTTTGCCTGAATTGCGTAGAAGGCACGCGCTTGTATTGCACTAAAGATGCAGTATCTGGTTCAATACCTGGATCCAACACGTTGGAAGGTATTTGATCGATGATTACCTCCAGGATCTCCGATTAGCTTCACTTACAAAACCACCTGACGTAAAAATCAGCGCCGTCAAGAGTGTGTCATTGCAAGATTTCAGGCAATCGATGCACCGTCTATATTCGCGTACAAGTCTAGTCCAGCCGATTTATAAGCAGGTATGACGGTAATGCTCAGTGGTAACATAATGTAATCATGTTTTTATTAATGATTTTCCTGTTAACCACCTTCCCAAAACGTACCATCCTTGAGAGACTGATTAATGTGTATTGGTCATTTTCAACATTTCAAGTCACCGCAAATCATGTTCCAACGTTAGAAATATTTAACAGATTACATGAACTGCACAGATATACACAAACACAAGCATGTACAGGCAGGAAGACACGTTTTCCACTCGTCTTCTCTTGGTTCTCATTTAAAAAAAGTTATTCAATAAATGTCACTGTAATTTTTGTTAACATTTATTTTGAGTCCATTTTGCTTTCCTCTACGGAACCCTAGAGAAAGAACTTAAAACAAATGATACTCTTGCAGTGTTATCGAATACTCAACTTGTGAACCACGTCTTGTGATTTTGAAACGGAGATCTGAAACGTGTTACGTACGTACAGACCAAATACACTGACATAATGAGGGTACCGCAATTTCCCTCTTGCGAAAGCGCGGTAACAATAAATATAAACATCTATGCTAGTATTACAATTACTAATATAAGGATGTGGAAATTATACCTTTTTTACATTTCCACCTTTCTCGTCTATCAAATATATTCATCGTACTGACTTCTCCTTTCCTTAACTCAACTAATATGTCTACGTGTACCAATGTGTCGTTAATCGCAAAACAACCAACCATGCATTCTGTCGTTCATTCTACTAGCATAAATGTAACACTTTCATATAATCTTTTGGTAACAAAAATGTATAATTTGCAATAGGCAATCTACCTGTAAAACAAGTTGTCCCGGTTTGATGGAGCTAAGGGACACTAACTCTCCCTTGTACGGTCCTATTGTACTCCCTTTTTGAAGAGCAATGTTGGCTAAAATACTCCACGCAATTCCAGTCTGAATAAATTCACTTTCCTCTACTTTTCTCAAACTTAGGACGTCTGATGGAAACAAATTGTTCTTCCATATTCCATTGGGAAAACTTGTACTGTTATCACACGGAGAAGTTGCTCCCCTTGGTCCTTCTACTTGGCAGTGTACTATATTTTTTATATCATTTTGTTCCCTTGGCTTATTTTCTTCATCACTTGATAAGGAAGCATTTGAATGGTCCATATTTTCCTCCACTTTCTTTGAGTCCAAGTGATTGGCCATGTCTGAATCAGATCCATCTTCACCCGCTTGCCCTGAAAAGTTCAATAGAAAGAAGATATATATATATATATATATATATATATATATATATATATATATATATATATATATATATATATATATATATATATATATATATATATATATATATATATATATATAATATCCATGTCACTAATTAGAGAAACGTTCCCTGAATAATTGTCCATGAAACAATAGCTGAATGAAAACATAAGTCATCAAATTTGTGCAAATTAAATATCACTGTTTTTCCTCTCATGAAATACACAAAATACCTTTGATTGAATTTTTGTGTGCCAATATGACAATTATTGCGGTCACAGTGGTTTTCAGTAACTGACAACAATAACGGCTAATTGACAGCAAGTAGTAATACTGAAGACTCCTCAAATATTGTATATACGCTGACTTTATCATTTTCTCTTTATGTCCTTAATATTACGGTTATTGCAATTGTTGATAACTTCTTATTTTAAATTTAAAAAATGTATACGATAAAGAAGTCTCAACTAGGTCATTTTACGTCTAGTCTCTCCCCGAGTTCATAGAGATATCTTTTACCTTGATAAAAAGTGATATTATATCAAATAAGTCCTAATGTATAAATCATGTAATTTCGAGCTTCACACCAGCATTGATTTCACAAATGGGAACCATCTGAGAATTCTTTGACGTAACACTATTTAACATTGGAAATGATATCCAAAATGATATCATATACGACAAATGCTTAATGTTTGGAATACCGCGTAATGTGTCATTTACACACATTATATATTACTATTTACACTTGAAATGAGTGTTACATTATACCCACATATGGCAAATACTTTGTCTCGGAGTTTCACAAAAACATTTTGAAAATTTTAAATGCCTTAAAATCCGAAACTTTAAGACTGATATGTCTTTTTATTTGCTACATTAATTTGCTTATTTCTTAACAAAGTATTAAAATCTGATACTGTAAGACTGGTATGAATTTTTACTACTTTAATTTGCTTATTTCTTTAAAAAATCTTAAAATCCGACACTTTTAGACTGGTATTTCACTGAATAAGTGTAATGTGTAACATGCCAATGCTCGTAAAAGATATTAAAAAAATCAACTCGTTTCATTTTTTAAAAAAAAGCATTCATCTAGGAAGACATATTTAACATTTCTTAGCTGATGTTAAAAAAATGCTAAACTAAATTAATTAACTTCCATTACATGATTCATATCAGGTAGTCTTGCATTATATTACAGACTTCATG
The DNA here is from genome assembly GCA_029339505.1 of Unio delphinus. NCBI lineage: Eukaryota > Metazoa > Mollusca > Bivalvia > Unionida > Unionidae > Unio > Unio delphinus. The sequence goes on from JAQISU010001238.1 coordinate 16,136,613, forward strand.
AACGGTACTTAATATGCTACACGTTTTGTAGAATAGGGTTCGCATTGTGAATCTTCCACTTACAACGAGACATCATACTTGAACAATAATCTCTTGAAATTGAAAAATGATTAACTTTCTATCTTGCTTTAACATATATGGTAGACAATGCAAGCTATTATGAAAGCAACACACCTACGATGAAATGATTATTCTTTACGGACCGACCATATTATCTTCGGTAGGATATATATATATATATATATATATATATATATATATATATATATATATATATATATATATATATATATATATATATATATATATATATATAAATATGTCTGTGTGTGTCTGTGTGTGTGTATGTGATTTGGATTTTTAACGTAGTTTTAACAATTTTTCAGTCATATCGCTATGATGTCTGCAGTGTGGCAGTTTATAACGATGTATAGCACTGAGGAATTATGCCGCAGACATGCAGCATGATGTCCCACCCAGTCACATTATCGTGACACCATGCTAACCAGTCCTAACAATAATCTTTAATTGCTGTGTGTCAATTGAGACAGGTGTAAGTATCATTTTTATGTCTTTGGTATGGCTCGGCTGGGAATTGAACCCACGACTTCCCGCATCTGAGGCGAACGCTCTAACCACTAGACCACTGGAGCATTCGGAGATCTAAGAATTTCTTTTAACCAAGATAAAAAACGAGATATATATATGTAGAGCTAATAATTTTTTTCCAGCCAGGATTTATTTTGTATCCTTTTTATCTCATTATAATTACTGTCAACTTATATAATGGATATAATAAGTTATTTATTTTTTAAAATCTGAGCAAGAGTAGATTTCCAAGTTATTTATGGTCGGAAACTGTATCCCTCCTTATGGACCCTAGCAACCCCACGGTGGAACTTTGTAACCTTGACCCAAAAAGAATTAAACATGAACAGTGAGATAAACTAATTTCTTTTAACATAACAGGTATCCGCCCTCGTTAAGCGTGCATCATTCTCTTCGCTCTGGTATTGTAAATAATGTAAAGCGCTTAAAAGACTTCCTCGTCAAAATGGGACTTCGAACAGATGTGGCGACCCGTCACAAACCAGCACTGACGATGAAGTTCCCATGCTAAATCAAAAAATGATAGTAATTGTTACCGTGAAAGACATCTCTCTAAAACCAAACAGAGTTCCTATTATGGTAGCTAATCCGGTAATAGTCAACTAAAATCTTATCAGATTTAGTCACACCCGTAGTGAAATTGGCCCTTATCAAAATTCTGGTGATAAATTATTCATAATCGTAAGCCCGTCATTCACTCCCTATCTCAGCAAACTTTTCTTATCTGCAGACAAACGCGGCACATAAGATGAAGATTGATTATGATACCTGACCCCTTTTTCCAATATTCCAAAATAATAATCATTGTTAAATATATGCAACAAAAGATAATCGCCTGATCAGCCTAGCGTTCTATTACAATTTCAGATAGTTATGATATGACGGGCGATATGTGGACCCAATGATAACATAATAAATCAAATTGACATGGGGAGTCGGGGTAGCTTATCGGGGCTTACCGTACTGAGTCACAGATTACGAAAGCAACCAACCAAATATGCAGTGAAGATGGCCAAACAAATTCCAAAATAAGCTAGAGTCATAACTGTACATTGCAAACTGTATCATTAATAAATATAAAAAGTATGATGCATTCACATACAATCTCTCTCTCTCTCTCTCTCTCTCTCTCTCTCTCTCTCTCTCTCTCTCTCTCTCTCTCACACACACACACACACAACAAGGATTTCGGTATACAACATGTCTGGCCTTGTGATAGTATCTGTATTTGTCTTGTTTTAAACTTGCTGAAATCTATACGTTCACTTTGACTCACCTAAATTCATACTCTCGTGCATTTTCATAAAACCTTTTGAGTTTGCAAACGTGTTTCAAGAAACTTTATTCTCACGAAATTTTAAGATTTCTTCAATTACGTTAGTCTATTCTGGGATGACCAAATATACAAAATGAATGGCTACCACCCCTGCCCCTCAAAGTAAAAAAAAAAAGAGACTCACCATAACAAACGAACGGAAGTATATTGGCAACAACTATGGACTAATTATATTATTATTTCACTTTAAAATATATTGGTTCAAATTATCATTCATTTTCAAGATATTTACTCGTGATATACATATATAGGGCAAAGCCAGATCATGTGGGGAAAAAGAAAGAAACGAAAAAGAAAATGAAATGCCACACAACTGCTTCACTGATCTTGAGGTCCCCAAACTCATCAGATTCGCATATTAGAAAATTCAAGGTCAATAAAACCGATCATACCAAGAATGTATGCCGTACAACTGCCATTCGAACTGTCTCGGCTGTTTCCGAAACAAGTACTGGCCGAGAAGACGCGGATACGTAGAAGTATTTGTTCTCTCGGTCACTTACAATCAGTCCAGTCGGACAAATAGCGGGGTTAAATATATTGCTGTTTCCTGTTTCGGGTGGTGGTGGTGGTGGTGTGTGTGTGTGTGTGTGTGTGTGTGTGTACATTTGAGGCGAACGAAAACATGAAGTTTCTGTAAACATCTGAGGCAAATGATTGTTTCACAGAAATTGCACATATCATTCCGACTGTAGCTTCCACAGCGTCACAGCGTAAGCTCGAATCATCATTTGGATGGATAGAGCTACTCCGTCGATGGCGGAAGTTAAAATTCCTAATATTAAAGCAACTGCTTTAGGGGTCCCGGGTGGTCGATAGTTCTTCATCCACGAGACATACAGGTCGCACTGTAATGTGCTGAAACACTGCCTTAAACCTACAACAATAACATCATTAGTAATAACCTGACTCCATATCAATACGGAAGACTGGTTATCGCTGAATTTGTATGAAAAAACTCTATTTTATGGAATTCAAAGAGACTGAGAATTTCGACAAGATATAATTTAATATGAGCGAAAATTACAGATAGTAAAACTTTAAACGACGTTAAGAAATTTTTGGCCGAATCTCGTTATGAAAGATTCAATTACCCGAAATTACATGACAATCATACCTGTTACGTTTGCACAAGTTTCAAGTTTCATGAAGTTATTTATTATCTTCTGGGGTTTATTTTGTCTGTTTTGATATCGTTTATGTGTAAGGCATGATAAGAAGGTAAAATGAATCTAATTTCACAAAGTAACAATAACGATACTTTAGGTTTGTTGTTATTTTTGTATTTTTTTAATTAAAAAAAATCTTGTATAACAGGTAATCCGCTTTACCTTGGATGTCCTTGGCAAATTTCTATTCTCCTATCCATATGAAGAAAACTCTTGAAAGAAATTTAGCAGCTGATCCTCCAAAGTCAGCAACTAGTAACCATTCATAACGTAAACGGAAGCCGTGACAATACATGCACTACATTTGTAACAACAAACCAAGTAAATAACATCTGGTATATTCATCCCCGCGGGAGGTACAACAAGAAATAGTTAGTGCTTAGTAAATGCTGATTTTCATAAGCTTGGATAGCATATAACATTCTGTTGCTTACTACCTATGTAGTTCCATGTTCGATCCCAGGCGCTGCAATACGAAGCGGTTTGTAATATTTCCCCACCAGACATAATAACAAGAAGATTATGAAAACCGGGACAGACTCCCACTTTTGAGATGTTCCTGTGAAGATGTGCGGCTTCGAAAAACTCTTTCAATACAGTTGTATTTTGCATGGTGACAGTGGTGACTCATTAAACTACATCATCGACTGTATACACGATCCATGTAGAGGCTTTGTATACAGAACAATTTCTCAAAAACTTACAATATGCTCTCGGCAGTTATAAAGATTCCATATTTTGCATAACATCCGGGCGAAGGGAAACGGAGAACCTGGAGAAAACCAACCGCATATGGATGAAAGAGTGTAATAACAAATGCTCGAACTCAAAATAGCTAATGTGCAAAGTGACCGTACTAACCATACGCCTTATTAAGTCCTTACGAGACAATTAATAACAGAAAATTTGAATCAAAATAAACGTCATCAAAAACTTGGACACAGTACGTTTTGAGTTTGAAATTGTTGTAAAGTCCACCCGGATAAGTACAATGTTTGTAAACGAGACCAACATTTGCCAGATTAGAAAAGTCTAATTGCAAATATTCATTTTAGAGAAATCCATCACGTATAACATACAGGGGACCAGTAAAACTAATCATAATGTAGGTCCCTGGAAGAAGAGGATAAAAACACTTCATGAAAAAAAATGTTATAAACTATCTTTCATTGTAATCTAAATATTTCGACGGCGTATAAAATGTAAGGTATTAACGAGAACGATGGTACAAGAGAATGATTAATCAACTAATTATACGAAATACAACTGATATCAAGTTGCCTAAAATACACTAAATCGAGAAATCAATTAGTATTTAATTATCAAGGAGGAATCTTTGTTATTTCGCATATGTGGAGATAAGTTTGCACCAGGGTGTCAGACGAAAACGAACAACGGGGCTCAATTGGGGAGGAAGGGATCGTTTTGATTTCAAAACATGTATGGCGTTTATGTAAAGCCGACAAGGACGGACAGAATTATATTTGTTAAATTAAGCTGTCTAAATTAGTTAAAGATAAGCGATTCTTATCGGAAGACTAATTCGATAATCAGTATTGAATCAACGTCGATTTCCCGCGACATCAATCGACCTTAATAAATCAAATTCATGTGAACATTTAGCAATCTGATCTGGGCTTTACAACAAGAAATATCCTGCTGAAAACCTTGGTTAAAAAGCTGACAATGAAAAGAAAATGAACCCACGTTCTAATCTAATCTATACCAGGCGGTGCTGGCCGCCTTATCACACCCATTATCACCAGCTTACTCCGACGGTGTCCATTTTCCATGGCTTCATGATCAAATTGAGAAATGTGTGAGAAAACAGCCCAGGAAAGAGTCGTGATAATTTCTGAATTACTTGTGATAAGTAATCTCGAAACCTTATACTTTTTGTGCAGGCTTCAATCTCAGTCGATAAATGATAATGCGCACCCAAATCACGTTCTCACATGTACACATACGGGTTCTACAATTAATTTGGGCGGTGCTGTCTTCCGAAACAAGGGCATGCATTGTGCTGTATGTAATAATGACACTTTGGGAATTAAACACTAAGCAAAACCACCATCATCAGTAAAATCAATTCTAAACATAGAGTGTCAGATACGAGCTTCTCTTGCGGCTATTGTGCAACAGATGTATATTTATGCTCTGCAGCAGATTAAGTCACATTGTAAGAAGCAGATACCGACTTTCATGTTTGAAACGCCTTTACATTTTCAAGATGATGAAATGACAACATTATTTAAATGAGCCAATTACATATAGATACCATTATTTTCGCATTCGGTGTCTATGATTTTATCATTGGCGTCATTCTCGTTAATTGCCAATCATAGGCAGTTCTTTATTCATTTGAAGTGATTTATTTGGTTATCTTTCAATAATAAACGCAATCAATAAAAAATATAACAAGCTTAGGGTTTTGTTAAAAAAAGAAATATATATGAAAATGCATAATGAAATTGTCCAGACTTGATAAAGCTTAGTTTCAAACTAATAAAATTTTAAAGGCCGATGCTTTGTACACAGATACATTTTTGAGAGCCATGACATAGCATTTACCGCTATTAAAAGAAGAAACAGTGACCATGCAGGCCTGTCATAAATTCTGATTCAAGTCCTTTCTGTATTCAGCTATGTTTGACCAACAAATACATTATGCAGTTTGCTTCACCACTCCATGACTACACTTATCCTGGAGGACTCTGACATCTCCTAACTGTCACGTTCTATCTTAATCAGGTCACACGTGTGTTCATGACGTAGTTCCTTGTAGTAGACTGCTTCACACATTACATGTTCTCTTGTGAAATATACAGTGTGCTTTACTGGCAACGATTTCACACATACTTAACGTATTTTCCCCCAAAATACAAAGGTATATACTTTTTTTAACAGCACTGAGAAAGTCGTAGTGAAATCCCCCACCCCAATCTATTTATGAAAACGAAGGCCGAACAGTCTCTAAATGTCCGTTAATCTTATGAGTCATGGCGTTTAATGTGATTATTATGATAACTGTCGGATGACTTTACAGAGACCTATGGCTGTCAGTACGATAAGAAAACCATTTATATGAAATTTCATTTTGAAAGAAACAGTAAAACTATTATAAAATTGAATTATTATGTGATTGGACCGGTCTGGGTGGCTTGATGTGTACACTTATTTTAAACGTCAGCTGCAATCTAAACTAGGATTCTTACGTGCCGAATGAGTACACGTTTGTATGCTTATATTTCGTTAACGATCTTTTCGTTAGTTTCTAATACATACTCATCTACCTATCCAGTAATTGACAATGTAATGCTAACAACAGTAAATTTTCCTGTTCGCATACGTTTGCCAGAACAATCAGGAAGGAACGTTTGAGCTTCGCCTTCAGATTCGAACTGTTTTTTTCGATCTCCGGTTGACGTTTGCACACAGCGCTCTTTTCAAGACCATCACGCCTATAATGTAGTTAATAAAGAGAGGGCAGATGTCCCCATGTCCAAAAGTTTCATTTAAACAGCATCGTATTGCTGATTAAACGTTTACTCCAATTACATAGCAATCTGCCATCAAACGGAAATGATCTGGAGAATATATATTTTTAAGAACATGTGAAGATCTGAAATAACGACGTCAACTGGCATCAAGGGAATGCACAATACGCCCAGCCAAGAATGTCCTAAATTCGATAACTACAATCAAGATTCTAATGATGAGATCAAAACTTTCTAAAGATTAATTCGCAAAGCTTGAAATGTTACTCCTAAGACTGAAAACATGAATGTTTTTATCTGCCCGTCTATATTTATGTGTCTTTGTCCTTTCTTCCTTTTGATTAGTTCCAATCTCATATATATATATATATATATATATATATATATATATATATATATATATATATATATATATATATATATATATATATATATATATATATATATATATATCCACCCTTCCCAGCGTCTTGGTAGTTTACTGAAACGCTGCCTTGTCGCATGACATGTCTGTCATTGGTGTTTATTATCATTTCTCTTATCCGGCTGGCCGCCATAAAATCTGCTCTTGTCGCTAGTGCCATCCACTTTATCTCGCTACTAAAATATTCGCATGACCAAATATTTGGACCAGGTCTAGAATACCGCGAGATAAAGTTGAAAGTATTCTGCTTATCTTGGACAAAGTAGATTTGCGGGGCCCTCGGATACTTGACTCTTATCACATTGGCGTGGTACACTCAAGGAAAGTCTTTGATTACAATAATTAGTTATCTCCCCTGAAAGGCTATAAACCAACGGTCAAAATAATTGGTCGTTATTGACTGGATGCTTAATCCTTCACTGCGCCTTCATTTAACTCAACAAAGATATAGCAATGTCTAAATATCGTAAATCATTATTTAAAAAAGTTTGTTTCTTTTCCTGAAGCAATACATCAAGATGAATTTAAAACACCCTGGCTTTCATTTTCAAATCATCGAGTTGATAACATCTTATTACAAAGTGATGTTCAAAGGTACGTTTGCCAGTGTACATTGCCTTACAAGTACTGATATTGAGATAGAATAACATTTGAAGCGAGATAGTGTCGTATGATTTCTTTCATTTTAATAAAGGCAGTGTAGAAGATAAAATGTGCTGATTACAACATCAAACGAAGACAACCTGTGAAAGTAAAATCACGCGTTTTGAGTGATTGATCAAAAATCGCTTTATTATCAACATCTATTAAAACTTCCATTTTCAGCCTCGTCTGTCGTCTGCAATGTCTCAGTCTGGGTAAATGACCCAGTCTGGGGGTTTACCAGATACACGGCGACTTGTGGTGACGCAGCAATTGGGCGACAAGCATTGAACATATCGCCCAACATCAAAGAAACCTGGAATCACGATTTGATCTCAAACAACCTATCAACACTTCCAAATGACAATACAGCCGACTTCGATAAAATATTGAACTTGTTCAATTGCAAAGAATATAATAGTCTTCGTCATCACTGTGACATACAGGTGTTGATTATCTGTATGTCTCATCGTCATCGATATACTTAGCAACATCACAGGAGCATGCGCATTACCCGAAACCTTCAAAAGTACCTAAGGGAATTGATTATAACTGTCTTAGACATTAAGTGGAACCTGTCGTGGCATTTTTTTTCCGCTGCAAAAAAAGTGTAACTTATACATGTTTACTTCATTTTACTATAAATTACAGGTTGACGTATTCCTCTGTGATCAAAAACATGTTTACATATTCCTGAGAAGTCTTGAGGAACCTCATTCCCATTGATAAAAAAACTAAAGCAACATTCTCTTAAGAATGCACTTCACAGATTTCTTCTTTCTGATTATGTAATGGCTAAAAATTGAGAAATATGACTTGGATAAACCACATATTTCTCCATCACTCCATCTTCGATAACCAATATGTCCTTTCTGTATTCAGCTATGTTTGAGCAACAAATAAATTATAAAGTTTTCTTCCACACCCCATCCTGAAGGAGTCACGCTGACGTATCATAACGGTAATGTTTTATCTTAATCAAAAAAAGTCACAATTTTGTTAATTATGTTTCAATTGCTCATGTGGACAAAGTATAGATAACCCTATTTACACCTTGGCCAATCGAGTCTGTACTTTGAGTCTGTGAATTTCAGTGGATGAGGCGGCAAGCCACCACATCCAATCAAAATAAAGTCGTTAAAATTTGAACACTTCCTACATGATCGAGACAAAGGGAGCACGCACATTGAATGGGTCGATAAATAAGCAACTTTCCAGTGCCAGTCGTGTTTGCACAAATACCTTTCACTCAAATACACCTGTAATGGTTTCCCTCTGGTACATAGTAATATTTTCTATGTTAAACTTCTAAATATCCTTTTTAGATCAGCTGCGCCACCATTTTCGACCAATGTATAATGCTGCACGCTGTTGGCTAGCTGGCACTGCATACTAAAAGAGGCAACTCGTGAAATCCAAAAGATGTCGCTAGGACAAATCACCAATATATTTATTCGATCCGACAAGGTGTAGATCGGATTATCACATGGGAACCTTGGACAGCGAAGATGCCATCTCTCAAACCTATACGCATATCTTATTTTTGCTTTACTCGTGTGTGTGTGCACGCGCGCGTGTTTTCTTTGCTAAGCTCCCATTTTGTCACCTTAACGATCAGCTTGTGATTTTGGTGACAATGAAGCTGCGCGCGCGCGCGTGTGTGTGTGTGTGTGTATGTGTGTGTGTGTGTGCGCGCGTGTGTATGACGCTCCCATTTGTATCCTTGGCGACCAGCTTGTAGGCGTATGACAAACTCAACATACAGCTAGAAGGCAAACTCGCTGATATTTAATCAAAGGATTATGCCAGAATAAATAAATTGTTATGTGTACATTTTATGCAAGTGACAATAATACCACCGAAGCATATATGTACACTCAAGTTGACGAGTGTTTTGTCAAGGTTCAGCCTGAGCAACATTTTATTTTAACAAAACGAGCTGACACCAATCCGCATCCCTATATCGTAAGGTGAGCAGTGGATCATAATGCAAAATTAGTCACAAGCGTTTTTAATTTTTAATCTATTATTGCGTATATAAGGTTTGGTCTTTGAAAATCTCATTGTCATTTAATATCTGACCTTTACTCTCCGACCCGACTTAAGCCGCGGGAGCCATGGATGAATCCTTTCTTGCAGATAGTTATCCCAAGGGCAATATGCTACCCAGCGGTTTAGAAGGAGCTGTGACAATTGACAGACGGACGGACAAAGGTAGGGTATCGCAAAAATCCGTCTCATAATAGGACGATAAATAAAAACACATTTTAAGAATATGCTGGTTTTATGATGTTTCATCTAAATCATCTTGAGACAATAAAAAAAATCGTCCATTTCTTTCTAATAACCAAATATATATATATATATATATATATATATATATATATATATATATATATATATATATATATATATATATATATATATATATATATATATATATATATATATATATATATATGTGTGTGTGTGTGTGTGTGTGTGTGTGTGTGTGTGTGTGTATTTATGTTATACGTTTCTATATTCATCAATGTTTTGATGCAAACATACAAAAATAACGTTCATATTTTTAATGAGAGAAACTGTGAAAAGCTAAGAGAAATGAAAGACCATTCTACCCCCCCCCCCCCGCCCCAACACCAATTTCCCTTTCGACGTGTTTGAGCTTTTGTCTACCGCTCCTCACGAACATGCGAAGAAAAAGTTATGTTCGACATTTAATAAATCTGAAGTATTCGGTCAATCTAATTTCCATATCCGCAGTTTATACATGTATCTGCTATCGTTTACAACATGTGACGTGTGAGATATTAAGCAGGATTTCACGTAAACCAGATGATGCTATCTCTTATAAATAGGAAACATGGGGTTGGTATGGCTGCTATAATCCTGAATCAGAAGTACAATAACGTTATCTAGCGTTTCTATCAAATCAATACCACATTTGAGATCCGGGTTCTTGGTGTACATTGATGAAATTCCCCGAGGAAAGTATGTCAGTAATGACAACAACCTAATGTTGAAAATGCAACATATTTTTAATTGTTTATTACATAAAATGTTGACTGCATAATCTAGGAAATGATGAGATCTCGTGTAAATACATACGAACCAAACGTTTTATCCCGCAGTGTTTTTTCTCAAATTGGTGGTACAGGTAGGTAGGAAGACAGATGGGCAAATATTGTGGGGGTTTGATATCGAAAAACTATCTTGTTTTCATGTTCAAGTTAATGCGCTCACACAGTACTCTATAATCTAAATCCATCATTTAGTAGCTAGGAATAATCTTATTATTAAAGAGAATGCATAAAAGGGTAGGTACGATTTGAATGTCACCGAGTAATTGCAGGTAACATCGGGCCTTCTATAGTATCGCGAATCGGCGCCGGTGCAAGGCATTTTGGTGCCCTAGGCGAGATCAGATATCTGGCGCCCCCTCCCCCTCAACTCACGCCCTCCCCCACCCGCCCATCATGAAATAAACCCTTAGCCCAGCGCCCTAGTCGATTGACTAGTTCGCCTAGCGGAAGCGCCGGCTCTGTCGCGAATCATATAAAATCAAGACCAGTATGTCTTGCTTCGTAAAGTTATTATTATTTTCATGAGCACTCCAAATCGATATCGCATATCCGAATGATAGAACAAATACCTATCAATCTCGCGAGATTTAGCGAGAGTGAGAATTACGTTGTGGCCCGCAAGTCATGTGCCACTTATTTTAAGATGAATCGAATCATTGTATCGTTTAAATGATGAAACGAATGTCATTTTTCCCCTTCTGATAAAGTTATAAAGTGAATACAAGTGTAGTTTCTTTATTACTGATATTTAAGTTTGGGTAAAAATTGATAAAAATTAAAAAAACTTATGGACTTCATGGTTGATGTTTCATTATTATGATACGTTTCTGCACAAATTGCATTTTTGTTGTTTCTGAATGTTATATAGCATAAATTCATATAATGTATATTGAAAAAAAACATATCTTGTCGATAGATGAAAGTTTAAAATGATCCGAATCGCAAAGCAAATGATAGTGAGTTTTAAAATTCAGTCCATATAAGAAGCAACATAGTGCGCATGGCCTGGTACTTTCACGGGAGTGTTAAAGTGAACGCGATATAATAAATACAAGAAATAAAAAATAAAAAAAATTTGTAAGTACAGATATCCGCTATTTTACCATTTACATACCCATGTATATATGACAAATTACCAATGCTTCTCTATTTCAGGACAAAACAGTATATACGAATATAACTCACGTGTCTGGGTTATAAACCAGATGAACAAAGGCGTAGATGGGGTGGGGGTGGGGTGGGCAATGGGGGCAGATGAACCCAGGCGCCAGACTAGTGGGACGCCAAAAATAGGTTGTATGTGGAATAATGGGTTTCAAAGTTATGGGGGGTGGGGGAGGGGCGTAAAAATGAATCTTGTCCCGGGCTCCAAACACTCTAACTACGCCTCTGCAGATGAAAGATTATCTTGGGCTTTTATAAGCCGTTTTTGTATATGCGCGCAGCCAAAAAAAGCGAACAGCACCAACAAAGATATACCATCCCATAATTCACCGACGGGTCAGATTCTTCGCTGTTTGAATAAAATAAGTAGACCAGAATATATATGCGATACTATGGGATGACAGACCAGGGTCTATGCTTGTCGCATTTTGTGAATGTCATACACGAATAAACGGTACATATCACAATCCGCTATATCATTTCAGCGATATCGCTCCAATCTTAAGCGCGATATATGAATATCATCATACAGTCACCCCAAATGATTTGTAAACCAGATAAGGTACTCAACACAAAAGGAACGCATAACACCCGTGTAGAGGACAAAGCAAACCCGTCACAGGCTTAAAATATGACCCCATGGTGAAATCTTTTGTAGATAAAGACGGATGATAAGCTAAAGGTGTAACAAGATCTTAGGCAAGCTAAGTATGTAGGTGGTAACGTGTTGTACGTTTAACACCTAGAAGACCGGGGATAATCATCAAAGTAAACTGACAATATACATCATTTGACCAACTCTGTAAATTTTCCCCCAATTTAGCTGACCTATGTTGCTGACACACATGGGTGGGGTGGTAAATCTGCAGCTAATTAAGCAAATGACATATATTATAATATATTATGCAGGTATACGGGGGTGGGGGTGGGGTGGATTTTCACACTACGTTAACACCATTGCGGCTGCTCATCAGCAATGTTTAACAGATGGGATTGGTGACATTTACAACTTTCTATCATGGACATTCCAAGTATTCATATGTTCATAGCTAGATAATGTTACCGTGAAGTACTGTTATTAACGGTAATAAATAGGTAGGTAATGTCGATTTTCACATAAGATTACTTATCACACACACACACACACACACACACACACACACACACACACACACACACACACACACATATATATATATATATATATATATATATATATATATATATATATATATATATATATATATATATATATATATATATAATATGGGGGAAAACAATCCTCCTTTCAAGTGCGCACTGGATCCAGCAATGGATCACGTGTGTCAATGATTGATTAAGATAAATGCAACAAACTGACAACGAGCAGTGCAAAACTAGCATCAAACTAGCCCAAGCGCTTTCGAGAGACAGACAGGAAGACAGACATAGATGGGTATTCATTCTGTTTTTTCAGTTGACCAGGAGATTTTAGCACATAATTCAGAATATAACAAATAATTGCAAAACAGGGTCCACATCAATAGTTTAAGTATTTTGCGTGTTGTGTTGATTATACTCGTTGGATGGACGCATCAAACTGCATAGCAAACCGCAGACTGGGGGTCCATGAAAAACATATATTTTCCAATCATTTTAATTTACTTTTACACTTGGGTCCACGGAATTATTAAAGTAAGATCTAAACCACACATTAGTATCAGTGAGAATAAGATCAGCTAAAATCTTATATCTATGATCTTATTTAACGTGAGACAGAAATTCGTCGATTTTTTCTCCGTTTACTTTTACTTTTTATATATAAAATCAAATAAAAAAATTTTTGGTTTCCGTACATTTCTAAAACTATCAAGCAATAACTGAAAATGCTTATTACGGTTTTAACTACTCTTTCACCATATGTCAATATTATACTGAGAATGGGAGATGAGTGCCTTTCCTCAAGGATCGATAACGGCTGAATTATGCAGGTATCGAAATTTGCAGGTATGCAGGTATCGAAATTTGCGACCCTGGGATTAGAAGTATGACTCTATATCAACCATGTTACACAATCTGTGTAGAAAAAAAGGCAAACCACGAGAATTAATGGGGCGAAATTTAATCGGGTTTTAGAAAAAGATTTTTTTAAAAAAAAGACAAAACTGTTATTTTGCAAAGTTACAATTTTAAAGAAAGATAATTTATCCTGCTTTCCTCACTGGTTATACTGGCTACTTAAAAAAGACCGTGTATATCTTAGGTATTGATTAGAAAAACACAACTTTACTTCCCTTTAGTTTGGTGTATGATTGATGGGTGTAATTTGGGTTATAAGAGTATACATTTTGGCCTTACTCCATATGTGCCCCTTTTTAAAAAAGTGATAGCTGCACTTGGTCATTTTTACTTCCTAAACTTGATAAGTAAATTGTATTAAAAAGAAACAGTTACATATTTTACAGAAGCTGGTATTGTCTAGTCAGGCAAAATTCATTTCCCCTATTTTAATAGCTGCTACGGATAGTGTACTTTAGACAAATACAGGCTGATTTTGGAGCACAAGGGAGCAGTCATTTTAGTTAGCAGTGTGCTTAGATCATTTACAATTTCCAAACGTACAATACTCCCCCCCCCCCAAAAAAAAATAATAATAAATAAATAATGTCAGCCACATTACATTAAGTAGCATAGAGGTATGCCAACATTTTCTCCACTGTGCATATTTGAAATGCAAACAAATTCACCTTACATGTCACTCTCTCAAAAGTACATAATAACTGGTGAGCGCCCCAGAAGCAAAATAGTCTCCCAATTAGTACACCATTCCCTCCCCCCCCCCCCCCGCGAAAAAAAACCTCTAAGAAAGCAAAGATAACTGCCGACACTGACCCTAGAATTGACTGACCCTCTACTGGGCGAAAATAATTAAATAATTTTTGGGAATTGAAGATGCGATAATCTTTGTCTTTTAATTGTCGAATAATGAAACCACCTAAGACACTCTTTAGCGGTGACAATATTTTCAAATTCTTCAGCGCTTGCAAGATTTGGCGAAAACTCGACAACACAGTGATTCAAGAGCAGTCGCGATATACATACTGGATGCATGCAAGGCACCATTTCATTTAGCACCGACTATGTATCATAAAATGTATGTTGGTGAAAACCCCTATGTTGATAGATCTACTCATCTGGAGAGTAGAGGGATAATATTTTCAAGATATTACTTTCCATTTATAAGGACTAACAAATAATAAAATTTTTAAGATGACCAGTGTGGCGGCCAAATTGGCACCATTTTCATTTAGGACAAACTAGACATCATCAGAAGTCTTTTTGTAAAAGCACAATGTCCATGCGGCAAGTCATTTCGGAGAAGTACTGATGGCCATCGTGCCCGTCATGTTAGAACTCGGATCGACACCATTTTCATGTACAACAAACTAGACACCGTAAGAAGACTCTTCTGCAAATTCCATGCTGATATGACCACTCCTCCAGGAGAAATAGTGATAACGTGATTTTTAAGACAACCACAGTGGCAGGTATACTGAACAAGGACCAACTAGACATCACAAAAAGTCGTTAGAGTTAACACTGTTTTCATGATGGTCGTCGTGGAATGAAATTGACAACATTTAGGACGAACTAGACATCACAAAATCGCTTTCAATGAAAATCCCATATCAAACCATCGTTAGAAATGTTTCGATAAACACGAAGTGTTAGTCAATGTGTCCTTCCATTCAGACGTAGTAGTGGTAACAACATTTTCATGATGGTCATTACTGGTACTCACATTCGATGTAAAATTCTACAAACTAAGTGTCATCATAATATTTTGTAGGAACCCCCCCCCCCCCATGTCCATATGACCGTTAATTCAAAAAAAGGAACAGTGATACAATAAAATTCAAGATGTCCGCAATGATGGTCATATTGGATGACATATTGGCCACCCTATTACTTATGGCTAACCTTTTCGTTTAGTAGGAACAGCGATACTAAAAGCTTAACGATGGCTATCGTTGCGGCCTTAATGGATGTCAGATTGGTCCTATTTTAACCTAGGACCAACAATATGTCATATGAATAATAACCTCCGCGTCCATATAACCGTTCGTCGGGAAGAAGTAGCAATAACAAGAATTTCCAGCTCGCCACTACAGAGGCCATTTTAGATATCCCATCACCATCATTTTCAGTTAAGGTCAGCTATACATTGCGATGAATGAATAATGTTTAATGGTAATCATTAGAGTTAATGAGCAGCGATAACAAATTCGTGCTAACGGACGGCAGACAACAAACATACAATTCCGTAAGCTCTTCTGTTCAATAACCAGCAGCTCTTCAACATACTGATGGTGCAAGTTATTCTCGAGTCTGACTTGACTGTACCACAACAAACTGGTGATGATGTATCACTTCAACACAAGACAGACAACTAATTTACACTGGAATTTGAGTTTCTACAGTATATGGAAGAGTGGCGGTCTATTATAGTAACATATGTAACAAAAATACGTCACAAACAAAAAATATATGTAGCTTGATAGTGAAGCTGGAAATTTACGGTGATAGTAAAGCAGGACATTTACGGTGAATCACGTCACATCAGGCAGATATATTACTTAACACTATAATTATTTGACAGCGACACGACGAGCAATTTCCAGTTTAACACCATAGATGGTTTCCTTTGACGTATCAAATATGCATCAATTGCAAGTATCGTTCTTTTTTTAAAAGCTTTACTGCTGATATAATCAGTACATCAATTGTACACTATGCAAGTTTTATCTTTTCATTTGCATACTCATGTAATTGCATTGGAAAGTATCTGACGCACATGCTGAAAGCTAAACGCATGCGTAATAGTATAGAAACCGCACAGATACGCATGTACTAGTCAGTGTGTTCAATGTGTCTATTTGTGCGCGCACCTGTGCGTATGGGTGTGTGAAAAGAGTAAATGTTTCTTCTTTTAACATGTTAAAATATGGTGTATCACACGTCATATGGAAAATTCATTTCTGCCTTGCTATATAAGAATTTATAAAGTTCAGAGGCGTAGTTAGGGCGAGGGGCAGAGGGGAACACGTGTCCCGGGCGCCAGAAAGTGGAGGCGCCAAATTGGGCTTTGCAATAGGTTGTATGTGGAACTCATGCTGCAAATAATGGGTTTCTTAGTTGAGGGGAGGGGGGGGGGGCTAAAAAATAAATCTTGTACCCGGGCTCCAAACACTCTAGCTAGGCCTCTGATAAAGTTAAAATAATGCATATTTCACTCAATAATATCGTGAATACTTTAAATGAGAGAATATTGCACATATATGGAATGTTATTAACCAAATCTATCAATTATCGAAATTTAAACACACCTAGAATCACCCAAGCTGATGGAAATTATCGAAATTTAAAAACAACTAGAATTACCCAACCATTCTAACTACTTCAAAGTAATAATTATCAGTTAACTAAAATTTCGGTTCTAGACGTACTGACAGCTGCGAAAAGTTCATAAATTTGAGTAACAAATATGAGAAGTGTTTTTTAATACACTGTCAACAGGCTTTCTTATTAAAATACAATCTATCAGATATATTAAATAGGTAGATATAAATAATAATTATAGAGAAATGTATGTAGAGAAATGAATCTATGTGTGCATACATTCATGTCTGTATGTCTGTATGTATGCACGTACACACACGTATGTGTGTGTATGTATGTATGTATGTATGTATGTATGTATGTATGTATGTATGTATGTATGTATGTATGTATGTATGTATGTATGTATGTCAAGCACAATCTCAAAAACGACTGATAATAACTGTTGGCATTCCATAACTTCTCAAATTGTCGTATTGGTGCACTTTCTCTTAAGGTTAGTGTTTTTATCAGATGAAAGGAACAAAGCCGGACGTCTCCATTTGTGTTTTAAATTCTCTTTGTAAGTCTAGATAGACTTAGCAATAGATTATCTGATTAACTCAATACCGCTGTTGTAACTTTCGAAGTGCAGACGACAACTTTGGAAGTGCAGACGACAACTGAAACCATACATAGGTCCACTTTTCGTTTCAGAACACATGAATAAGATTTTGTTTAGGGGAATATTCTTCACTAATACAAATAAGACTATAAAACGTGTTAATATTAAAATGAATAATTTATATCGGACCATTTCAGACCATTTACAATAATTTTTTTCGACTACTGCCGAATAAAATATATAATAATTTATACCGGACCATTTCAGAACAGCATTTACAAATCACTTATATTAGCAATGCAGAACAATATAATTAATTTTCGAAGACCAGTTAATGTTCTACACCTATATATATATATATATATATATATATATATATATATATATATATATATATATATATATATATATATATATATATATATATATATATATATATATATATATATATATATCCAGCAAGTCATTCGAGTAATCGATGATTGAGTTGTCAACGTTTTACTTAATGGCAAATTACTTTTCACATCCAAAGCATAAACGTATTTTTTTTTCAAAACTACGATTTTTTTTCTTCTGATGACATCGCGCTGAATCTCTCACGATCACGGGAACATCTTCATTTCTAATTAAGGTCCCTTTCATATAATAATAACAATTATAAATATAATGCACTGTGAGTTCTATATGCCAAGCTTTTCCGTCACATGATTGCAAATAAACGATTGCAAATCTAAACTATTTGAGTCAATGGAGAACTATGCAACGTTTGGCTTTCACACATATCCCCGAGTCTTTTTAAGAACGTATGTATGTATGTATGTATGTATGTATGTATGTATGTATGTATGTATGTATGTATGTATGTATGTATGTATGTAAAGCGTTAAATGACACATCACCACAATATCATGCCGTCTAAGTTTAGGTATCACACCAATAGGGAAACAAGTAACCCAACACAAACATAAGGCCAAAGGAGGGCAACATCCCTCAAAAACAGAAATACGTTTTTTTTTTATATAAACCGCACCCTGTAAAATGTCCAACACGCACACGCACACACACACACACACGAAAGGTCAAATGTTCCACAATATACAAAGCTCACATGATTGTTTATGAACTACCGGATGCGTTATCTTCTCTATCTATTGCGATAATTAAATTCTTCCGGAGTGGAGAATAAACCACGAAGAGCCCTTTCACAATTGATTACAAATGGTCCGAATATCGCTTGAGTATTACACTGTCCTGTTTCTTCATCTATCGTGATATAAATAATATCAGATAGATGGTATGATGACAGTGTGTGTGTGTGTGTGTGTGTGTGTGTGTGTGTGTGTGTGTGTGTGTGTGTGTGTGTGTGTGTTGATTTGGATCTTAAACGTAGCTTAAACAAAATTTGCTATATCGCTACGATGTCTGCAGTATGGCAGTTTTTAGTGATGACTAACAATGGGGACATCATACCGCAGACACGTAGCATACTTTCCCACCCAGTCACATTATCCTGACTCTAGACCTACTAGACCTAACACTAACCTCTTAATGCTGAGCGCATAGCAAGGCAGCTGTAAGTATCATTTATAGGTTTTTATTATGACTCGGCCGGGATTCAAACCCACAACTTCGCGGTCTCATAACAGATTAAAACTGCTTTCAAAACCGAAAAGAAAATTGCTATATCGATACCAACATTTATGAAGGCGAAAGGTGCGTTCTCCGTCAGTCCTACACTGATGCCTCCCCTGCCATCGGCGACTTTTAAAAAATTGCCCATTCCATTCCCAAAATTATACAATCTGTATATGACTAATGTCAAGAAATGGTATTTCCATTCGAAAAGAGAATATATGTGCATTATGTATCAGTAACAATCATTAAACGATGTAGACTTAATCAAACATAAGACACATTCTTTCAGGGTTGCCGGCCCTTAAAAAAAACAGCAGCTGTGCTAAGCAGGTTGCTACATTGA
Organism: Unio delphinus; assembly: GCA_029339505.1. Taxonomy (NCBI): domain Eukaryota; kingdom Metazoa; phylum Mollusca; class Bivalvia; order Unionida; family Unionidae; genus Unio; species Unio delphinus. The sequence continues at coordinate 16,156,498 of JAQISU010001238.1, forward strand.
GTAATGTATTTTCCCTCCACATTCCCATCGTAAAATGTCACCACTGACAATGAAATCTATAAAGCGACGAGATAAGCTTAATAACGAAAATCTCATTATTAATATCTTCGAATGCAAGGCTCCTCGACAGATTTTATATTTGAAATCCATTTGGCCGTATATGATAAGCGAGAAAGGGATTCTCCCTTCCTGCAATGATGGAACGATAAGACCAAAGAATAATGAAACCATTTCTTATGAAAGCACGACTTTATCAATTCCAAGATAGTGCCTTAGTCTTGGACTAAATTTACCATTTATCTTGGATTATCACAGCATAAACAGATCCGGCCCCTGAACGTCGTAATATTGATCATATACGAGTCTCAATCAAGCGCGATTATCACTGGGCGACCACATTGCTAGTTCTCCATTCTAATTACATACGATGGGGAGAGTGTGATAAAACCTTGTCCTATCACCGGCCTTTATCAGCCCATATCGGCGTTACCATCACTCCTAATGGATTAATTCAAACAAAATCTATCATTGTGGAAGCGGTTCTAATCACTTATCAGGGCCTTCATAAAGAAATGGAATATATAGGATGATGTTATCAAAAATCGCAGAATGGGTGAGCCTGCTTCAGCAAGATAAGACACACTTTCCTGAGCTCAATCACGTCTATCCATAATTACAATTTGCAAATTGCATTTGTCTAGGACCAGAAAAATCTTCTCGCACTGATAGCAGAAATGAAGAGAGCCATTGTTTAAGGTTTTCATGTTTCGTAGTGTTCAAAAACATTCTGTAGGATATGTAATGACAAAAAGAATTCGTACAGTAGCACACTTTCTCTCTTATATATATATATATATATATATATATATATATATATATACACACACACACACACACACACATTAACCTCTTGTCTCGCATTTGCTCACGAGAACAACAATCCCCACCAAATCAGAAGAATCTTCATATTTGAGTCAATCCTTCAAAAGTTGCCACTGTCCCAACCTGATTATGCGCAGTCTTCCTCATTCAATTAACTACTTCCCATCACCCCACCCCCGAAATCATGCTCTGGCCGCCACAACCGAAACAAAACCGATCCAAACAAACTATTACGTTAATATATGTATGTATGTATGTATGTATGTATGTATGTATGTATGTATGTATGTATGTATGTATGTATGTATGTATGTAACATTAAGACTTCAGCACCTTTGCGTAATGTATAGGGTAGAATTACACGTTGAAGAATTTATTATAAATCACCTCTAGTTTCATAAAGTACATGTTCACCCTGTTATTGTATTTCAGTAATAATTGGGCACACACAGGATTCTCTTTTCGGAGAAAACGTAGGCAACTCATATAATTCGACACATTGTTTTGGCGGTATTACATGCGGAAACGAGCACGAAGAACCAAAAGACCCCCCCCCCTCCAATAAAATAATGCAATAGTGGCTTTTTCAATGATTTATCATGGCTCCCAATTTGTTTAAACGCAACCGATTTTGTACTTTTGGGAGCAGCAGTGGTTAGTGTTTTAGACTTCTAACCAGAAGGCTACATATTCGAACTCTTTCACTGGATCAGACGGGGTCGACTACCGTGTTGTGTCCGTGGTCAAGGCTCTTTACTCCTACTGACTCGTCACTTAATAACCTATTTGTGTTGCTGTGCCGTTAAACAGACAACAAGCCATTCAGCAAGCGTTGATATACAAATATCCCTTGGTGTCGTTGTGTAGATGCCTTTTCCACAAATTTGTTTAAAATAATCCTACTTGTTATGCAGTGTGGAGAAAAATACTAGCATTTCGACGACATATGAAAACGAAGAAACAACTTACTTTATTCTTAAATACTGTCAAATACACGTAACATATTATTTCACCGTTCCTTCGAGTCAAACACTCAAAAGAAAGGTGCCTTTCACTTTGACGTCAAACCACGTCATTAAAGTCACGTATAAGGCCGGTCAATTTCACTGATATCGGTTGACAACAGTTGTCTTTTTATGACGACTTAATTTTGCAGGTATGATGTCAGGTATGATGCAGTCAGTCAGGTGTCAGAACATCAAATTTAAATGTTTAAAAAATCCTGAGGTATATTTCATTACATAATGTCTAACATATGACTTGACACAGTATTTGTTAGCGGGCAGTTGACATTCGCCGTAACCGCTTCGGTGGCCTAGTGGTTAGAGCGTCCGCCCCGGAAGCGGGAGGTCGTCGGTTCGATCCACGGCCGAGTCATACCAAAGACTTACAAAAATGGTACTAACAGCTGCCTCGCTTGACGCTCAGCATAAAGAGGTTAGTGTTAGGACTGGTCGGCCTGGTGTCAGGATAATGTGACTGGGTGAGACATCATGCTACATGTCTGCGGCATGATGTCTCAGTGCTAGACATCACTATAAACTGCCTCACTGCAGACATCGTAGCGATATGACTGAAAAATTGTTAAAGCTACGTTAAAAATCCTAATCAAACAAACACACATTCGCCGTATTTTATAGTTTGAAAGGTTACAGTTACGATCTGGCACAACCAGTCTGGAATGCTAACCAATGGTATTGTGATTGTTAATAGAGGTTACTCACATTTTACCCTTCTAGATGGCATATGTGCACTAATAAAATTTATATTCCCTGTTTAAGGTTATTTTTTTTAGTGAGTAAATACGTTTAAAGGCATACAACCTAAGATTTTTTACTTTTTTGTTCTTGCAAATGCATGATATTATGAAAAGTATAGTAGAAATAATGAGTAATTACAGGTCATTCAGTTTCAAAAAATGTACAACTGTAAGTTTAATCAATGAAAATATAACGATTTTATGTACGGATTGCTAAATAATTATGCAGAAACGGAGTTTACCGATATACTCCGAAGTCGCAGTGTCACGTGACGCGCGTCAACAAATATGATGGAAATCCAGACAATAAGAGGTTCCTTTAAGTGGCCATTCTTGAAAGTGTTTACTTGTCGTGTTTGTGAGACTGTGTTACGTTGTAAGATAAACCAACTAAAAATATGATAATTTGTATTATTGTAATCAGAGCCGCTATTTAAAGGTCTCGCTAAAGTCGCTTCTTAGGCTCAGAATAAAGTTGATTTTCTTGTGCATTTGCATTACCAAATCACGCTCAAGAGACACGTATCCGATAGTCGATGTGATTTGCGCATTTGTTTGTATATTTACACGTTTGCTTCATTGCATAACACAAAAATTAATATTTTCCAACATAACATTTAATGCATTTATTTTATTTGGAATATTTTTTACTGACAATTTTATAAAAATATCTGCAAGACTTTGACCTGGTTGTTTTAGATGAAGTCGTTCTCCTTGTTGCACAGAGAGAGGTATATGCAAGATGCCCTGGCAGCAGAAGAAGATAATGATTACAACCAGGGGAAAAGGCATACTGCTTATAGGCAGTTTATTTTATGGACCTAACAGATACCTATGTACTGGCTACAGACATGTCATTCCAAGCTGTTGTGTATGGCATATAATGGATAAATACTTTTGGCCAGTACCATGGCTTTACTCAAGGAAGACTTGGGTGATCTATCCAATGATATGATGTGTGAATAATATAATTTATGTTGATTTTAAGTTGTATAAAGCATTTATTTTGTAGTATGCATTTTTTTAGCTACCTACCCACTAAAGAATGATTATATGTATGGCTATGTTTTGAAAGCAACTGTGAGGAGACTATTTATTAAAAACAGGATGAATCGAAGTTGACTAGCATTGTCTTGGGATGCAAATGATGTAAAGAACAAAAGTACACTGGTGAATATGATTTTAATCGTGCATATACAGTAACACATTAAGTTAAATGATAAATAACGCATATTCATATTGAGTTGAGAAAGAAAAACTTGTTGCAGTGTTTCATGAAAACAGATTGGCTTGTAAATATCAACAGAACTACAAACACTAGGATACTATTCTATCCAGATACTGCTCATTAATTTCAATTACATGTAAAACAAAATGGCTCTGGAACAGAATAAGGTTTTTAAGACTAAAATACTAGTTCATCAAAAGCAACATTGAATGCTTATATCACATACGTGCATCATCAACCGTCTTATTACAACTAAATCAAATATACTTGACAGCAATTAAAAGCATCAAATTTTCAGTTTTTTTAAAAAGGTGTTAATTTGCTATAGAAATAATTATAACCTTTATATGAATACCCAGATGAATGTACACAACTGCATACACTGTAAAACTGTTATATATTATGAAATGTACTAAACTTATATAAGTACAAATTTGCATGTACAGACATAACTTGAATTCAAGAGTACAGTCAGGCATACAAAACTGAAGGATATCATCTAAGAATAATTATGGCATATATAGAGGTTTTCCATGCTATTTAGGTTGGGTGGGGTGCTCCCAATATTATTTAAATTATTGCTAAATACCTCCCCCTCCCCCTTGTTTTTGTGAGGAATTGAAGTAGTGATAGATGCAATGTTCAGAGCCCCCAGTCAGTGGTGCCGACAGTTAAATTAATGAATACACAAAATGTGAAAGTCAAATAAACAACAATTTAATATCATTAAATAACAGTCATCTCTCAAATGAAATTCAAATTAAAAGCCTATTACTCATCTTTAACTCGATCAAATTATAGCCTATTTTATCATCTGACTTGGTGTAATAGATTTTCCTCCTGTCCTGTGTTCCTACTCATCTATATGATCTTTCTCTGGACTGGTAGTCCAATTGCCTCCAGTCCGTCTAACTTCTGCCTCCGTTCTTCCTTTTTCTTTGTCTCCCAGAGACTTTTATATGAGAAACTAGTGTATCATTACTTTAAAAGATTGATTACAGACATCCGATTCCAAAATACTAGACAGTTCTATTGAAATTACATTGATGTTTTAGTATCCTTGCTTGTTTTCTATGCTTTTGACGCAAGCGATTACCATTTGCTTAATTCCAAACTTTAGTACATCACCTAAACAAACTAATGCAGAGAAACAAATATTGAAATTAAGCCCATCTCCCACCCCCATGTATGTTTCCTATTGCATTTCTTTTAAAATTTGGGTAGCTAGGTACACACACACACACACACACACACACACACACTGAAACTTTGCCCTTTTGATTTTTCAGATGTAAAATGACTAGTTGTACTTTATACCTTCCTTGGTGTACCCATTAAGTTCTGGCAGTGTTGTAACGCAAGGCAAAATGTCTTATACTTTTACAGGGGTGTTTTAATTGCTAACTGACCATTAACCCTGTTTGCAGCAATATATCACTGCTAGAGTTCATGAAATTGGACCTACAGTGATGAAAATATACCAAATTCTGTTTCAAAATTGTACCAGTGTGTGTGATTTGGACTTTTAACATACCTTGAACAATTTTTTCAGTCATATTGCTATGATGTTTGCAGTGTGGCAGTTTATAATGATGTCTAGCACTGAGGCATCATGCCGCAGACATGTAGCATGATATCCCACCCAGTTACATTATCCTGACAGTAGGACGACTAGTCCATACACTAACCTCTTAATGCTGAGCACCAAATGAGGCAGCTGTTAATACCATTTTTATGTCTTTGGTATGACTTAGCCATGGATCAAGGCCTCCACAACCTCTTGCATCTGAGGTGGATGCTCTTACCACTAGGCCACTGGAACGGTCAACACCAGTATGTAAATAGTAATTTGTTGTTAACAAATATAATCAGTGAAGAGCATTTCTAATTTATTTCTTCTTTTGTTTTAAAACAGAAGTTAACAGCATTATTTTCTTTATAAAATCAGTATGAAACTGTACGTGAACCTGTAATGGCAGACATTCCTGCACCTGTGATAAACCACTTTATTACATTGTATTCTTAAAAAAATTGGGCAAATAAATTCAGGAAAATATATAATTTAATTAAAACAAAGTCTAAATATTTTGTGTTAGAAGATTTAGCTTAAATATTTAATAATGTAGTCAGAAATATGGGACAATACTATGTTGTGGAATTCGAAACAATGTTAAGCTCAATGCTGTTTTCTGATGAAATTAATTTTCATGAAAAAACATACATACATACATATATATACATACATATCTATCTATCTGTGTATATATATATATATATATATATATATATATATATATATATATATATATATATATATATATATATATATATATATATATATATATATATATATATATATATATATATATATATATATAATTGCAAGTCGGTATTAATGCATAATAAAGTACCTTTTAATAATTTTATTTTCTAAATGTTTTGTGTAAAATTGCAGTCAGAAAGATTTCTAGCATACTTTGAAGCAGAAAAAAATGTACATTGGAGCAAATGACTTCAATCCATACTCTTCATTTTGATTTCATTGTTCCCGCTAAACATTACTGTACCTATCAATAGACAACACAGTGAAGCATTAAAATTGATATGTAACTGAACTGGACCCTTTTTTCCAACAAAACCCATCAAAGAACATGTGAGTTTTTGCTTATATATAAGCAAAAACTCACATGTTCTTTGATGGGTTTTGTTGGAAAAAAGGGTCCAGTTCAGTTACATATCAATTTTAATGCTTCACTGTGTTGTCTATTGATAGGTACAGTTATGTTTAGCGGGAACAATGAAATCAAAATGAAGAGTATGGATTGAAGTCATTTGCTCCAATGTACATTTTTTTCTGCTTCAAAGTATGCTAGAAATCTTTCTGACTGCAATTTTACACAAAACATTTAGAAAATAAAATTATTAAAAGGTACTATATTATGCATTAATACCGACATGCAATTACATGATTTTAATCTTGTTACTCCTATAAGATTAAATGAATTATAATGTATAGTTTCTGCTGTGCTTTTTTAATACATCATATGGCCAAAATACATTGCATTTACCTCAGTCTAAACATACGTATGACAAGTATAAATGCAATGGGTATGAAAAGTTAAAAAAGGTTTTACATCTTTTTGTTCAAATGCATGTTTTTAAAAGCTTTAAGAACATAATCAACAGTGGTCTGAAGATAAACTGCTACTTGGAAATCAAACAGATGCAGGACTTTGGCTCATGGTAGGCATTTCAAGAAAGACTTAGTCAAAGTCTATATGGGTTCTTGGTAGGGATCATTTGTTACCATACAATCACTAGAATAGTCTCTCCATAACAATTTTATATCAATAGATGTTACCCGACTAAAAGGCCTAAATCATTTTAACTTAAAATGAGATTTCTGCTTTGTAACAATCTCTTCTGTAGGTGGTGGTGGTATTGGAGCAAATACATCAGATATTCACCTAGGATCATTTATGTCCAAAAAGACTGGCTGGTTCATGCCAACTCTATCATATAACCTCATTTTCAATATTTTCATAATTATTTCCGGAATATACAGGTACTGTTGTTCAGCATTCTTTGGGTTTGCAGACCATCTCTCCCTTTTTTGTTGAATGACCTTTGGTATCTGACAAGAAAAAGTAAAAAAATCCAGAAACAAAATCTGATTCCAACAATGGGCATGTGCACAAAAATTGGGCAAAGCTTGACCCCTCTTTCCCTGTACACGTACATATTTTTTTTCACACACACCCCATCTGCGTACATGCGATTGCCCTCCTCATTCTGAAGAACAGCCTACATTTAATCCACACAGAAAAGATCAAGGATTAACAATATTATGTATTTAATATAACAGATAGTCCACCAATGTTGAATGTCTGGCTGCATCAAAGAAATAAGCTGCGTAACTTTAAAACGTTTGTCTATTGTCCACTAAAACTCAGTCACCAACTGAACCCAGTCAAGAAGGTTACATATTAGACAAATTACTATCGAGGTATATGTGTACATACATCAGTAGACCACCCACTCCCATACACAAGCATATTCATTTGGCTACCCCCCCCCATGCCCTCTCCATGTATATGAAACGGACAAACCATAACTATAGCCTTAGTGTGGTTTGTATTTATAATACAATGCATTAATTTTCTTACTATGATAACCAGTATATCTTCATTCTTTCAATTATGCATCAATACTATATTTAAGATATTTTGTAATTACACATTTTTTACTTGTATGTTCATATACAGCAAAGAAAACTTTTGTGGGAGCGACTTGTGGTAGATGCACATCTACCAGCGTAAATACCAATGTGGTTCATACACATATACCATCCACAAATACGAATACAATATTATACATGTATGTATGTATGTATGTATGTATGTATGTATGTATGTATGTATGTATGTATGTATGCAATTACATTTAGTTTAGTTACATATATCATGCATGTATCATAATGGTTGTTTTTTAGTATACTTAACACAAATATTCCCCTTTTATGTATGTATCACAATTATTTTTGTTAGTATACTTTCTCAAATGGGTTGATAAAACTTTTAGACTTTTCCATTATTACACTTTCCTTCTCCTTAAGTTTTTCAACTTCAGACAAGAATGAATCCCTTAAAATAAAATTTTGAAATGTGTAAATACCAATGTTGAACTTGGAAATCTTTAGTTTTGTATCAAAAGAAAGCATTATCATTTATCTTGGTTATTATGATGGGAATGATAATGTTTTATAAAAATAATAATAATAATAATAATAATAATAATAATAATAATAATAATAATAATAATAATAATAATTTATTTATTTATTTAAAGGGGTGAACTCATTTAGTAAAAGACTATTCTTCTTGAGGCCCTTTAACTAAAATACAAACAGCTTGATGAGGAACATATCAATAACAAAAACAGACATTTGCCAACAAACAATTTACAAAAAAATATTATTCAAAATTAAACAAACCATATTTTAACAAAATATACAATCTTTACCAACTGCAAAATATTAAACTAATATAGAATGATACATTTCCAGGTAATACATACATTCCTTAGCCTTTTTAGATGTGCATCTACCACAATATTTGTAAACAAGTAAATATACATAAAATTTAATAAAATGTAGTAATACTTACACAGATGCCATATCTGATGTGGTTATGTCAGACACAGCAGGAATTTGTATCCTATGAATTGTTGGCCCAGGTGTAGAAGTTGTTGCCATGTCTTCTGTGACATTCCTCTCTGTTTCTGATGTTTTCCTTGCACTGCCATTGATAACTAATATAGCAAGGGAAAATAAATGTTTCATTAGACACAATAATTATATATACTTTACAAATAATAGTATGCATAAAATATACTCAACTGTATTGCATTACTTTAATTTACAGTCATCACCGTTTACATTATATATAATTTTTATTAACAATAAAAGTAGTGACTGTTTGCCTCTAGATAAAGTCTAATGGTTGCGTGCGAAAATGAAGATGATCAATAATACCACTTTGGTAGCCTCAAAAACAGCAGTATATATATATATATATATATATATATATATATATATATATATATATATATATATATATATATATATATATATATATATATATCATGGCATACATGCGGGTTTCAAACTTTTAGCGATATTGTTGCAGGGCTATGACATTTTATTTCAAGCTAAATGGAATAATGCCAGTTTATATAAAATATGTTATTTTATGAGTTTTGAGAAAGAATTAACAATACAGAAATAAAATAACGGTATAAAAACTTGACTGTTCATTGGAAAATTGAGACTCACCTATCCAGCAAGAATTTGGCGACCTCTGGATTAGTTTTCAGGCTCAAAGTGGACTTCTATTTATTCCATCGTTCATGCTGGTCACCAATACATATGTGTGTGCTGCCATAATTTGCCCAGAGAGCTTTTTTCTCCCCTCCTTTCATAATCTAAGTCTTCGCATTCGATATAGTTGCGAACGCCATTATTTTTGTAAACACGTGTTTGCGCATAGCTAAAATTCTTAATCTTCGGGAGAGGTCAACGTAGAGGTTACATGAATATAGGCGTGGAAATAGCGAATTTTTGTCTGCCAGACAATAATGAAAAATCGCGTATTTTATCACAAAATTTCCGATACTAGCCTGATTTCGGCCTCAGTAACAACCTGAATCGTAATTTTTTTAACTAAATAAGTTATCACGAACTGAAAAAAGAAATATATAATTTCATTCGTTTTTACTTAGGTTGTATGCCTTTAAAACAAAACTACTTAAGAAATCCCACAATGCGAGGTCATGCTATGTTCACCTTTCGATGGCCAATCAATGTTTAGCTATCCATTTACGAAAGTGATAAACGTCATTTGGAACATTTCTAATGATAATTTTATTAACAAATATTTTTTGTTTAAAATTGCTACGCTAATTCCAATAGGCAAGAAATTAAGTGGACGGAGAATTTCCAAAGGTCGGTAGATCACGAACCTTTATCGGTGCCTGTCAGGTCTACTTATTATAGGTACACCATGATCTTAATCAGATTGGAAATCTACTACGTATATTCGCGCCATTTAACGATAGACAAGAGAGATAGGTAAGTTCCATCAGTAACCGTCAGTGTATCAGCTGCTTCTCAAAATTCTGGCAAAGAAAACTGGGAAGGTTTCACTTTTTGACATTAATAAATTCAAATAGTATTAACTTGACCTTTTCAGTAGGAAATGTAGTAAATCCTCGACAGTGATGTTGAAGTATGTATGGAATCCTTATAACATACAATATCTGCTCAAATAATATTTTCCAGATGCTAAAAGACAGGAGGAGCTATGTCATTGGGTCAGTTATAGCAGTTAGGTCAGTGGTGAATTACTGGGATGATGTTTCACTGTCCAGTACGGATATGATGCAGGTCGGCGGTTGCATAATGCATTAACATATCTGACATTACTGACATCACGCTGTTTGTTTTTGAAATAATTATTAGGCAGTCACGTGCACACCCCGATCGATGGGAGGGGTATAATGTTTAATCAATTGGAAGAGCCGTAGGAAAAGAATATGCTATATAGAATTGATGCTTACTAAGAGTATGCTATTCTGGTAACGTCAGGTGTTCCAGGTGTAAAAAATGTTAAGGTTAGTTCCACACACACACACACACACACACACACACACACATGTGTGTGTGTGTCTGTGTGTCTGTGTGTGTTATTCATGGTTTCTTGAGGAAAATAAAGTCGCCAATATAGAGTGTAACTACCCTAACAACACGTGAGCCCAAAAATGTTGAGGATTTAAATCATTCCATTTAGATTAGATATGTATTTTTTATCAGACGAAGCATACGCAAAGAAAATACATGTTCTTTTATGCGCCATGTTTACAAGCTATTGTACGCTATTTTCAGCAACGTATTATGGATAGGACTATTATTTATTTGTATAAAAAAAAAAGATGTTCGCTGATATAATGCTTTATCTAGATAAATAGCACCATATTTACAGACAATGCAGTAGTATAGAAGTTATCCACAATACCTTGCCAAAATGATCGATTTGTCCCGGCATTTCCCCGCGTTGGCAATATGTGTTCTTATGCTTAATTTGATGAAGTATTTTTTCGAGTTTTATTATGCATATATCGCTTCGTGAAAAAAAAACCCAACTTTATTAATAAACACCTGTCGATGCTACTTTCAATATAAATTAAAAGGATGTAGTACATACAATGTTTTCATATATGGTAATGATTTGTTGAAATTAAAAAACTTGTTGAATTAGAGCCTAGCTTTCGAATGATACATGTTGAGTTGGCAATAAAATAAAAAGGCAAATGCGTTCAATATATCGACACCAACTGATGTTAAATAAAATGCATAGTAATCTTGTCTGCAATCAGATCTAAACGCATATATCACTGGATTTTATACATGTAATTGGAAGGCAGAAATGTGCTCCTGCAAATATGATATGTAAAATCTGTCGCAAAGAATTTATTCAACGTAAATCAATACAGCTTTTAAAATAGTATACATGAGTTCGTCCACTTTTGCTTATCAACCTTTCTTGACAAGACATTTTTTTTCCAGCGTGCAACCTTAGAGTAGAAATAAAATATATACGATACAGCTTGACGTGTTTCCTGCTGCTATATATCTGCTGAAATTATTCAAAGGTTACAAAAGTAGTCTTTTTTAGCTGATGCAGATATAATTTAGCGCTTGTTCTTCGCACCACTTTTGTGTTTGTAAAGTTTGTAATAAGATTTAAAAAAAATCAGCGCGTGCTTATGTTTTTATACAGCCTATTTTTAATTGACATCGCAGCAATTAAACAAAAAACGTGTGCTGTTGCACTAAAATACACTCGCAATACATAGGTCTACGTACTAGTATGTGCTCATAAGCAGAAAGAGGCACATACATGTATGAAATGAACTCAGTGACATCAAATATGGTTTTTAAAAGTGTGGATATGTCGGTGATCAGATATACACCACTTTCATTTTGAACCACTTAAGACTTGCAGGAGTTATTTTAGTGAAACCCAAATGACAATGCCATTATTCATGTAAAATAACTAGACTTTCGATGGTGCCGTATCGGAAGTCTGATGAAAAACATTTTCATTACAACTAGCTACATGTTGTCATAGTGTTTTAATATTATTTGGTTGTTGTTGTTTTTTTTAAACCCACAAAAACATGTTGATACGCAAGTTCAGTCAGAAGGTTAGTATTATAAAGCCTTTTCGATTTAGACAGCTGAGATAATGTCTCAGTTGTTTACATGAATGTAATCTGCGGACAGCAGAGATCAAGTTCCAGCATTACATACTCGTGATCCGTGGAGAGATGAGATCAATATCCGCCATTACATATTCGTAACCTGTGCATATGAGGTCACTATCTGCTATTTCATCGTGACCGCTGATATTTACTCTTAATCTGGAAAAGGCATACACCAAGATCCGCCATTACATGCTCGTAATGCACGGTTAACAAAAATCAAGATCAGCCATTACATACTCGTAATCAACGGTCAACAGAGATCAAGATCAGCCATTACATACTCGTAACCCTCCTATAGATCAATGCCTACACTTTTCACATGCAATCATGAGAATGAACGGCGAAGACACAGACAAACATGACAGGAAATGGTTCTTTTGTCAATAATTTGGAGCTATACTTCGGCAGCGTGGAGTTCACAGTCATTTTTTTATATTACGAAGTCGTATGCAGAAGTATATCTCATCGGTTATGAAATTATACTTCCTACCGAACAAAAGATAAAATGCTGACAAACATTTACAGGAACGGTTTTTTCTGTAAGTTACATAACATAACAAAATGTTCTAGATTGTAAAAAATGTTCATGGATAAGAACGCACAAGATTTCGACTGAGTTTCAATTTTAGAGTTGCTCATTCGTCCTGTCTCTTGTTCATCCGGGTGTTTATTAAAATATTACACTGTTTATACATCACAGGACTTAATACACATGTCTTAAACCATGTACCTCAAATTCAAACCACCCTGAGGGCTGCACGAGGGCATTTTCGATGGTCCAAGGGTCGCATCACCTTTGTTATCTTTCATGACATCTTGTGACGCCAATCATTTTGCGGCCCACAGGATACGGCCTGGCGAGCCGCATGCGACCAACAGGCTGCGTGTTTGAGACTCCTATTTTACACATTTTGCTGCTGAATAGATTTATTCATTTACCTATAACCTATAAGCTTTGTTTGATCTATGAAAACTTTTGGTGTATACCAAACTTTTTTTTCCTCCATTTCCAATGCTTTATTAATAGCATTCATATTTGCTTCTTTTCGTTTCTGTCAAATCTTTGTTGGTTGATCATATAATGTATATAACACCAAAATACAATCATGTTGACGCCACCAAGATAACAGTTTATGTTCATTGAAAGAAAATATAATATTATGGTAAACAAATAATATATTACTATATCATCTTTTGATACCCCCAAAGAACAGATCTAAAAAATTTCTGGTCATAGTGAATGTGCAAATAAATATTTAGGTATTTATGATTTTTGTCCTTAACAAAAATGTTTACCACGCAATACACTCTTCTGCAATGTGAAATACTCGCTGACAATAGGTCACATTTCCGGCGATCGTTTGCCCACAGAAAACACCATTACTGAACCAACCAAGCAATGCAGTTTAGCGGTGACTGAGTGGGATGGGGTGCGCAGAAACAGGAGTTTCCAAAGTAACCGTTAAAGCTGAGATGCGCAATATTATTCGGCTAAGGGCCAGTTTGCATTTTCTAAGACCACTCGAGGGACGTAAACAAGAATTTCTTTATTATAATTACTGTTCACGAGTCATATTTCTGAGGGCCGGGAAAAACACGCTCGCGGCCGAGGGTTGTGCACCTCTGCGTTAAAGACTCACGGTATTAATTCAGCTCTCAAATGAAGCACCATGACATTAAAAATTCAGGATCTTTAAATTAATGAACGACCATGATTAAACCTGTATTTATCAATACAAACGCATCCATGACGACAATTTCTGTGTGGAGAAAACCATACGAGTCGTGGCATTTATAATATATATATACATATATATATATATATATATATATATATATATATATATATATATATATATATATATATATATATATATATACGTGTTTGAAAATTGGAAACTTGGATTACAATGCATAATTTTATAAGGTAAACATTTCCATCTATCATATATTGTATTTATTTGTATGTTTCTAAAAGATACATATCAAATATGTTTTTCTGGGTTACTGGTTCCAGAAGGTCATGGAGTGGGTCCTCGTGTTGACATTTGGAAATCATATTTTCATATGCATTTCGAGTCGAAATTTGGGATATTTTTGTACACTTTATAAATATTATCACTTTTCTTAATTAAAGTTCGATCACTCTTTCTTGATACAAATTGGATTGTTTACCCAAAATAACACGTGAACCAATGTTTACAGAAATGACGTATCCTTGCTCAGAATTATGTTGTGACGTCTGCTGCGTGCTACATTGTAACGTCTTCAGCCCAGTGCCTTATGTCTGCAAGTGAGGTATTACTGACCTTTTACGCCAAAGTTGTAGGTAAACTCTTTACACTCTGCACTAAACAATTGTATAGAAGAAAACAAATGGCAGCAAATATTGTTGTTGATATTGTTATAGTAAATATTAAGATATATTTCACGGCTCACAATATAAGATGTTTCTACTATATAAGTGAAATGTTTCCCTTTATTTAAAGCTAGTATGTCAATTTGTGTATTTTCCAATACAAATAATTTTGATAATTCATTTGAGTGAATTACGAAAGATAATTTTTCATTGTGCTCAGTAAAGATCGATAATATTATGATAAGACATTCTCATCTGCCATGGTACTATTTTTGCTTCATTTTGTGGTAAGTGTGAACAACTGGTTTTTGTTGCTGACTTGAATTCGCTTAAGAAGATTTATGAAGAGGATGTCCACATCAATTGCACGCGCGCTAATGGCTGAGAAGAACAATAGGTTACAGGCACGTCATTCCACAGAGGCTGCAGGGAAATGTCTGGGTTGTGGAGGGTGCTGCCAATGGTTTTCGGTACTTTCTTTGCCATTTTGTTCCCTCCAAGCTGGCCCGTCTATTGTGTTCAAAAGTGGCAATAACCAGGTGAACTTTACTTCACCAGCGTTCACGGTCAGAAGCTTGTGATGCCCATTGGCGGTGATCGATACCAAAGGCGGTGAGGGTCTTTTCAATGAGTCTTTATATCTCTTTCAAGGTACCCCTCTATCATGGTGGACAGTTGACAACTCATCATACAATTTGATCTTTTGCAGGCGATGATCCTACACCCTAAATATGTGCCCTGCCCAGCGTAGGTGTATCTTCATGAACATTGCCTGAACACTGGTGATCCCTTGCTGTTTGAGTACTTCAGCGTTGGTGCCGAAGTCACTCCAGTGGATGTTGAGAATGGTGCGGAGAAGCGTTGATGGACGGGTTCAAGGACGATGAAGTAGCGGCTGTAGGTGACCTATGATTCGGCGCAATATAGGAGGATAGTAAGTACGACAGCTCTGTAGACGCTGATATTTGTACCTCTCCTGAGACTGGCGTTGTATCACACTCGTTTATAGGGTCTGCCGAAAGCTCTGTTTGCATTGGCCAAGTCTGTTTTCTGTTGTTTTGTTTTTTTATTGATTTGGCATAAAAGATATCAAAACCCAGATAGGTGAACTTTTGGACTACATTCAGCTAGGTCTCGTCAATGAAGATTTTTGGTGGCCGGTATTCTTGGGAACAGACTAGTAAAGTACCTCAGTCTTCTTTAGGCTGACCTCAAAACCAAAGAGCTGGCAAGCTTTTGCAAAGCAGGATGTTAGGCGCTGTAAGGCCTCTTCCGTGTGGGCAACAAGGGTGTCGTCGTCTGCAAGAAAAGGTTCTTAAAAGGGTTTTTCCAAGGTCTTGGTATGAGCCTGAAGTCGCCTTAAGTTGAAGAGACTGCCATCAATGCGAAATCGGATATAGATGCCATCGTCGTCATCGAGGTTTTCTGTTGCTTTTTGGAGCATTATGCTGAAGAAGCAGTGTGTGACTAACACGCAACCCTCTTTCACGCCATTTACAATGGGGATGGTCTGTGATAGATTGTTATTGCGTCTGATCTCTTGCAGTGTTGGTGCCTCGTCGAGTTCCATCTTGGTGGTTGTTGTGGGATGCGATCATTAGCTACCTCCTGGACTGTAGGGCTAGTACTGAAGAGGGTGTTGAAGAGCTGAGAGATTTGGGAGATAGATGAGGACCAGTGTGTCTGTTCACTCAGAAAATTCAGCTGCCAAACAACAAAGGTACTGTTGAACGTCAAGCAGCAACATTTTTATTTGCTACAAACATGTATGATAGGTTTTATGGTAATCAACCAAGTGTAGCGATAACAAATTCGTGAGAACGACGGATGACATAATATGAGACGAAATACCATTTCATAAGCTGTTCTCGTCTATGAGAAGTATTTTTTAAAGTGAATACACAGTCGATTTGCATGCAAAGTTAGATCTCAATCCAATGTTTTAAATTGTGTATTATGTCAAATTGATTACTGCCTTCATATGAGAAAATAGTTTTTAAAATTATTTTCGAAAGGCCAGTTCTTGCGCTGATTGATGTGAGGATACTGCAGAAGCATCACAGAACGTCGTATCAGATTTGGTACTTTGTTTTGTTATTTTATTAATATTGTCAAATGTGTATTGAATGACACTGACAAGCTTGCAGAGTCACGTTCGGTAACAGTCATTGAACTAAAAATAATTGCGGTTTGCATTTAACATTCATATGTCCGCCAATTTCGAAAATGATTATAGTACACGATTTTATTCCTACATTTAATCAATATTTTTCCCATTAAAGAAAACTGTTGCAGAGTGTAAAAGATTTGTTATCCTACTGAACATCTAATAGAAACAGGTCAAACTAGTTCGAATCATTGATACTTTGCCAGACTGGAATGGAACTACGTTTTAAAAAAATATGAAAGTTAATTCTTGAAAACTTATTTGTTTCTTTTGACAATGTTTTTAAGCAAAACTATTTTATGGAACATCCTCAGTATTTACATAAATGTATAATACATAATCTCCAGTCTTGAAACATTTAGAATAAGTTCGTCAGGATGGAGAGAAGAAAAACAAGAACAAGAACAAACTAGTCTTAAATATAGACATACAAATTTAAATAGCATACGTACAAACAGAAAATGAAGAAGGAAACTGGTTCCAAAAAGTGACATTGCCCAGCTAACATTTTCTTTCTTTAGTCTATTTTAAAAAGTATTAACGATTTTGTTTTAAAATGCTTGACAACTTTCAAGAGACATTCATCTTAGATATTCATTTTGAAAATCAGATTTTTCCTAAACCGCTCCAAAGCAGTACAGAGTAGCCGCAATCCGAGTATCCTCGCCATGTTCCGTCAGGCGGAAAATGAAATCCCCGATGCAATTCGTCGCCACTGAGAACTATACTGTTAACTACGTTTGTTTACGGGTGGCCGAGTGGTCTAAAGTGCTCTCCGTTACGGATCACTGCCATCTCACCTCTGTCTGCGTGGGTTCGAGTCTAGGATTCGGCCAACGAGGGTATGTGAGAAAGCTTGCCAGTAGCCTCTCGTGAGTCGGTTGATCTTTTCGTTGATATTCCCGGGTTCTTCCTCCACCATTGATACTGGCCGCAATGTATAGCCTATCGTGTGATGCAAAAATGGCGTTAAACCCTACAACAACAACAACAACAACAACGTTTGTTCACATGGAACAATATGGCGGAGGAAGGAGACCAAGTTGCAGCCGGAAATTTGTCAGCCTTTGCTGTTGTACCATATGTTTGCTGTTGTACCATGTGCTGAACATCATCATCATCATCATCATCATTATCATCATCATCAGTCTATTGACCTAGTGTGGTCGTTGAGGCTGAACATCTGACCAGTTCCAGTTCCTGTGCTACACACCGAATAATTAAACACATCAAATTGATATGTAGGCCGACAACAACATACGAGGCAATTTCACGATCAGACAAAAATGGTCGAACGATGCTCGAATCGAAAATAACCACATAAAACCTAGAAGCGAGCCCAACGTATGTGAAAAATATTAAAATATGGTTTATTTTCTCATACATAACAATTAAAATAGATTACATCAATCAGAATATTCCGACACAAGAGCCAGAAATTCAGTGTGCTCACATTACTTACTCATGCCATCCGAATCGCACAGTTTACATTTCCCTTAAAATCAGAAAATCATTTCACCTTTCATTCTGGTCAAGACATGACACCGTATGAAGGTGTAGGAAAACAAACATTTGATGGCTTTAGCGATTAGCATCAGCCGCGGTACACCACATATGTTGCGACGGAATAGGCACAATACGTTCAGTTTGTGATTTTGTTTAATTCCGACCCTGATTCAACATTGTGTCATGTGAACAAAAGTATTTTTGAAACTAGTATTCAATGACGGCAATTACATCACAGGTTTCTTTTTCTTCTTTAAGTAAAAGACAAAGAATGTTGTGACTGTTCTCTTACTTTCTTAAATTATTTAAATCTCGTGATTTAAATTTTCATGGACATCAGAGGTCAAACGATACAAGCAGTCTATAAATAGACAACGCCATTGCTAATTTGATTGCATTCGAAAAAGTAGACCGCGATATTTGTCGATTGTGTGACTAAGCGTTGCTGCATGTCCAATGCTGGATAATCGGCTCGAATTTTCATTTATTAAATTTACAAATAATATTCCGAGTGTTACGTTCAAGAACAAAAATTTTTACTTATCGATTTCTGGAAGGCAGACTTCGAAACAAGATCGCTTAAATATGGAAGCACTCTATGCAATGGGACTACTATATGCCACTACATGGCCATTATGGCGAATTACACGTTTACAAGTGGGGATACGCTCGTTATCCAATCCCATCATAGCTCCTAAAATATAATACAGGGTGGAGAAGATACAGAGGCAACTCGGACGTGGCAAACTTTTGTTCCGTTGCAATATTTATATCAATTCATACCTAGATGGTTATGGAAGTGTTTAGCGGTCATTAGATATTACGCAATAGTGGACTGATGGATCTCACAGACAAAGGGTCGACTGAATTGATAATAAGACATTAAATTTTGCCCCCCCCCCTCCCCCAACAAAAAAACTGAACAATAACAAAACATGCAAAATAAAAGATCAGCTTTTTCAAATTACAAAGTACAAGTGACAGTTGTCATCAATATATTTCTTCGAAATTCCTAAGCATCGTTCTTAAACAAGGAACAAATTCATCTTGCAACTGAGATTGGTGTAAGAAATATGAATAAGACACAATGAAACCAGTCAATAGGAGCACTGAAGGAGTCACATTTTTACTCATTTTAGGCTGAAGTCCTGAATATAAAGGTTAGTATAGCAGTGAGATAAAGAAAAAGGGGTTTATGAAAGTTGGGCTTGTTCAAACTTTAATTTGAGGTCATGTTAGAATCGACTTCACTATACATTGAAGGGTGCATTTTTGGGGTACGTTATACATTGCTGAGTGCGTTTTGTGATTTGCTGTACATTGCTGGCGCATTTTTGTGTGTTGGGTTGAACTATTGTTTCCCAATAAGCTAATGTTTATCTGCTAACTCGGCCAATGTTTCTTTAAAAAAATAAAATCTGAGAGCATATATTTTTATTTTTGTGTGGTTAAGATGTGTTTAATACGTGCATTCAACATCAAGACGCAAGAGATGTCATATCATCCTGGTTTCATCTTTTTAAATATTTATTATTAATTTATTATTATGAAGGATGCTAATTAGTGAGGATTCTTCCCAAAATATATGTAAGATTCTCAGAAACACTCATTTCGCAGTTATATATGTGGCAACACAATAATTATTTTATTCCGGTAATAAAGTTTGATGCTTAACAAATATTATTTTCAGGTATATATTTATGATATCATAAAAAGAGAAATGAAAGAACGTGACTGGACAATGTCTATATAAAAAAATTGCGAAATCTTCGAAAAATATCCTGGTCCCATAATAATTTACAAATTCACGTTTTACATTGTAATACTAATGACGATAATTAGTATTCCTAATATGAAGAATTTCAGATAGGCATCGGTTCACCTGATCGTCTGCCACATTCTAATATCACTTGCACTTCATATAATGGCTGATGGTGGTACAGCTTGGTCAGCTGAATTCAATCTTAAGTGGATAACTGCAGATTTTACGTTTGTGCTTCATAAGATTCAGAAAGGTATATATTTGTTTTTAATATAGAGATAAACTGTTGTTTATATTTGAACATATTTAATGTATATCACATGTATTTTATGCAAGTATTAAATTTTTTAGTTTGTCAGAAAAGGGCAATTCGTCTATACTTAAAATTTGTAGATGGGAAACTAATGGGGATGGGGTCATACTGTCTTTGGCGATGGATAAATGTTTGTCCTCTCTGTTAATTAGTTCTCTGTTAATTCCTTATTTGCTGTAATCATAACATCCACAAAAAAATGGTGTCGCATGAAAACTAGCGAAATCACACTATTTCCTTACCACTTATTTTCGTGAAAGTACGTTTTGTGAGTAATTTGAAAATGTAACAACTTTCAACCGCCAGGTATATAACCACGTGTGCTTGTAAAAATCTTAATGCATAAGTAATCGCGAGAGATTCGATTTTATATATGAAAATTAGACTCGGCGAAAATTAACGCGAATTGTTATCTTCCCATCCTCATTATTTTGTTTAAAGATAAATATAACATATATTGCAGGGATGCATTAAGTGGTAAGATTATATGTGACAGATTTATTTGTGACTACGAGAAATGATTTCGCATATGAAACTCCTCGAGAAATCACGCGAGACTAGCTTACGCAAAGTGTACGTAAAGTCCCGGCGATCAAGCAGTTTGTACGTGCCAGAGATACACAGAACTGAGTTCTCTTCGTGAGCTTACTTACAGGAAAGCACTGTTAAATATAGTGGGTTACCTTTCTTGAATACGTGTTCTCTGGGGACAGGGTGAATAGTTGGATATCTAGAGTACCATATGTTCGTGTCTCTTATCACTCGAGATATAACCTTTATCACAAGTCATGTACCAGGGCCCCGTATATTTGGCCGATACTTTTCAAATTACACCGATAAGAAATCTAGTCTTAAGAAACATTCCACTGGGAATCGGGACATACTGTTTTAAAACATCCGTCAATGCTTGATCAAGATAACGACGTGATAAAAATTTAGTTCTCTGTATTCATAACTGACCCGAACAACAAACAAAATCCACAACCAAAAACCTATACAAGAACAAGCCGATGATAGCTGTATCTGATATCAGGGTTAGATACCGAATCCGACCCCGTCGCCAGGGGCGATGGAGAGCGAATCTGAAAGTTTTGATAAAAATCTATCAAATGATCAAAGAAAAGCCACTTGACTACTACAATTCGATAAAAGTAAAATAAAAACATGATGCATTTATGTAAATTTATTCAACCGTAACAGTATTAATATGTCCTGTTGATAAATATAATCGACATTTCAGGGTGGTATGCTATATCAAAATGAATATAGAATGTTATCTTATCTTTTTGCAAGCAGATGATATCATGCTCTTGACAGGTGTTTGGCCTACTTTGAAACATTTACAACCAGTAAATGACTGAGAAACATTAATTCACATAACCTATCCACAAAAAGAAAACACATATTAAACTATCACAATCGTCGCACACGTATATTACATATTCTGTTGAATATTAAACCAATCAATATAAAAACACGTGCACCTTTGTTCTTTTGTGACACTACTGTTTAATAATGATCCGATTATATTTTAATTGTATCATCGACTTTATTCTTGGATATATCTATCAGAAATCTACATTATCGCATATAAGCACTAAAATCTTAACACTACAACCATGTAACTTCAATTATCAACATAATCAGATAATCGCGCCTTTTCTTGGCTTTTGGTAAAGCACTAAACATATATTGCCCAATTTTCTAATCTTTATTTCAAATAAATTGGAAATTATTGAAATTAGACTTTCATTGCAAGACGAAATACAAGGAAAGAATAAGCTAAATGTTGTCACCTACCAGAAACGTAGAACATTACTGAGCTTTTAAACTAGAATTATTTACTTAAACAGCAAGATTGACTCCTGAGTTGATTTATGAAAAACGCTGTAACACAATACAACTCATTGCAAATTTTAAAGCTAAAATACACCATTTTTATTTGGATCCCAAGGAACAAAACCGGAATAGAAATGAGCTAAACAAATTGACTATACCATAACGCTAAAAAAAACAAACAACAACAACAAAACAAAAACAGACTGACCAGCTGACCACCTGGAATACGCAAAATATATTTATCTCGGCAACATCTTGGGGAATAGTGGTGGTATTTCTCACACTTTACATATAATTAAACCTACGTTACGAGAACCAATAAAATTATGCCTTACAGAAACTGAAAAGGAACCTGAAAAAGTTAAACAATACAGTTAGCTGTCTGACCATAACATTTACGAAGTGTCCAATGGTTAAATATTTGCCGAAACACTATTCGATTTTGGTGTTTTACGGCGCAGCATCAAAAGAAGGTTAATTATGAGGTCATTGGAGTTAAGTACCTTGCCCAACGAAACACAAAGAAGGTAGCCGACTAAAACAAAACAGCAAGTATAACTGGAACCCGCGCACTTTCGGTCAGGATTTCGGCACAAGAAGCTCTTAATCACTGCTGCTCCCACCCCACCCCCAAAACAGCCGATAAGGCCTGCATTTTCTTATGAAATTTAACTGTCATTAGATGGCATTGTTAACAACTCTATGAACGTAAACTGTTTCAGTCTGGTCAACTTTACTTTTGGTGAACGGCATAATTTGTTCGTTTCATCTTGACAAACAATTTAAAAAAATCAGTACAAGGTACGTTAAATCAAGCAGAAAAAATATTGGTCCTACTCAACAGCGTATACTGCACAGAAAAATAATATTTCTGTAATTTAATTGGGCTGCAGATTCTTCTGGGGGGGGGGTACATGAAAGCACTAAAAGCGTAAAATGTTGGCAAGTTCAGGTGGAAGGTTCTAGATATCTCAGAAGATATACTGTAGGAGAAAGCCTCTCCCCCCCCCCCTCAACATAACTGAAAATATCCAACACTGGTCGAAAAATTGAAAGGAACCTCGCATTTCAGTCCCAACATATCTTCGCTACCTATGTGCCATACGTCCACTTTGTTTCACTAACTTAGATTGTAATGAGCAGCTAGCGAAAATTTTACTTTGAGCAAGCGCTCCCTCACGGACGCAGGAGATGCTGTTCTCAGCTAGAGGAATCGATTATTTTGTATGTATTAAATATGGCAATTTCTCTGATCTTCACATACATAGACTCAAAAGAAAAGCTTGTGTTATTTTGGTTAAAATGGGAGAATGTTATACGCAAGATGTGACATTGTCTACGGCTGCAGCCATGATTATGATATCGTCCAAACTATATATAACAAGAAACATTTCCTTTCAGCTATATCCAGTCAGATAGCAGGTCTGTTCCGATTACTTCACACACGCTAAAGGTCTGTATAAGGAGAAGCATAATTGTCCAAGTATGGGAAACAGGGTGGGATAATTACGAGCTAACTGTTTTTGCATGAAATTGAGAGTAGGAAACACATTTTGGGGACTTTTTCTGAATACATCCTAATATACCGACTTCCAAGCAATTTCCCAATTAGCCTAATGCCTAGTTGTGTTAAAATCATTGTTTTCAATTGGTTATTTTGCTCGCGCATAAGCAGAAGGGGAAAAATTCGGTTTTTTGTTTGATTAACGGATTCATCAGATTTGTATTTATTTATTCCAAATTCCGACCTTATCCTACTATTTACACAGGTGAACCTGTCTGTGCGCAGTTTAGACCGGTCTGCCTGAGATCGAAGGCCAAAAAGTCTAACATCTGGACACAAAATCGGATTCCGACCACGGGCGAATTTTGGGTGACATAAAAACGGGTCCAAAAATTAGGTTTTTTTTACCCTCTGTATTTTGTAGTGCAACTAAAACGTCAAGATTATTTGAAATCATTGTAGACCTAAATATGTCAACCTTTCTATGATACCATCCACTTTAATGTATCATACATGACCTTGACGCTATAGAGCTTGGCAGTAGGCTACTACCTCCTGATGTGTAAACGCAGCGTCAGGGGGTAATGTTTTAAGGAATCACGGTATTAATTCAGTTCCCAATAAACCAATGCAAACACCATGATATTATAAATTCAATGACTTACAATTTTTGAGTGCTCATTATCAAACATATATTTACCAGTATAGATGAAACCTGGATGTCAGCTTCTGTGTAGAGAAAAGGATATAAGCCGCGGCATTTTCTGGACCTACATGTTTGAAACATATGCTTTCAATTCCGCACGAAAGAGTCAAGTGCTAATTATCGTAATGAGTGTTCCAAACTCAAGATTGTTAAATGACTGAAATTCCATAAATAAAAAAGTCTATATTCTTTTTTATTTACAACTAGGATAAGCTCTCAAAAGATTCTTTTTCCGAAAAAAATAACAAACAAACAACAACATACATTATTAACCAATGTTGGCCAGCCAAACCCATATTCTATTTTATGTTTACTCATTTCCGGACTGGTTCCCATTTCCCATGTATTTAGTATCGTTGCATGTTGGGATTGAAGGGAGGGAGAAGAAGCCACGCAGTCAAAAATACAAAGTTTAGGGTGTTCAAAGCTGAAATTCAACTGCAAAGGGTATCATTTTGCATTTAAAATTATTTCAACAAATTGGAGGCTAAATTCTGCTACAACTATTGTGGTGTTCTTTACAATTGCAACCCATCTTTTGATTTGACAGTTCATGCCGAAACTTTCATAATTTCATTATCCAAAGGTACCGCCCGCCATTAGAAATGTTTATTATGCTTAATGAACGAGAAAACCATACAAAAATATTATCAGTCTTACCCATATCCCAACAATGTTATACTTATGACGTGTGACTATATTGCATGGCAAATGGTACTGCTCAGTCGATTTAACTGAAGGAAACGTTCCAAAATTGAATGGCAAATTTTCATCTCAGATGAAACTATTTCATCATCGTATAACAAACCAGGCTTTCTGTAGGGTTGGCAAGACAAAATCACTTTATTTCATTTGCCTCAAACTGACAAAACTTGTATGTGCTAATGTGCCGTTAAAAAAGTCCAAAAAAGCAGATACATTATAACATCAGACGTGCATTATGACTAAAATAGTGGTTACATTTTTTAAAAAAATGTTTAGATTTGATGCTGAAATTTCTTTCCCACACAGTGATCGTAATATCCCCAAACCAGTTAGCTTCTTTAACTTTAGAGGTATCATCTGCACCTTATAAACATCTAAAGCAACATCAGTATTCAAAATATTGACGTGTGTGACATACAAGGACATGTCGTTAATTAACCATACACTTCAAATTAAAGATGGAAAACATCCATTGTAACACACCAGCGTATGTAATACAAATTCTGATTGGATAAATTGCAAAACACAGCAGGGTAATCAAAGCATCTATGCAACCGTTGCAATTACACACGCGAAAATGTTTTCATTTGTGACGTCAGAATATTTACCCATACGTCTTAGATCCAGAAATGGAAAACCATCGTAATAGACATCATAAAAAGTGCTCGAATTTGAATTAATTTTATGGGAAATAAAAATTAAATGACTATATTAAAAGTTCAATGAATGACATCCACCACTCAAAGAAAAAACAACTTGACAGCTGTTTCGAAATAAAATGAGTGCCATGCGGAGTAAATCTTGCCGCAATAAGTTTATCAAAGTTTAGGGGGCGCTCTACATATATTATGAACTGCTGTGAGAGAGAGAGAGAGAGAGAGAGAGAGAGAGAGAGAGAGAGAGAGAGAGAGAGAGAGAGATGCTCAGCATTTTAAGCATGCATAATGTAGATAATGTTGGCATAACTCTTATGTTACTTTCATATGATATCGCTCAAATTTCATTGCATATTGTACCTATGGAAACTGTCCATGATCTAAGCATACAGCTTACCAAAATGACTACTCCCGTGTCTTAAAAAAAAATCAGTATGAATAAATTTAAAATACAGCTGTCATGAAAATAGGGAAATTTAATTTTGCAAGACTAGACAATACCAGCTTATAAAAGTGCAATAAATGAATTACCAAATATACAAAATGTAAACAAATGTTATCGACCCTCTTTTTGTTACAATTTACTTCTGAAATTCAAGAAGTGAAAATGACCAAACGGAGCTAGCTGAAATTGGATAGGTGCACATTGTAATAAATTCTAACCCTAAATACGCCCATGAACCAAACATCTAAATAAAAGGAATTAAAAGTACATTTAACGATATCCAATACATACAAGGTAATTTTTAAACAGCCAGTAAAACAGATGCAAAACTTGGAATTTTTTTTTCTTCAAAAATGTAATCCTATGGAAAATACTAAAGTGCAGAGCGCCAATTTAATAAATCAACAACATGTAGTAAAGGCCGCAAAAGTAGGTTTCAGTCTGCTAAAATGACATATGAATGGTGTAGTAACATCCACGATGAACCATCATACATTTTAACACAACTATGACGTTACTAGTCTCCCATTTGACGTGAAGCCATAGTTAATTCTATATTTTGCTATTTTAAGATAAAATTTATTTTCAACGATATTTATCAAGCTTAAGAATACTCGCACTCTAACTTAATTTGTCTGAGAGAGAGAGAGAGAGAGAGAGAGAGAGAGAGAGAGAGAGAGAGAGAGAGAGAGAGAGAGAGAGAGTAATTCGGTAGAGATTACCGACAACTGTTCGTGACTTTCGAAAAGATTGGGCTGCAACAGTTGCAGTATATTATCTTCTAGACAAGACCAACATCTTGGTGTTATCTTATCCCTGAAATTATCTAACTCCTCCTATCTGCAAATTATCTTCATCAAGGGGGATTCGAGACCTGTTAAAATGAGTCAGTATGCAGCTTATCCTAGGCGTTTACCTCTGGCAACCAAAGATAAGAACCGCGAGCTTGTATTGTAGATACCTAGGATAGATTCCAAACTTGATACAAATAAGGCTCTGAAAACTTGCGATTTAAAACAACAACAAAAACCAGCCGAAATTGTCAAATATCGATACCACTTTATGTAGAGACTCAATAAAAACAGTCATCGTTTTACCATGTAATAATAAACAAACTGTTCCGCAAAACAGACTGACGTGCCCTACAGTAGTCAAGGACAGCATATGATAATTTTGTCAATGCAATTTGGCGCCAAGCATCTGTTGTGACGCCACCGCCGCCTAGTTTGAAGTGATATTTTTGTGGTACCTGCTTCTCGGGCAGAATCATTTTATTGTGAATATCAATAGGCTTGCAATATGTTTTGGGGTGGGTGGGGATTTTTATTATGCGTTGAATGTGACTGGAGAGAGAGAGAGAGAGAGAGAGAGAGAGAGAGAGAGAGAGAGAGAGAGAGAGAGAGAGTATTTCCATATTTATTTCAACCGTCCCAATTTACTTAATTAGAATATGTATTTATAGTAATTAAAAAGTACTTTAACATATTCAATTTCAATTCAATATATAATATGAAACAGTGCTGAGACACCAACCAGTCTCTCTCTCTCTCTCTCTCTCTCTCTCTCTCTCTCTCTCTCTCTCTCTCTCTCTCTCATATCAACATGTTAACTGTATGCACTTTGTATAGGATAGATCTATTTCTGTTAATTAAAATCTTGGATAATGTGTGTTGCGTACTCTAGCGGAAATTACAAAATACAACAAGCGTACAACAAATACTGCGATGAGTGTTTAATGAACGTACATTGTCATTGTGCCTTAGCTAACGTATTTGAATAATTCAGACGGAATTGAAATGTTTACTTGTGTAACACATTAACATAAATTACCTTTGTAAAAAATAATACACCGATTTTACTGCAAAGTGTAGCTTGTAAACAGACGATCTGATTTGAATAAGTGATCTTTCAAGGTACTTAACTATCAAAGTGGCATTATTGGTGAAGGTGAAAACTCTCTCCCTCTCTCACAGTACTCCGCTTTCAATCATTGATCATTCAGTCCAAATCAATTAAACATTTTCCTTTTTGCTACACACTGACTTTTATGGGTTTCTTCTTTTTTTTTTTAAATTTAAGGCGTGAATCAGAATACTTGTTTTTATCGTGAATGTCTTAAATTACAATGTAACTTTTAATGGCATATCCCTTTATTCTTAAACAAAAACGCATAGACGATCGAAAACACGAATATTGGTTTTAACATCAGTTCAAATCTGACATTCTTTAGCTTTTTATGTTACAGGCGATGCAAACATTGCTATGGCTTTGAGAATTGCTTCAATTGAGTGATACACGCGAAACCAAGAGCATTTGCAACCACATCCAACTATGCGTGCGTTGGTGAATTCAATATTTTTCATGCGGCAAGTTAAAACATTCCAAATAAGGTAGGTTTTAAATCATCGCCATCAAAATATTTTTTTTTAAAAAATATCTTTTCCCAAAATTCATCCATTTTCTTCATGAAATAGTTGCAAGTCTATATAGCTTTGATTTTTTTTAAATGTATAATTTAACTACTACTACTACTACTACTACTACTACTAATAATAATAATAATAATAATAATATAAAGATAAAATCCTGCCTGAATTTAAATACAAACTATGCTGAACTAACGATTTCTATATCAATTTTTCACACTGCGTGAATCATCGTTTCAATATTTCATTGTATTTACTATGCATTGAAATGTACATGTACCCATCATCGAATTACAGTAAACCCACATTTGAACGCATCTCTGATGGGATGATTTTAAATTATATCTATGTTTTAATTCTCTCCTATGTACAATCTTCTGAAGTATACCAATCAATACATGTGAGCCGCAGAAACAAACAAGCCATTAACTCGCACTTTCAAATGTCACCCTATCCTGCACTGACACTTGACGTTACTCGGCTAGTGTTAACTTTTTGATCGGCAAACCATGTCTCCAAATTCTAAAAAATGACCATATGTCTCATTAAAAAGAATATAAAATGATGTACTTACTTTTAATTGGCTTTGGGTTGGACTGTTTCCTTCTCGACATAGTCCTTGTAGTTTCACACTTTCTTAAACTCCCCGGTCCTTCGCTCGTGACATGTACATTGCGCAGTCAACCCATGACCTTGCTTAACTTCAATGCGCGGTGACCTCTGAGAGGTTACATCTCGACAATGTAAATAACTGAAACACGTTGAGTGTAGATCCAACATTGGAAAATGCTATAAATTCATATATAAAGTTTTATAGACAGATAGCCTCGGCACATCTATTGTTTAGAACGTCACAACTGAATGAGCTGAACAGCTTTGGCGCAGAGAGATTATGTATTTCCTTCAATACGCACAGGCGGCGTTATCTCTCAACTTATCAGCTGATGTTATCTTATCTGGGAGCTGATCAGGGACCATTCATCACCACTTATCTGCAGTATCAGGGGGCGTGTCAGTCTGTTCGATGTGGGATTAAAACCCTTGGCAATCTTCCTCCATAAATACCTTGCTATACGTGTAATATCAAATCGGTGGGCACAACAAATCGACATGCATTGACGATATAGATTAGTTCCAGTTCTATAGCTTTGAAAATTATATAAGGTTTAACAGCTTGCTGCTTCACAAAAAACAAACGACCCGATTCAGATAGACACGTAATGCACGCTATCATTGAACGAGACCGGTCTTGATCACAATATGGGAACTGATCAAGGATATTTCTGTTATTAATTATTGATATAGCAGGATTGCTTTATACGTGTAGGTTTATTTGTAGGCAGGCAGATTGGAAATTCGATTACATTGGTATATGGGTAGTGATGTGGATAAAAAGGTAGATAAGGATAGGTGACGATACAAAACCCATTTGCGGAATTTTGTGTTGATGTAGCATCCACACTTACGGAGTAAACTTAAATGTTTGTTATTCCAAGGCATTTCCTTTCATTTCGGTGAAATTTATCTTTTTAATATGTATTTAATTTTGTTGGATGATTTATCTTTTTTATTATGTGTCTTTTGCTTTGTTTGAATCAAAAAGGGTTTATTTAGACCAAAAGTATATATGAGAAAATCTGTCGTGACGGGGTAAATTTATATTGATGTGCACATAACGCAACTGCATGTAACCTAGTTTACCATGACAGCACATATCCGCATAAAAATTTAATTCGCCGCGGAAGTGGCTGGAACGCAAAACCCTACTTGGTAAGGTAGAATTGATTCTGTCCGATGGGTAGGTGGGATGAATAAATTAAACATATACCAATTATATTTTTTTTAATTTATATTTTTTTAACTTTTGCTTAAACTTTATCGGAATGATGAGTTAAACAAATGAAAATAATGTGATAATTGATACTGCTAATTTACTCTAGCAATTACTGAGCTCTTTCATTTAATAATGTAACTTTTTATATTAAAATAATTAATGTTTATGATAAATCTAATCGGTTAAAAAGTTAACTATCTTACGTATTTAGTGTGCTGTCAAAGTTTTACGAAGATACCAAAGGGAAGTAACTCCTAAACGTCTTGGGACTACAGGGCGGTCCATTACACTAAATAACTTTAACTCAATTCGTTCTGTTCTGGCCAGATGGTAAATCAGATAGACAAAAGGACAAATATGTACCCATCAATCATCCCATCCATTGATACATGAGACCAGCAGACAGAAATACATATAAACAAGGGTCCAGCAGTTGGATCTGGGACTGTGGATGCAAATAAACACCATATCTGTAGCAAGAGTTGATTTTCATTAACAATATTTGTTTCAATAAAGCCGCACATGTAATGTAAGTAAGGCATCCTGTCATAAAAGATGTGTAGATTTTCAAAAATCCTGATGGCTATCTTAGTTTGCTGCTTAAAAAAGGAATATGGAAATAAATCATATTTATGAAAAAGCTGAAAGTACTCAAGAAATTGTTCGAAAGTTTTGCGATTAAACATTACAAGGTTACATTTGCGATGTAAACGATGGAGTTTTATAGCGATCATCTTGAATACAACGAAGAAAATATTTAAATCGGAGAAATTGTTATTATTCCGCATTCGGAGAGCTCTCGTGAATGAAATCTGGAGTAAATTCCAGGTACAATAATGACTCGATTGATCGCATAAGCCCTTCATTAGCTGGCAATATAAAAGCCGATATAGTTAGTCTGTGCATGTAAACTAATTACATCAATGTATGACATACCAATAATACATCACGTAACATTCTAACGAAGACTTAGTGTGTTTGCTATCGTTTCAAAATGTTCATCTTATTTCAGGAAATCTGATCATCAGCACGATAGAGTATTATTAATAGCATATGCTTAATTAGTAATTAACAAGAGGTCTAATTATGGCAGTAACATTCAAAGGTTAAAAAAAAAACAACTTTTGTTTGTGTCAGGCAGGATACTGACGGACCTTTTACTTATAGACTTCCTTTTTATGATATAGTATGCATTTAATTTGATATAGGGTATATATTTAATTTGAAAATAAGTACACATTTCTGAATTGAATTTGTTTCGTATATGAACCTTCAAGTTTTCTAAGTTACTTTTAATTTATTTTAATGTCAGAATGAAACAGGTGTCGTAAATATCTTCATGTTTAAAGTTTAGTTAAAAATAATGCTTTTGGGTATGATTTCTATTAGTTAAAATAAAGCTATTGGGTGTGCTTTCTATTAGTTAAAATAAAGCTGTTGGGTGTGCTCTCTATTAGTTAAAATAAAGCTGTTGGGTGTGCTCTCTATTAGTTAAAATAAAGCTGTTGGGTGTGCTTTCTATTAGTTAAAAATAAAGCCTTTGGGTGTGCTTTCTATTAGTTTCCGTCGACATCTTATCGAGTGTAAGAACATCAAGACACATTTTCTTCCATTAAAAGTGACCCGCAGAAGAACCAGACACACGGGGAAGTACTGCCTAGCTTTCTCACGTACGTACGCTAGCCACACCAAGACTCACGCCGACAGAGATGAGATGTGAGTGATTTGTAAAGGCGAACGTCTTAAAACACTCGATCCCTGGGACTCAGCGTGTAGTGTGTGTGTGTGTGTGTGATTTTTAACGTAGCTTTAAACAAGTTTCAGTCATATCGCTACGATGTCTGCGGTGTGGCAGTTTATAGTGATGCACTGGGGCATCATGCCGCAGACAGGAAGCATAAATGTCCCATACAGTTACATTAAAATGATAACAGGCTGACCAGTCCTAACACTAACCTCTTAAAACTGAGCGCCAAGCGAAGCAGCTGTTATTACCATGAGAGAGAGAGAGAGAGAGAGAGAGAGAGAGAGAGAGAGAGAGAGAGAGAGAGAGACCTTACATGGTACAAGGACAAGGGGTGAATCATTCATAGTGATTGGTTTTACTCAAATAGTAAGAAATTGTATTCACTAAAATAGTGAAATTCTGTAAAGGGACAGATATACAAATGATCTTTCCAGTCCCCAAAACACACCGGGTTTTACGAACCCCAAAACTTAGCCCACGGCTTAAAGATTATATGTATAGAGTTATACACTTCGTCACCAGTACACTCGGTTACCAGTCACACTGGTCAATCAAGTCGTCAGTTTTCCAGGTTGGTCAATCACGCAATCAGCACCCACCAATCTCGGTCAGCAACGTCCGATCACCTGCTACTCGACCAGCAACACTATTTAGCTCTACTGCTGCTATGGTTTAGCTTCACAGCTGCTATGGTCGACTTCTATGGTTAGCTCTGAAGCTGATATCACGTCGATTTGATCACTCCGATAACTCTAATCCCCCTGGTCAGCTCTACAGCTGATCACTCCGGCCATATATTACTCTAATCAGTCCGGTCAGCTAGCTCTACAGCTGAAGATGTGCAAGTCCTTAAATTAGTCACAAGACCTTCCTTAATATCAAGATTTTAAAAAAATCTATGGTGAGGTATTTATACACATATATCGCCTATGATATATAAATCACCCTCGGGTATCATTCTACACGAAAATCGAAACCCGAGTAAATGTATTTAATAAATAAAATGAATTGTGTGGGGGTGGGTGGGTGGGTGGGGGGTATTTATACGATCGTGAGAAAAGTGTTATGTTATTGTTCAAATCCTTCCCTTAAATATCTAGGCCCACTTCTTAGCTCCATATCTTAAAACACGTTGTCTGTCATTGTCATTATAAAGGCCAATTAAGGAATAATAATATAAATTTCCTCTAAAACAATAGTCCAGAAACCCGATAACGTCGAGGACAAAAGAAAATTCCGCAAATACGCCTTCTGTAGATAAATTATTGATTAAAATAACAGAGGGACGAGATAATGCTTTCATTATTGTGTGGTGAGGATATCTAGAATTGTGTGTTTTATGTGCTGTGGAGCTAATCCCGATAGAAGAGATTAAATACAAGTGATACGAGGGTTTGTATAGGATGTGTGCCCAGACAGAAAGACTGATAACAAGCAAGATAACGAGAACAAAAATGAATGTCGTTATCTGATCGGACTCACTATGCCAGGTCACATGACCATATACTGGTAATCTGGTTATCCGAACCAAAGATACTTGATAACAGGGGGACAGAATGATATAAAATCCGTCTAGGACATACAACAAATACTTAGTTGCCAAGATTTTAAATACATAACTATAAACATTTCAATAGATAGATTGCTTTTGTTCAAGATGACATAGGCCGTCATTAGCTAAAGATAGTTACACGAGTCAGTAAATTTAGGTTACAAAAACAAAAATGGTTTCGAAATTCAGAAGGTTTAAATATCTGTGAAGACACTGACAAAATCTGCATGGGAACGTGTTTTCTTTGTTTTCGACTCATTAATTTGTCTGGAGGAGCCAAACAAATATATATATATATATATATATATATATATATATATATATATATATATATATATATATATATATATACACTTTCTCTTTGCTTATTTCACTGCTTTGAAACTAATTTATCACTCTTTAATGCTCACATGGAAAATGAATGCTAACATGGGGGACATTGTGAGAGGGCGGACGGACTAGATTGGCTGATATAGGATAAGCAGGACATCAAATACCTCAGCCTGGTCAGACCAATACACACACGCATCCTGCCCTTTCAGCGTGGTGTTGGCATTTTACCAGTGACTATTCAATCAGCAGTGGGGACACCATAAACTAGGTACACCTACAAACAAAACATGAAAATCATAATCACCCGTCCGCCTCAGATGAGGGATATCGTTGGTTCGATCCCCTGCCGATACATACCAAATATGCATAAAATTGGTACCGAGGCCTCTCTTTCCGTCGTTACCTGCC
The DNA here is from genome assembly GCA_029339505.1 of Unio delphinus. Classification (NCBI taxonomy): domain Eukaryota; kingdom Metazoa; phylum Mollusca; class Bivalvia; order Unionida; family Unionidae; genus Unio; species Unio delphinus. The sequence continues at coordinate 16,191,452 of JAQISU010001238.1, forward strand.
GCCCCTGCCACGCTCTGACTTTACAATTTAGACGTATGCAATGAATACATAAACGCGAGTGGGTGGTGAAAATCTTACCTAATCCTCTTGACCAAATACCTCACTTGGTGGGATTAATTAAGTTCAAATGCCTTGGGGCGAAAGCGACTATAATCCAAGTAAAGAACGAACAGTTTGGCGAATTGCAAATGAACGAAGAACACTTACAACAAATAAAGTCAGTGATGGAAACATTAATCGCAGAGCAAGCTTTTGGGTCTAGAGCTAAGAATTGCATCAGTGTGGATCTTTAAGGAGGATTAATCTACTTCTGATCTGGGAAGAAAATACAAACAACACTAATTTGGAGATATAACACCCCAATAAGGCGTAGACCAGTACCAGTGACCGGTGGGAGAGTGACACTACGGCAGAGGGGCATCATCTTTCTGACGCAGACACAGTCATTACCAGACGACCATGCCAGAAAAACCACAAGTACTAGGCCTACAACTTCTCCAGTTGGGACTGTAAGGACCGCAGAAGAGACATCACATCAAGAGGACTGCAATAGGGTTGCGTAGATACATCGGTTCCGTTATAGTCACTTTTAAGAAGAAACAAATAGAGGCGAACATAAATAAGGAGCAGATAAAAGCGCTAGCAGCAACACAAACACCATCACAACAGCAACGCTAACAACACAATTGTCTTAACCACATTAAGCACTCGCAGAACCACTTTTGAAGTTACAATAACCGGTAGGAATACATTAGTAGTGGAAAATATGGAGCAGATAGTGCAACATCAGCTATATCAACTCCAGTAACAGCAGGGTTACCAGTTGCACCACACATCACAACAAGACAACAAGAAAAAATCGCACTTTTGATAACTCCATTATACGCTGCACAAGAAATACAGCAAAACAGGACCAACCGAATGAAGCTCAGAGCAAAGCTTCAGTAGAACAAAGGGTCGACCTAATTCAATACGTACTCAACCAGATCGAGGAAAGAGATGTAAGCGTTTTCCTGGACGACTTTCAACAAACACGCAAATACCTAGAAGATTTAGGCGTAGTACATGAAATTCTGGGAGGGAAAATTCAGTCAACACAATCAGAAACTTGTGATAGGCAAGCACAGACTTGTTCACGCTTGGGAATAACAACGCTTCGATTAGCGATACTCATGTCCAACGAAATGATTAAAGTCCTCAATTTAAAAACCAGTCAATTCCAGATTAGACTGGACCTTGTGGTTGCCTACCTACTTTTGACAAAGAGTAATGCAGGAAGCACCAGGAAGAAATGTACACCGCCCGAGACGCTACAAGAACTACTGTTATAGGATGAGGTTTAACTTAGACCTTTTAAGGGCTATTAAACCATTGCCTCCTAATAAAGGATTTCATTTTGGCTTGAAATTACAATTCGAAAACACTTTATATTAACCTACCACGATCCTTTGACTGCCGTTTTAAAATAAAACCATATTTCCTAATTTGGTCATACAAACGTTTACTGGTCTGCTAGACCTATTATATTAATTATAAATAAAGAAAATAGGTATGGTTAAAATAAATATTAAAGATAGAAACATTTATAAATAAAAAGAGTGACTTTAATTACGATTGTGGTTTACACACAGTTTGGTAATGGGAATCTCCCCATTTAAGGTTACTGGGTTAATTTAACATTAAGTACTGCATTGCGATTCGGAAACGTTCCGGCTGGTATCTCTATCCGAGTTCCTCTCCTCCACTCCTGGTTTGGACGTTCACAAAACGAGTCTGGGGGTCGATTCCTACTCGTCAAAAAAATAAAGTGCCCGATGAGCGTGTATGGACGGAAGAGGCGTGACGTCAAGAGCTTGTCCAATCACGCTTGCCGTCTCGTTCCGCTCTATACAGACATTAATTTATGTTGAGTGTGTGTTGGGTCGACTCCCACTCACCACAGCATACAGACAAGTCGATTGGAATTTAATAGTCCTTCGACTTGTAGGCTGAACTAATTAGCCTATGGTGTGAGCATAAACGCTCGAGAGTCGGGACTCTTTGTTCAGCGGTGTTGACATTAAACAGTCGCACACGCCCAAATGAGCGAAAGCGACATAAATTTAATGAACGAATGATTGAACAGTGGCTACTCTATATTCTGTATGCAGCGAAAGCAACTAGCAGGACAACAATTAACATAGAAATAGCGACGGCAATGAATCTCGCACATGGATTGAGTGACCGAAGATGCATTGATCTCTCAGTAGCGTCCGGGTGGAGTTTGAGAGCACAAGAAAAGAGGACAACTTTGTTCCTCATTTGAGATAATACGCTGAAAGAAATAAGATGAAGTCTGGAGAGTCGTAGAGGTGGAAGAGCTCAGCAATGGATCAACTCAGCCTATGCAGACCCAGTTTGCGAGCATCTCACCAAATACAAACCGCAGAAAACCCAAAGCTCAGCAGCCGATTGAACCAACTTCACCATGTACACCCATATAGGGAGTAGAGGAGCAATAGAGGGCATGACCCAAGGTTTTGATTGTCCAGGAGAAACCGAAATATGTTCAACATCAGCAGTAGATGTCTGTGGGTACGATAGCCCTGTCTCTTAAAAAGACTTCACCATCCAATGGTTCAAAGAAAGAAAAAAACACTACCAGACATATATTAGCTTGTCGGAGGTTACTCTCAAGACTTCATTCTCGAAGACCGATAGACTGACCCAGTAGCATCTTGCAGCCTTCCAGAGGGCTTTGATGTTTTGGTGGACAACAAAAGAGCAAAACTACCTGAGGGACGGAAAAAAACAATGAGATCGCAGGTCAATAATCCTACCACCAACTACACGAAAAGGTGAGATCTAATTATGGAGTTTTTTGGTATCTATTGCAGGGGTCATAGGAACACAGTTAATAGACCACCACTCTTATAATATCTCATAATGACGTACCCACATACTTTCAGCTAATGGATAGTTGCTGATCTTGTGGATCCGGAACCCCTGATGCAAAACCTAAGAAAAGTGTACTAGCTGCATGGCTACACCTCTTTTACGTCGTTTCGATTTACACAAACCAATAACCCTTTAAAGAGCTAAAAACCACACACGCTCTTTAAAGGGCTCAAAAAAAACCACAAAACAACAACGCAACAACCCTTTAAAGTGCTTACAAACACAACATCCCTTTAAAGGGCCAAAAACACAACAGTCCTTTAATGGGCTAAAATAACACTACAGCCCTTTAAAGGGCTAAAACAAACTCACTCCAACTGGCCATACAGAGGTTCACCTTTTGACAAGTGAACCTTTTAAATAATTCTGTATTAATTTTCTGAATTTGATCTTTTTGATGCACCGCTGAAAATTATTATATAATACAACCGGGACGTTAAAGAAGCAAAAAATCGCTGTTACTCTTTTGTGGGTCGGTTCCCGCTAGTGTAGTATGCATGGAACCAGAGTGGCTCTTTGAGTTGGATATCAATCCCCACCAAACAGCTTATGTGGTACAGACTTTATCATGATGCATTTGTGTGTTTAAATTCCCACTCATCAAACTTCCCGTGGGACTTCATTGTCTCGGAATCGGACAAAACTAAAGTATACCGTGTATGCATTAAGGTGAACGAGATTGAGGCTCCAATTCCCTTCCTATCGCATAACTAAAGATCCCAAAGTGTTGGAATTAATCAGACAGTCATGTTTCATTGGTGATAACGTCAATAATCCTAGGACGGAACAGATCGTTGACTCCTCAACGCTTTAAAATACGTAGGCAGAAAAAAAAAACATTAAGATCTCCAGATGCACCTGGAACGTGTCCGGATCCTTGACCAACTGTCCATAGAAGTAATACAGGAAACGGCAAACATAGAAGACCAAACAAAAAAAGGATTAAAAGTTAAAGGTGGTACTACCCCATCTGAAGAGGCGGCAAGCCTGCTATGTGAAGCATGTGGTAATAACACCACCATAGATCTACCACCATAATAGAGGGTCGCTGTCCCGCAGATTCAGAGCTGAGACCTGCAGTTGGAATAGATGCTACAAGAGTGGAAGCCCCAGCGACCACAGCCACAATAGTATCCACAGGCACATCATAGAGTACTGAGGTAAAGAACGCGCGCGCACACACACACACACACACACACACACACACACACACACACACACACACACATGGTGCGTTGGAAAAACAAATCGTGTCCTTTTCAGAGCCAACATAATCTTACGAAACAAGGCTCACCGTTTTGCTAAAATAGTTTTGTTTGTATGTGTTTATGTTTTGGTTATGTAAGTTTTTTAGGATGTGTCTATTCCCACTAACTTTGCAATTATGCGTGTGTGTGTGTGTGGGGGGGGGGGGGGGGGTAGATGTGTGGTTTTGGTTGTGTGTCTATAGGGGCATACTAACATGCTTGCATGATAGTGCGTGTTTAGTTTGCTTGGTGTATGTATGTGTTTGTTTGTGTATGTCTTGTCTTTGAAACATTTCCCTTTCTCCAACAAATGTTTGTATGGATTAATGTGTATTTGTTTGTACGTGTTTGTATGTAAAAAGAAGTTGTGCAAGATTATTTTAGGTCCACTCAATACAAGTTTGTTTTTCTATATTTGGTGTTCTGTGTGAAATGTATTTTGTGTGATGGATGTTTTCCTTCCCGTCTGTGTTTCAAGCGAATAAAGCGACGTACCCGCCAGTAGCACAAAGAAGGCGTATTTTCCAAGACTCAGACCCCACATTTAACTAAAAAGGGACACATTATGCTCACACTGCAGCCAAAGAGACCCAAATCAAAACTCACAGCTAGTAGAGAAGGCATGTTCTTCTAGAACACCATTTGCAATTGAGGCTACCTAGAATGGAATCAGGGACCGTAAAGCTTCTACGTTCAACTCCAACGAAACAACCAATAAAAACAACCAAATATGCACCAATACAGGTGTAAAGGTTCTCGTGGACTTGTTTGGGGTGGGGTGCTTTCCAGTAGTATATTTAATTATTCCAGACGACCCACCCTGGCTCTTTCTTTCGACCACATGATGGCCTATTTCATCATATGATTTAGTGTGATAGATTTTCCTCCTGTCCTGTGTTCCTACTCATCTGTATTATTCTTTCTCTTGACTGGTACTCCAGTTCCCCTCCAGTCTATTTAACTTCTGTTTCCGTTCTCTTCTTTTTTTTGTCTCCCAGAGACTCGGGACCAACTGTACTAGGGTATTTTCCTTATCTGTCTCCTACAGCTCGCCTGATCCTTAAAAGCTTACTGTATGAACACACAAAGATATTAGCATATTCATCTAGCTATCTAGACTCACACCAAACAACAATCTATCATCAAATAAGCCATTACCTTCTTTGGTTACGCATTCGTGCATATCGAAATACCCATACTTTCTGATATGGTGTACACGGTATCCACTGCTTATCATGCATATATCAATAGATTTCATTACATCGGTATATATAGATTCTCAATCTTAACATACAGAACAATATCACGTAATCAAGACACAATATCAGACGCATTTCTGTACATTACACGTCTACAAAGTATACACAGATAACCACATATCCATTAGCTGATATATCCATACACATGATATTGCTACAAAGCATACACATATAGGCAAATAGGCCTATTAACTTATAATTCAATTCAATATTTGCAAATCAAGAATATTAAATGATTAAATGCACGACGTTACTACAAATTAATCAAATAGCGAATTACAATATTTTAATTCTTTACATAAACATTACTCATATTTCAAAATATGACTGTAGATCAAACAATACAAATGAATCAAACCCTACTAATGGCAATTCTACGTAGTAACGAATCTAGTGAAGAAGAATATTTGTTAGTTTGTTTTGTTTGTTTAATTCGGATTTTTAACGTATCTTTAACAATATTTTTCAGTCATATCGCTACAATGTCTGCAGTGAGGCAGTTTATAGTGATGTATAACACTGTGGCATCATGCCGCAGACATGTAGCACGATGTCCCACCCAGTCGCATTATCCTACACCAGGCCGACCAGTCCTAACACTAACCTCTTATTGCTGAGCGTCAAGCAAGGCAGTTGTTAGTACCATTTTGGTAAGTCCTTGGTATGATTCGGCCGGGGATCGCACCCACGACCTCCCGCTTCCGTGGAGGACGCTTTAACCACTAGGTTATAATGAAGTACACATATTGCACATACTTAAAAAAATTCAATTATTTTGCCGTAATAGATTACAAGAATCGAGCAAAAAAGTCACTGACCTGTCCGAAGCTCCTCTGTAATTTCCAGAATAACAACGTTTCTCGCCAATTTCGAATGACGTCGGAGTAGCTTATAACTTCCAGCAATATGGTTTAGCGACTACGGACGTTTAGTTTGCAAGATACTATATTTAAGCGTGCGATTTCAAAGGTGGCCATGCCTTGCTCAACTCCGACTGGATGTCGATTCACCCATGGTCTAAATAAATAGCAGACATTGCATCTTCCCGGTCGTATGCCAAGGGTGGGTTTATGACTACCATTTGATGTCATTCTTTGAAGCCAACACCGGCAATTCATCACTTACCTGTGAATTGCGCGCTGACAAAATAAGGCGCCAGTAGCGAGTTCCTATGGCCATGTTATACACACTGGGTTTGACACTCCATTGTTCGGAAAAAACTATCTCTGCAAGGAAGTTTGCTGAATAGAGATCATCACAGACATGAATAAACACGCTCTGCCAACAATACAACCAAACAAAGAATCATGAAGGAAATAGTAAATACTAAGAGAAAGGGTGATATGTTTCTGTCCTGTTTCCTTCGCAGTCTCGTTTGAAAGCCTCCTCGTTGAGCAACATTCTTTTCAGCTGACATTGTTTGGTTATACCAGTAATATAACGAACTGTACATTAACATAGATCATAGACAAAGGCCTTCCAAGAGAAAAAAAAAACGCTAGAGGAATAGTTACCAGCCACTAGCGTACCAGGAAAGGGACCTAAACCCACAACCTACCTTTTATGGGCGATATAAACTACCAGTTGCCTTTCTGGGTTTTCATTCTATCTTGAAAACCCCTTATGACATTTTTAGAATGGAAAACAATATGACCCATTTGGTCACCTGTCTAAATTACGTTATAGTTATTAGCTAACATGGTTTACAAATTTAATTGGTCACGTAGACCTAAGCTGTATCAATTATGAAATTGTGGAAATGTAATGTACACTCTGTGAACAAAGTTTCTAAATTTTGACTGTCGTATGAAACATTTTAAATCCACAATACTCTGACTTCATTTAAGATTGTGGTTAACACAGAATTGGCAGTGCCCATAAGACAGTCTGATCGATTTGACACAACAGTATTACAATGGCGTTCCTGCTTGCCATGTGATGTTTGGATTTCCCGGCCGAGTCCTTATCCTCATTGCCATTCTCGGATATGCAATAGATGAGTCTGTAGTGATTATTCCCGCTCGCTTAAGCTGTCGAATGCTCCTATGAGCTATTCACTTGACTCGAAAAGATAATTTTTAATCGTTGCCAAAAATTGTCGTTGTATTGTGTGTGTGTGTGTGTGTGTTTGTTTGTTTGTTTGCTTGTGTGTCTTTGTGTGCGTATTTGTGTATGCCTATGTTTTTAAACTCAACCTTACAATCCTTATCCAATCCCCTTTAACCTATCAACCGATGTTGACGATCAAAAGGATCAACCACATTGAGGCTATCAGCCTCTCCTATGCTAAATTCCCATTGAAGCTATCAGCCTCTCGCAGGCAATCATCGTCGCTATCTGATGAATGCATTTGAAGGACACGGATCAACCCAGATTGCTCGTTTTATTTACCTAGGAAAACAGTTCGGGATAATCATCGCGGCCTCTGAATACAACGATATTGCTTATCAGTTTTCTCGATTTCAAACCGCACACACACAAAAGTCAAGAAAGGTGTGCATTATGTGTAACGAGCTCTCTCATTGGTCAATTAATTTAGCTAGCTAGTAAAGGCAGTAACTCGTTCGATTGAAAGAGTAAACATGTTTAAAAGATTGTTTGGTGTGGTTATACATAGCAACGGTCGTATAGTGCCAATAGTAGAGAATAAATCAGACAGGTATTTGTTAAATCTGATTGAAAAACTTAACCCAACATATTGTCATCAAGTGGAATTATTACGATAAAAACAAGAACAAATATGGTAAATAAGCTTGTGATGGTACGAAATGTCAAATTATGTGAAAAATCGTTATATTAAAAAAGACCACTCAATTACTTACTCTGCAATGGACATACGCGCATCATTAAACATTCGATAATTTGAAAGGACTAAGACCGAAACTTAATTGATCACGTGTGCAGTGAAAGAGATGCTGAAAAAACAGCAACCTCAACGCCCCATTCCCATCGTCTTCGTTATCCACCACTGTTGTTGTCACACCCACCGTGATCTTCATCATCATCGTCGTTGTTTTCGTCACTACATCATAATCTATCGAAATTATTACCACAATGTGAACAAATCCAATGAATATTATAGGGGGACGAAATCTATATTCATCCCATAATTACAAGGAACACAATAGTATGACATAAGTATTAACCATGACCCCATTGTTATGAAAAGTAACAATAAAGGGTGCCCTGTGAATGACAATGATCTCGAGAACAATTCTTTTAATTTAGATTTTGCTTTCTTTATTGTATTGAAGTCTTATATCTGTGCCGATGTAGTGTGCATATATGTTTTGATAATTTTAGCTAGACGTACGATTGATTTGTGAAACAATCATGAAATTCTACGGAAACTAGGTTAATTTGTCAGACTTGTGGCTCTATTCCAAGACAAGCTCATTGTGTATGCCTTATATTACGTTATTGTCTAAAAGAGACAACATTTACAATGAATAGAACGATTTAGTACCCAACATTTTCCACCGAATACACACATGCAGCGTTAAGAAAAAAAGCTGCTTACAAAAGAAATACCAACGTATTATATCATAAATCACTAAATCAAGAAACATTTGCAGCAATCATTAAACGACGATAAGATTATCAATGGAGAAGACGACTACGTGGATACTATTAATACAATGACGACTATGAGAATGACGATGATGCAGTTGTATTGGTAAATGGAACTCATCCACATATTACTTCACCAGATGGCTTTCGTCTAAGATAGATCTTTGATTGTCAGACGTTTCGGTCATGAGTTGTCATCTGAAATAGGGAACCATCTCGGGACATACCAATCGGAACATCGCTCTACCATACCGCCATGTCGTGAAAATACCGCACATGCGATTGTAGGAATACAGATCAATTTGTTGGGTTTAGTGATATTGTTGCAACAGAAAAAGCGGAAGATATTATTATTGTGTTTCATAGATAAAGATAATGATATATTTTGTGGAATATGTGTTTCTGGCTTGCTAGTGAAATCGACGTGAGGCATTCACACCTCCAATAGTTACTTCACAGTATCTAGATAGTGAAATACCAAAAATCGGCTACGAAGCAAAGCTAGCCACCCATAGCTGTATACAGGTGATGTAAAGACAAGCCGACTATTTAAAAAACGCATGGATGTCAACTATTCTTTCTGTCACGGAATTGTGTATGACTAGTATCAATGTGTATATATGGTCAAAAATGTACTCGGGTTTCGCAGCCGCGTACAGCGACACCGAAGGTGGTTTATTCATTATCGGCTCTAGTTATTTCTAAATAGTGAGCGAAACTCAAATCATGCTGTATGTGCAAATTGCCTGCAGTTTAAAAGTCTAAGTACCTAGCTGCGCATATCGGTCACAGCTAGTGTATATTAAAGAGCGATTTCTCTGTAAACATCACATTACATCCAGTCTACTTCGAGATATCTTTTTGTTGTAACTGAAGAGACAAATTGAGTTTAATTATACGCTGCATGCAATGAACGTTTAATGTACATGGATAACTAATTCATGTGCGCGCATGCGCAACATATATGAATGTAGAAGTACTTGACCGTGTCATATGTATTACACAGTTTAATTGTTTTAAGTTTAACTGCCTTGTGTGTGGTGCCTGTTGCCTTTGTGTATGCTGTTTTTGTGTATGTTGCGTTATATATATATATATATATATATATATATATATATATATATATATATATATATATTATATCTATATATTATATCTATATCTATATATTATATCTATATCTATATATTATATCTATATTATATATATATATATATATATAAATATTATATCTATATATATATATATATATATATTATATATATATATATATATTATATCTATATATATATATATTATATCTATATATATATATATATATATATATATATATATATATATATATATATATATATATATATATATATATATTATAATTTTGTGATGTGAAGTCGCAGAACTCTGTGTGATTTCTTGTGACGTCTACGCTGTGTTCGGAAGAGTGTACTGGTGTTCTCGATGCGAGGGATCAAGGCTTCGCGACCATCGAGTTTGTGTTGAATGTAAGGGCTCTCGCGAGATCCTTCAAACAGACAGGGAGGAGTGGGCTATGCGTGGCGACTCCGTGACCATTGACTAGAGCGAATGGAACCGAAGATACATCTTGGACATCAAATGAACGCCACGATAGTTATAAAATACGTGTTCCACATTATTGCTATTACCATCTGAGCAAATATTTGACATTTATGTATCAACTTCATTACTTGAACGATAAATTCATAAACTCATAATTTCAGCTTTAAATTGCTAAATCGTTACATGAACGATAAAATCATAACATACATGCCTTTACCTTGGTAAGTCGTTATATGAACGATATAACCAAAATTACAGACATTTTCATCTGTCTCGTTATACCAGTTATATATTTGTATATTCATACATATACTTGTATTTGTTGATCGGGTGATAAGACGTTATTCACGTCAGTTTCGAATGCCTTTTGTTGAAATCATCCTTTGAGGTGTTTTTTCATTGAGTTACTTGTTGTTGATATGGTGTCAGATTTGTTTAACATTTGAAATGCGTTTATAAATAACATCTTAACGTAGTTACTTCCGGTGTCTTCACTAATCCAGTCCCAACCCGGCTTCATCCTGTGACACTTTTAATGCATTAGGATGTACACAATGTTTGTTCACAAATATCACAACCCGGACCGAAAAGGGCTTACGTTTGCACCGTAAGCATTACCTTCTATTAGAAATGAATAATGGCTGTGAACAATGCATATATAAATTTGGGGTTGCTGTAAATTTTAGTTGACTTAGCAGGTCAAGATAAAATGTGTTGTTTTATAATAGCTATTCAAAGTATGTAACTGTTTCTAATCTCACTTGTGTATTATCTTTCATGAATTTGCATATTAGAAAGGTGAATGCAGCATTATGAATCTATGAAGCCGCTAAGAAGAACGTCACAAACATAGTCCATTTAGCCAAATTATCCCACTACGGTACTAAGATTACGGAGAGTTCCAGCTGCAAAGAGCTCTTCGAGATAACTGACAAACTAATGTCAAGGAACAAATGTACATCACTTCCAACTACATTCTCTCCAGTAGACCTTCTGGACCAATTTGCAAATTTCTTCCGTGACAAAGTACAAACCATTAGAGATACGCTTGACAACATAATTCCAATTGACTCGTCGTCACCATACAATTACGATACAGAATTTCAGCAAAAAACATTAGGAGCACTTGAACCCGTCTCTATGGACTTAGTACGGAAAATCATAATGAAGAGTGCACCAAAGCCGTGTTAACTTGATTCAGTTCCAGCACCACTGCTGCTTGAGTGCTTAGATCCGATATTACCTTCACTAACTGATGTTATTAATATCTCTGTCATCCAAAAGTTGTTCTAACCCTACTTGTATCTCATTTGAATTCCAACAGTCTTTTAAGCAATGTACAGTCTGCATATCTCCCTTGCCACAGTACTGAAACTACTCTTCTGAAAGTATTTAATGACATTCTCTCTGCTTTGGATAGCGGAAAGATTACAGTTCTCATCCTCCTTGATATCTCTGCATCATTTGACACAATAGACCATGATATATTACTTCATCGTCTCCAGCATGTATTTGGCATTCAGAATACAGCCTTATAGTGGTTCAAATGCTACTTAGTCAAAAGGACACAAATTGTATCTGCAAATGGAATAAACTCTTGCCCAGTTGATCTATGTAGTGGTGCCTAGCAGTCAGATGGTGCGTTTCCAAAGCAAGGACTGGAACATAAAGCACACCCAAAGCAAGGACTGGAACATAAAGCACACTTAAACGAAAGCCAGGAAGAAGGCAAAACAACCTACTCTGGAGCTACACTACGTCTCTGACAGATGGACGGATGCCAGTAATAATAATTTTGTGGACGTAAAACTGTTTCATTGCAAAGAAGTTAATAATCCACCATCTAAAACATACCATCTCCAGCCCAGTTGATCTATGTTGTGGTGTTCCACAGTGGTCTGTTCTTGGACATGTTCTCGTCATTCTATACACTCAGTCGCTTTCAAGTGTCATAGATCATCACCCAGTGTCTCACCAATTGTACGATGATGATACCCAAATATACAAGTCTAGCCACCCAACTGAAGTTGATGTTGTCATCCAAGGAGTAGAGAGGTGCTTTTTTATGTGAAATCATGGATGACATGTAACAATCTGCAGACGAAAGATGATAAAGCTGATGCCATTCTGATCACAACACAAAGACTTTCTCATTCATATCCTTTACCTCAAACAATTAATATTTGCAACATCAACATTAAATTCTCACAGTCAGTACGAAATCTAGGCGTTACTCTAGATATTACTCTCACATTGCACCAACATGTCATGAACATATGCAAGGTAGCATATCTTGAGCTGAGAAGCATCAGCTCCATTCGCAAATATCTTTCAGTTGATACCACTAAAAAAATTGTTTGTTCATTAGTACTTTATTCTGTCTGCTTCGTCTCAATATTTACTCCAGAAACTTCAAAAAGTTAAAAACATGTTCGGATCATCTTTAGAGTACCACGATCAGAGCACACGTCCCTACTGTTCTGTACCCTACACTGGCTATCCATTTGATCCTGAATCAAACACAAAATTTGTTCTCTGTGCTACGTTTTACTGACGGACTCCAGTCCAACAAACCTTACCGGCCTCAACCATGTGTACACACCATCAAGATACTTACGCTCCTCTTCTGACAATCGTATACTCATTGTTCCCACTGTCAAAACGAAGTGATATGGACAACGTTCTTTTGCATTCCAGGGCCCAGCAATGTGAAATGAATTGCTCATTGAAATTAGACACAAAGATACAGTGATCCCTTTCAAGAGCGTTCTTAAGACTCACCTTTTTCGACTGCAGGAACAAACTTAAAGACCTAATAATGATTCTTACCTTAAATATTTTCAGCATTTTTTGTTTTCCAATTTCATGGTTTTTGTTTTTTGTTTTTCTGTAGTAATATCATTATATATATTGTAAAGCGCTTAGTGCTTCAAAAGATAAGGCGCTATACTAAGTCCTCATTATTATTATTATTATTATTATTATTATTATTATTATTCATTAAAATTGTCCCTTGCAGCTTGAGTCGTGTAAACAGTAGATCTACCTGTAGTTTTCCTTGTCGGATAATTACATCCAAGTAGCTTTGTTCCTACATTGTACATTTCATGTGTTGCACTTCACTATTTGACACTTAGGATTATTTGGGATTTTAATTTACACTACTCTTTTCACTTTGCAACTGAGAGAAATAAACTACTTGTTGATTTTAATGATCTTGTTGGTTTCGCTTCTTACTGTAATATGGTCTCGTAGAAAGAGTCGTAATACAAATTGGTGGCACGTCCGGGATATGGAATTCTTTAAATCATTTGTTTTAGAAATGTCACTGATTCGGGTAAAGATTTCAACTTAACACTTTTGTGAAGCCAAGATGCATTTACGGTGTGCTCTGCAGTGGAGAATTTTGTATTAAATCCTATCCGGGAAGGGTGTTAGTCTTTGAAATCAGCTTGCCACACATTATGATTTTTCTGAAGCGATAGTATCTTTAACAAATTAGGAAATAAATAATATTTTCATTCAGTATTTGGTGGGAAAGAATATATTGGATGAAAGTGTTTTCGAATAGTTCAGATTGAATGTAGAGGTTTCCAGTTATTTAACTTGGGGTGGGGGTGTCCCCAATATTATTTTAACTTGTCACAGATGACCCACCAACCTACTCAGAAATTGAAGTAGTGATAGAGAGATGCATAGCTCCAAGCCTCCCAGTCAGCGGTGCTGACAGTTTTAATGAATACACAAAATGTGAAATTCAAATAAACAACAATTTATTATCATTCAATAACAATCATCTCTCAAATAAAATTCAAATTAAAACCCTATCACTCATGTTACACTCGACCAAGTGACAACCTATTTCATCATCTGACTTATTGTGATAGATTTTCCTCGTGTCCTGTGTTACTACTCATCTGAATTATCTTTAGCTGGACTGGTAATCCAACTCCCTACAGTCTGTCTAACTTCTGCCTCTGTTCTTCCTTTTTCTTTGTCTCCCAGAGACTCGGGCAACTGCACTAGGATATTTCCCTGTCTCCTACAGTAGTTCCTCTGGTCCCTACAGGCTTCCTGCATTACCATAAAAAGACATTAGCATAAGCAACAGAGAGGGTGGACAGACCGAAACTATTTCAAGCAAACCGAAACTAAATAAAACAAGATCCTAAGAATTTCAAACCGAAACAAATTCAGTAAAATCCTAAAGGATTTCAAACCGAAACCAATTCAGGCAGACAACAACAAAAAAAGAAATCCTTTAGGATTTTACGCTACAGACCCGGCACTGACGTCCTCTTTTCAACTATTGTGGACTCCCAACAAAAAGTGAATGACCATATAACAACATTTGAACATTTGCAACAGAGTATAATTGATAATATCGAAACCCCGATAAATAATTTCTTTGGGATTCCACGTATTCACATTGAAAATCTCAGACGTAAAAACCGCTATGTTAGAATTAGCAACACTCCAATCTAGGTATGCAGATCATGTTGAGAAGTTTTCAACTTTTCGTAAAAATCTTATTGAGAAATTCTTGGGGGGGGGGATCTCATTAGATAAACTCGACATAAAACTCTCGGATATTAGAAAATCAATCGAGGCAATCAAAGATGATTTACCGTGGATGATAGAACACTTGAAAAAACAAAGATTCCTCATGAGGAAACAAACAACGTAGTATACACGATCCAACACGGATCATTTACGTGGACACCATCCACTAACATATTAAATATCACCGCGGCAGTCAAAGGTATCGATTAACACTAGTGTCGCCGACTCAATTTAATATTTCATCAACGAGTTCATTTAGGTCAACAATATGATATCAACGATCATCGACAAAGGAACAACTGAACGATTCACAATAGCATCCACTGATAATAATTTGGCTAGGGTTTCAGTAACATGGTATGTGGAATTCGTAGCGGATTTAAGTAAACAACTGAATTGAATTCACTGGCGAATTTAACGCCAGCAATTTGAAATCTATTATAATAAATAAAATGTTCTCATTGGCAACGTCACAGCAGTATCGATATGATCAGGTCAGAGAATTTCAAACTAAATTCAAAACACTCACTGAGGAGTATCAAGTAAAAATAAAAAAAATACCGACGAAGAATCACCGCAGTTGATGTTACCGTGTACTAGGTATCAGGTGTAATCACCAGAGCCGGTATAATACTCTCCTCGGTGACAATGATTGCCACGATAGCTGTTCCAATTTGTATATCAGCGGCGACAACAATCGCTAGAATTATTTCATTAATAACAAAAACAATATCATCATGCAACCAGCGTAAACTACAAGACTACGTAGTTAGGTTCCATGTTGTGTCAACCGCGTACTCACAATTATCCTAGATGATATCGTCCTCCCTCGATGATACATTAATATCTGATAATGAGTTTTCAGCGATGGTACGTGTTTATGATTCCGCGATGTCAAAATTAGAAAAACAACATGAGTATAATAACAATGGCAACATCACAAGAACTACTTCAACGAATAGCGGAAAACACAAACCCGGTGAAAACCAGCATGATATCAATAACCTCAACGAATTCTGAATTCGGTGTGAATTTCCCTATTGCGGTTCCCGTGAAGGAGATAGCACTAGCAAAATTACGAGTATACCATAGTTGGCCTAATATTAGATAAGCACATTTCGGTGGTCAACAACCGAATAATTCCCTGGTGTTTGCGAGTAAGAATAAACCCGATGGTACTCCAAATTGGAACATTGTTTCGCTACCATCTGGGTCATACCAAATCGAACAGATCAATAATGAAGTTCAGCGTAGAATAAAATCCATTACTGGAAAAGAATCGAAAATCGCTATAACAGTTCACGAGCCGACGTTATCATCTGCCATTGAGATAAACCGTGTATGTCGTAGACATCTATCAGAGTTCTATAAGGACAATACTGGGTTGGCCTGAAATCCCACCTCGGACATCTTATCAAATATCAGAACCTAAAAAATCTGATTATGTCACAGATGTACAATCATACCACGAAATTGCTCCATCATATCGAAATTTTTTGCCTGGTATAAAAAATGCAAAATTAACTGATAGATTCACATTTCTCGTTAACAATACCATGCAATGGGTATTTGGTTTTGAGAAAACTCCTGATTCATCCATTGCAATTGTATTCACTCTAAATAACGTCATTGATTATTTGAAAGAGATTAATCAATTACATAAAACACAACTAGAGAGACTACGACAGAGTTTCCAGGAGCATCTCTCTGATATAACGAGTTCACGCATCGAGATTATAAAATATGTTGAGATATTAAATCAGCTTGTATCCGACATGGAATATATCAGCAAACGAATAGTTCAGATAATAATTAATGACAAGAATGTAGATAAATAAAAATTCCTAACCAGTTACAATATCACAGAAGCTGATTTACCCGATTTCAAATTTCCTGGGTATAACGCATGAACTAAAAAAATCTGTTAATGATCTCCTCGATGAGTATTTCCTACAAATACTCGCCGCATGGAAAAAAATACCACCACCATAAACAAATATACTCAAACATAATCATGACCCAGACGGCGATGGGCGACATATCGCTCCTCAAAACGTCAATATATCCTCGGTGATTGCAGTGAATCTAGTATGTGATGTTATCGAAGGAAGTTATCAAATAAATCTCGAAAGATCAAATCAAAGCCCAACAAGGATATATTTTATACTCATTTGCACCAACGCCCGATTATTATTAGATTATTGGACTGGTCAGTGAGTTTGAAATTAATTCTCGTTAACGAATCATTATGACATCGCATATACACTGGATTTGTTGGATCCTCATTGATTAGAAACCCATTGTTTTCTCCAGGGTTTCTAATCAATGAGGATCCAACAAATCCAGTGTATATGCGATGTCATAATGATTCGTTAACGAGAATTAATTTCAAACTCACTGACCAGTCCAATAATCTAATTGATTTACGAGGTGAGGTTTTACAAACAAGTCTGTTTGTGAAATCCTAAATTGCTAGCAATTTCAAGGATTTTCAATTCGTCTCCGCAGCGACATCAGTGCCGGGTCTGTATCGTAAAATCCTAAAGGATTTCTCGTTTTTTTTGTCTGCCTGAATTGGTTTCGGTTTGAAATCCTTAGGATTTTGTTTGAAATAGTTTCGGTCTGTCCACCCTCTCTGCTGCTGCATAGCATATGCCACTAGCTATCTAAACTCACATTAAACAATATCATCAGATAAGCCATTACTTTCTTTGGTCACGCATTCGTGTACATCAAAATAACCTTTCTGTGTGTGTGTGTGTGTATATATATATATATATATATATATATATATATATATATATATATATTCTCAATCTTATTATCCAGAACAATATCACAGAATCAAACGCATCTCTGTGCATTGCACTACTTCTACTACGCGTACACAGGTATCCACATATTCATGCGCTGATGTATCTTTACACATGATACTGCTGCAAAGTATACATAAATAGTCAAATCCCTTTTTTATAATTGTTGTACACTGTGACTATTACACAACGTTATTATTCAATTCAACATTTGCAAATATATAGTATCAAATGAACAAAATTGTATGAGGTTACTACGAATTAACTAAAGAGTGAATTACAATATTAATTCTTTACACAAACATTACTCATATCTCAAAATATGCATGTAGATCAAACACTACGAATGAATAAAACTCTACAAATGGTAATTCTACGTACTAATGTATACATACTCCTATAATTAATGTGCAATTACTTTGCCGTAATATATTACAACGATCGAGCAAATAGTAACTGGCCTGTACTGAAGCTCCTTGTAATTCCCAGAATAACAAGTTTCCCGCCAACTTATAATGTTGTCGGAGTAGCTTATCTTCCATTATTGTTTCCGCACGATGGTTTAGCGACTTTTGCTGATTAGTTCTCAAGATAATAGATTTTACCTTGCAATTCTAATGGTGGCTACGCCTTGGTCAATTCCGAGTTGATGTTGATTCAAATAATTATCAGACACTGTTCCCCCTTTTAAAGTCTGTCAAGGGTGGTTTTACGACCACCCACACTTGATGTTCCTTTGATCCGATCACAGGATTTCATCACTTACCTGTAAACCATGTTATGACAATGTTATGCAACTGGCTGGGCAAATTTAAGGCGCCAGTCACTAGTTTTATCACCATGTCAAATAACTGGTTTGGTACCTCTTTGTTTGCAAAAATGAGCTTCGTACATTTTCGGGCCTCAGGGTCTAGCATGAACATGTCGCAATCTGGTTATTCTTTACAACGTGACATTGGACATACATAAATCATATCTTTTTAAATACAAAATCAAGGATTTGGAAGAAAGAAAGTTTCAATTCAGAGCTGGAAATAAATAAAGAAAATGGGAAGAGGATCAATAAATCTTCATCCCAGTCTCCTACGAGTACTTCCAAATCTCAATTTGGCACAACGTGTAATAATCAAACTTATGATAAGAGTGATCCGACACCTTTTCTCTTCATGATTGCTACAGGTTGAAACATAAGCAACAAAATAAAGACAGAGTTTATCTAAAAACTTTTATTGTAAAGAGTCAAGGTAACAGTCTGGTATAGGAAGCAATACATTGGTTGAGTCAAACAAATCGCAGACGAAAGACTATATACAACTTATTGGTGAGTCTTCCAGTCATATCTATATTAAAAAAGTAAGGGGTACGGGACGTTCTCTTAGTCTTTTATTATCAGTTTTTCTTTTTGTTTAATAATTCTTCTTCTAGTGGAAGTGTTTTTAGTAAGGGAGTAATATTAGTCGGATTTCTTAATGCTCCTTTTCATTTTCTCAATTTGACATCGGACTTAGTATCAAAACCCTTGACTGTTGGAGTAGTGTTTGCTTTACCTATTGGGGATATGCAGTGGCGTTGCTTGGGGGATGCGGGGGGTGCGGACCGTACCGGGTGACACCATCTCAGAGTAGTGACACCAAAATGAAAAATTGCAAATTTTACAGAGCACACACTGCTCGGTCTAGTCGGAGGGGTGACACCATGACTTTACCGCACTGGATGACACCAACCCTAGCGACGCCGCTGGGGATATGTATTTATTACTATGCAATGACCCAGCCTAAGATAAGACTGTGGTTAACCTACTTGTAACTTACATGTTGATTCTATTGGGAATGATTTGTAGCCTGGTTGTGCAGTTACTAGAGCCATGACAAAATAGAGAATGATGTTGATCAGGAAATAATTCCTGTAGCTGAAACATTTATTGATCAGTCTTTTTGATGAAGTGGCTTTTATTTCAAGTATCGATCATTCGATAATATATATTTAGTACATTGGTCCTCGTTTTTATACATATCATCTCGATTCTAGTCGGTAGTTGTCGAAGAGGAACACGATCCAGAGATCTCATGTTTATTTTAGAAGGCTTAAAGTGAAACTTGTTCCACACAAGTAGACGGTTTTTATTTCGTTAAAAAGTGGTGTCCTAATGAGAAAATGGAGACCACGTGGGTTTCTCACTGGTGAAGAGTGGTGAGTGAGTTATCAAAGTATCAATCTGAAACGATATCGACAGTAAACCATAATCAGGATTCATGCATCTCTATTGGCTGGTCATTTAGGAGACAAGACTTTTTACAAGATCTCGAATAACTTTCATTCGTCTAAATTTAAATTTACATCTTGTAACACTTGTCAAATGATATGAAAACAAAATCAGAAGATACCTAAAGCACATATGCAATCTGTTCCTGTTTCATTTCGGAATCTATGATCAGTGTCTGCGGCTTGTTTAAGGACAATTGAAACTATATATTAGCACAATTCAGAGACAATGCAAACACTAAATGCTAAAACAACACTGACGTATTTTCATGACAGCTTCTAATGATATTTAAGCTTGAAAATGTTTCACGTTTCACCTAGTTGGCATCAGATTCCCGGCTAATATGGGGCAATCACGGAAAAATTTAAAATACGAAGCTCGGTGTGGTAAGGCTGCCCACTATCGATGCTATAGTATACGTAATAGCGATATGAATCATGAGTATACAAATTAGGAACAACAACAACAACATGAAAGGTATAAAAAGTCCCGAACTTGAGGGATGATTTTAAAATGCTACAACACGCTGATGATTGCACGAACTTTATCAGAGACTCCAATTCCTTTTTTTTTTTTTGTTTATTGTTGTAGGGTTTAACGCCATTTTTCAACATAAGATAGGCTATATATGGCGCCCAGTATTATTGGTGGAGGAAGAACCCGGGAAAACTCCCGGAAATAACCACCGACCCACGAGAAAAACTACTGGCAAGCTTTCTCACATAACTACATTAGCCGATTGTTAGATTCGAACCCACGCAGACAGAGTTGAGATGGCAGTGATCCGTAACGGAGAGCGCTTAAGACCACTCGGCCACTCGGGGCACCTTCAAACTCCTTTAAACACCTTGAAAAGGAATATGGATCATTTGGAAAAGCATCGGGGTCACAAATAAATCATGATAAAAAATAAATTTTAAAAATAGGAAACTGGAGGTGGAATCACCCAGGATTACCCCAAAATAAATAAGAGACATAGTAAAAGCCCTGGGTATATTCTTCGGGGTAAACAAAGAAAAGGAAAACTATAAACAAGTAAAATTAAAAATAAAAGTAAATATCAAAATCCGGGCACTAACATCACTCAGTATAATAGAGCATTCACAGGTTGCAAAAACATACATGAGCTCTGATTTGACATACTTAATAAAATCTGTGGGCAAAACAAATAAAACACTAGAAACACTAGAATATGAAATAATAGACTGCATTTGGAATTTCAAAACACACTACATAAAAAATCTTCTAATTTAAGGGAAGGGCTAGCCTTGCCAAGTCCAATCCTAATAAAAAAAATGCAAAAACATCTTAAATAGGTTTAACAAATTAAATTGCACACCACAAACTCCATGGGAAACACTATACATGTTTTGGTTTGGATTTGGAATGAGGAACAGACAATACATATACACAAACAACAAATTAAGTAAGATATTAGAAGCACAAAAATATTTTTAGAACTATTAAGGAACTACTGTATAAATACAGGGACCAAAAACAAGTGTTGGAACTAGAGACAAATAAGACATATGACTGAATTAGGGAAAATTTAACAAAACACTTAAGAAACAAAGTAGAAATATAATTGTGTGCACAAATTGGGACAGAGTCTGGCGGCACGGGTCTAATATAACATCACCCAAAATAGAGATCATAATTGTTAAATATCTCCAAAACGCCTGGCTAACAGGCAAAGTGGCATTAAGACGACGAATGATAAGGACCCCATTTAGCTGCCCACTTTTCAGAAAAGCCCAGTTCACCAAGTACCATGCTATGACGCAATGCGACAGAACAAATGAAGATAGACTAAAACTGATAACGGAAATCTTTAAGGTCGACAAATATAACAGACGTTAGATACTCTTCATAGACGGAAATTTTACAAAAATCTAATCAGACAAATAACGGACTACATTACAAAAACAATGGTAGCTTGTGGACAAATACTTACGATTGAAAAATATGATTGTACTTTTCTTCCTTCAAAACTCTTACTTATTATAACAATAACTTAGGGAATTAGGGATACAGGGAACCTTAATAGGGAAAGTACATACTGATGACGTCAGATGGTTATATCACAAGAAGTGGACAGGCATGTGGAGGAGTTTGGAAAGGGCCTTATTAAGGAAATCATAAGCATTAGAACAATAATATATACAGAAATTGAATTTCGGATATCTACTATCCACAACACTTTTTCTGTGCAGCTCCCGTACTGCACAGAGAACCCAATTTGCGGGTAGCTTAAACCATTTAGAAAAATTTCTTTCGAGTCGGTAGAAGTACAATTTTTAATTTTAAAAATGTACGGACCCCGACTCGAACACAGTCGTACTCAATGAAACTAAATATATAATGCAAAGATTGACACACAAAAAAAAAACAAATAAGTTTCTATTCATCTAAAGATATTTAGTACATCGAACTTTGGCAACAATTCCAAAAAAGAAAAAGAAAAAAAAAATAATAATAATAAAGAAATGAAAACATCACCACATAAACACTTTTTTCATTTTTTTTACTGGGTTGGGGTGGGGGCATCTGTCTAGTGCCCCTAAAAAGAGAAAGTATTCTCCATATGCAGTCAATACCAAGTAGCTGACCACATCAACCGTGACAAAGTTGGAGAGGACTGTTCTTAAAAAAGAAGACTTTTTTGTTTCAGCAGATAATATCTTACATAAATTTTGAGGGTCTGTCGGCCTGCCCCCAACCATTCGACAGCATATGGGGGGGGGGGGGGAGGTTACCTGCACCACTTTGTTCAAGCAAGCAATTAAAATGGATTTTTTTATATAGATAACATAGTACATGCAGTATTAAGAAAATGTCCAGTATTTACCGAAATATCGTCATCCTTATATAGAAGATGTTTGGTGGTTATTTTTATATGACGAAATGTGACATTTGCACCGTCGTTTTTTTTCTTCTTCTTAATCGTTGGCAAAATTAAGGCTGTCATAGATCACTTCATATCAATTTCGACTTAAGATTCATAAAGCATTCGAATGCAGAATGTTTTTTGTTTTTGAATTGACGCAGTGAGAAAATTGTAAAATAAACAAAATATGTGTACGTGCACTCCTTTCCTTCAGCGTTGCCTGCTACTACAACTGTTCATCAAAGTAATTATATGATTGAATTTGTTATTAAACTTGAGCACAAGATAACGACTGCTAGAGATGAAACTGACTGTACTAGTAAAGTTTCGATTGTGTCACTAACAAACCGAAAATGAAAGGAATGCATTTGCCGCGTTTTGATTACTGAGGTTCCTCCATATGCGACAATGTTTAGTTTTGATGACATAACAATATAGCACCCTGTGTCCACTGTCTTAACTTAAGGCCATGATGCGACCTTTTCAGCTGTTATTGTTTAACAATTGAAGATAATGAATATATTTGTGAGTTAAGAGTTTCGGCTTGTATTTTTCTTGACACTGACGTGAGGCATGTTCATCTCCCATTGTTTTGTTTGTTTTGTTTTTATGGTTAATCGCCAATTTTCAGCACAATATAGGCTATACATGGCGGCCAGTATTGATGGTGGAGGAAGAACCCGGACAACCCCCGGAAAGAACCACCGACCCACGAGAAGCTACTGGCAAGCTTTCTCACATAACTACATTTGCCGAATCTTAGACTCGAACACACGCAGACAGAGGCGAGATGGCAGTGGTCCGTAACGGACAGCGCTTTAGACCACTCGGCCACTCGGGGCCCCTACCTCCCATTGTTACTTTACAGTAGGTAGATAGTGAATGCGAATAGTTGGCTAGGAAGTAGAGTTAGCAACCCTCAGAAGTTCAAGGCATGTAGAATATCTCAGAAAACGTTTTGGATTGTAACTATTTTGAATTGCACGAATCTGTTTATCACACAATGTATTTCAAAATTATCACCTTGGAAAAAAGCTTGTGTCTGCATTATGAGCATAACATGGTATCAAAAAACGACATTCAGACATTAAAATAATGCAGGTTTAAATTTGATGTTGGTTTGTGCACCATCTTTTTTGGCAATGAACTGCCATTTACTTCTCAGGTCAAGTGAATAATATTCAATGCTTTTTTTTAAATAAAACTATTTTAAAAATATACCCTTTGATACCACCTGTGTATTTTATTTTTTCTGATATATATATATATATATATATATATATATATATATATATATATATATATATATATATATATATATATATATATATATATATATATATATATTGCAGCCTAGCTGAGTGCAACGCAGGGAACATACAAAGCACGTAACCATACTAATTCTATCCGAATTGTACTTCATGGAAAAGGTTGGGGATAATCCAACTGGCGACATAAATGTTCTATTGTGGTTTCAGTAGTAGTGGTAATGGAGAGAAGACGGTGGTGAGTCTGAAAAGAAAACAGCAGCGGTCGCTAATATAAGTACTTCGACAATCATTACAACAATCAAAATCTATCGACAATCAAGATTCATTTTAATTACAAATGCAGATCAGTGGTCTGGTAACAATTAAATATTTATTCGCTTGTTTTTGTTTGAGAAAACGTTATTGATGTGATTCACTCATTGAAACATTCGTTGATGTGATTCATTCATGGAACAATCAAACTTATATGACTCATTCTTTGCAATATCTGGCTTATCCGATCACTTTACCTTTCAACTTCCTGATTTGTAGGGAACAGTTTTTATTTCTCTTTCTTGCAATACTGTACAATCTGTGATTAAAGTCGTCAATGAATAATAGCGCAATGGACTTCCGACAAATAGCAACAAAAAAAATTGATTATAAACATAAAAGTTCATTTCAACTCAATCGTTATAAATCGATTGCAAGGATAATTATTGGTAATGAAGGTCATAGCGAAATCAAGGTTGAAATCCGTCTTTTTAGTTTCAAATTGATCTCAATAAAATGATATAACGTATAAATAAATGTTCCCAGTTAAAAAGTTCTCTCGATGCATCTGATACCAAAATTGCTTTTTTTTTCTTCATCAAGAGTGCTGTCTTAACAATATTTCTATATTTTATTGGATGACATTTACAAAGTCTCGTTTTATCGGTATTTCTGATACCGGGTTGCCTTGGTAGCGACGCAAATAATGCACCAGTCCGTGCGATAAGAGATGTGAAGGCGATAGCAGGCGCCCGAAAGATGTTCAGATAAGATTCGCAGGACCGATAACAACGTATGCCATCTCAGATAACATTATTAATGTTCCGGCTTGGACGAAATGAAGATGGTGAGATAGTGGATAACCTTAAAACGTCACGTCGTGGCAGCAGAATCAATAGGAAGGCTGATCGATAGCGCCGATCAGAGATTTTACCTAAACAAGATTGGATGTTCACTTATGCTTAATTTTTTTGCAATGTAAATCCTCACGAAATAAATATGTACATTTTGACGATTATTCTATGAAAGAGTATGCTTACCTGCATCTTTAGTGTTTTTCTTGTACGATTATTGCATTATGACACTTTGGCACAAAGAGGGACAATTTGACTGAGCCTCATAAGATAATTAATACAAAAAAGAGAAATTATATAATCATAAATGTTTTTGACTTTGTTGATATCAAAGTTCTTTTACATTTAATTTGTGCAAAATTTATGATCGAATAATTCGAAATATATGAATGCGTTTCAGAAACAAACAAACATGTATATGGCTTCGGAATGTAGCAGGTAGAAATAAAGCTATTCATGTCTGTGTTTCTAGGAAAATCATTAGGATGGCGTTTATAGTTGCTTATACGCAAAAGTTATATACACATTCCATAATTAGGCAGAAACTTCGTACATATAATCAACCTGTATGTACAAGAACAAGGTTGGCATTGTATTTTTTGATCCTTCATCTTCCAAACTCTAGGAGGCATAACAGTAACATATCGGTATTGACACTAACTACCAGGCCTTCATGTTTTCACTCGGAATAATCTATACTATTGGCTGTCTTGCTAACATGAGCATTATGTCAAATACCTAGACAAACGCACACACCTATACGCATTCTATGAGCGAGGTCTCGAAAATGTCTTAAGTTTGACCGACCATATTCGATCCTTAAGCAAACATAAAGTTAAAGACATATAAAGTTGCCATACATTAGTGGATAACAAGCTGAATGGTGCGGATTCGAATCATTTCCATCAGATCAACCAAGGTCGGTCTGTGTATACCTGTGAAGCGTACCTTACTCCAGTTTGCCTCAGTGATATATATTGAAACGCAGAGAGAGAGAGAGAGAGAGAGAGAGAGAGAGAGAGAGAGAGAGAGAGATTAAATATAAAAAAGTCTGGACCAGAGTGAAATTCTTTACGCACTGACATTACGCATGTTTAATCAATAAATAATTGACTACATGTTTACACTAAAATTCCTGCATGTTCTCTATTTATCTACCCTCTACAGCCAAATCATCTTTTCGTGATGTTCAAAATGTTACTGCAAAAAAAAATGTAGACGACAAAGTGAAATAAAATTTAAAATCGATGGTAACACTTCAGTTCGAAAGTCTCTTCCCAGAAAGTCGGCACGGATGAGGTTGTTGCAGAATAGAAACCGAGTGGGTTTTGGATTCAATGAATAACACAAACACAACGTGTGAAAGATGGATATCTATGAACTTAATTAGTAAAGAAAATCTATGATGTATAGATATAATGATTCTAACATGTTCTCAACATACGACTGATCCAATCACTCTATACAAACACTCACACATTGAAAATAAACCAAAAATATGAAATACAGATTGAAAAAACTCATAGATTTCCATATCATAGATTTACATATACGTTTTAAATAATAGTATGCACTGTGATGAAGTTGAATTAAAATTACACCGGTCAGAAAGGTCATTTGTTCACTAGTTTGACCATCAATTTATATGATGGTTGGGTTCCCGTGGGGGAAGGAATGGTGCCACATCCCCACGGGCATTTAACGCACAAAGTGCGCTTGTTAATTTTGGTCGTCATGTCAAACCACTAAGAAGTGGCTAATGACATGAATGTAAGACCCTGGGTGAGTGGGAATAGACCCAACACACACTCAATCCTATCAACCAATCATATCGCTCTGTTGATGGGTTCTGGACGAGGGAAAGGTCACGGAGGTCGGCCAGCCGATGTCGTAGATGGATGTCGTTTACGCCCTGGAACGCCCTAGCCATACTTATTTCAAATTCGGTCCAGTTTTACTAATGGACAAAATTAAACCAATAATGTGTCAGCCACCTGTACAATTAAGTCAAATTCCATAAGTTGTAGAGATTTCCTAACGCTTATCATACCAATATTACTAGTACACAGTGTACATATTATAAGGCCCTAACAAATTTTAAAACTAAAATGTCTATGTGACATATGTAGGTGGGTTACTGTTTGGAATAACAGATTGTAAATTTTGAGGCGGTGTTTCAAAAGGATCGTATTAGATTTCTCAAAAGATCTTGTTCAAAACGAGTTCTCTTGCCAAATGAGAGCTCTATTAAAAATAATGACAGTGATTGAGGCCCTTAGAAGGGCTGTTATGCAGTTGGGCCAAAGGTACCCCGTCTATCCTCGATCTCCGCGATGAAGGCAGCTGTTCTTTCTTCCTCCCTGGTTACTCTTGGGAAGTAAATCCTGTGAAGGGAGGCTATATGCTGCGCAGCATCGTATAGTTGAGGCCGTTCCTCGAAGATCTCATAGTAGAAGCTCGTCAGAATCTTGAGTGCATAGTGCCAATGGGCCATTCTGGGCGGCGATGTTTGTAAGGACCTGAATCCAATATAAGTAATGGAGTTAAGAAAATGCCCTGCTTTCTTTTTATCTTCCAGTAATGTGGAAAGCCCCAGGTCCTTGCATAATTTCCCCATGATTTGGTCTTTTGCAGATTTTTTTTCATTCTGACGGCTTTTACCGGTGACCTAAATTCCTCTTCTTCCTGTGGCGAGGCAGCCCCCAGCATTTTATCCAAATTTACTGTCAAAGATGGTGACTGTAGGGATAGGTGTAGTAGGAGTGCTCGTCTTTATTACCTTCCCTTTTGTTGCCTTCCCCTTTTTTGGTGGAGGGGGGGGGGAGATGGTGTTGGTGTGGGTTGAAGCTCTAGAACCGGTGACGTGGCCACGTCCACCATCCCCGTGATAAAATGAGCGTCAAGTTGTGATGATAGCAATGCTATCTTGTCACGAAGAAGTTGTACTGCGTCATCCTTTACAGGCGCCTCCATTTCTGGTGCTTGAAGGGCATTTTCCACGTTTACCGTAGGTGGTGGGGGTGGGGTGCTGCTGGCTGGCCGCCGCTGCTTTCTCCCTCTATTTCTCCTGTACTTTTGAAGCCCCCAAATATTCCTGTTTATCTTCGTTATACCAGACAAGAAGTAGTGTTGTCCTCTTGTCGGCCGCTCGGAGACTCCAATTTGTGGCCTCCTTAATCCCGACGCCAAAAATGGCGCGAAGGGCTTGCGTGGATATAACTTCCACTGCTAGCGTACTTAATAGCTCCATGTTGATCCTTGCTCGTTCGCTGCAAACTGAGTATGCACTGTAAGATATTCACATAATTTCACGTATAGAGTACGATTAAGATTCAAACAATCTCATGGTATTCATATATGTTTCAAATGTTTTGCACTGTAAGTGAGATTCGCAATTTCCTGGAATACAACTTAGATTAAAAATAATCTCATGTAAATGAAAATGTACTCAGTTGAAACAACACTTGAAACAAACATAAGCTTCTTGACTCTTGTACAGTTCGTACGATTCATAACTGATAAACCGCACAGTTACACCAAGTCCTTGGGTTGTCCAGCACTTGTATCGGCCGCTCGCACCCTTCACGGACCCATCAAATGTACAGTCATACGTATACACACGTACAGACAATATACATCACCCTTGAATTAGCTACGTCTACATCCGTGGCTCCACCACATATACAGACATATGTACATACATATAGACAGCTCTATATAGCTCTAGACAACTCTTGTCTGCTCTACTGTCAGCTCTAAGTAAGCTATACTGTCAGCTACAATAAAACCAAACTGGCAATGATGAGTTCTGTAAAATCTCTAGATATATGCTAAAACATTAAACTCTAATAGCAACTTGTAATTTCAAAGTTTAGAACGTTTCAAATCTGCGTTGTAATAAATAAATCATTACACGATATCACATTAGA
Source organism: Unio delphinus (assembly GCA_029339505.1). NCBI lineage: Eukaryota > Metazoa > Mollusca > Bivalvia > Unionida > Unionidae > Unio > Unio delphinus. The sequence continues at coordinate 16,220,875 of JAQISU010001238.1, forward strand.
GACTCAATAAGCTTCACATCTCAATTGAAATATAAATTTAACACGCACCCCTATGGCTGAAGAACACAATGGAGAACGTGCACTCCTCAACGAAATCCAAAACGACCAGTGTGTCGGTTATAAATTGATCTTCCTTAAATCCACAGGAGAGTGAGTAATATTCAGGGTAAAATACCCGTGCATATAATGCTGATAATATCCCTCGTCGCAATTAATTTGAGGCGAGATACATTTTAGTTCCGTCGCTTACCTGGAAAAACACTTATTCGCCCTTGATAACGTTGTACGCATTTAGAACGAAAATGAGTCAAATGTTTCAAAGGCAATACCAAGTTATTTTTTGCCAAATTCTGTAACAGAGGTCACAATATAATATAATGTAATATAATATAATATAATATAATATAATATAATATAATATAATATAATATAATATAATATAATATAATATAATATAATATAATATAATATAATATAATACAATACAATACAATACAATACAATACAATACAATACAATATAATATAATATAATTAATATTCATCTTCTACAATCGACAAAATAATACGATAACATAAATTACACAAACGATATGACCCGACACAGCTGTGGATACCAGTGTCTATGAAAAGTGGATGATTTTTTAAATAATGCATACATTAAACGGCAACACCATGATAAATTACTTCTCAACCTTTAATAGTGTTTCATAATATTAATAATACAATATTATGAACACCGTATGATATTATCATGCGCTTTAAATGATGTTGAATTTAAATAATAAATTTCCCACATAGGATGTCAGTTAGCTCGTCAAACCAGGCATATCTAAATAATAAATTTCTCACAGATGATGATGAAGTTGAATTACATGTATAGTGCTGTATCGCCCACTAGGGGCATGCAGCACTAATTTCTCACAGGATGATGTCTGTTAATACCTCATGGCAAAGCCATAGCTAAATAATAAATTTCTCACAGGATAATGTCCGTTAACACGTAATGGCAATGCCATAGCTAAATAATAAATTTCTCGCGTGGGGATGCCGGTTAACTCGTTAGTTGTCATCCAGTAATTTAAACATTTTAGAACATTCTCCTGGTTTATTACTTCTTATTAATACGCAATAATTTATACTAATATTTAATATACCTAGATTAATAAATATGTAACACTCACACAACGGTAGTCTGGTCTGCCACATTCTCCAACGGCAACATTATTATTCGCATTACCTTAGATACATATATGTTGTTTACAAACACGGGTACAGGTGACACTCAATTTCAGAAGCATTCTATTATTTTCAGTTTTCCATATCATCAAATATTTCAAAGGCATCTTCACCAGTACCAAAATTTCCTTTGTCAATTAAAAGCGATCCTTTAAGATTTGATGTTTTGTGCTACTAATTTTTCTTTGACTTCGTTCAAGATAATTTGGCCGTCAAACAGCACAACGGTGATGTATTTCCGGATTCAATTGACCTTTGACACATGTACATAATTTTTGCTCATAAACGATTGTCTTCTAGCACGTGTAGATTAGAAATTCCAATGAAACATTAGTAGTGTATTAGTTTGCTTAATGTGACAGTAAGGTTCAAAATATTTGCGATTAAACACCGTTGATTTAATAGTTCCACTAATGCGCCAGATTTATTTGTGTGCTTTTACAATGAGGCAATGTTGATTCAAATGCTCAACGTTTTGAGAAAACATTTTTCAAATTATTGTATCAATTACTGTTAACGTAATAGTCAGACGACTCGTCAGTCGATTTTAAACGATTCTCAGTTTACCTCAAAGTCTAAAACCACAAAAAATTAAATTTCATTTTAATATTTTCATATCCCTAAACTAGATGGTTTATAGGAATGCTCGATGATTTATTAGTCTAGCAGTTCAGTTGTTGTATGTAGAAAAAATAGTTTCACCTCTGACACAGACACACGCGCGCGCGCACGCACGCACGGACGGACGGACGCACGCACGCACCGCAACACACACACACACGCATCTTTCATGAATTTTTGTTATTTAAATGTTTATTTTATGTATTGCATGTTCTTTTGCATAAAATTTTATCCTTTCAGTGGATGTCCGAGCATGCTCCATCAAGTTAAAAGTGGTTAAGTCCACTTACCAGAGTATTACGTACCTTCGTTGGAGAACACAAAAATGCGTTTTTATAATAACAAAGCACCCTACTAATTTCAAATTATGTGCAGATTAAAGATGAAATGTTGTTGTGTGCGGTTTTTCTTTCCTTACGGGTAAAATTATTAAGAAATCTGAGATAGTGTAATTCCTGCTCGCAGTCTTTCACCAAATAAACACATGTTTTGGTTAGATTTGTTTTGTTTGACTCCCAGAAGCAGATGTCCGTGATGCTTACATGGTCAAACATTTCAAAATGTCATAGCTCTCGTCTCGAAGTTCAGAAACATTTCGGCTGTTTTAGTTTGTATAATTCGATGTATCTTTAATAAATTTCATGTCACTTATGTATGCGCTGCAATTTTACACCATGTATTTTGTTTTTCTTATTTTAAAGGATCACAGCGGAAACACTACGTTGTAATTAATTAGGAGTACCTAGATTACATAAGTATACTTTTAGTCAGGTAAGAACGCTCCGATGGCTTAGTGGTTAGAGCGTCCTCCTCGATAGCCATAGGTCGTGGGTTCGATCTTCGGCCGAGTCATACTAAAGACTTACTAAAATGGCATTAACAGCTGGTCGACCTGGTGTCAGGATAATGTGACTGGGTGTGACATCATGCTACATGTCTGCAGCATGATGCCCCAGTGCTAGAAATTACTATAAACTGCCTCACTGCAGATTTCGTAGCGATATGACTGAATAAATTGTTAAAGCTACGTTAAAGAAAATCCTAATCACACAGACAGGTAAAATGTTTCATCAACTAGGAAAAGAAAATTTGTTTTTAGTTTCTAAAACTTCATTAAAAATGACAGCAATGGGATATACAGCTTTAAACATCACGAAAAATGATCCGTTAAGTCTCTGATTTTTCTACACTAACTTCTTGCTGTTATTTTTGTTGCAACTGGAAGGAATTTATGCCATGCACCACTCCGGTACAAACTCGATGTAGTTAGGAACGATACTGATCTGCGTGAACTGCAGACAAACTAAAGCAGGGCACAGGGGAAAAAACTCGATAATACGTGCTTATCATATGCCTAACAGAGTGACGCCCTACAAAAAAAAAAAAAAGAAGCAATGACCAGGATGTGCATCTTTCTTGTTGAAGACCTTCATGACATTGAAGATTAATTGTTCTTGCGTTGGAAATGTGAATTGTAAAAGTTACATCAAAGTTTAAACTGACATTTTGGATTATATAAGGGCACTTACAACAGCGAGAGCAGGTTTATCACCATATTAACTAGAAATTGGTTTCAGCTGGTAATGTTGCAAGGGAAGAAGGAATATTAATGCAAGAAACTGACGTATGTATGTATCTCTGTAGGTAGTCAGGTATGTATGTATGTATGTATGTATGTATGTATGTATGTATGTATGTATGTATGTATGTATGTATGTATGTATGTATGTATGTGAGCTCTTGCCCATTGGTAAGTTCAAAAAATTGAGAGAGGGATACAGAAAAATACAATAGCTCTTGCTCTATGTTCTGCTAGTTTTACACCTCGGTATGCATATCAATAACTTTTATGTAGTACATTCTTCTCTTGCTACAGTTTCTTTCATTTGTTGTGTGTATTAATTGCACCTTGTATGGGTTGTTTTCATGGACGTCACGATAAAGTACACAAATACCCATACTGCAAAGTACGCCGCCATTGTGAGTCTCTAACAAATCTTTATCAACAAGGTATGACGTATGTTCAAGATAAAAACTGATTTAATTATCGATAAGGATCTTTACTTAATAGAAATAATACGTGGATTACGCTTAAAATTATGTGACGCTATAGCACGAAAAAACAAACTGCTCCCTGGATTAAAAGACAGAAAAGTGAAACTAAACAGTAATCATGCAAATTGCTATCAAATATACAGAAAAGTGAAGTTAAACCGTAATCAGGCAAATTTCTATCAAATATAAATGCAGTCATTTTTTTATATACACAGACAGTATTGTCTTTTTTAAAAAAATATTTTGTATGTGTTCCATAATCTTGTCAGCTTGAAAGAGTATTTCCGGACAATTATCTTCGAGATACAAGAGCAGTTACGGAAATAAAAGTTCGTAGCATAATTATGTCAGAACTTTAATGAACAGATAATTTTTACTCAATATGCTTGTGGCAAAGACAGCTTACAAACCAATTTTAATAAGTACGGTCACTTATTGTATTTGTGGTAGGATGATATTGAATGTAAGAAATAACTGTTCAAGGAAGTTTCATCTCCAATGTATTAAAACGAAACATATGCCAAGCGGAGCATGACTTTTGTTGTTGTTTTTGTTGTTCTGGTACGGTTTAACGACATTTTGTAGCATACGATATGCTATAATATGCTATACATGGAGGCCAGTTTAGGACGTTCGGTACTTTATTCCGTATAGTATCTGAGCAGAAATTGCCCATCGTATCCCGATAAATTGTGAGCCATTACCGTGGCATGGCGATGACAATCTCCGTAACGTTCGATGTCTTCTTGACTCCACGTCTCGTCGACGGGGTTTAAGATCCATTGAGCAAAATCGACCAAGGTGTTTGACCCTCGAAATATTTTTCACGTCCTTCAGGAATCTTGCTACAGTGAGGAAAATGATTAAAGATAGGCTCTTGGATGCACTTCTCGCACGCTCAGTGAGTCACGCAGAAATTAGGAATGTGAATACCGGTGTCTTGCATGCATTCGAAATAAAAAAAGATAAAAATTTCCTTTCTTCTGGTCATCTTCTTGTTGGGGTTGGTATTTTTGAATGAAGCATTCGTGTTCCAAATCCACAATCTGGCGACAAATGTGACATCGTTTCTTACCTCGACAAACATGAAACTTGGCACTATTGGTACGTATGCCTTATCAACAAGTAGGGCACAATCTCAGCAGTTGACAAGCACTTTTCTGCTGTGAACCTTGCATCTTCAAATGTTGTTGGTAACAGGTAGGACTAACGAAAGTGCGCTGACAAACAGGGCAATGCACTCTTTCTTGTCCTTTGTCCAGACAAGGTTTAGAGGCCAAACATCTCTCACATTTTGATCCACAGTGCTTGTGTTGTTCTCGATTGTTATAACCATAGTCACATTTTTCACAGTAGTAACCGTTTCCCAGGAATCCAGTGATGCTGGTAATGGTATCAAAATGCTCATCGTATTGATAGACGTGAATGTATTTTCCGTGTTTGAAATTGTTGCCTCGAAACAAAAGAGGTCCACGCACTTCTTGAGGGTGCACTTTCAAGGTGTAACGTAGACCCAAGACGTCTTGCAATTTATGCATTTCTGCAATGCCGTAAGGGGTGTCTTCGGATATCCCTACTTGTTGTAACAGGAGTTCTGCTTTTCTTCGTTTGGCTCGGTCCGATCGTTGAATAGTTTTCCAGTCTCTTTTCCATTCTGCAGTGTCGTTCTTGTTGGCATACGTTCATCCCACGACGACAGCACGGGCTAAACACATCGGTCTTGAGGATTGTTAATTCGGACGAGGCTTACTTTGGTGTTGCGAAGGTTGTCGACCAATAATACTTTTTTGCGTCCTGTCCCCTGGGGCAGAGACACGTGGGTTATGAACAGTGTTGCTTTTTTTGGTCAGTTTTAAAACTCGAACAATAATTGCAGTTAAGTGGTTGATGTGTCATGAAGAAATGGTACAATGCGCAACAAAGGGATTGTAAGTTCACACTTCAGTCTGTCTGCGCTGCAATTGAATCAATGCATGAGCCTAGGCAAAACAATGTGCCAGTCGTTAGAAGCAATTGGCTACACTTTTTTTTCTACCCCCTTAGCTTCGAAATGCCCTCACTCGTTCTTAGTACAGTGACAAGATAAGACGTGTTTATTCTGCGCCTGACCACTACACTACCTACTTGAATTTCGAACCAAACAATGCGTCACTCATTGTAAGTGATTTCATTGGCAAACCGATATTTTCCACCGCCTTCGCTTCAAATCGGCTTCAGTTGTTATTCTCACAGCGAGAAGATAAAGCGTGTATTTCTGTACATTTTCAACTAGTCACTTTCCAAACAATAAAACGTATGCACAAATACTCGCACCATCGTGGAAATGTCAGTCTTATTGCGAAATACACCAAAACATGTTTGGATGTACTATTCTGTGAGAACTTCACAAAACGTTTTTGACAGAATGATTTTAGTAGGCTATGTCTGCAATTCACATTTGTGATATTTTGCAATAGTGGTTTATTTCCTAAAGGAATAAGTATGTCAGTGAGATGTGTGTGAAATTTCGTAAGGAAAATATACCATACAAAACGTAAAAGTAGGAATAACATTCTCTCCCTCTCTCCGTCCTAGCAATTTTTATTGAAATCTAATGGCATCTGTTCCTGTTTTGAAGATACCTCTCCAAAATTGTGAGCTGTAGTCACCATAATTACGTAAACTGTTCCGTTTGTCATGTAAATTTGTTTTCAAAACTTACATCCTAAAATTATAGAACGATTTTTTTTCTTCTATCAGTAAATCATTGTATGAAACAAAATCTTGAGTTGACTTGAGCTTGTACAATTCCGGCATATTAGCTTTATCCTATTTTTGCACACTGCAATGTGTCAAGAAAACACTTCTAACATTAGATCTACCGTTTTTTCTTCTTCTTCCAAAAAGTAACAAACACAGGGATTTTTCAAGAATGGCGCGAGTGACATTGCACTGTATAACCCTGCCTATAATTAACTCTAAATTCTGAAAGCGAAACATGCGTTCAGAACAATTGTAACAATGTTCGACCTATTTCTCTCAGTTTAGACTGTCGATAGAACAAGGCAAGTTTTGGTACTGCCTCTTTTCCATACTCTTAGATTTGTGAAAACTTTGCAACATTGTTGGTAGCGTGTGCTGCGAAACACAGGACACCTCGTAAATTTTCGATCCACAATCGACAATACGTATCGCACTATCTTCTTTATAAAATTGATGAATGAATGAATAAATGAATTAAAACAATGATCATTTCTCATATGTAATGTGTGTCGGTCTTTATTAACGTTGTCCTTATTATACCGCAAAAAAGAGACCAAAAAATGGTGTCCTATATTTTGTATTTATTTACCAGTAATGTTAGCTATGTCTGCCCATCTCTCAAACACTCCAGGCTAAAGTATCGCCTAATCTACTGTTACCCATTTCAGTACAATTTGTGTGCGTGCTTTTGCTTTAAATAAACGTGTGTAAGTTTTAATAAGAAAGAAAGAAAAAAACGAATGGTTAAAAAAAAAAACGTTAAACACCATTTTGGGGTCAGTAGATCACCCATTTCAGTACAATTTGTTTGGGTGACAGTAGATTAAATGTGTCAGAGTCTTGTGTGCGTACTTTTGTTTTAGAAAAAAAATATGAGTAAGACTTATTGTAATGTTTATATTAAAAACATACCCCAACATGGTGTTTAACGTTGTTTTTTTTTAACCAATCGTTTTTTATTCCATCGAAACGTATTCGGTGGATGGCTGGGACTTAGAAAACCCTCAGATCGTGTACGAGTTTAACGGATGCTTATTTCACTAATGTCCCACGTGTTACCCTCAACGTGACACCAAAAATCAGTTTTATAACGGACCATAGAAGACTTGTACCAGATTACTTGTCAGCGGCGTTTGAAGTTAGAACAGCAAGGATACCAAGTGGTGGAAATGTGGGAACATGAGTACGATCACCGTTTGAAAACCGATCCCGAGTTTAAACGCATTGCGGAAAGCTACAAGTTGGTGGACCCACTGAAATCCCGGGATAGTTTGTACGGAGGACGAACGAATGCCACCTGTTTGCTGTACCAGGCGGACGAAGAGAAGGGAGAAGAAATCAAATACTTGGACGTGTGTTCGCTGTATCCTTACGTGTGCAAATATTGTCACTTTCCCGTAGAGCATCCACAATTGATGACAGAACACACTGACCTGGACCACATTCGACAATACGAAGGATTGATCAAGTGCAAAGTCTTGCCTCCTACGGACTTGTACCATCCCGTTTTACCTCACCATTGCCAAGGGAAACTGATGTTTCCTTTGTGTCGAACTTGTGCCGAAACGTGAAACCAAGACCAACCTTGTCAGCACAGCCAGGAAGAACGCGCCTTGACAGGAACGTGGGTTAGCGTGGAATTGTTTAAAACTCTGGACCTGGGATACCGACTGTTAGAAGTGCACGAAATTTACCACTTTCCCAAGACACAACAATGCCGCAAGGGCGACGAGACACGGAAAGGTATTTTTGCAGACTACGTAGATGCCTTTTTGAAACTAAAACAAGAAGATAGCGGCTATCCTTTCTGGTGCCACACTCCCGAAGACCAAAATAAATTCAAGGAAAAGTATAGGGAGGAGGAAAGTATCACCTTAGAGCACATCGAGAAAAACGAAGGAAGGCGATCGTTTGCCAAAGTGATGTTAATTTGCTTGTGGGATAAAATGGCACAACGACCGTCTTTACCCAAGACGGAGTATTTTGTCCGAACCTTCCCGCTACTTCCAGATGATTCACGACAAAACCAAATACATCAAACACGTGGACGTCATTCATGAGGACTTGATCTTAGTCAGTTACGAAAAGAACTAGACTTTGCAGAAGCCGACAAATTTGGAAATGTCATCATTGCGACTTACGTGACAGCCCATGCTCGCTTAAAATTGTATAAAGTGTTAGAACTGCTAGGAGATCGCGTCCTGTATTTTGACACGGGCAGTTGCATCTACATCGATCACCTCGGTCAACGTCACCCTGACATCGAAGGAGACCGCTTAGGAGCCTGGAGAGATGAACATCTCGACGACAAGATTCTAAGTTTTGCAAGTGGCGGTCCTAAAAAGTACGGCTACGAATACCGAAACCGTCAAGGAGAAATGCACACCGAATGTAAAGTGAAAGGATTGACTCTCAATTATCGCACCAGTCGAGTGATGAACTTTGACGTGCTAAAAGAAGCCTTGAAGTCTGGACAGGATGAAACATTTAAAGTGACCACCCACGAACCGCACAAGATCGTACGTTTATCCACACACCAAATCGTCAGTATGTCTTTGGAAAAAGTCTATCAAATCGTGTACCAGAAGAGAGTGCGGATTCCCAATAACTTCACTTTTCCGTAAGGTCACGTCGATGTTGGTCAGCATATAAAAAGGGACATCGTCCAAGACCGATAGTTCATTGTGACTAACACTGCCAAGCGAGAAAGATGAATCATTTCAAACACCAAGTATCGAGCGTAAGACTCAAGCAGATTTACGAATGAAAGGGGTACGTAATGGGAAACATCTACGCTGGGACACAAACGATAGCTGACCGGATTTTAAACAATGTGTGTGACGGATATAGAACGCAACATGAACTTTCTCCTATTTGATTGTTTGTTACTTGTTTTCGTTTAGCTTTTTTCTTAAAAATGGATATTAGTTGTTGTATGAAAAGTGTCATTCTTATATAAAATGCTTATGCGTTGTATGTAAAGTAGGGTCTTTTTATTTTTATTATTTTTTTTTATTTTCTTATTTTTTTTCTAGATCCAAGAAATAGATAACATGTGAATAGATTTGTTCCATGTCCAGATTTGAATGTTTTAAATGGATAGTGCTTAGACTAAAGCACAGGCCAGAGAGCCCATGTATATACTTGAATACATGTTTGAACCCATATCGTAGACTTTTATTATATGTGGGTCTTTCTTTAGAACATCTCTGCCCTCTTTTCTGTGTTTCAAAGTGTATTTGTTTCTTTCTGTATATCTATGTTTGCCCCTATCAGCCCTTTGTCCCTACATGTACATTTTACCCTATCAATAGTTTTGACCCTATAAACACAATGGAGTTACCAATTTTCAATTCCCTTTGAACTCCAGGTGACATTCCCATGTTAAATTCCCATTAACACTAATTTTGATATACCCATTTTTAACGTTATGGTCCCAATGACACTAACGTGACCCAATCCTTGTCCCTATGTTCAATTCCCCATTCACACCATGTTACATTTCCCCATGTTAAATTTCCCTTGTCACTAGATGTTCCCACGACCTTTTTGACTGGATTTCCCATTGTCGCTAGAGTATCCCATATACTACGTGTGTGTGTGTGTGTGTGTGTGTGTTAACATTTGAAAATGTATCCTCGCAACAAAACGTTAATTTCCTAATCGCGTTGAATCAAGTACAAGTATTTATTTCCTTATTCTCTGTATAAGTTCTCTATTCAATCGAATATATAATATCCTTTACCTTCATGAAATATCTGGTAGATAGTCTGTTCACATTTATCCATGCCTCAAGTTCTAAACGTTCTGATATGTCATTTAACCACCATGTTGTATAATCAGTATATCATCATCGATCTGATCACAGTAATCACGGTAAATCACTGGAGGCATATACGAAAATAGACTTTCCATCAAGTGGTTTCTGTCGTCTAAGGTTAAGGCACAATTCATCGAAATGTGCAAAATACCGTCATGACTCATTTTGTCACATAGGGGACACAATCCAGGTCTTGCGTGCATTCCGCCAATACGAATTAATTTCACATACAATGTATTCCATTTTTCTGCTTGAGTCAGTGCAAGCTGATTTCCATAGATGGTGCATTTTTAGTCCTGGATTAATTTTTAAAAATCTACCGAATCCCTCTGATGGATTTCTGAAACTCATTTCATGTTTTCTCTCCTCAAATATCCGTATTATTGTGCTGCTTAAGTTTGTCCATGTTATTTTGTCTGGAAATTTTCCAGTGAAATTAGTCATTGAGATAGTCCTGTAAGTCATATTTTTTGAGTAGTATTTATATCATATATAAGAACGTTGTAGCTATGCTGGGGTGGGGGTGGGTGCAAAAATCTACACATGCGACCAAGAAATACGAGTTTTGCTTATCTATGCGAGGTTAGATTGATATCATCCCCAAACATGATGTGGTAGATCCAATACTCGATCTTTGAGGGAAACCTTGTACTCTCCGGGATAATTATCGATGTATTTTCTCCATTGATTCAATGCCCTGATATGACATATTAAACCAAAGTTCTGAACTATACAAAGCAGACGGCAATAGAACTATTTCCTAGGCTTTCACATAAACTATAGGATTCATCTCATTTGCTTTTAATCCAATTGTGTATAGTGAGTTTGTTACACGTTTAGCTTTATCGTAGGAATAGACTATACGATCATTATTTTTCATTTGCTGTGAAAAAGTAACTCCTGCATATTTCACTTTGTTTGCTTTAGGAATATTCTGTGATCCCAGAGTAATTCCATTCGATGAGTACACTTTATTTTTGTTTACTAAATATCATCCAATTACTCTTGTTAGAGTTATATTTCAGTTTCCACTTCTGTGCATACTGATAAGATGTATTCACGAGAATTTGTAATCCATTCATCGTTGAGCTTATTAGTAGTATCGTCTGCCAAAAGCATGTCAGGTATGTTCATCTGAATTACTGTTATCCCGCAATTAGTCATTACTAATTCATTCAATAGATCATTGATGTACACGACAAATAGAAAGCCGACTTTACACGTCCTTGACCAACGCATCTCCGTAACGGAAATGTGTTCGATAAACATCCTCTTCACGTTGCACAGCCACTTGACTGTGTGCAGGAATGGGCGATTATTTTCCATACTTTTGCATTATTTCCTAATATTTTTAGTTTTTTTTAGTAGTCCACAATGACACAGTCTATCGAATGCCTTTTCATTGCTCAGAAAAACAGCATATATATTAGAGTTATGATTATTAAAGTACATCAAACAATCTTGAAGAGTAAATGCAGCAGAGATAGCTCCAGCCTCCTCACGAAATCCAAATTGATAAGGATGTGGGAAGTTTATTTTGTCTAGATACTTTTGAATTCTGGTCATCAATATTTTTTAAAACAATTTTCCCAAACAAGATGTCAATGTTATACCACGATAACTCACCGGATCCTTTTTATCTTTACCATTTTGTTTGTATATTGGTATAATCATCCCACATCTATATACATTTGGCAAATACTCATAATGGATTCTGTAATTAAAAAGGGCAGTTAAATGTCTGATTAAATATTGTCCACCATACTTTAAGTGCTCATTCGATACGCAATCAATGCCAAGTGTTTTTTTTTTGTTTTTGTTATTGTTTTAGAGACTTGATATGCTGCAACACTTCTTCTTCTGTAATATTATTAAATTTTATGTTATCGGTCTCTAGTTTGCTTTCTTCGTACATATTCTTCATTTTGACACAATCATTATGTTCCTCATCTGTTGTACCACTTAATTCAGAAAAATATAGTTTCCATAGATTGACACATTCATCGAAATTATTAGCTTCTCATCCTTGAAATGCAATATTACCACTATCTGATTTACCTTTCCTATTTTCCCGTATGACTGCATATAATTTATCTTTTCCCATTTCTGCACTCTTTACTATTTCTTCAAATACACGCTGTATATATATATATACATATTTATATACCTTTTTCTCTAACCTATGTTTCTTTCTAAACTTTCTTTCTGCGTCCTTGTATTTTCTTTGGATGTTACACTCTGTGCTTCTAATTTTTCCTGCTTGATCCATTCTCCGTGCGCTTTTATCATATTCTGATGTAATTTGTCAAGCCCACTTTTCTTCCAATATGGTTTCAAGTGCGATCTGAATTCGAAGTTTGGAATATATCTGTCTGATGCAGTTATTACACTCATAGTTATCAATTCATTATATTTCTCAATATCGTCTATCTTTTTACACTCAAAGGTGAAATTTAAGAATGCACTAACGTCAGATTTATACTTGCTCGTTTCTAATTTATTTGCCAAGTTCCATTTCATTCTTGGAGATACACGTCTTTTTATTTTCCTTCGCTATATCTTTTGCAAGTGCCGCTGTAATAGGTAGGTGATCCGATATTGAGAAATCAATTTTGTCATTTACAATGTATCTTTTTACAGCACCTCTGATTATTTCAGGTGTTAGTATATAATCAAGTGTGGACGTTCGTGACATGTCTTTTGATCTATACGTGATGTAATGTTCATGTGGTTTTATCACCATCGTAGCAACTATGTTACTGTGTTCTATTCTTTTTTTTTTTAAGAGTAAGATCTCTTCTTGATGGATTTTTACAAGCAAGATCTGTATTCATGTCGCCTATAATTATGCATATATTTTCAACAGAATACCCATCATACACATCAGAAACAGTTTCACAAAATTATGTCATATCCATCGTCAGTTCTAGTTGTCACAGGAAAGCAGGTTGCAATCAAAGTTTTAGGTTCCAACTCTCTCACTAAGACTCTCATGCTATAATATTTGCCAACTCATTTTGCAAGGTGCTTATTTTGCATATTGATGATTTATAAAGTACGGCAACTCCGCCACTACCTCTATAGCATTGCTGTATCTCTTTAGTAGGTAGCGCAACTACTTTGAAATCATCATGTAATTTATCTAAATACGTTATCTAAATACGTTAGATTCTTTGTACAAAGCCAATGTTCAGTGATAACAAATAGATCTGTGTCTGGTAACAACTCAACTAGTTTCTGTGTGATAGACATTATATCACGTACATTCCATGTTCAAATAATGAGTATAATTATAATTAAGAAGCAAATACTAGTCATATGGCTATGTTCATTAGGAATATATTTTAACTGTCTCATGTGTTTGTTATCCACTCCCTACATTTTATTCCAGAACTCCAAAATGATTCATTATTCATCATCAGTTCAAAATCTTTATCCAGTACATTTAGTCGAAATATATATATATATATATATATATATATATATATATATATATATATATATATATATATATATATATATATATATATATCGCTCCTTTATGAGGCGGACGAACATTATTGTCACATCTTCCTCACACTGAGTTGCGATAGCTGTCTTTACTACATCTATATTTTTTTCTCGAAGTAAACATTTCCAGACGAATTTGCTGGAAGAGCTCTAGCAGGCTCTTCGTGTATTTCTCTCTGTGCATGTACTACAATATCTTGCTTAATAGATGCTCTCCTATCTCTCATATCATGTCGACTTCTTATTTGCTGATAGTTCATGATTTTCTTTCATTTGCAAGTGTACGTGTCTACCACTTCCTTTGTTAGACTGATTGTATAAAATGTTGTGTCTTGTAAAAATTGTGTCGAACTTTCCCTCAATACAGTTGATCTATTTCATAATCACATCTAGATGCTGATGTACACGAGATGAAAATTATTTTATCTCGTTTTCGCGGGTTGCCACTGTTGACATCTGGAAATACATTCCTCTATTATCATTGATTAGTTTTTCTTCCTTTAACTTCAGTTGTTCTATCTGAGAGTTTGCTTCTTCAAGTTTCTGCGTATTTTCCACTAATTCTTTTTTTAATGTTTGGATCTCATTTTCTCTCTGTGTGACAATATCACCTAGCTGGTTTTCCAATGCGGAAAATGTTTCTTCAAACTTGTCATTTACTATCGCTATTTGCGCAAATATTGTGCTCATTCTATTAGTCCGAGTTTCCTCTGACCCTTGCCACCCCATTTTTTATATTTTTGATTTTTTTTATGTTGGGGTGTAGGGTCAGAGCGCATCACCTATCAAAAAGTTGGAATTCGCCGACACCAGAAAATTTAAATGACATTATATTGGGTCATACTTACATTAAATCGATTGGGAAATCATTTATCTTCTCAGAAATTACAAGTATAACACTGATTGTGTAGTTAATCCGTTGTCGGACGAGACGAAAGTACTGCGTTGATGAATTTTGACCTCGTTCGCACCATTGGCATTGCTAGTCACGTGACTAGCCAAATCTCGCAGCCGATATGCATAATACGTCACAGGTCAAATAGTCACGTGATAACAACAAACCCGCGTTGTCGTATGGTTTCAGCGTGATCAATCTGCCTCATTCCAGGACGATGCGACAAAGATACGTTTCCGGTTGGTGTCATCTCAATTAACATGTTGAAAAGCAAATGTTCTTTCATGTTATTCTAAACATTGATTGACTTTCATTCACTATTTTCGAGTGTTTGCTTCATCAACATTCAGTAAATTTAAAGCTGGACCTAGTGAGGCAGAATTACTAGTTTCGAGTTTGTTGTCTTCTTTCCTCAAAGAAGATTTGGTGCATACATCAAGGGTCAGAGGAAACTCGGACTAATTCTATCAGCATCTTCATCTGTTCTTTGTAAGGCGTAATCATTGACTGGAGCCATCGGACTTTGTGATGGTTATATGATCGTTGGGAATGGAGTTTAAACGCTGGGATAATCTTGTTTCATAATTATGTTTCAGTGCCCATTTATATATATATATATATATATATATATATATATATATATATATCTTCCGATAATTTATCCTCCACAAGGAACACTATTTATTCGAGGTAAACATTCTGCTAATCGACCATCAGGACATATCTTCCGATAATTTATCCTCCACAAGGAACACTATTTATTCGAGGTAAACATTCTGCTAATCGACCATCAGGACAATAATATCTCTTTCTTTTTGCTAGATCAAAGAGAGCTTGCCTAGCGTCTCTGAGACCTTTGACATCAAGTGTTGATTTCAATCTTTCTTTGAAGGCACTTCTATTAAGAGTTCTTAATTTGGCTTTGATCTGCATGTATATACCTTCATTAATTTCGTCTACATCTAAATCTTATTCCGCTTGAGATGTCCGTGAAACAAATAGAGCATAATCTTTGGTATCAGCATCAGTGACACTTTCAATTTTCCTTTGATTTCACTTCGGTTTTCCCATATCATCCACCTCTGATCAGATTAAATCCGGCCTTGAATTGATGTCTTGAGCAACATCAAAACTATTTTGAGATTTTCTTTCAATGTCTACATCATCTATAAAAACATGTTGAGAGAACATTTGTGTTGTTTTCTAACCAATATCTCCCTATACATTCAAGTATTTATTTATTTGTAAGTATTTGTAAGTATTATATATTCATTTCATTGTCACCTTTAATCGAACTTCTCCCACATTTATCTTCATTGAAAACATCTAAGTTATATATAATGGAAATAATTCTAAAATCAGTAGGAGTAGGAGCTGGGAAAAATGGTTGAGCGAAAGTGGTCTCTTAAATGCTCTTCAAAGAGAGGTTTATTTTAATTTTTAAGTTTAAATGTTATAAGGGTAAAAATGCACAAATATTGCATCAAGTACCAAAAATTTGCGTGTAATTTAATTTTCGTTTCTTGCTGCTGGATGCGCTCTGAATTTCTCATGTAAGCAGTTTGCGTGGCTAAAGGTGTAATTTATTTTGATTGATACTTTGATTACACATACCTTTAAATGGCGTTTATTCACAAAATAAGCGCCTTATTCGTCAAAATGCCATTGAAGAGTCATGTATAAATTACTCGAAAAAACGCTCAATGGCAAATTCTATGATAACGTACTTCCACTTTTCTTTAGACCTAGTCAAGCAAGGGGAGAGATCTCGTTTAAACCGGTTTCGTCGCGCGGTATGACGTAAGACGGAATATGCATGAGATAAACAGAGATGTGACAATTTCATCATTGATAAACAAAGCCTGGAGAAACATCGCAAGATAAAATAAAATCGGCATACAATTCCAATAAGTTGGAGGCAATTACATAACTTCATATATAACTTATGTGTGGTATATCATATATTTGATTTCAATTCGTACATAATACCTCTTTTCCCTTACAAGTATGTGCTTTCATACAAGAAAAATACAAGAAAGACAGCAGTCAATTCAGATTTATTTTAGTTAAATTTTAAATCATGCTGAAGAAATGTGACGTGTGTATGCTCAGAATAAAATTTATTGCATATAACTCGCCTCCCCCATTCATAGTTGAATATCAAACAGGAGATGATTGAAGATGGAGGCGACTTCTTGTTGACGCGATCGTATACTTGATTCCCAACTGCTTTATCAATAAATAGTTCAATCAAGTATCGACTTTCTTGACTCGGTGTAATGCCGAACTGCCATTAAAAAAGTACATAAATATCGATAATTTTCGGTTGGAAATTTTGTTATGACAATTAATGTTTAGATCACTCAACACTCACGACTTAATAAACTTTGATATAAGTATATTACTAAGCACATTACGATTACATTTTTAAGATAAATTTATTGATTAAACTTACATCAGCAAATGTGCTTATATGATCCATGTGAATTCTACTACTATGGTCTTTCTATTCACATCCCATAATCACCACTGAACATTTTTTACGTCTCGATGTGTGGCCGCATTGCTGATGTGCTTTTTCTGATTTAAAAAAATAAAACAAATCTCCACGTCACCTGGATTTTACATAGATCTATTGCCTCCACCAGGGACGACATTTCAATTTGTTCGTTTGTAGTTGTGTGGTTCTTTTTTGGAGGGTGTGGGGGTGGGGGCAAAATGTGACGGGATTGTTAATTTTCGTATATAAGCTACAACAGTTTTACATGCAAATTCGATACAATGCCTACCACAATGACGTCCCTGAACTCCACCTTTATTTCTCCCACAATCGGTTGAAGAAGTTTTTTTTTTTTTTTACAAAAGTAAAATTTGTTTTGCGATCAGCGTTCATTGTCATTTTCTTTTCGACTTCGACAAAGGTAGTTCTTGGAACGCAGGAACGTGGCTACCATAAAATGAACGGGTGAATATCTTTACTTAACTCCGGCCAATATCGCTGGGTATTGACCAGTAGCAACAATTTTAAACTAATTGGACTTTTTATGAAGTATATCAAAACTCAGTTTACTTTATGTTTACTGACCAGTCTAATTCAAATCTTGCACAAAAGTGTTGATATTTAGCTCCAAGTTTACAGTCCTGTTAAAAAAATAGTATAGCTAGTAAGTTGTAGTCCTCAGTGTCAACACATCTTATTTTTATCAACAAGCTCTTTATTATCAGCCATAATGTCTTTTACTGGGCATCAGCGATAGTGTAAACTTTATCAACTCACTTTAGTTACGGGTGTTTAGAACAACGTACAACAATGAACACATGTAACACATTCATCTACTATTATTTTCTTTGGTGGTAGTGGTGGTGGGAAGCTATTTTCTTTTTGAAATATTTTATCTTGATTTATATCGACAAAACTATTATCTTCAAATGTGTTTTTTGTTGTATTTTTAACGTGGCTTTTAGCAACTTTTCGCTACTATGTCTGCAGTGTGGTATTTTATAGTGATTTCATCCAATGGGGCGTTATGCCGTAGACATACAGCATCATATCCCACCCAGTCATATTATCCTGACACCAGGCCAGACCTATCGCTAACCTCTTAATGCTGAGTGCTAAACGAGGCAGCTGTTAGCCCATTATATACGTCTTTGATGTAACTCAGTCACTGCTCGAAGCTGTCACCCACTACATCCAAGGTGGACATGCTAACAACTGAGGTCAACGAAGCAATCTTTCTTCAAAAGATATAATGGATATGATTTGTTTTTTTTTGGTAATAAATCAAAGCAATATATTTTCCTGCTATTGACAGACGTAATTTTTCTTTCAAATATTATCGTGACCCTGTCACAGAACATTATATTATTGGTAACTGATAGAATTACGGTCTACCCACTCTTTGGTACTGTTGCAACATTGTTACCAATTGCCATTACCTTGACGTCACCACACCTTTTCCATTCCTATTGTCCCTATATTAAAAAACCTAACTATTTTCCACTTTCCCTTGTTCGTATATAGACCATTAATTCCCCATGTTTAATTCCCCTTGAGGCTAGAGTCGCCCAGAGTGATTTTTAAAACGTTGAGGCTAGAGTTGCCCGGGGGAGTCTGTAATTTACTTTCCAATGAGGCTAGGGTGCCCCACATTACTACTTACAAAGTATCCTTTATTGGTCAATTGCCACAATCGTTTTTGGCCGATGTGCAATGCAAAACACTTTTGGTTAGTTGTAATAGACCATTTCATACCGAATTTAACCGAGTTTCTCCGTAATTATCCGAATAACCTCCTGAGTCCCTTTATACTCCAGCCAATCAAACGCTGGTAGGTACATGTACATACCAAATTATCGTCCATTGTTGTTTAGAAATATTTCATAGATAAAACAGCAAGAAAAACCCGCTTCTTGAATCGTCATAGGTTGCAAAAGTCACTCCAATCAAGGATGTGGCATTAAATTCCATTATCTGCCATGGATAGATGATTTTACTTGTATTAGTATTGCGACTTGATAAATAGTTGTGTACTTGTCTGTGAACGTTATAGAGATCGAATACCGGTGACGCCGATATTTTCAGCTTTTTCCAAATCCAAGCAGGTTGAGCTAATTAAATGATTGAAATTTACATGTAAATTATTCACAGACTTTCAAAAACAAAATTATAAATTCACTTATTACAGTGACGTTACAAATGAATATAAATAGTTTGAATAACCTGCTCTTTGATTGTCAGGATGTAATTTGTTTACTTCGACACCGTTTTCTTACATGTACATGTCCAGATGTAAACAACTAAAAACTACTCTCTCGTATGGCTTTGAAATCCGCCCTGGTTCCAGAAAATAAGACAGGATGGATCCAATATTAAATTTCGTCAATATCTGCGGCAGCATCGCTGTTGAATAGGCATCTTACAACTCGATAAACGAGGTTGACGTAGTTTGAAAATTGATGCTGATTCTGATGCGTCTGCCATATTTTGCCTACCACCTATCGAGTGGCTATTGCGGTCAGCTGACCACCCGCCACGTGATAAAAATTCCGAGCAAATTACGAAGTTCGCCGAAGTTTCCATGAAATGGTCTATTACATACTAAAGGATGCAACATATGAAATCTAAATAATGTCGCCATGAAAAAGAATGGATATAGCTGTTCTGTCCGCCAAAGTGTAGATAGGGTTATTGGAACCTTGACTATCAAATATGGTCGAAAATTAGATTGTCAATTGGACCTTCTCCCGGATCACAGACTGGGTCGCACACTGCGTCGTAGTCTGCTTCGTCGACTGAGTCGTGGTCGCGGGTCGTCACTTAAGATCGACAGAGAGACGAATATGCAAAAATGATAAAATTGAGATCATTACTATCTGTATTCTTGCAGGTCATGATAATAAAACTTTACCGCTTCTTAACTAGCCTTGTAGCATCTTACTGTCGTTTTCGAAAGACCATGTCCGATCCTTTTGAGATTCGCCTGTCTGGCTCTTCTGTTTTTACTCGTTTAGTAAAATGAATTCAATTAGATAATGATGTTATTCAAACAAAAAGGGGACAGATATACAACTTATCTTTACAGTCCCAAAAGATACAACGGGTTTTACGAATCTCAAAATTAGCCGAAGGCTAATAGATTATATGTAAGGAAATACGCTCCGTCATCGGCACACTTTATTTCAGCTCAATGGCTGCTACAGCTCAGCTTCGCAGCTGCTACAGTTTATTCCCGTGATTAGCTTTACAGCTTGCACCACGTCAACCCTGATTACTCTGATAACTTTGAACGACTGAGTCACTGGTCACTCTAGTCACCTATATACATTCAAAACCCTTTAGACGCTCCAGACGCTGTACACAGATCTACACTCAAGACAGCTAAAAACATATTCAACATCGTGTACTATATATAACACAGGCATAACACCGTAATAACATTATACACTGCAAATAATTACAACACGAGTTCAGAAGTAAACTAAACTCTGCTCGATAAGAATCTTACTGTACTAAACATTTCTTAAAAGTGTAGCCTTATATTACTAATATAAATCCTTTGCTAAGTCGCAACCATGAATAGAACTATGTGCATCATACCGCGTAAACCAAAGCTATGTTTTAAAACCAATAATAACTGACCATACCAACCCAATTATTGCACTACAATGATACTTAGGTGTTTACTGCCAACATACCTTTAAAGAATGTTGAAAACTACAATAGCATACAGCATTGCTGTCATAATGTCTAATATTACTAAACAAGTGACAGTCACGCGGCAGCTACAATATATCTCTATATCTATATAAATACAAAACTTGATGAGGCAGTAACAATCGTAAAAGATAAAGATTCTAAGTTTCGTCTACACATGAATAAAACTAGTATATAAATTTAATCGCATAACATTATTTCTTATAAATAACTCGCATGTCTCAACATAATGTGTGTACTAATGCTAATGCGAGGACACATAAATACAGTGGAGGAGGTAAGTACTAGATAATGAACTACACCATGCTCTCTCTCTCTCTCTCTCTCTCTCTCTCTCTCTCTCTCTCTCATTTACACAAATGAAAATGCTATGTTTAAGATTCTTGTTTCGGTTTCACAACTAAAAACCCGAATAGAACAATACATATTGTAATAAAAATAGGACGAGAGCAATTTGTATTTATGTTACCATATTTAACTTTGTTAGAATTTGATGATTATTCACTAATTTTGGTAAGACTAGGCGCAGACATTCAAATGTGCCAGAGCTGGGTAATACGAACTTGTTGAAACTGCATTATGCAAACTAAGATCACACTTATTTTTCCTGGCTCTACATTTATTTCTCAATAATTTAATTTTTTTATTATCTGCAATAAGATTGCTAATACATAACTCACACTGCTCGACATGATGTGTAACTAACATGTGTCACGGCCACGTGATACTGATCTCTATTTGTTTACACATTGAGAAATTATGGGACTACTTTCGTTTTTTGTACTGTTTGCAATATAAATAAACACTGCAGACACGCCATTGTGAAAAGATTTTTTTTTAAATTTCAGCAAATACATATAAACTATACTCTTTATATACTTTTTTCAAGTATTCTTTGATTGAAATGCAAAGTTAGCAATTTGACATTCGTCTGCATCACAGGTGCTCGACGCGAGCTTGATGTGAAATAAAAAAAAACAATAATCTAAAGGGAAAAATCATGCAGAGTAATAAAAATGCCTTAGATTACCCCCATGACCCATTGTGACATAGGACCCTTTCTATCATACTATATAAATAGAGAAGGTTCGTAACTTCCAAATACTTGATTCCACCCATGACCCTCGATTTCATTCTGCTATTTCCGTATTTAAAACCACACAACCATTCTATATGGCTTGTTTTACTCCTGAGATGGTTTTATATTCATCAAGCCACCAAGTCAGTATATTTGCATTTTGGGGATACGACTGATGTACCCGTTTATTTTAAATCAAATGATCTGTTTCAAAAACACATTTTTAAAAATATAAGGGTTCATTGGAATGTTATTTCAGCTAATGCTACATTATCGCAATCAGTAAAATTACTAAATTAAACTGTATTTATATTAGGACAGAATTTTTAGTAAAAGTAATAAGACTGACATTTTCTCTAAATTGTATTAAAGTAATTTTTCACTAATTTATATGAAAGTAATTTTTTTAAAATACATTAAGATTAATTTCATTTATTTCTAAATCACAACTATATATTACTGGAATAAAAATGAATGCCGTTACAAGCAAAAGACATTGTACATTATGCACTGTATTGCTAACTCAGCAAGAAACATAATTTCAGCAAGCTATAAGATTACAAGATTATACATTGGCAGATTTACAATCTAGTGACTAAGAAACTAAAGCTAACGTTCTGTCGAATGACGTAAAAAACAACATGGACGTTCTTAGTGGAAATGAAAGCATCTTTCTAGCTTCGGGATGAAGGAACTGGTCTGAGCGGTTTTCTGTTACTTTTTTATATGTAATCTAGACGCAACGGCATGACCAAATATGGCCATCCCTCGGTATACCGGTGTATTCTTCATCCTAGCTGTGTACAAATTCAGACAAATCATATCTTAATCTAACGTGCCTTCAGAAATGAACCCACGGTGACGTTCGTGACATAGGTTTTAATTTGTAAGACGCCGGATGGTACACAAAAGAACTTAATGGGGTAAATATTTTACTCACTTCCGGATCGACATAATACTCACTACGTACTATTACCCTTCCCCCCCCCACAAAAAAAAGAAACCCAGACAGTCATACCATAATCAAATTGTTCATTTTCTAAGGACAGACATAACTATATCCCCATCAAAAATAGGGAGAAACAAATGCTCTAAAATAGGTTAGGATTACATTAATGGATACTAAATCGGAAGAAATTATTGTGACCTTAGTCCATACCGCGTTATTTGTACATACCGTGATACAATCCACGGTCATACCAAAGACTTACAAAAATGGTACTAACAGCTGCCTCGCTTGACGCTCAGCATTAAGAGGTTAGTGTTAGGACTGGTAGGCCTGGTGTCAGGATAATGTGACTGGGTGAGACATCATGCTACATGTCTGCGGCATGATGTCTCAGTGCTAGACATCACTATAAACTGCCTCACTGCAGACATCGTAGCGATATGACTGAAAAATTGTTAAAGCTACGTTAAAAATCCTAATCAAACAAACAAACAAACAATCCACGGTGGGGCATATTTACAAACTTATATAACAGATACAACATACAATATACAGTAACAAGAAATTACATGTATACAAAACTACTACTAAAAAAATTAGGCAAGAAAGCAAATTTTCTGCAGCATATGATTGGCTTTGAAAACGGTCTTTGGGTTTTATGTTAACATCATTTCATTAACATAGAGGGTATCGCATAGGTCTGCTTCTCTTTCTCAAACTTCTTCGACTTCTGGGCCGTAGACGAGGACTCTCTTCAAACATCCTTGTCTCTTCACATATATTCCTCTTTTCCAAATGCTCGCATCGATAATCCTGATAATTGTCCGTTTTGATTTCACATACATGGGTTGGTTTTTGCGGAATATCATTGACAATACGAGAATATACGAGTCTACGTTTGTCCACATGTTGTGACTAGAACATGTGAAGGGATGCAGTGAAATGCGGTTCTTTACAGTGGATGAATGGATCGAAATGGACTGAGTTCTTTCACCAATCCTAACACGCATCACAAATTCAGTAACAATGCAGAGAGTCTGTCTTCCAATCTGAAGAGAGTGGTCTGCCACATCACATTCTCTTCATAGGTGCGCTAGAGTATGTACGCCGTGAATCGATGCGACAGAGTTCTGAAACATGACGGAAACTAAGAAGATGATGATTTGGGTACACCGGCCGTGGAGACGAGAAACGACGATACAGCAGTGGCTACCAAAGTCAACACAATTCTACTTACAGAAGAACCCGATTTTAACTGGAATTTAGTTAATTTTCTCTCTTCTTTGCAATAATTCGCTCCGGTACTATTACCTTCGCATAATTGTCTTTCCTTACCATATATCGAAGATTTTAAACAGTCAGAAAGAAAAAATGGAGAAATGTTTTCAGAGCAGAAAGAAACAGAACAAGCTTTTCTCCTTCAACAGCAACTATAGGAATAGGTAAGAGGAAGGAAACGACAGGAATAAGAAGAAGCAGTAAAGAAACAAGGTCTAGGAGAGAAGGAGGATAGTGAAAGTCAAACGGTGACGTTGAAGGTAGTCTTAGACATTTTGGACTGAATTAAGGAGTCTGAAAAAAAATGGTATCAGACGTCTTTATTACGACCCAAGAGGAAAAGACTTTCCCATGCTAAGCAACCCAATCCTTTTACTACACCTGAGATACCAAGAACTAGTGATTTCTACCAGGTCATAGACATAAGCCAGTCTAGAAGTATGCCTTGGTCGTGGCAAAGGCTTCAAGCTGATTTGGTTCCATTGCAAAATATACACGCAATTGTCTTTTTCAGAGCCACCAACTTCTTTCGAAAATAAATAGTTTTCTTTTTGCCAAAATAAATTAAAATTCAAAATCATTTGTATACCCAATGATGTACGTGTGTGAGTGCGTAAGTGCAGGTCCTTATTATAAAACATCAAAACAAAGACATACTTACGTTTTTCTGGTTTATTCTGGTACAAATGTTAAAATTTAATTCACAAGACAATATTTTAAAAAGTTCATAAATTTCTTCTTTGTTTTTGTTCACTCTCTGTCGTTTTTCTTCTTCACTGCCACATGTTTTCGGTCTTTTCTCCTCACTTTCGTCTCGTCTTCTTTTTGAATTTCTGAACGTGTCGGGGTTTCTTCTTTTGGGGAGGATACCTCTTCTTTTATCTGCTCGGAATCCCTCTCCCCCTCCTCCCGTTTCCGTTGTTTCTTAGGGCAGTTCTCTTTACAGTGATAACAGGTATCTTAACTTTTGTCTCTTCTGGCACCTGTTTTGCTTTTAACGGTCTCGACATTCTGTAGCCCACTGTCTTTGTTCTTACAGATAGAGCAAGTATCTTGACTTTTATCTCCAAAGGAAGGGGAGTAGTCTGTCGGCTTGTCTGAAGTAAAGTTTCGCATGACACCTCGCAAAGCTCTGTCTGGGCACTTCCATCGTTCTGGTCGGTTTGAGAGTGAAAGGAATACTGGAAGTCAAGACACGGACTCTATATATACACTGGATGGACATGAATATATAGGGGGTCATGACATTTAAAGTGTAGTTATTTGACTTGTTGCAGTCAAGATGATACGATCATACCATTTCGTGAAGAAAGGAGAGGAAAGTAAGAGATAGAAGTGTGATTTATCGCCTCGCGCAGTAGCTGAAGTCTTGGCTCAAATTCATGCCATCAATTTTGAAGATGACATAAGTGAGTCCGAATCCAGAACCAGAGAGTCTGCATCCAGACTTAGTTCACTAGTAAAGCCTCAAAAGTACTACCACATTCGAGACACGGAAAAGCGCACCTCTATAAAATGTAGAACTTCGGCGTTCATGTACACGGTGAAGTTTAATGATTTAAAGTCCGAAGTACTGTTGGAGAGAACAGCAGCGTTCATCACCGAGGTGTGGGATTCTTTGTTAGCCACATTGGAACAGCAATGTGAAGCCAAAGACGACGATCGCTCGAGACTCTCCATTCATCACGACAGTTTGATGTATCCTGTGTGGATCTAGTTTAGCATCTAGGCAGAATTGACACCTTTCAAAGTCATCGACAAGATTCAAGTGCAACAATCTAACGACAAGTTTCGCATCACCGATGGAAAGGCGACACTGTTAATGACCTACTTGTCTCTTCCCCAAGGAACAGGACCCCCAAAAATGTTGTTGGTGGACGACCTTCGTAGCACCAAAACAAGTATCCTCCGAATTAATAACCCTCAATGCCATATATGTTTAGCCCGTGACATCGTGGTAGGACGAACATATGCCGCCAAGAACGACACTTCATTATAGAAAAGAACCTGGAAAACTATTCGACAATCGGACAGAGCCAAACAACGAAGTGAAGCAGAACTGTTACAGCACGCTGAACCCCAAGACAAAGATGAAGAGTAGGGGATAATGGAGTTCAGAGGGCCGGAACAAGAATACTATTTAGTCTCCTGTTTTGCCTAACAAATGGCGAATAAAATTACTGAATTGCTCACGAAAAATTCCTATGGATGTCAAAGCAATCATCACGGTCAAATTCAACACGATAAATGTCTGATCATGAGACAAAAAGAAAAAGTGGACGAGTGTGATCATTCCTCTGCTCCATTGATTGCTCGAGAAATCCATCACATCGAAGCGCTCTCTTGGCTCAGGGTGCGGAGACGTAGCAAAGAAACGATTACTTGTCAGACATTTTGAAGCAAAAAGTAGGATAGAATTGATGGCTTATCGTTACCTGTGCAAAAACAAAAAATGAATACCTGGGAACAAATTGTTACCTTTTGAACTACAGTTCATAAACTACTTTTTGGAATGCTGTGGTGTGTGCTAAAAACGAATTGCCTTAACGGAAACTTTAGGAACATCAAGCATATGTCATTAACACGGACGACAGTCATCTCTCAAAAATCATCCGGGTAGACGTCTACTTTCCTAAACAGAGTTGTGTGAAGTTTTGTTTATTCGTATGGAATGCCACTTTTGGAAGACGACATCATTTTACTTTATGAAAAGAAATGCTCAGCCGATACAATCCAATATTGTGAAATTACAAGGCACATATTTCATGGTGTGTGGATAATATTGTGTATATTTTTGCATCAACGCAGTCTTTGATAATCTTTAGAACATTTAGTGACTTTTTTGATCGTCGCTCTTCTATAAACGATGACAAAGTAGATCGATGGTTTTGTGAGCACTGTTATAAAGTGTGGGAAATTTTGATATACACTATGTATAAATTCCACCAAATTCAGTTCCAGTGTTAATCAAGGCATTACAAGCGAATTATGACATGAGTGAACAATAATATTTTCTCTGATTGTATGTTTTGTTTTCTTCTTCAAATTATTGTTGGCTGGTGTAGCATACAGGTTCTGAGATATGGAAACTATAAAATATTGAAATTTGCGGATGACATCCTTGATACTGCGACTACTAAATACTTTTAGTTATAAATTTCATCCCGTACAAAAACACACAAAATGCGTTTATAGGTGCCATTGTTTATATTTTGTATGTCATTGTGTTTAAGTTATGATTTCTCTGCATGCTACGTACACATGGTGACTTCAGGTATCATGCTATTTACCTCGGTAATATTGAAAGGGTGTATGACTTGACGCAGATTCCGAACCATCGCTAAGAGCGACGGCGGAATGTGCCTCCAAATATAAGCTATTTTTGCAGTATAATATTTGGATAATAATGTCTAATAATAATGTCTAATAATAATGTCTAAATATAAAGTAGTAATTTCTTTATATCATCTTTGTGGATATTTGCTATCTGTACTGTTATTATACTTTATGTTTCTTGTAAGAATCTAACAAACTATTGGTTTTGTGGGTTTCGTTATAATCATAAGGCATTGTGGGCAGTCTGTTGAGCATCTTTGAAATTAGTCACATCACAATTATATATTGTGATATTTTTAAAAACAAAATGCTACTTATCTTTGTCTTGTTCATTACGTTCAGTATATAGTTTTGGAACTTTAGGCAAAAGTCTGGACAATAGATTTTTGTTTAAAGTATATTTAAGCACAAATCAGTATTTATTTTAATGAAATTTCCATGCTTTTTCTTCTTCTAAAATTATTAATTCTATTCGTTTGCAACTAATGTCTATAGCCAGCGCCGGATTAAGCACCGTGGAGGCCCATAGGCAGTCAAACTTTTGGGGCCCCATACCCACGGTCACGGTCTCATGGGGGCCCCTAATGGGGCCCATAAAAGTCGCGGGGCCCATAGGCAGTTGCCTACTCTGCCTAATGGGTAATCCGGGACTGTTTAGCTGTGATAGCAGAGATCAGCTAAGAGAGAGAGAGAGAGAGAGAGAGAGAGAGAGAGAGAGAGAGAGAGAGAGAGAGAGAGAGAGAGAGAGAGAGAGAGAGAGAGAGAGAGATGTATAGCGTATGGAATTTGAACGTTAACACATGACACTTGAGCGGAATGGTAATCATTCGCAACTTTGTCAGCTGATGTAAATGAGTAAACTCTGTCGGGTCGGACACTCAACTTAAACAGTGCTGTCTCTCACGGTATGAAAAGCTTCATCGTGTAGGACACTCAACTCAACTCAAGTGGTGTTGTCTCTCACCGTACAAAATTTCACGGCCGACATAATCAAACTTAAGCTGCTTTGTTAGTGTTAGAATACAGATGAAGTTGTTTTATTTCCATATGGTAAACTTGCATCGGATGGTTCAACTTCGCTCTCCATAGAACCCGATTACCTAGAGTTCTCTGGTCGTTAATTTGACTAGATTAACCCGATTACCTAGAGTTCTCTGGTCGTTAATTTGACTAGATTAACGTAATAGTTGACAGTGTTATTTAACTTTATTCGGTAAACTAACTCCAGGATCTAGTGGGGACGGATTGTTAAGACAGAGATAATACCTCGCTGCTAATATGAAATGTAACATTAGAACATGACATGCATAACTTTTGAAATCAGGGTCATATGTATTAAATCAAACTCGATTTTACATTAAACAAGGATTTAGACAATTTACAGGACTTTATGTATGTACATTCATGTTTATACCGATGTTAATCTCCTCAATGTATTCATCCACAGAAATAATGTTATGTTCCAACTGACATAACCTTTCGTCTTATTATAGATGTACTTTCTCCCTTACTCTCTTCCCTATGTAAACGAGTCTTTGACACAATACGACTTATGCTACAGTTACAGATTAAATTTTGCATATTGTAACTGATATTACTAATTATATCCTAGTAGGTAGTACGTGCATTGTCATATTTGTTATATTACCACACATCATAATATCACTTTATGTGATTTTGATTGGTTCAAATAAGGCCATGCAATTATTCCGCAGTATTCTCTTAACGGATTGGCTTCGATATTGGACAAAAATTATAACCCCGCCATATGGATCTTTTTGTTTTCAATGAACGTTTTTGGCCGAGATTTTTCGAATTGGCTCGCGAAAAAAAATTGGGTAAAAGCGGTTTCGTCTGCTTCAGTTAATTTATCCAATAAAGAGGTTTGTTATGTCGTGTATATCATAACATGACAAATGACTAAAAACGCTGGACAGAAACAACAAGTAAAACTATCTATATTACTTGTGTCAGGTTGAATGTGATATATTTATACTGCAATTTAGGCTCGTGTGAACTGTCATCAGCCTTTCATTTGATTTTTAGTTTCAAAAACGTTTTGTAAACACATCATACATTATTAGTTCTTATAACAACACGCATAGCATATACTATATTTTTTTTAAAACAAATCTTGATGTTTAAGAAATTCGAATGATGAACATTAGCAATACTTTGGAAAAGTAGTCCTCTTGTCAAGGACAGTGATATTTCTTCTGATTTCAGTATAATATTCAGCACATGTAGTGTAACCAGTTTCATATTTAATTTTTTTCATAGCCTCATGGAGTAATTGTTTATTGTACTCATTGTCTGTATGTTTACTACTTTCAAAGTTTCCAGCTGATGTAGTTTGATGAACTGCTAGAATAGTTTTTGTTGCATCTATCACTGAAACATTATTCCTTCGCGAATATGCTACGAGGTAATTATCATATCCCTTGCGCCCAATTATCACATCCTTGATATCCTTCCACGGAAAAGATGGCGTTGCTACAAAATAATCCTCACCAAACGCCGGAAATAGTTCTCCATTAGTTTTTGCCATTAATGTTATGTTCTGCCAGGTGCTAAGTTGCTTAGTATTGGTTACATTTAGGTTAGTCCGCTGACCTACAATCAATGTAGGGATTTTGCTGGCGTTTGATGACTGCATTAAATACTTTAATGTGTGTATTAATCCATCTGTAAAAAGAATATCTGAATTTGCAAATGCATAAAATTGAGAACTAAATTTAGCCATGGCGTCTAAATACATATATTTTAATACAGGGACGTTTCCCGCATGTGCCACCCGCACGGGCATAACGTGAAAACCATGATTGCTACACACAACACTTGTATTGGAATCATTTGTAAAAGCAACTAGCGTCACGTCAGGTTTAAGTAACAACCAGTTCCTTATGGTATTGTTATGTACTACTATTTTTTCTTCGCTTTCGTACCAGGATGAAAATAATGTTAACAAGTTTGGAGAACTCTTAGTTTCCGGTACAAAATTAGGTTCCTGAGGAGCAGATTGCTTTCTCCTGATATGAATAATTTCCCTGTGCACTGACTTCACGTACTTTTCCAAAGTCTGGTCCTCTACTATTCTGATTTCTTCAAGTTGTT
Organism: Unio delphinus; assembly: GCA_029339505.1. NCBI lineage: Eukaryota > Metazoa > Mollusca > Bivalvia > Unionida > Unionidae > Unio > Unio delphinus. The sequence goes on from JAQISU010001238.1 coordinate 16,251,728, forward strand.
CTCTCGATGTAATCAAGATCGCCGAAGATTTCATGTTCAGTACAAGTTTGCTCGAAAGTAACATATATGCAAATACAAAACATCCAGTGCACCATAGTAACAATTTTGCCATAGCGTTCTTTTTCATATGGCAAATATTTCGCCGCATCTGAAAGAGAAAGAACATGTGTATATATTTCCGTCTGATTTCTTGGCATAGCGTGGCGATTGCTAATAATCAAATAAAAGACATTCGATGACCCGATGACCGACCGAATTACTAAACAGGATTTAACTTTTAATATATTCACATTTTTCATCTACCTGATTTGACAGTCAATCGGTCTCAAAGATGCCAAAATAAATATAACTTCAAATCATCGTCTGTATTTCACTATACAATTTAAAGCCTTCTGTTGAATATTTTAATTTTTAAAATTTTATTTATAAAAAATAAAACAAGATTCTTTCGACGGGACTGACGCTCTACTAGGCAAAACAAATTTTCAGGAATTCAAGAAAAGACCATTTCTTCCATTTAATTTTCGACAGTTGAAACCCTCTAATATTCTTCAGTAATAATCACTATTGTCAAATTAGCGTATGCGTAAGTCAGACTGGAACTATTGTCATTAGGACAAAGTCGTTTGATCAAAACAGTGTCATAACAATAACATGTTAAGGCGGATTCGTCTCAGCAAGACATTTAAGACAGTCGCCATGTCAGCCGTTTTGGATATACGACTGGCACCATCTACGTTCAGGGTAAACTAAATACCAATTGAAGTCTGTTGGTAAAGATCCCAAGCTGATATTATCATTCAAGATGACTAATGTGGCGGCCATATTGAATGTCTACAAGCACTATTTACATTTGAGAAAATACTAGATGTCATAAGGAATCGTTTAGTGAAAACTCCATGTTGATATAAACATCAGTCAGGGGGAGTGAAGATGACAAAATTTGGCGGCCATACTGGATACCCAAATAATACCATTTTCATTTATGACTCACTAGACCGAGTGTCTTAACGGACGGACGACGGAAAAAATACTATTCAGTTAGCTCTTCTGCTTTAAGACATTAAGAGTCAAACATAAAACACGGTTAAAAATTTAATAAAGTTATACTAAGGAGTGTACAGAGCGTTATCTGTTTTGGGATATTTTAACTTTGGCGATGCCAGGAATCCACGATCAGAAGTTTCAGATCGATTAATGCATTACAAATACGACAAACGTGTCGTAAAAGAAGTTGAGGTGTCTCACAATGACTGCACACATATTTGTGTATGGGTCGGGTGGGGTAGAATTTGTATGCTAATTCTGAGAAAAATTTCGATTGCTTTAGAATTGTTAACCAAACATTTTGAAATCATTATTAGTAAGAACGTGTTTTGAAACATTATTAGTAAGAACGTGGTGGCAGATGATAAATAAAATGAACCAAATTATGTCAGTAAAACATGTCACTTTGTTACACTTTTAATGACGTACGTACTAATTATATGGAAGACTGGGAACCAGTCTAGAATTGGATAAAATACAGCACATATTGGGTTGGCTGACCATGATTGGTTGATAATGAAAAGTAAACATTTAGTTAAAATAATATTTTGAACGCTTCTATTATTTGTAACTGACAACAACTGAGACAATGCTTTATAAAGGAATTTCATTCTATTTACTGACCTTGGAAAATTCATTGCTGAAACTGGCATCTACATCTTAAGATGCGGACTTTAGAAAAAATGTTTAAAATACATATTAATCAAATGCAGCGAGACAAATGGCTTTCTCCACACACAAGCTTGCATCAAAGATGAGAATATACTGATGGAAATAGGTTTGATCACGACCATCCACAAATTGAATTTTTAATATATTGGTGATCCCATGGGTTTACAATGGGAGTTAATTAGTACCTGTAGTCCTTCAGACTGAATCTTATATGTAGGTGGGTATATGATCATCCCTAGCGGAATATTCCATTGATGTAACAACCATGTTCTCAAATCATCCCTAGCGGAATATTCCATTGATGTAACAACCATGTTCTCAAATAGCCGATTGTTGTTTGTTATACATTCTTCTTATCACCAATATTTGCGTATGTTTGGACATGTGCGAATTTGCACATCACGTGCTAGGTCTTTAATATATTTACGAAAAATTACACTGTTTTAGGAAGTTTTTCTTTTAGGGTCACACATAATAACGATTATGAGAGGCTGGATTTTTTAAGTATATATATAATTAAGCATTATACAATGGGTTTACGTTTTGAGCCACTTGATAGCTAAACGGGAAAACCTAAATTACACTTAGATGACCTTGTTGAGTCATACGGAAAATCCTTTGTTTTTAGACATATCCATAGGTTTAACATGAGGATAATATTATGCAGTCATAATTGCATAGAGACAGAAATGTATACGGTCAGAAAACTGTCTTAACACTCCTATTAGCTACAAAAGAGTAGGAGTGCTTATATATATACACTATTCTTACATACATACTAACATACTTCTACATAAGGGTTGATGCGTTTATAGACGCAGTATACCTAAATATAGATATTGGCGACGCTATCTGGACTTCTGTGAAATGTAATGTTAATATATTTAGAGGTATTACGGTAATGTTAATATATTTAGAGGTATTACGGTAATGTTAATATATTTAGAGGTATCGTCCAATTTTACCCATATTATCAAGCACCAGAGTTTTGATAACAATCCATCACACCCCCCTATTATTCAATATTCAAGCTTTTGCTATGCCATACAACACACACACCACAACTACTTAATTAAAAAGGATTGGAGTGTTTGTGTACAAACTAGACTTACATACAAGTATCACACAAGCTTAGGAGTGTTTAGATACACATTATATCCATAAACCATTATGAAAATATTATATATAAAGCTCGGGAATGGTAAGTATTGATGATCATCTCCACTAGTTTGCTATTCAGTTACAAATTTTCTTAAACTCTGAGAACTCTTCCTTTCAGTTATAAGTGACTGTTATTTAGATCCATATAAATTTCGACTGACCATTTTTAAAAAAGTTTCAACTCGTAAACAAAATGACATGGGTTCTACCCAGCAATATTTGTGCATCGTCATCGTGTAACTGGTACGGCAAACAGATCGATTTTTGATTTGGAACATTCACAAAATTCTCACCATTTCTTCCTTCTTTTCCAGCAAGTAATCAAAATCATCTTTTGCCCTGACAGATTTTCTTATTATATTGATCGTCGTTTTCAGGTCGTATTTATGAAGTCTGAACAGTTTCCGCAAACGTAACAATCACGCAAGAGTAGTAATTATAATGGATCGATTTTGTTTCAATTTCATCTGGCATTCATTTGAGAAATATTGCTTTTCTAATCCACCTAAGTGGCCGTGGAAAGGGTTGAAAATCTATATGTGATTTACAATATACTTTTAGGTATGGTGTATGTAAGCACTACTACCATTCTTTCTTTCCCCCGCAAAACAATTATTTTCGTAAAAAGTACAAAGTTTAACCATTTCAATCTTCAACAGAAAATAATACTTGGCCAGTCTTTGATTTGGCACAACACTAAGTTCTAGCCAAAGCAATATAAGCACCCTAAAATTTAAAGTCAAAAGATTTTTTTTTAGAAAATACAATTTTAAATACGACAATTAAAGATGAAAATCAATAAACTGAAAACGAAATTAGAAAATGAAAATTGGTTATGAAAACAATGAGAATGAAAATTGAAAAATAATTATCAGAAAATGAGAAATTAAATATGATTTTTTTAATGGAAAGCGAAAATCCGAGTTAAATGATAATTTGGAAATATAAATTTACAAATCTTAAATTAAAACATAAAAATTGAAAAGAAAAGAAAAAACTAACATTACAAATGGAAATAAAAAATGCAAATGAAAACGGAGAAGGGAATTTAAAGAAATTAAATTAAAACTGAAAAGAGAAAAATGAAAGAGAAACTTTAAATTAAAATTCGAAAAATGAAGAAAGAAAAAAAAAATGAAAATAAACATAAAAAGTTTTATAATGTAAAATCTGAAATAATAAATTTGCAAATGATTATGGTATTAATAGAAGATAACGGTATAACTTGTCTGTCGATAGATGAGTGTTAATCATTACAAACGGTGCATTGGCTAGTAATGTAGTTTCAAGACTAAATATTCCATTAGAGATCACTGAAAAAAAAACAATAATGTTAAATATATGGCTATGTTATATTGTCTTATATGTCCTGTCATGATGTACCAATTCGCTTTTGTGCTACCTTCAGGTGTTTACAATTTAATACACCTTGTAATTTTACATGTATCTGTCCCAAATCCATTCAAATTACGAGATTTACAAACATATGTTAGATATATACTTGTATGTAAGTTAGTAAAATTTGCTGAGTGGTACATGTGTCACATGAATCAGTTATGTATATAATACATGAAATGGAGCTTGTTCACGTGTTCACAGGCTATTACGACGATGAGGTCGAACACACATCAAATTTAAAGCCCTAGCATGCAATGTATAACTATTGCTATAATTTGGTTTATCAATAATAAACTTTTGTACTTTTTAAATCCTATGGGTTCTTATTTATTCGATTTTAGTCGCCACATTTAGTTCATGCTCTGTGAAATGAAGTTCATGTTCGTTACACCTAGTAAATGTGATTTCACATCATTTATGAAGCTACGTCTGGCACGTAAAACAACAATGACAAGGAGTGGCTAGGTTACATTTATGAAGTTGAGTTGATAACCTGAATGACGTTTACTATTTACTTAATCATATTGATCATTGACCTGTCCTACTTGATTGTATACGTCTATGTACTGAATTACTTCGACTTAGCACTTGTCCTTAGGTTGTGCTTTGACATTGGAAATTATCAACTTCTTGTTATATTTTGTTTATTTTACTTTATTCATTTACTATCCAGGCAGATCATCACTTATCAATGTCTAGATAAAGTTATTTTCGTGCCCGCTTATTCCATTTATGAGTTAAATTTCTTTCTAGCATTGACCAGTGGCAGTCACATCTAGCAAGAATTATCTTTCGTACCATTCAAATATACTGGTTTTTGTATCATGAATTAATGGCATGAGTAGAACCACATTATGGGTCTGACACTATATATCAAACCTACTGTCTTAATATCAAACCCACTATCTTAATATCAAACCCACTATCTTAATATCAAAGCCACTGTCTTAATATTAAACCCATGGTCTTCACTATTACACCCAAGTTCACACTATCAAATGGAAGGTCTCAGTACTAAACCCACGGTCTGAATACCAAACCCATGGTACCAATACCAAACCCACGGTCTCACTATCAAATCCACAATATCAGTATCAAACCCAATGTCCCCATACCAAACCCATGGTCTCAGTATCAAACCCACAATATCAGTATCAAACCCAATGTCCTCATACCAAACCCACGGTCTCAGTATCAAATCCACAATATCAGTATCAAACCCAATGTCCCCATACCAAACCCACGGTCTCAGTATCAAATCCACAATATCAGTATCAAACCCAATGTCCCCATACCAAACCCACGGTCTCAGTATCAAATCCACAATATCAGTATCAAACCCAATGTCCCCATACCTAACCCATGGTCTCAGTATCAAACCGACGATCTTAATATCTTAATACCAAACCCGCGGTCTCAATATAGAACCCACGGTCCCAATACCATAGTCGCAGTCTTAATATCAAACCCACGGTATCATATTAACCCACTTTAATATTCTGAAACATACATTCAACTTTATTCACACCAGTACGTCACAACATTATGCAAATACTTAACATAAAATTGTTCAGAGCAGAATGAACGATGAAATTATGATATTCAGTTATTCTGAGAGGGCAGGACTATTCTTGGTGGTGGTGCTATTGTAGCTTGTTCGATCTTAGATATATGGTTGCTATCATTTAGTCGAGGATTTATATCTACTTCAAGGTATTTCAGACAGTTCTCATATGAAACCAAATGGATTTGTCTGAGTAAATCATAAATATTTTACAATGGCATATACATTCTGGAGATTGGCTTGCATACCAGTCGGAAAATGTCTTGCTCTCATTACGTAAGATATGGATTTGACATGTAAAAATATAAAAAAGATGTTTATTGAAGCAGAAAATGCCGTTTGTGAAGATATTAAACAGAAGTCCCATTATTCAGCCTCCCCGTACACTTCAGGAGGCTGTCTTCCACTTACTATACGAGGATTACAGTTTATCACGTCGTTTTTAATCAAAACAAATGATCGTTTTTATTCGTTTAATCGAGTTCTTACCATTCTTATAAGTTTTCATCTTTTCAGCAATGAGGCAGTGCAAAAAACCGTCCATGTCCTTGGATAGGTCCATTGGATTTGCATCCACATTGAATCCCTCTAATCATCGACCAGTTTCATTATTGTTATTTGATATCTATACAGTTTTCTAAACCCGATAGAACATTGATTATTTCGAGATCTTATTCTGGCAACAAATGTTTCTTTACTAGAGTGATATTTTTAGGGGCTAGATTATCAAGAGCACATAATATGCATGTGTAAATAGCTGATTAAGCTACAAGTCATTTTGCTTTAATATTATACGAGTTGAAAACTTCAGTAATAAGGACATCATCATCCATCACAAAAAATATTTACTGGTTGTCGAAGTTTGGGCCACCACTGCACCTTTCAAAGAAATAAAGTCTAACAAAATGTCTTCTGATTTTATTGATAAAGATTCTATATTATTTTGGTACGCTTTCCTGATTATTTGAGTTTTATATTTTTATCTTCACTTGATAATTGGGCACACGTTTTGGTACATAGATTTTTAAAAGTTCACTCGTAATGTGAATTTGTAGGAGAATAATTTTGGTTTATCGCAGTATGATTATTAACGGCATACAATATAAGCTTTTCAGATATTGACTTAATATTTATTGTCAAAATCATTAAATGTGTCAACGACGTGTAAAAGATATGTTTTACCATCATCAATTAGGTTTTGTCAGCAGGATTGCTGTTGTTTCAGAATCCGATTTTCTCTTTGAAATAAATTATTCTCCTAACATTACGGTTATAATGCGATTCCATTCGCTTAAAGGTCACTGGCCACCTATATTGTACAAACGTGTGATATTATTATAATCATATAAACGCATTTGCACACCATAAAAATGTTTAATTACACTTAAAAGTCCGCTTTTTTAATGAAATAATTATTCAACAATCCCTGTAAACAATCGGTAGTTTCCAAAAAGGATATGATTTATCCCTTCTACACACCCTAGCCATTCAAATGTTTCAATTTACCATGTAAATGTCTACATGATATATCTAACAATTGTACTTTTGTACAGCAAATATAGTTGACTGTGCTGCATATGGTTGTAACGAATAATAATGGTACAAAAATGTTATTTCTTTTTCCTATATATCCTGTTAACAGGAAACAGTGGATTGAAGCAGTTGGATCAAATTGGGTGAGAGATGGGAAAGTTCTATAGTTCATATGAGAAGAGGGATAGAAATAGCGTAAATATAACAAATAAAGTATTAAATGACAGTAATGTTACAGCAGATGAAAAATATTAATGTTAAACATAATCATAATAATTTTTCGAACGTGCATATAGACTTTGATCAAACTCTTTCCTTAGCATTATTATAATCAATATGAACTCAAAATATGAGGTATTACGGGAAATTAATGATTTTTGTTCCAGTCTCAGAACTTATGATGAAACTTTCTCTTTTTTCTCAAAGTATATTTCCTAAGACGTAAAAAACTAAATAATTTTGTGTTGAATTTTTGCACGAGTCTCCCCTGCACGGTACAATTAAATAGATAAATAAGTCACTTATTTGAAAATAAAATGAAAGTAAACCAACCTTGCATTGTTGTCATTTATTCCTTTTTTTCCCCATCATGCTAAATCAATTTAAAAAGAAATATCAACGAACTCCGAACATGTAGCAGGTGCCGTCTGGCGTATGCATCATTACTGTTGTGTATGCTGCCTATGTCAGATAACAAAATTGCAAATGAGATGGGAATATCACCCGGTTGCTTGAAGGCACCTGTCATTCACAGGTGATACGTTCTAAGGTGCAAAATTATCAAGGTTAACTATACAACAGTTTCTCGCAAAAATCATTATTTGAAAATACATTCAGTGTGAGGGAAAATGATAATCTTTTCGCTAGCATTTGTTGCAAAAATATTACTACATCATGTTATTGCTGTGCGTACAATTTTACCCTACAAACACCAATGAACGTCCGGATCAATTATGATTAGATATGGTAAACAAATATAAGCCCGGGTGATGAATAAACACAACGGGCAGCGAGCAGAAAACATTGCTTAAACTTAACGGCATGCTATCAAAGCTATATTTGTGCAATTCTACGATCTAATCTGGTTTTGCCTGGTCTTCAAAGGATTTGAGTAAAAATATATTTAAACGGGAAGTATATATTGATAATGAGGATCATAAAGACAACCAAATAGTAAATTAGCTGTCCGCCATCGTATTAAACTACCCAGAACGGTATTAAATTACCAAGAACGCTACGGTAGTTTTTTTTTTAAGGTTCATTTCGCTTTTGTGTTGTCCAATATAATTGTCAAATGCACGAAGTCCTAAGGCCAATGTACTAAGGAATGGTGGGAATTATAAAAGACATCCTGGGAAAGTTTAAGAAGAAATCTTGTACATCACAGATAATACATATGACTACAAGAACAGACAGTGGAGAGGAAGCTATACTTGTATGATTTATTTTGTGAACGCTCGAGTATAAAACTGATGATATATATATATATATATATATATATATATATATATATATATATATATATATATATATATATATATATATATATATATATATATCAGTCATGCATTAATTGTAGTATCGGTTCCTCGTTATTGTATCTATATTAGTGAAGACGATGTCTCAATCATGCATTTACGGTATCCTATGCTACTTAAAGAATGTCAGTCAGTTAAATATTTTGTGGAATACTCAACTCGAGAAACTTGTAATGGTGATCGTAGCATACGTAGGGTTGTAGAACAAATGTTTTCAATTACCGTCCAATAGAACGTCTTTTAATTTTCTCAATGGCATTTCATAGTGTTTAAATTTGTAGATCAGCATAGTATTTTTGTACCAAATCAATCCATGTTAATGACTTGCAACCAATCCCTCATTGTCAGTAACGGTCTCTATAAACCCGGAGCCCGATTTTGGATCATTTTAGCGAGACCCCTTGATTTACGTGCGTGGCCTCGTGTGATCATGACATTTGGAAATAAACGCTTAAACAAGTTTTATATGATTTTTAACTTCAAATTGTCTTTAATCGCTTTATAATTACGTTCTCCCTATAGATATATTGTTTAAAATGACTAACATAAGGGGCCCCTGTGAGCACGGGGCTTTATTAAACCATATCGGTCCTGATTATTATACATGTATAATCCGATTTGCTTTAGTCGGGACCAATGAAAGAAAGTTAAAAGGCCTTCTTCCATTTACAAATGCATTTGATCGTGTTTTACACTAATGACTGATTATGAAATTTAGAAACATTGATTTTCATGGTATTTCACTGTCGTGGTTAGAAATTATTTAACAACACGAAGCAACGAGTAGATGTCAATAATTTCGAAACATCAATGCGTATTCTCTCAAAGATCTATCGTACTGTAATTATTGCTTTTAACACACACACACGCACACACACACACACACACACACACACACACACACACACACACACACACACACACACACACACACACACGATATTATAAACTGTATGCAATGATATGTAATGTTTTTCACAGAAGCTACTAAACATATTGAACAGTCCAAAATCATAATCAGGTATGTGAGACTAATACATTCAGATAGTCAGAAAGTACCCTGCCAGTTGCACGCGATTTTGAAAATAAAACCCAACTTTTAACACTCATCCTTTACAACAGACGACAAAGCAAAGGTATTCAGTTCCTATCTCAATCCAGGCATTTATTTATTAAACTCTCAGGAATCCACTTGACATATTCATGTAAAGTATTTTTAATGACGTATTCTGGAAAAATGTAAAGACTTTGAAAATATCGATTGCATTGTTTATTCTTGATAAGAATGTGCAAATTCTATACATTTGTCTTTGTTGACTTTCCTGATTATATTTGGGATAGCTATACTATGCGAGGAGTGAAAATAAATCGACACTTGTTGTATTGACAATAAATCATACAGCACTCTGACAGGTTCTTATCTACCTTCTTTGGGAAGAACAAAGTTGTCTAAAAATTTCATTTCTTCCTTCTACAGATCAGTGGTAGACAACTCTAAAATCATATATGCAAGTAATACATTATTTTCCCAAAATTTTAAAGCAACATAAACACGATGTATATCTATATAACACGTTGGGGAGAAAATTTTCTGTTGTTCAGGATTCATGTATACGCATATTTCCTAATAGCTACTTCGTAGTGAGAACACCTGAGTATGTTAATGCGTATTACGCAAGGTTTCGTCTATAGACCCGTCTGGAGAAAGCAAGTGAAACCTTTACGTAACGGCATGTTGGCGGCTAAATTCACAAAGAACTAGTCGAGGCTTTGTATATGACTGCACGTACCTGAACACTTTCTAATGTGAAAATAAAAGCTTGAATACATCGTGTTATATTCACATTACAATGTTTTATATCTTGTTCAATTCACATTATCATTTTATTGATTTGCACTTCTATGTACTCTATGATATTAATTAAACTACACTTAGAGGATCAATCCTTTAAACAAATCAGAGCGCATTTAGACTAATATATGGATTCCGATCACATATATAGTCTATACTGATAAAAGCTCTAATAATAATATTTACAAATACTAGTATTGATGGCGTTTTGCGATAATTACATATACTAGTATTGATGGTGTATAGCGATAATTACAAATACTAGTATTGATGGCGTTTTGCGATAATTACATATACTAGTATTGATGGCGTTTTGCGATAATTACATATACTAGTATTGATGGTGTATAGCGATAATTACATATACTAGTATTGATGGTGTATAGCGATAATTACATATACTAGTATTGATGGTGTATAGCGATAATTACATATACTAGTATTGATGGTGTATAGCGATAATTACATATACTAGTATTGATGGTGTATAGCGATAATTACAAATACTAGCATTGATGGTGTATAGCGATAATTACCTATATTATAGTATCAATGTCGTATTGCGATAATTATATATTCTAGTATCGATGGGGCATTGAGATAATTAAATATACCAGTATTGATTGTGTACGGCGATAATTACATACTCTAGTACCGATGATGTATTACGATAATTACATATACTAGTACCGATTGCGTATTGCGATAATTACATATACTAGTACCGATGGTGTATTGGGATATAATTATATATACTAGTACCGATTGAATATTGCGATAATTACATATACTAGTATCCGATGTTTTATTGTGATAGATATATATTGCGATAATTACATATACTAATCCCGATGATGTATTGCAATAATTAATTATACTAGTATTGATGGTGTCTGGCGATAATTACATATTCTAGTACTGATGGTGTTTTGCGATGGTATATCACGTCAGTCTGCAGACAAATATTTTATTTTTCTTATAATTTCTTTCTAATAGTGGAAAGGTATTTTAAGAAGCTTCAATTTTACTACATAAGGATTTAATATTGAATTGCTTTGAATTATAAATGACGATTTTTTTCTTGAATAAATATTGATTATGCATGCATGGCTGTCTGTCTATATGTTCTGTGTGCGTGCGTGCATGCATGCATGCATGTATATGTATGGATGTAATAATGTATGTATGTATGTATGTATGTATGTATGTATGTATGTATGTATGTATGTATGTATGTATGTATGTATGTATGTATGTATGTATGTATGTATGTATGTATGTATGTTTACTTTGTATTAATTGTATTATAACGATTTTGCTCTGGCGATTGTATTAGCAGACAATATACTTAACTATATACATTTTTTGCTCAGTTTCTTTCTGTTGTAATTTTATTAGTTTGATCATATTAAACGTACACGTTCTAATCATTAAAAACATTCTGCAAGAAGAACACTAGGCAAAGGGGATATTATATAGTGGGGTGGGTGGCTGAAGTAGCGGGATCAAGGGGGATCTCTATATCTATACCATATGCATGGCGCAGCACATTCACACGGGTTAAAACTATATATATATATATATATATATATATATATATATATATATATATATATATATATATATATATATATACATACACTATATATAACTATATATATATAAAAACTATATATATATATATATATATATATATATATATATATATATATACACACACAGAGAGAGAGAGAGAGAGAGAGAGAGAGAGAGAGAGAGAGAGAGAGAGTTAATATAATTACGGAGAAAATGTTGTACGTATTGGGGGTGGGGTAAGATCAAAATAAAAGTAAAAGCATTCAAGAAAAATGTAACAACCTATGTGGTTCAAGAAGAGCTTATCAATAAATAACTGACTGGAAATCAAATACCATATTTCCCGGAAGTTCAATGTCCGCACTATCATTCGATTACATCATAATGAAAGAAACTATCGTTGAGTAGGATAAATGGCCAAGTCATTCCATCATGCTTCCTTACTGATTAATCGTTTATTTTCATGTGTACACATTTTTGTTGTCTTACGAGAATTTACATTTTTGTCGGTACATAAATTCGTTGATAGCGGAATGATTGTTATTGTTTTCACAGATGGATCATTGTCGGATCTTACATTTGTAGCAACCACTAAATTTTCGAGTAGCCGCGGTTGTTCAATGATCATTACACCGGATTCGACATTGATCTAGTTAATAATTATTAACAAAACAGAGCATTTGAAAATGTAAGTATATTGAAGCATGGTATGGTACAAATTCACATTCAAAGTACAAACCTCACAGAAAAGAATAAACATATAGTTCTTACCATTATATTGGTACTGGTTCGAATAATATCCAAGCTGTACGCCCGTTTTCTCTCCATCTTTTGTGCGACACTGTACACAAGCTGTAGTAACGCGTTGTCTACCGTTGTTGTACTGATTTAAGGATGTGCTCTATCGCAGTCCAATCCTACACACGACTCAACGTCATTGAAACTTGACCCGATTGATAAGAGCCTATTCTCTAGAAAGATGTTTTCGTTATCAACAGTCTACACGAATTAGAATGGTAGTATAGAGGAATGTTTAGAAAATGGCCTTTCAGATAAGATAATGTATCAATATAAATACTATTTTGCTTGATTCGACTGACTATATGTTTGAACCACAGGCGTAAGTTGAACTGGGAAAAGAAATGCTATTCCGTTGAATTTTGTCATTGATATTCTAGTGTACAATTAATTTTTCCTATAAGGAAATTTGATTAGGCCAGATCAACTAGTGTGTATGATTTTGGCAAACAGTTTCAGTTTCTTCGCCACAAAATCTATCTTTTCTGCAATACATGCAAGTGTCAGACCCGATTTAGGTAAGACATATTCTCTAAGAAAAGATAACGTTTATCGTCATAATATAGACTAATTAGTTTCATGATTTTATTGTAAACGCGAAGTTTTTCAGTCATTAATACTTGTGACAAATTATTATCTTTTATAAATCAAACCCGCAGATATGATTTTCCTTTCTGAACTATTTTGTCTCGCCTTGATCCAGACACATGTCAACACGCAAATTGTACATACTTTTTTTTCCCTACACACACATGTAGACAATTAGACGTAAAGGATGTGATGAACTAGAGATTTATACCCAGCTTGTGCAGTTACTAGAGCTATGACAAAGAAAGCTCATGAGAATGATGTTGATCAGGTAAGTATTCTCTTATCTGACACATATATATTCGTCAGACTTTTGATAATGTCATTTTCACTCCTCGTTTGGATCAATTAAAGGATATTGATCACAGTGATCCTTTTTTAATTACTCATTCTCTTTGTTCTAATTAGGGTAATAAGCGACAATTAATTGTCGTTGAACAGGAAAAAGATCCCAAAATCTCATTTTCGTTTCATAGAGCCATTAGTGAAACTGAAGCAACCAAAGTACGTATTTGTTATTTCCTTAAAATGGGATTCTTCTTAGAAAATGGAGACCATCTGAGGTGACTTGCTGGTGACGATTGGTCAGTGAACTATCAAATTATGAAATCTTACAGACAGGAAATTCTTAGTCTGGCCCATGAAACTCCTTTGGCTGGTTATTTAGGAATCAGTAAGACTTATCACCAGATCTTGACTCAATTCTATTCGCCAAAATTAAAATATTGTTTCCAAATACTGCGGATTTTGTCACACTTGTGAAATGGTAGGAAAGGCTCATTTGTTACTCAAAACTGCACTTGACGAACCATTTAGCAGAATACTGGTATACTGTGTTGGTACCCTATCTAAGACCAAGTCAGGTAACCAAGACTTGTTGAACATAATATGTGTGTCAACACAATTCCCAGAGGAAATTCCTTTGAGAAATATTAGAACTAAACCAATAGTAAAAGCCTTGACAAAGTCGTTTTCTGTAAACACAATTATTCTTCACAATCTCTTCAATCTAATCAAAGGTCAAATCTTATATATGGGATATTCCAGTAAGTTATGTACGAATTAGGCATCCAGCAATTGAAGTCTTGTGCCTAACACCCTGAGAGCCAATGTGCGTTAGAAAGATTTCGTCAAACTGAAATATATGATTCGGTCATATTGTTTTGATACGGATAAAGAGTAGGATGAAGGTTTTCTTATACTATTGATTGCTGTTAGGAAATGAGTTCAAGAATCTTTATGATTCAGTGCCTTTGAACTAGTTTGTGGACATATTGTGCGTTGACCACTGAAGTGGTTAAGAAAGTAACTTCTTTCTAATGAAGATACTGGAATTAATCTCCTCGGTTATGTTTCCTATTTTAAGTCTATGTTGTCAAAGGCTTGTTAGGTTGCTAGAACTAATCTGCCATCTACTCAGTCAAAATGAAATTAAGGTATGATGCAAATGCAAAGGATAGAATTTGTCAGCCTGGTGATGGAATTCTGGCTCTCTTGCACGTACCACAAAATCCTCTTAACGCCAAATAGTGTGGTTCTTACACAGTTGAAAAGAAAGTAAATGATTTAAATGATATAAATACTCCTTGTACGCGAAAACAAAAACAAAATAATGTTGGCACATAAATATCTTCAAAGAAATATGTTGCTAGAGATAACCATGTTAATCATGTAAAATATTTAGTTAGATCTGTCCAACTCAATGAGGACTTACGCGATGTAATCCTAGCGGACTCTATTGATTTTGCACTAACAAATCTTAATTCAGTAATTATTTATAATCTGGACCAGAAGCATTTGCATCAAAAGAAAGGAATGAAATAAAACAATTATTACTTAAATATAAGCACTTATCTCCAGATGTTCTATCAGTTCCAATAATATCTACCATGACGTTGAACTTGTATTATCCACATCTGTGAAAGACACCCGTACAAAATGAACCATCTCAAATAGGAATGCTTGAACATGAAAATCAGTATTTGATGGGAAATGATTTCATAGAGCCTAGTAAAAGTGATTGGATTTCTCTATGTATATCTGTTTCGAAACCAGTTAATACTTTATGCATATTCACTGATTATATAATGGTGAACAGTGGAGCTTAAACAAATTCATTTCTGTTACCAATATTCACTGATATCATTGATAGTTTGGAAATGTAAAGTATGTCACCTAGTTTGACCTTCTGAAAGTTTATATATATATATATATATATATATATATATATATATATATATATATATATATATATATATATATATATATATATATATATATTAAGAAACATCAAATCCCTTTGACGGAAAGTTGAAAGGAAATTTCGGCATGCGTAACTCTAGATGAATTTTGTAAACATAAAGTGATATCGTTTGGAATGAAAGGTTCACTAAGTACAGCATTTACTGAATATGATTATACCTGGTCTAGATAATTGTGGTGCTTACATTAGTGACGTCGTCAACTACACCGACTCATGGAAAGATCATAAATAACAATTCGGAAACTCTTTGACAGACTCACTGACGCAGCTTTGAGAATTAATTGATCTAAACGTGATTTTTGCCGTGCTTGCGTAACATTTCTAGGACATAGAGTGGGGCATGGAGAAGTTAAACCTCAAGATGCTGTTAAGGCCATCTGTGAATTCCCTGTGCCTATCAGTGAAAGGTAGCTGATGCGATATTTTGATATGGCTGATATTTTGATACGGCTGATATTTTGATACGGCTGGATACTAACATGACAAATTTGTTGAACAACAAAACCAAGTTTCATTGTTTTGTCAGGAGGCTTTTGATAAGTTAAAAAGCCATACTTAAAAGTGTACCAGTTCGCACAGCTCCAAATTTCAGTCAATCATTTAACTGGCTGTTGATGCAAGTGATGTGGTGGTGATGTTGGGGTTGGATTAGTATTGTTTTACGAGTCTACGTTCTTAAACAGTAACAGAAAAGAGTAAAGACAAATTTAAAATTTAACAAATAATTTATTTCTCTATAATAAATGTTGAAAAAAAGGAAAAAAAACTTATTGCAAAGTAAATCCAAATTGTAATCCAAGAATTAAAACACAAGTCTAACTAATGAAAAGTCCTAAATGAATCCAAGTTTTAATCATGATGAAAATCCCAAATGGAAGGCGATGACGTCTGGAATAGTCATTGTTGTACTGATGTGTCAACAGTCTCTTGTTGAATCATAGAACATATTGTTCCAGTTTTTGAATTCTGTATACATTCCGTTAAATGTCTTTGTCCAAGAATTTTCAGATCACATTTGTATTTGTTGGGGAAAAAAAAATCACTGAAATTTGATAATTTAAACAAATAAAAACTCAGCCACAAACTGGACGCAAAATAAAACAATTTGGTCTCTCAAGTATTAAAGCACGACTGACATAATTATTATTATAACATCAGATATAAGACTAACTAAAGTGCAAAACAGATTCCCGGATGGGGGTAAAGTGTTCATCATTCTGAAAAAAATAGAAATTTCTTACATGATAATTATTACGTAGTCCAGATATGACCTTGAATGAGCTTAATGATTCTTACTCTGAGACAGGTAAAAGTATTAACACAAAGTTGTTTACTAAGGCTTTTACTGATTCTGGAACAAGGTCAGTAACTAGATGCAAATGTTTCAGTCAATAGTAGTTTACATTGAAGAAAACATGAGTCAGATTAAACAGAACTAAACTCTATTCTGGACAATATTAAATCCACTAAACATTATTACATTATAATAGCATGGAATGGAATAAACAATTAAAGCTAATAGACAAACAATTAAATTAAATGTGCATAACATTTGATTCAAGAAGAAAAAAATGGTGTAGATCATCTATTTTCTAAGAAATTAATTATGGACCAGAAAAATTATTCCACAATCGAGAAGGAATGTTTCGCTTTGATATTGACTTTGAAGTTTTTTAAACTCCTTTTCCGGTTATTTTATTTAGTGATCGCATCCCCTTTACTTTTATGGGCAAAATGAAAAACAAAAATAAGATATTATTAAGACTGAGTTTGTTGTTGCGGAAATATAATGTTAACATTAGGCATATTAAGGGAAAAGACAATTGAATATCAGATGAACTTTCACGTAAATATAAATATATTTTTCATGCAAACTTTGTGTCATTCATAAGATTTCATTTAACTTTTTTTTATAGAACATATGTATTTGACATTTACTAAAACGAAAACGTTTTGATATAAATCTTTCTTTTTCTTTATGAGGAGAAGTGTTGTTTATATTCATTTTAATTGTTCGTTCGTTAGCTTTAACATTTATTTTATTTCATTTAATGCTATTGTAATGTAACATTATATTCTGGACTTGACATTGTCCGATATTTACCTCATTTCTGCTTGATCTGATTGACTCTTTTATCAAACAAATTTCATTTCATTTTATGTCAGCACCTAATATATAACTAAATTATTATCTATGTTTGTGAGCTTGATATTATCGATATCTTTCTTAACAGAAGAAGTAAATATGTTGATTTGGGTCACGGTTTTGAACTTTCCTGAGATATTTTTACCTCGTTATGATTTTCATTTTGTAAACTTCGGTATCATTTTAGAAGGTTAATTTCCATTAGGTACTTTTGTTTTAGGAAATGCTAATTGTGACCTGAGGTCAGATAGTTGGCATCCGTTAGCCTGGAGAGACGATGGAACACCACCCATGAAAGATGTCCCGTTTGGTAGTTGTGCAGCTTCTGTAGTGCATATGAAGCCCAACACGAGAGTGGCAGTCCTTGATGCACTTGAAAGTTGAGCCTGGTTTGTGCTGGAGCTGCTTCTTCTTCCTCTGAGAACGCCGTTCATCAGCTAGCAAGCATAGCTTGTCATCGTCGGCTTTAAAACCAGTGATCAGATCATATCGTGAGCTGGGCCTGTCTATAGCAAGGTCTTTCCGGGTGTTGACGACGATGTCAAGGGCTTTAATGTTACGCTTGCAGACATAGTTGAAGCAGAGATATGGCCGTCCAATCGACGTTTTGTCAGAGGTAAATTCCGAATAAAGGTCTTTGGGGATCCGTCTGTTATCTATCCAACGTACATGGCTCATCCATCTGATGCGAAGTTGGCGGAAAAGTGTGACCATACTGGGAATCTTACCATGTTCAAGCACCTCGTTGTTTGTTACTCGATCACTCCAGGTGATCAAGATTATGCGTTGGAGACATCGCATGTGAAAAGCATTGTCTTTTCTTTTGTGAGGCGTACAGAGTCCATATATGCAGCCCTGCAGATGTTCATGACATGTTGGTGCATTGTGAGAGTACTGTCTATAATAATACCTAGATTCCGTACTGACTGTGAGAATTTAATGTTGGTGTTGCTGATATTTATTGTCTAAGGTAAAGGATGTTAATGAGAAAGTCTTTGTGTTGTGATCAGAATAGCCTCAGTTTTATCATCATTCAGCTGCAGCTTGTTACATGTCATCCATGATTTCACATCCGAAATGCACTTCCCTACTCCATGGATGTTAGCATCAACTTCAGTTGGGTGGCTAGACTTGAATATTTGGGTGTCATCAGCGTACAATTGGTGCAACACTGGGTGATGATTTATGACACTTGAGAGTGTTCAGAATGAAGAGAACAGGTCCAACAAAAGATCCCTGTGGAACACCATAACATACGTCAACTGGGTTGGAGTGTATTCCATTTGCAGATATAATTTGTGTCCTGTTGATTAAGTAAGACTTGAACTATTGTAAGGCTATATTCTGAATGCCAAATATATGCTGGAGACGGTGAAGTAATATATCATGGTCTGTTGTGTCAAATTCTGCAGATAAATCCAGGAGAGTGAGGACTGTAATCTTTCCACTATCCAAAGCAGAGAGAATGTCACTAAATACTTTCAGAAGAGTAGTTTCCGTACTGTGGCAAGGGCGATATGCAAACTGTACATTGCTAAAAAGACTGTTTGAATTCAAATGAGATACAAGTTGAGTTAGAACAACCTTTTCTAAGATTTTTTATATGAAAGGGAGATTAGAAACTGGGCGGTAGTTCTTTAAATCGTTATGGTCCAGTGTTGGTTTCTTCAGCAGTGGCTTTACGATGGCAGTTTTGAAAAATGATGGGAATTCCCCTGATGAGAGAGAGATATTAATAACATCAGTTAGTGAAGGCAATATTGGTTCTAAGCACTCAAGCAGCAGTGATGTCGGAATTGGATCAAGTTTACAAGACTTTGGTGCACTTTTCATCACTATTGTCCGCACTAAATCTATAGAAACCGGTTCAAATGCTCCTAACCGTTGTCGCTGAAATTCTGCATCATACCTGTATGGTGACGAATCAGTTGAAACTGTGCTGTCAAGCGAATCTCTAATGGTTTGAACTTTGTCATTGAAGAAATTTGCAAATTGGTCTGGTAGGTCTAGTGGAGAGAAGGTCGTTGGAAGTGGTATACATTTGTTCCTTTAACATTAGTTTGTTAGTTATCTCGAAGAGCTCTTTGCAGCTGGAACTCTCTGTGATCTTAGAACTGTAGTGGGATGATTTGGCTAAATGGACTATGTTTGTGACGTTCTTCTTAGTGGCTTCGTAGATTTGTTTATGAATAGTGAGTCTGGTGGAAAACCAAAGCCTCTCTGCTTTTCGGCGATGTCTTAGCAGTGCGAAGCTGGTTCCTAACACTGCTATACCAAGGAGAACACTTTTTTTATTGATACTCTGCATTTGGTGGCTGGGACATGTTTTTCAAGCAATGAACGCAGGCAGTTATCAAGTTGTTCCGCTGTTGGATGTAAGAAAGTTGTTAGGTTTTCTTGGATGTCATGCATGAATTTGGTTCTATTTATCATACGGAGGTTTCTCTTAGTAGTAAATAGAGGTAGAGGGTTAGAGACTGATACGTCGAGATGGCATACAATGCAGAGGTGATCCGATGCAAGTTCGTGGGATACAAAAGTTGATTGCAGAATATTATCATCAGGTCTATAAAGAAACCAGTCTAAAATGTGACCACGTTTATGGGTAGGATGGTTAACTGACTGTTTAAGATTGAAAACATGAATGGAATCTAGGAGTTTTGACGTGTTTGGTTTATCAGGACAGTCATAGTGAAAGTTGAAATCTCCAAGAATAATTAGGTTGCCACCTATCGAATTTCCATACATACATACATACATACATACATACATACATACATACATACATACATACATACATACATACATACATACATACATACATACATACTGTAATAAATTTGGAGTTGCTAGCCCGAGATAGTTAGCCAGTTAGTAGGAGCGAACATCACAGAGAGGAGTGTTAGTGAATTTGAACCATGATGGGTTCGTTAGTAGTGATTTTAGGCACAAGCCGAATGACTGTCCCTTTCAGTAACATAGTCCATATTAAAATTCAGCGGTGTATACAAGTATTGTGATTGAAAAGGCAGCATTTATGGTTGGAAATCAGTAAATTATAGAATGGAATCAATAAGTTGGAACTTGGTAGGTGCCGTTTATGTGGCCATAGTGGAAAATGGGCGTATGTATATGAGCGTGATACGCCGGAAATTCTGTGGATTGACTGGCCTAGGGTCGCGCAGATAAATATTTCCCAGTTAGTGACAATAGGGATACTGGTGTAATTTCTATGGCATGACAAGCTATCGGTACGGAAAACGGATGATAATGAAGAAAAACCATGCAAAGGTGCAGTTAATGGACGTTTGGGCAAGTTGTCTCCTCTGGGTCGCCAATTGATTAGAGCAAAGAGTATTAGTTATAGCAGACACGTCTTTCTTTCCATTTTACAACTCAAGTTGTATGGAAGTCTTTGGAAATTGGGGGAAAACGTATGACTTCCAGCGTGACTCGCGCCAGGGTTTTGACACCGCTCGGTCAAGTGAATACCCCTGTGCGTGTAACAATACATACAATACATACATACATACATACATACATACATACATACATACATACATACATACATACATACATACATACATACATACATACATACATACATTTAATTTGTTTTTTAGCTTTAATATTTTATTTTATTATTTCATTACATGCTATTGTAATGTAATACTGTATGCTGGACCTGACTTTGTCCAAAATTAAGTTATTTTCTGCTTGACCTGACTGACGTTTTTCAAAATTCTTCTTTTATTTATTTTACGTCAATAAGTAATACCTAACTAAATTATTCTCTATGTTTATGAGCTTAATATCAATATCTTTTTTGATAGAAGAAGTAAATTGTTTTATTTGGGTCATGGTTTTGGACTTTCCTAAGAGAATTTTACCTAGTTATGATTTTGATTTTGTAAACATCGGGATCGATCTAGATGGTTATTTTCCATTTGTTAATGTTTTTCCTTTGCTTTTCAAAAGGCTAATTGTGACCCGAGCTCAAGTAGAGAATTATATAATCTTTTGATTGTGAGGACATGGCCATTTGTCCGTTAACACCTAGCACTTTGAAGTTATACTAGATGTTATGACCATGAGTTTTTGGGTGGGATCTGTTTTGTTCAACTCGCTGGATTCAAGTGCTTATTTCCACCGCAAATACAAAAGTGCTGTGATAATTTCTTGGATAGAGACATTCCCTGGAATATAATGTAGACTCAGACCTATAACTATGTTTATGTGAGTCATCACTTGTCGACGGACAGATTAACGCTTCAATAACTATCACACACACACACATCATCAACTACAGTTTTGATTTATCTCTGTACATTTACTGAATTTTGTTCAGGACTTTTAATCAATAGGACTTTTGTTTGTTATTCTTGGATTATTTTGGGATTTAAGCTGTTTCCCCCCTCATTCTCGCTTTCTGTTCTAGGGATATAAATATATTTGTTATATTTTTACAAAGCTTGTTGTCTTTCAATCGTTTCTGTTACATATTTTCTGACCATAAACTCCTAACAACACACACACACACACGAACACACACACATACATACATACATACATGCATGCATGCATGCATGCATACATACATACATACATACATACATACATACATACATACATACATACATACATACATACATACATACATACATGCATACATACAGAGATAAATGAGTATTTACATACTTTGTGTGCTACTTAGCATTCAACGCAGTGCAAGTTTCCAAATAAAATTATTTTTGTCACTTGAATATAAAATATCATTTATGTTCCGTACCAGGGGGAAACTTACTCAACGCTGATTATCGAAGATGGTACTTCAGCTTACTCTGAATGTGGCAGTTCTATCACTCTATCCACATGAAAGGAATCTGTTTGCAGTCATGTCCCAATTACCTTGTAAACTGCGCAAAAAACATCTCAGTCTCAGTGTTATTATCATGCATCCTGGTCTCAATGTTATTATCATGCATCCTGGTCTCAATGTTATTATCATGCATCCTGGTCTCAATGTTATTATCATGCATCCTGGTCTCAATGTTATTATCATGCATCCTGGTGTCAATGTTATTATCATGCATCCTGGTCTCAATGTTATTATCATGCATCCTGGTCTCAATTTTATTATCATGCATCCTGGTCTCAATGTTATTATCATGCATCCTGGTCTCAATGTTATTATCATGCATCCTGGTCTCAATGTTTTTATCATGCATCCTGGTCTCAATGTTATTATCATGCATCCTGGTCTCAATGTTATTCTCATGCATCCTGGTCTCAATGTTATTATCATGCATCCTGGTCTCAATGTTATTCTCATGCATCCTGGTCTCAATGCAATCTTCTAACCATCAACGTAACCTCAGAAATACTATACACGCCGTAGTCGTTCCTGTGTCATTCTAAAATCTGTTTCACTATGTGTATTATCTCTGCCTCCTAACCCATCTTTCCAATTATCGATCCATAATATAATCTAGTTGTATTTACAAAATAATGAAAAAGATGATAATGACTGAGTTTTCTGATATCTGAATTCAACAAACTACTATTAGACGTAGAGTATGGATTGAGACGCTATAGAAACAGAATAGACCATATGTTCAGACACAAATCATTTATTAATGATACCCTGGTCACCAGAGAAACAGAATAGACCATATGTTCACACACAAATCATTTATTAATGATACGTTGGTCACCAGGGAAACGGAATAGACCATATGTTCAGACACAAATCATTTATTAATGATACGTTGGTCACCAGGGAAACAGAATAGACCATATGTTCAGACACAAATCATTCATTAATGATACGTTGGTAACCAGGGAAACGGAATAGACCATATGTTCAGACACAAATCATTCATTAAGGATACGTTGGTCAGCAAGGAAACGGAACAGACCATATGTTCAGACACAAATCATTCATTAATGATACGTTGGTCAGCAGAGAAACGGAATAGACCATATGTTCAGACACTAATCATTTATTAATGATACGTTGATCAACAGAGAAACGGAATAGACCATATGTTCAGACACAAATCATTTATTAATGATACGTTGGTCAACAGGGAAACGGAATAGACCATATGTTCAGACACAAATCATTCATTAATGATACGTTGGTCAGCAGGGAAACGGAATAGACCATATGTTCAGACACAAATCATTCATTAATGATACGTTGGTCAGCAGGGAAACGGAATATACCATATGTTCAGACACAAATCATTTATTAAGGATACGTTGGTCAGCACGGAAACGGAATAGACCATATGTTCAGACACAAATCATTCATTAATGATACGTTGGTAACCAGGGAAACAGAATAGACCATATGTTCAGACACAAATCATTTATTAATGATACGTTGGTCAGCAGATGCACTATTAATGAGTTACAACTCGTACAGGATGGTTTGACCCAATTTTAATAATTTATGAATCAATCATGGAAATTAGATAGCGGCGACCCAGTTTTGGCACACACGTTTGTTGTAAGCCTAATGACAATACAAGTGATAAAGCGTTCATAAAGACATTGAATCTGTTTATAAATATGCGGTCTAAATATTGAAGGATATTTTCTTCATTTAATTAATGAATACACTTGAAAGGCTAAAAGACTCATTCATGCCGTCGTCAGAAGCAATTTTCTTAGTACTTAATGACTCCAGCATATCAAATGATAATTTACAGTACGTATGTATCTCATGGAAATTTCTACCTGAAAATACGTATTTTAACTACGTGGCTATTTATCTCAAGTAAGATACATTGGTACTACATAACAATTTGACAATCATAGGAATATTTGTTTAAAACGTTATAAATTAGACCCTGCTTACTGTTATTAATACCCTTTCTGGATTAGCAGCACGACGCAAGTTTAGCAATGTCGGGAGTTAAGGTAGTGTTCTAATAGATATGTTCCTGGTGATTGAGAGAAGGATAAGTTTCCACGATACAGCATTTTTAGACTAAAGCAAAGTATTATATTACCTGGACAATTACGGTCAGATGAGATGGAATGGTGAGCACGAAAAATCAGGGTGTGATTTGACAACGGATGAAAAATGTCAAAGAATGAATAACAGTAGTATATGTACACATGAAATTAATTTTAAATTTAAGAAAGACAAATCGTTTGTATAGAGATTCATTTTAGACGAATAACTGCTATTAGTGAGTATAAGAAAACCCAAGAAAAAAAGCCAGGTTATTTTATGGAGAATTTACAGTGTTAGAATTATCAAAAATGGCATATGCTATAATTGTACTTTAACAGCTTGAGAAGCATATAGTAGGATATAATGAGAAACGTAATGAATGTTACTCATTACGTATCAATGAATATTACTCTTTATGTATCAATAAATGTTACTCATTATGTATCAATGAATGTTACTCATTGCGTATCAATGAATATTACTCTTTATGTATCAATAAATGTTACTCATTATGTATCAATGAATATTACTCTTTATGTATCAATAAATATTACTCTTTATGTACCAATGAATGTTACTCATTATGTATCAATGAATGTTACTCATTATGTATCAATGAATATTACTCTTTATGTATCAATAAATGTTACTCATTATGTATCAATGAATATTACTCTTTATGTATCAATGAATGTTACTCATTACGTATCAATGAATATTACTCTTTATGTATCAATAAATGTTACTCATTACGTATCAATGAATATTACTCTTTATGTATCAATAAATGTTACTCTTTATGTATCAATGAATGATACTCATTACGTATCAATGAATATTACTCTTTATGTATCAATAAATGTTACTCATTACGTATCAATGAATATTACTCTTTATGTATCAATAAATGTTACTCTTTATGTATCAATGAATGTTACTCATTATGTATCAATGAATGTTGCTCATTATGTATCAATGAATGTTACTCATTATGTATCAATGAATGTTACTCATTATGTATCAATGAATGTTACTCATTATGTATCAATGAATGTTACTCATTATGTATCAATGAATGTTACTCATTATGTATCAATGAATGTTACTCATTATGTATCAATGAATGTTACTCATTATGTATCAATGAATGTTACTCATTATGTATCAATAACTGTTACTCATTATGTATCAATGAATGTTTAGACAGAAAACATTTGCAATTATATGAACGATAACATTAAGTTTTATTATTCTATAGGCTAGTCAAAGAACAAGATATTTGTTTTATAATAAATGAACGATACTTCCTGTTTTTCCCCAGGACGAGTTGAATGATTAATTAGTAGTCTTATACGTTAAGATCAACATGTTATTCATTCAGGAATAACATAAACGAAAAGAAAGTTACAAACGACACAGTGTGTGGTAAAAAGAGCTTTAAAATTATTAATGTACAAACGATATGCTTCTCAAACTCAAGTCTTTTTGTCAATCATGAGATATAGACCGACGTATACACACACAAATATCTTTCTGTGTCTTACGACAAGAGTTAAAAAGGTTAACTCAGAGTAGATATTTGCTTACAACGAGTGAGTAACAGATATATTTCATAAAGTTGGTGAAAACTTTGTATTTACACGAAAATGTGTTAGCAATATAATACATTGGGAGTTGATTTCTTGATGTATCCATCGAAGAAAATGTCAGCGGTTTACCGTATGTTCTCCTGTGCTTTATGTATATTCGCACTGAAAATATCAGTAGTGACGTAATTATCATTCAAAACACAAAAAAAAACCCCCATCACTTTTAAAAGAATAAATTCAAGATAAACATATCCACATTAAAGGTTTGGAATTTGTTTGCATGTTTCTAGAAGGTCATAGCTGCTACTGGTCTTCGCAGCCTTTAAAATATATCAATTTTCTTGGTTATAATGATATCAATGAGGCACTGAAGGACTCGCAGTACTAATTCAGTTCTCATAGAAAGCCTATGTAAACACCATAATCTTAAAAATTCAACAACATAAAATTTCTGAGTGTTCATGATCAAATCTATATTTATCAGTATAATATTTATCAGTATAATTTAAACCTGGATTTCAGTTTCTATGTAGAGAAAAGGATATGAGCCGTAGCATTTTCTGGACCTACACTTTCACACCAAAGAGTCTGGTGTTTATTTCAGTAATAAAATGTCCTAATGAAAGACTTAAATCAAAAATATTCATCAATTAAAAAATGTCTCTACGTTTTCATTGACAAATAGGATTGGCTCTCAAAAGATTCCTTTTCCTAAAATATAACTTACCTTATCACACAATCGTGCCCAGCCAAACCAATATATACTCTAGTTCCCATGTTTTCCACACGTATCCTGACAAATATTTCCAGGATAAAATAAACTTTTGTTTTGGAGCATGCTGCTACAATAATGATATTTGCAAAGTTTCCAAGCATTAATGTCACTCACGTTACAAAAAATGGCGTTTTTGTTCTAATACACCAAAGTAAATCACTTATGAAAATTGTATATGCATGAAATCATATCCTTTTAGACCTATGCCACCGATTACTGTGTGTTTTTGTTGTTGTTGGTCTCATTCATCTTCATCACGTAACTGAATGGCAGATGATAAAATAAAATGAGCAAATTGTTTATTTAATTGAAAATGTCAGCGTAGTACACAAGCAACTACCTTTTTAATAGTCCATGCACACAGCAAATAACCATCCTTATTCTTATTTTATTATTGCAGACAACAAACAGAGAATGATTAATATCGATAACTTGAACAAAACAGATCGTGTGTCATATACCAGTATCATTAAATCATGTGTGGTAAATTTATCAAGACACCTGTCAGACACTGACTCCCGTAGGCACAATGAGTTATGCGTTATTTCAAAAGTTTGGCATTATATACATATTCAGTTCTAATTCGAGAAAAGTCTAAATAAAAGAACCTATATTAATAAAATAGTTATGTTTCATTCGGTACCTGGTTATACGATGTCAGCTACGTCATCTAACTTATCTCCCAATCATAATAATACAATGTGTTTTGATGTGTTTCATTCAATACCAGCCTAATAATATTTAGAGATATATGGCAGTAACTGGAATGAAATGGAATGTTATTCAGAACATGGACCATGATATAAATCTCACGACCAGAATATATGTCCAGTCGTTATTACCTGGGGAGAGGGGTATTTTGGTCATACGGAAATTAACATGACACTATAACTTAACATGGGGTGAACGTGTGGGAGCGGATGGGTTCACATTGGAATTTATACTGGTTTGCCGCTTTTGCTTGGGGATAAAACTATGTGGACACAACAATTTACTGGATCTAAAGTGGGGTTCAAATATTTGATATCACACACACACAACAGTTGGAAATGTTGATAGACTCTCTATTATACCATCTCACACAAACCTACTATCTATCACACACACAACAGTTGGAAATGTTGATAGACTCTCTATTATACCATCTCACACAAACATACTATCTATCACATACACAACTGTAGGAAATGTTGATAGACTCTCTATTATACCATCTCACACAAACATACTATCTATCACACACACAACAGTTGGAAATGTTGATAGACTCTCTATTATACCATCTCACACAAACATGTTATCTATCACACACACACACACAACAGTAGGAAATTTTGACAGACTCTCTATTATACCATCTCACACAAACCTACTATCTATCACACACACACAACAGTTGGAAATGTTGATAGACTCTCTATTATACCATCTCACACAAACATACTATCTATCACACACAACAGTAGGAAATGTTGACAGACTCTCTATTATAACATCTCACACAAACCTACTATCTATCACACACACACAACAGTTGGAAATGTTGATAGACTCTCTATTATACCATCTCACACAAACCTACTATCTATCACACACACAACAGTTGGAAATGTTGATAGACTCTCTATTATACCATCTCACACAAACCTACTATCTATCATACACACAACAGTTGGAAATGTTGATAGATTCTCACACATGCAAACATATTACACAGAACAGGGAAAGTATAAAAGGTGATTTAGGCGTTAGTTGAAAAAAAAAATAGACTTTCACAAACCTACACAAACACAAAACATAACACGTGTTTTGGCAAATATAATTAGTGTTTCGCTCTATTGTCATTTGCCACCAATCTCAGCCTAGTTTATTCCCAGATTATTCCAATCCTTGTCCAAGTTGTTTTGCAGAGACCACAAACCCAAAACTAGTCTCGTTAGCTCACTTCTGCCAGTCTTCTTTCTCTTCTGGCATCAAGTCTGGATTGTATCTTGGATTTTCATTCATGTCTTGTTCAGGATTTGGAAGTCCTATTCTCTCTTCTCCTATTCCTGCACCCCTTTTTCTCCTCTATCTAAATTTCTTTTATCTTGATGACTTCCTTATCCATCACCTTTTTGCGAATTCATTATCAGCTCATGGAGAGCTAACATTTTCTCTTTAGGTGCAGATCGCGAGGTTTGACCTCAAACTCCTGGACCTGATCGAGGAGGTGCTGTATTCTTTTCATAAAAAAATCTCATTTATGAGCCTATCACTCAACAGTGTTCTCCCATTTTCATTTTATCTGGTGGAGAATTTATGCTTGCTTGATGCACTAACGTGAAGAAAACACCCATCAAACAGAATACAAATGAAACAAAAATCGCTCATGCTTACAAATAACCTGTTTTCTGATTTTTCCATGGGTTTTCACATGAGCAAGGTAGTTGTTATGCGTATTAAACTTGAATTCTTTGTTATTTTTGTCCATTGTTTGTACCTATCGCGGTATATTCAATACATTGGGGTACTTCGGTTTTAAAATTTATCTACTTCGCAGTACTGTGTATTTCTTACAAACATATTTTGGACGGATTTATTGATTAGCCCACTGCAATATATATTTCGTTTCTGAATTGGAACTGTACAAACACCTTACATTAACTGATCCAAGTTTAATTTGATTATTCATAATAAAATAGTTCAACTCGAGCAACTGAGATATATTCTATAAATATGCAAGTTCAAATACAAATACAAACACGCGTTAAAAATAAAAAATTAAAGACCATAATATTGTAACGATATACTATGATCGCCCGTGGGGTTTGGATGGAAATCGAGGTGAAAATCGAGGTGAAAATCAAAAACATGCCTTAACACACACACACACACACACACACACACACACACACACACAACCAATCTCTCTCTCTCTCTCTCTCTCTCTCTCTCTCTCTCTCTCTCTCTCTCTCTCTCTCTCTCTCTCTCTCTCTCTCTCTCTCTCTCTCTCTCTCAGCACCATACTGGTCGTGCTCACAGTATAGTAGCCACTTGAGGAATCCACGACTCTTCCCCAGCCACAGATGTCTGCTGCTTGGCGGTCTGGTGTTGTCCGTGTCAGATTGATGTGTTGTAGTTCCTGATCCGTGAAGGATCTCCAGATTTGTTCGGGCATTTCTTCCGCGCTTCCCCTGTGGAGTCTATTTCAGTTCCATCTGCGGCAGCTGTCTGGCTTCATCTTTAAGACATGTCCAAGCTATATCCATATGAGGCGTCTTTCGTTTACTCCTTGTAATAGAGGCCTTATATTGCCATTACTTCATCATTCCGTATAATGTGTGGCAAACAGAATCTTACTATTCTTCTTAGGCACGTGATGTGGAATGAGTCCATTTCTTGCTGGTGTGGGTGGTTTTCAGCATGTAGCAGAATATTTAGCACATTTGATTCTAAGTATTGACCTAAACGCGAGCTGTTTTGAGTTCCAATTTCTACATAGTATGGTAAAGGCTTGGCCGGCTTTTGCCAATCTAGGAGCAACTTGTTTCAATATTATCATTGGTTGTAAATGTGCACCTTATTATGTGAACATCTTGATCTTCTATAATTACCGCTTCTTGATGAGGGTGGGTTCTTTAACTATGTTGTCTTTCTTAAAAAGCCCAATTTTTGTAACTTGTATGTCTGCTGTGGACGCAAGTATATCTGCCTTTTGTTGGACGTCCAGATAGCGACTAGTTAAGAGAGCAACATCATCTGCAAGTTCAAATATTCCACGAAGGATGTTAATTACCATTAAATTCCTTGATTATTGCCTCTTGTACAAGCCAGGCCCTAGCAAGTATAAAAAGAAAGGGAAAATAATACATCCTTGAACACTCTGGTCATAACCTTAAAGCTGTCTGTTGGTTGGCTTCCACAGATGACTTTGCAGTCATTATATAAAATAATCATGATATTTACCAACTTTTAGAGCATTCCATCCTTCCGATGAATATTCTAAAGGGTATCATTATACAACCTGTCAAATTCCTATCAAAGTCGATTAAGATCATATAACGAGAACTATGCCATTCTGTCCTTTGGTGTTTTTTTTGTCGAAGGGTAAGTAATTGTTCGTCACAAGAGAAAGATATCCGGAATCCTATTTCCTGATGCTCTCCTCCTGAGCATGCAATCTAAGAAAATCGGATAGAAGAGTTTACGAGAGAGAGAGAGAGAGAGAGAGAGAGAGAGAGAGAGAGAGTCTTCCATGGTTCAAGTGTTTCATCTGTGTCATAAATCTTCTATATTATCTTACAACGTTACTTTCCTTTGCTTCAGCATTTTATTCACATATCTCCTTTTTTAATCATGGTCCTCGTATCATTCCGTTTTGATGATATTTGTCGAGATGAATTTTCTCTTGCCCATCCTAGGGATCTTTTTTCTTTCTTTTTACTAATTTGTATATTCCTTGTTGAGCCTCTCATCGTTCGACGTGACTTCGCATTAAGGATATGTTCCCTGATATGTTTGCTGTGTTCTATTGTTTGCCACGTCGGTAGGCCGATCGAATCTTTTCCTCTGGATTTTCAATACTGGACTACGTCTTTTTCTAACTTTTCTTTTGCCGTGTTAAAACCCAAAAGTTCCGTTTATCGCATGAATCTTGTATCCAGCTTGAAGTGACATCGCCTTCAGTGAATGATGGCATCGTCAGTCTAGGATCGAGTCATCCCATTAGGTGATGTCCAATTTAGTTTGCAGATGTCTTTGCCAGTGAAGATAGTGCCTTCAGTAATATGTCGTCTAGTTTCACATATCTCACAAAGTCTTGCGCCGTTTAAATTCATTATCCCTATTCAATACTTGACCATAAGTCTCAAGACCGCTGTAATTGCATCCTAGTCCATTAAAAGAATCATGTCAATTTTCGGGATGTCCTCAGTATCAGCTTGTATTCTCTCAAAGAAGTAGACTGATCCTTCCACATTAGTATCCTCTGTGGGTGTAACTAATGTCGAACAGCTTTGCATAGCTTGAGTTGAAAATTAAATCTTCTATGGGTCTCCACTCATATCAAGTATCAAGTTACTTCTTTCTTCATAATAAGCTACGCTCTCTTTATGTAGGTCATCCTGTCTTCGAGACCATATAATTGTCTCTTCGGTACTGACGTTTTGTCTTACTGATTTTATCCATCTGATTCATTGAACTCGTAATTGGCCGAGGTTGTATTCAGTCATATTTTTAACAGTTTCAGCGAGTTCTCCTGTTCACACATTCCAGCATCTAGTCCCTGTCCTGTATTTACCTTCAGAGGATCGGTTGTCTGGGTAGAGACTTTTGTCTGTCTTTCAACTCTACCATTTATTGATCCAGTTTCAAGGTCGACGTTTCATTCGTCGCTGGTAAGTGTCTGTACTCGTTTAAGTTATTGTTGCAGTTGAATGATGTAATGATAGGGTTGCTAACACGATGTGCAAGAGCTAGCGTGTAGACCTTGAATCAATGATATAACTTTGTAATTCCAAATCAATTATAACATGTGTTCGGTTTGGGTGTCGCATGGAATGTTCAGAAAGTTTCTTTGCCTATTTTATTTCTTTTTACGCGCCCCCCCTCCCCCCATCGAAATAATGTATGCCCAAGTATCTAAGTTCCTTCAAGTTATGTACATGATTCTGTTTTAGTCTTATTGAGTTTGATCTGAACATAGCATAATTGATGTTTGGCTTTTGAATACCTGTTTGGGACCTTGCTAATTCCATCATATCGACTTAAAAGCCATCACATCCATTGACTCCCACGAAGATCATTATTATCAGCTTCGGTCTTTGCCCTAAAGTTGATATCTTCAAACGTTAGCCCTAAAGATGATATCTTTAAATGTTTGCATCACGTGCTAGACCAGAAGCGCTGTAATAACGTACTGCTCCAAAGTTTATCATGGATTCACTTTTAACTTCTTCAAAGTTATCACATGACATTAAAATACCGTTTTTCCACTTAATAGTTGCGAGAGCAATATTTGTTGCAATCTGATTAAAATCGAAATCTATTATGTTGATCAGACAGGCACCTTCAAATGGTAGCAGTTGGAAAAATTCCCACCTAACTCTCATTACGTGCCATATCGGTTACTTTAGAATCGGACATTAGCCTATGTTACAGAAGATCAAATAACAAAAGTCTGAGTTGCAGGTTTTTTTTTAAATACATGCCATAATTGTGTTTCAATTCTTATTAGCTTGTTTTAGTGGACTAAAAGTTTAAAGTCATGGTTGGTATATGTTTTAGGCATATTTGAATAAATGGATGTGAATCTTCCATTGATAGCGTGTGATATCATTCATATTCATTCCAGTATTTACACAACACCACGGTTTTCAGTGTAAACTACTCCAAAATCACCAAATCAACTGGGTAAATATCGCACGCGCGCGCGCTGTGTGTGTGTGTGTGTGTGTGTGATTTGGATTTTTAACGTAGCTTTAATAATTTTTCAGTCATATGTCCCAGTGCTAGACATCACTATAAACTGCCACACTTCAGACAATATAGTGATATCACAGAAAAATTATTAAAGCTACGTTAAAATTAAAATCACAAACGTTCAAACTACAATAAATGGCGAAGCCAGAAATTTGAGCAATGACAGCGTCTATTAATTAAAGCAGAATACATGAACATTTAGTTGAATGATTCAATATCCAGCTCATTAAGATTGTCACCGGGTTCTAATGCTTAACAGATCAGAGTGATCACTTTCTCAGGGAGGTCGTTGCAAGGTGGACGATACGAGGGGCTCAGGGGCTCCATTTCGCGTTGCTCGCTCAGGGCATCGTTTTTGTTCTGATCAAATTTTTGACGACACTGCATCCGTCTGTAGAAGCAAACATAGGTTTGAAATATTTTGTGTGGAAAAAAGAGGTCTAGCCTAATAGATTTTCTTCAAAGTGTGTTAATGAAGGTGAATTCGATGTGAGTATAGGTGCATTAGAATTTCTTTTTTCAGAACAGGAGCTGGTTTATTTGTTTTAAGCAAAACCAATTGTTTATGGGATGACTCCAGATGGGTGGGAAATCGTTCTGAATAAATGAGTCCAAATATTGGACTTTTTTTCTAGGAAAGATTAAATATTTGAGTTTGTGAAATTTTTTAAAACTAGGGGCGTAAGTCAAACAAAGTATTAGTTTTACTTTTTGTATCCTTTCCTATTTATATTTTACAGCAATGATACAACAAGTGAAATAATTTGCATGTGACCATAATATATAAACACCAAGAGGCACAAGAAAATCTTATATACAGGTGATAATAAATACGTCTAAAGATGAAAAAAAAAAATAAGCAGCAGAGAGGGTGAATCCTACAACATTTTTTGTTTTTATTTTTGATTATACCCCCTCCAAATAACACTAGACCCTTCTCGCGAAATAATGACAGTGAACATGGGATTCGCATTCGCGTTTTCGTTGATGTCGCAACGTCGTTGTCACTCACCCTCTCTGCTGCTAGAACTTTCAGTTCTAGGTTAACCGAATATTTTATCAAGTCCTACTACGACGAAAATCCTTTCAGGATTTCACAAACAGACTAATTTGTAAAACCTCCTCTTGTAAATCAATCAGATTATTAGACTGGTCAGTGAGTTTGAAATTAATTCTGGTTAATGAATTATTATGACATCGCATATAGACTGGATTCACCGGGGACTCAATTATTAAAAACCCTGGAGGAGCTGTTGGTGCAAATGAATACAAAATATATCCCTGCTGAGCTTGATTTGATCGTTCTAAATTTATTTGATAGCTTCCTTCGATCACATCACATACTAAATTGAGCGCAATCACCGTTGAAATATTCACATTGAACGGAGCAATATGCCTGCCACCACCATCTGGGTCATTATTATGTTTGAGGATTTTTATTTCCTGTGATGTTGTTTTTTTCCACGTATCATGGATTTTTTTGAAACCTTCATCGATGGCATCACTGAGAGATTTTTGTAGTTCTAAGAGATTATATCCTGGTAGATTGAATTCGGAAATATTTTCTACGCTTATATGATATTTTGTCGTAAATTCTATTTTCGTGTTAGGGTGTCTGGCAAGGGCTACCTCTCGTATAATTAGTGAATGAAATATATAAATGTCACTGAGGATTCTGTTACATGTTTCTATGACGCTGATAAATTCATCTCGGGTGAGAGAGCCGGATTTAAGGGATATTAACAACAACGAAATATCGTTATTGAACGCTGTGAAGTTTTCAGTGATTTTATCCTGTCGAGTTATGTAGTATTTCTCCCCTCCCTTATCTATCTTTTCAGTGAAAAAATTCAATTTGTCATAATCTCTATAACTCTTTACTGGATTATCAGATTTTGTCCTGTCGGTGATATAATCAGTTTTTTGTGGTTCTGGTAAATCAACGGTTTTTTCCCGGGGTGGTATTTCAGGCCATCCTAGTACGGTTCTAATAGAACTCTGATAGATATCTACGACGTATCCTTCTGTGCTTATTTCAATGGCAGATGATAGTGTCGGCACATGAACTGTTATAGCTATTTTTGACTCTACTCCAGTAATCGATTTTATTCTACGCGCGAATTCATCATTGATTTGTTCAATTTGATATGATCCGGTTGGTATGGAAACAACATTCCAGTCTGGGGTACCGTCGGGTTTATTCTTATTTGCAAATACCAGTGAATTATTGGGTTGTTGACCACCAAATGATTTTGACCTAATATTTGGCCAACTGTGGTATACTCGTAATTTTGCTAGCGCTATCTCCTTCACTGGGACCGGAGAGGGGAAATTCACACTGAATTCTGGATTCGTTGAGGTTCTTGAGATCATGCTTGTTTGTACTGGGTTTGTGTTCTCCACTATTTGTTGAAGTAATTCCATCGGTGTTGTCATTGTTATTATACTCATGTTTTTGTACTTCTAATTTTGACATCGCAGAATCATATATATCTACCATCGCTGAAAACTCACTCTCTGATATAATTGTATCATCGAGCGATGACGATATCAATGAGGATAATTGCGAGTATGCAGTGGACACAACATGAAATTGAATTATGTAGTCTTGTAGTTTCCGTTGGCTGCATGAGGATATTTTTTTTGTGATTATTGAAATAATTCCAGCGATTGTTGTTGCCGCAGAAATGCAAATTGGAACAGCTATCGGGGCCATCATTGTCACTGAAGACAGTATAATACCAGCTCCGGTGATTACACCACTCACAGCGTACACAGTAACATTAATTGCGGTAATTCTCCTGCGATATTTTTTAATTTTCATTGCATACTCCTCAGACAGGGTTTTGAGTCTAGTTTGATATTCTCTGACCTGATCATAGCGATATTGCGATGATGAAATCATTGTTATTTTAACAACGCTAGCGTTTTCAATTCCGATTTACTTAAATCCGCTACGAATTCCACATACCATGTTGTTGTAACCCTAACCAAATTTTTATCAGTAGCTATTAACGTGAACTGTTCAGTTGTATCCTTGTCGATGATCGTTGAAATCGTATTATTGACCCCGGATGAATTGGACGATGAAATATTAAATTGAGTCGTTCTCACTATTGTTAATCGATAAATACCCTTAACGGTTGCAGTGATATCTAATTTGTTGTTTGTAGGTGTCCACTCAAATGATCCGTGTTGGATTGTATATACTATGTTGTTAGTTTTCTCATGAGGAATTTTTGTTTTTTCAATGACTGTTATCATCCTCGAAAAATCACCTTTGACGGCTTCGATGAAAGTTTTCGTCTCATCGATGGATTTTTTAATATCAGGGAGTTTTAGTTCAATTTTATCGAATGTAGTTCCAATAAATTTATCAATGATATTTCTACGAAATGCGGTAAACTGTTTTATGTGTTCTTCAATTCTAGATTCAAGTGTTGTTAGTACAACCACAGAATTGTTTAACTCATCGTTGAGAATTTTTAATCGATCTGTAATCGTCGAAACGAGTACACCCGGTTTGAGTTTACCCTGATCGGAAAATAGCGCAACGGTGTTCTCGATTGCGTTTTGTTGTTTAACTAAAATATCATCCAGAGAAATATTACTAGATTTCAATTTACCCTGGCGATCTTGAAATACAACTATTTCATTGGGTTCAACACTTTCTAAATTCAACGTCTCAGCTATTTCATCTTTAATTTTTTTCGTTATATCCTTGATAGAATCAGGGGTTGCAGTGCCATCGGGTTTGGGTTTCAAAGATCTCCCCCAAATATCAATCATGTTATTGTAAAACTCTTTCTCTCTCTAAAAGCGATTGCTGGTGTAGTCATTTACGACAATATGAGGTGGTTTTCTAGATGCTGAAATATCATCAAGGACATTTAATACTTCACTGCCGCATATTGGTGGGTCATTGATTTGTTGTGTTGGTAGCGTAGAATACCAAGTCTTCATTGGAAATTGTTTTATGTAACGCATAAATTCTTTTGGTGGGGCTAATCCATATGAATCAAAATAGACAATCCCACGTGGATCAATAGCGTATGCAACCCAGTGAGTTCCAGGTCCGGTGCTGTTATCGAGATTAATAATACCTGTTTCAGTTTTGTTTGGTTGATGTGGTAATTGATCTTTCATAAAAACACCTCTGAAATTTTTAATCACTAGTTTTTTAGCCGCATCCATTAAATCAAAATTGGACATGGGAACCATAGGTTCCTCAATTAATAAACCGTTCCTGGTAGTCTCAGGCCTGATCCGTGAACGGATCTCCCGCTGTACCATGAATACGGGGTTCCTGGTAGTCTTAGACCCTTTCCGCTGTACCATGAATACGGGGTTCCTGGTAGTCTTAGACCCAATCCGTGAACGGATCGTCTCTTTTTTTTATATCCTTGTTCAGCTGCCTTTTTCAACGCCATTCCTGCTGCAGTACCAACGGCTCCTAACGCCGCTGCTTTAGCCACCGCTGGGGCTGCTGCTGCAATCAATGCTGGTATTGCAGCTAACAATGGAAATATACCGCCTGTTTTAATCATATTTTTGATAGCAGCCGCAGAAAGAGTAATCTGAACACCTTTTTTATCCTTGAAAGCATCATTGAAATGTTTCACCTGACGAGTTGTCAGCGATAATTTATTTGCACCACCAGTCATTTGATTAGGTTTCAACGTGATTGTGGTTCCACATTTTTTAGCCGATTCTGATTGCAATTTTTTGATTTGACCAGGAGTTAACGTAACACTAATAACACTATATGGCATTATACATAATAGATTGATTCTAAATCGTAAAACGATTCAATGGAAATATCCTTCGGATTTTCAATTACATGTTTTCTACTGGGGCATCTACCACTCTCATTCTTCCACCAACACCTTCAAGTAACATTGATTTATCACTGAGAATGACAGCAACCGCTCTATAATTCGGGATAAGGATAGGATGTACCCCAGCAACTGGTGCACCAGTCGGACGGGTTACACGGGCTCTAAAGTGTATATCAACGACAGATTGTCTCATCAAATCAAGATGTTCCAATGAAAAGTAATAAATCGGATAGAGGCTTTTAAAATCCAATTGTGATATTTGCAAACCGGTATCCACATTTTGATCACGTGCCATAAATGACAACAGGTTATGATAGACACGTGCAATATGATTCTGACCGTAATCAAGTTGTATATCCTCGGATGGTTCCTGCTGTCCGTTTATTCTCAGCGAGACTTCATTCACACCTAACTGATCAAATATCATATGACTTCGTTCTTGATTACCAACTCGCGCAGCATTCTGTAACGCAATAAATATATGACGTGGAGCTGAAACCCCTTGTTTTGATGCCAGGTGCCATGTGAATGTACCATCAACATTACCCAGTTTAATATCCGTAGTCACTGATAACCAACTCAACAACGACTTTCCTCCTTGATCCATAAATGATAGTAGTCGCTGTTCTTCTGTGATTGATGGAGTTAACACTGGCATCCATAATGATAGTTTTGTTAAAATGACTTTACCGGGAGCAACCCCAGCATTACGCCAGATTGCATCATCATCAGTACCCTTTCTCACGAGTGCTACTGTATGCTTCGCTCCATAAATAACTTTTCGGACGTTTCTACAGAATCCAAATATATGATGCAGTGGAATCGCACATGAAAATCGTCGACGCTGCCCATGCAACGTTGCTACGCGTGTTGCAAATCCTAAATTGAGATTACCATTAACGCCTCCGAGAATATCAAACGCAGCTCCGGGTCTAGTTCGACGTTCTGGATTAGCTGCTTCTTGTTGATTGCCTTCTGCAGTACCCTGTGCTGTTAACACTTTAATGAATTGAAGGTGATCAGCGTTATCAGAGGTATGCTTTGCAAACATCATAGATGGACCCGCTGATCTTGAATAATCATCAGAATATCTCGCTAACCCTATGATTGTTGTGGCCATATCAACTTCACGGTCAATGGATTCAATTTCTTTTCCATCAATGAGATATCTAGCGCTTTCAAATAACGCCATGATGCCGTTATTAACAAAACCAACTCGGACATTTGAGTTAATGTCATATGGGGTATCAGCTGCAACATTTGTTACAAGTTCTCCTTCTACTTCAATAAATGCCTCACACGGTAGAAAATATTTACTGGTATCATGAACTTGAAGTTCAATTCGCGATCGGAGATCTGGTTGTACTGCGTGATAAGAATAAAATTGAAAATCGCGTACAGAATCATTCTTGCCAACTGGGGCATCCATATCAAATGCCGGATCAGGTGACCTTTTGAACATTTTATTATATTTATCAGAGTCTAAATCGTGATTTTCATCGTGAAAAACGCTAGCGTGAAAATCCGTAGGATTTCATCGACGTAGTTTTCTAAAGCCACTTCCCGCTATCATATTTGCAATATTGCTTTGGTCTCCTTGATTTACCATCGACGCTAATTTTTCATCTACTGCGTTATTTATTATTTTACTAACACTTGCAGGCATTTCTTCTGTAGACGGTAACGGTTTCTTTTTTCGCCTCACTAATGATGTTATTTTATCCTTCGCAGTTGAAAACGCTTTCCCGGCAAGATCTCCAACAGTACTAATACCCTTATCACGAATAACATCAATGGCTTTCATTGATAATTGTTTAGCTAACGGCATCACTTTTGGGGCCATTCTTGAAAAGAATCCTAAAATGGTATTGCCGAGGCCATCTCCATAGTATGCTTTATAAACTGGAAACCGTGAATTAACTACATAGACGAGGGTTGGTTTATCATGATTGTAATGGATGATCATTATTATAAAAACAATAGTGTTTTCAATTGTTATTTAATCACTATGATACCCATTTGCTAACTCGTCAATGAAATCTCGATATGTTTTGATATCCATGATACCGCCGGCAAATAACCGTATACAGATATCAGCTGCTTCATTAATTATTTCTGGAGAGTTATTTCCAGCTCGGAATCCTCCTACAAGAACATCTAATCGTGATATATCATTGATAACACTATCAGGACATGAAATCCTTGGATTTTGCAGTCCACTTCCGCTATAACCAGCTGCTTCATCTAGTTTTTCTAAATTCGTTTCTTGTAAATAATCATCATTAGGGTCTTCTTGTTTTTTTTGTCTCCGTGTTGGTGTTTGACGTCGTTCTTCTAAATCATCATCATCATCAGGTGGTAGTTGTTGTTTTTTTTGTCTTCTTGTTTGTCTACGTGTTGGTGTTTGACGTTTTAGTTCTTGCCGTTCTTCTATTTCTCGTTGTCGCTCTTCTATTTGTTCTCTTTTATAATTACTAATTCCCTTTTTAAATTCCTTGTATCCTATCTCATCCTTATTCAAACGACCAATCCCTTTATTTAGTTTATACAAATAATCGAACCAATCATTACTTGATATTCTATCATTTTTATACTCGTCCTTTAAAAAATCTTTTTTTGAATTATAGCTTTGAGCAGCAAAATTACCAAAGGCTTGATAATCCTTTGATTTCAATAAACTAGGTTTTTTTATTAATATTTTAGCATGATCAGTAAATTTATTCAACAGAGAAACAGTCGTTTTTTTCGGATCAGTTTTTTCAGTTTGTTCAGTTTTCGCTGCTAGTTTTTCAAGCTCACCAATAACAGATTTTCCCGTCTCGGGACCATCTCCCAGTAAAGCACGCTCTACCCCTTTCGTTGCTGTGGTTACTGGTTTAAACAACTCTTCAGACCCCAGAGCAAAATCAGTTTGTAAACTCTGTCGTTGTTGCAGTTTATTTCTTACAGAGTCGCGAATTGGTATAAATTTCTTAATTGCATCTAGTCGCTCACGAGCCAATCGGGTTGTTAATGCTTCATTGACCATTATTTGAAATCAGAAACCATTTTTAAATTGTAAAACAATTTTTCCCATTGATGATTCCATCCTTAACGGTCCAATTTTTTATTGCTGTGAAATATTTTTATTTTCGCAGTGTGAAATATTTTCACTGATTCAATCAAAAAATGACAAAAAAATGAAAATCTCAAGGAGATTTTACTGTCTGACAAAATCTTTTGAGGGTCGGTCAATCAAAATAGTTCATTTTCTTGAATTAACGCTCGTAAGTTTCTAATTTTAGAATTAACTTCCTTTTTCAATTCATATTCGTTACCCAATTCTTTTCGTATTCCTTCCACGATAGTATATAACGGAACAAACACACCTACTTCACTGGAAAATGCAAGAGAGTCTCGAATAGAATTTTGAATTTTTTTGATGAGTGCATATTTCTTTGGTAACATATACTTGTTAGTGCTAACTCCGTATTCTATATCCTGAAAATCCGACTTGATTTGATCAGGATTTAACCCATCTGACATTTTAATATTCTGATTTTTCAATTTTGCAATTTCAACTATGATGCTATTCATAATTTCAGAATTCATATATGATAATACATATTTCTAATTCATTTTTCAAAAATAAATGAGCCGTTAATATTTTTAAAATTCAGTCTGTATATATAAATATCTTTTTTAAAAATTCAGTCTGTATATATAAATATCTTTTTTAAAAATTCAGTCTGTATATATAAATATCTTTTTTAAAAATTCAGTCTGTATATATAAATATCTTTTTTAAAAATTCAGTCTGTATATATAAATGCAGACAAAAATAAATAACAACCATGATGAGCGTTTATCAGTCATTTGGCCCCCTTGATATAGGCCACTGTGTCTTTCATAGGGTTCTTTCT
Organism: Unio delphinus; assembly: GCA_029339505.1. Lineage (NCBI taxonomy): Eukaryota > Metazoa > Mollusca > Bivalvia > Unionida > Unionidae > Unio > Unio delphinus. Next base: position 16,294,396 of record JAQISU010001238.1, read on the forward strand.
ATGAGTATTTCCATTATTTTTTCTGAGATTTCTTCGATCTCGATTTGACACTATTTGGCCGGTAATTCATTTTTGAACAACATACGGGGCTACCCAAATGTGACGGAGAGCTAATTACATCCATGGATGTTATTTATTTTAGGTCATTTATATTTACATATGTACATATTTACATTCACCGGAAACATATTCCCCTAAGAGTGAATCTAACTCGTCAAATAACGGGTTAGAATCACAAGAGGGTATGTTTACGTGAAATGACCTAGAGGTTACATATATACGACAACACATCTTTGGAACTCCTTGGTTGCCTTCACATCCAAGTAAGCCCAAAGGAAACCCGAAACATACATCTCCGGAAGGGAGGCCTAACGTGGCAAACGCCATCTTAGACCGCCCAGAAGATATGCTTGGGGTGACGTCACAGCATATACTTAATTAAGGACAGCACAAATACCGTATATATTTCCACTCGAGTGTTGTGGCAAATTGTAGGTATACATATACTTAATTAACTTAATTAAGGACAGCACAAATACCGTATATATCTCCATTCAGATTGTAGGTATACATATACTTAATTAACTTAATTAAGGATGGATTATAATTCAATGATGATGTAATGATGATGGGGACGGCACAGACATCACAAACATGAAACGACGGGGCTGATTTTCAAAGGCCAATTCGACCAATCAAAGCAACCCATGAAATTAAACCAGGTTGCATGATTGAGTAAAAGTCAACCACGCACACGTGTCAATGGCGTGGGTTATTTTTTGACTGGTCGGATTGGCCTTGAAAGCCCCAGCTTTAAACCTTTCATTTAGTATATAAGGTGACTAATACAGCAGCGTCAATCCACAGAGTGTGTTATTTTATTTTCTTGAATTACTTGTTAATGGTGCTTCACAGTATTTAAATGAGACAGAATATTTGCATAAAGCACTAAAAAAAAGAATATAATCGTTTGAAAACATTTTATATTTGATTTCTTTTCTAATTAATTATAGCCCAAGCCGCTGAATCACAATTTAAGGGGAAATAACCCACGCCATACTGTAATGTAATTTTTATAGATGTAGCCGCTCTCTAGGGGCATTTGTACATCTTTTATAGGTGCCATGTCGGCATCCTCTTTTTTTTTTAAATCTTTATTCAATATGTACATATTAAATTATACAAATGATAGTCAACCCCCCCCCCCCCCCCAGCACCCGTCATTCATACACACATTTTCACCACACTCACTACATACAGACATTTAAAAACACTTATATTTACACATAATAGTAGAAACATATATGAGTAGGTGGGAGGGGTTGTTATTCCCTCCCTTATCAACCCGACACCATCTAAGGGAGAGAGTATATAAAGGGAATTAATACAGCAATCCGCAAGGTATGCTATTTTATTTTCTTGAATTACTTATTTATGGTGTTTCACAGTATTTAAATGAGACAGCATATTTGACTTAAACACTAAAACAAAGAATATAATTGTTTGAAAACATTTCTTTTCTTACAATACAATGCCCACCGCTGAATCACAATAACCCATAAAACAAGTTAACACAATCTAAGGGAGAAAGTATACACGTGTGTTATCCTGTAACGCCTGCATCTCCGGATCACATCCTATGTTTATGAAATACGCATTAATCGCACGTGAGACAGAATATTTGACTTAAACACTAAAAATAAGAAAATATTTCTTTTCCTATAAAACAATACCCAGCCGCTAAATCACAATGATAACTCCCTTGGTTATATCCATTGGTTATATTTAAGAGTTGTCTCCCTTGGTGTTATAGACATACGAAAATCGAATTTTTTGTCCTGTCTCTTTTGAAATGCTTCATAATTAACAAGCACGGGTGAGGTCTGAATTCTTGGTTCATTTGTATAATAACACTATTTTTCTAATTCATTGTTTGGTTTAATTATAATTCTCTGTATATAATCTTGAGGAGTCTTTACTATTTTGTCATCGTTGGGGTCAATGACAGTATTGTTTATTCTTTTATCATAATAGCGTTTTAGTTCCCTGTATCGTTTGCCGCCACACATAAGACATAATTGCGACCTCCCCCTGACCCCAACCCCACATCGAATACAGGGTAACGGACCAAGGCTTCCACGACGAAAGCTTTGCATATGATACCAACAGAATTCATTTCTGCATGATTTGTTACACGGTGTCACTGATCCAATCATAAGCCATTTGCAATGATTCATTATACTTAAATCTTTCATTTAAATACTTGTTTTAATTATAGTATGGAGGAGTTCGAGAGATTATCGAAAATTAAGCCCTGGAAAAGTGTTCAATTCAATCTTGATAGAGTTTCTGATACACCAAAGAATAAAATTCTTGATAGAACCTTGATTAGTAAAATCAGAGACTGTTTTAATGAATTCAAGCGTGATGGGGCAGCTCATTGTTGGTCAACATTTCGAATTGATGGTGTTGTTGACGCTACCATGAATGATGAAAAAGCAGCAGTGATAATCTCACGTCTTGGGGAAGAAAGAAATTTTTTTCGAATAAAATTTCTTATCCGTGATAATGGAAAATGGATCATTAGGGACAAATACGAGCCTATTCTTAAGGACAAAAAAACTGTCACTGTGACTCAGGATTCAAAACCGGGAATTTTGACTGGAATTGACAAACCCTACTACGAAAGATCTTATCCTGTCACAGCAGTTGTTTACGGGATCTATCCGCTCAATGAAAAACCTGATATTTCAAAACTAGCACCCATGAAATATTCGACAGGGCTCAATTGTGTAGCAGCACGAATAATGGAACACTTCACAAATGCGTCCCGGGGAAATAAACTAACTGATCTAAGACGAAAAAAAATAACCGAATGGGAACTGACAGTGAAACAGCATGGGGCAACAATTCAAGATATAGCCAAATTAGAAACATCATTGAGATTTCCAATATTGGTAAGGACAATCACCGGAGAAGTATTATACGAATCGAAATATAATAAAAATGGAACCCCAATACAGATTATTGATCATAACGAACACGCGTGGTCATCTGCAGTAACAATATTCCCACGGGATAGAACCGTAAAATATCTATCCCAAACTCTGTTTGGAACCGAAGAGTTTTTTTCAGAGCAGAAATTATTTGATGCTATTTACCATTTGAGTAAAAACGATTCTGTGTCAGTGTGGCTATTTCATAGTACTTCAGACGAAGAATGTAAATTTGATCAGTTTGTAAGGCCCAACGGAGAATTGTACCGTACTGAAGAGCTGCATAATCAAATGAAACAACTAGCTAGTGAGTTTTCTCCCCAGAGTTCTCTGGGGGAAGACAACGATCAATTATTAGCAAACTGTTTTACACTTCCATCAGTTGTAGCACATTTTGCTAGGAAGAAAAACGCGTGGAAACCAACACGAAGTGAGTTCTTATCAGATGTCAAATTGTCCTGTCTTGAATACAGCCATGGAGGATTATGGAACACAAAATACACCGCTGATACCGTTATTTCAGTTGATATGATTGCATGTTATCCAGGAAGTTTTCTTGGGTATGGAGAGTGTGAGAAATATTTCAAACGATTTGGACACCCTACATACGAAATGACCCGTGTTGCTATTAATGGACCACTGCCACATTTCGATTTAACCGGATTCGCTTGTGTAGTATCATTTGAAATGGCTGAAGGACTTCATCCGTGTAGTTATCTTTGGATTGGTAAACACATGTCTGAAAAACACTGGATGCCAATAGTGTTATTACGGTATATGCTTGATTGTAAGATGTTAAAATCATTAATTGTCAGTGAAGCAATTATATCCTATCGAGCACAGAAATCAGTCTGGTTACCACAACCTGATCTAGAAAAAATAATTAGCGAAGAGCGAAAACTGTTTCCTGATTTTAATGAACAACAAATCATGGATTGGTCCAGACAGTTATTTGAAATCAGAAACAATGAAGCAAAAGACCTTGGACGAAGAATAATCGGTAAATTTACCCAAGGTGGCAAAGATGATAATACGAGATATTCTTCACGATTGATTATAGACAATGCTGAATACGATTTTGTAATCACGGATTTAACGAATAGGGGCTTGTATGTCAATCGTAAGGACGCATTTATGTCCGATGGAACCAAATTGGGTACAATTGTTACTTACACTGATGGATACAATCCGCAGTACACACATTTGAGAGCTTCTATGTTTGGTTATGCTTCTATCAATCTGTTTTCAATGATCAATAGATTTCCTACCACCGCAGTTAGAGTTGCTACTGACTCATTTTACATAAATAGCAAAATGGCTGATTTTAAGGCTACTGGCAACGAGAATTGGGGGTCATGGAGAATTAAGAAGGAAATGCTTCATGATTATATTCCATCAGCAGATGTTACCATTGAAAATAATTACTTAGAAAGCAATCAGTGTTCAGAATTTTCTAGTGCACCACCGATTTCTGATCCAATCTGTAGATATAAAACAGTTTATTTAAACGGTTGTGGCGGGTCAGGAAAAACAACCCGGGCAATTGAGTTATATCGTGGGAAATCAAACATGATTGTACTAACACCGACTCACAGACTTGCAAGAGAAATGATACAGAGAGGGGTAAATGCCTGCACTTATCATAGTTTCTTTAGATGGAAGGGAGATAAATGGACTCCTGAGCGCATGGGAGAGAAATTTATTCCTGAATTCATCATGTGGGATGAAATAGACACAGTGTCCGAAGATGTCTTAAAAATATTTCTTGAGTGGTTGTTATTAAAAAATACAAAAGTCGTCATGTGCGGTGATCACGGGCAACCACCACCATTTGTCGGTGCATCCCCCCATGAATGGCTAAAGGGTTTTGTAGACTATTATGAAGAAATTGATACCGATCATAGATCACTTGATAATGAATTAAAAGAATTTAAGAAACTAATTAGATTACAACCGGATAAAATCCAGTGTGAAATAGCCCGTGAAATAATTTCGGAAACTCCCATGAATGAGTTTTGGGAAGCGTGGAGACCAAATGATTTAATCATTGCAAGTAGAAAAATAGTCAGGGACACACTTCAGATGAAGTTATTTGAATTGCATAAACAAAAATTTGCAACACTTCCAGTGCCCCTCTGTTATAGGCCATCGGATACACGAAAAGAGAACATCGAAGTTGATATTCCAAGCCTGACAGAGTCAGGGCGTGAAAAGAAGATTCTCGTATTAAATGATATTGTGCTGGTTGATATCAATGTCGTTGAAGATGCATTGCGTGCTAATAAATCCCCATGGACGTTAGGTTATGCAGCAACAATACATTCTTCACAGGGATTGACTATATCGGATACAATTATTTGGATAGTAGATAATCGCATTGAGTGGTCGAATTTAGTTTATCTCGCAGTATCCAGAGTACGAAGAATAGATCAACTTCGAAGAATTGTCGTTGGCGATGATGACACCACAATAGATGATATTGATATTAAAATTATTGATAAAAAACTCTCCGGTTACAAACAACAGGACAAAAAAAAACAACGAGAATTTGATATTGATGCTGAATTAATAATTACTCTGAAGCAACAACAGAATAATCACTGCGCGAGTTGCAATTGTATAATGCGTTGGCAGTATTCGGATAAGGATCCTCGCCAATTCACCGTAGACAGAAAAAATAACAATCTCGGTCATGTCAGAAATAATGTGATGTTGACTTGTCTTGAGTGCAATAGACGCAAGGGTGCTAGTTAAGTCCATGCGGTGGTAATTGAGTATCCTCAGGTATCACTTGTAATTGTTGTCTAGTAAAACCCCGTTGAGGGGCAGTTGAATCCAGTTTATAGATTGGAGGTCTACCCGTAGATCGTGTTATACTAGATATCTTATGCGTAGTGACGCTCCAAATAGGATCAGTAGCCCTTTTTGTGCCACCCTCAAGCTCTCCTGGTTCGTATAAGTACCTCACAATGACATTACTACCAAGAATTGGTTGGGAAACGCTAAAATCTTTTTGAATTTCCATTTCAGGTATTGACTTCTTTTTAATCGCATTGATAGGTTTCATGTTGATGGTTCTAGTAATCTCGTTATTCAGTGCAGTAATCACAGCTGGTAACCTTTTAACCCATTCACGGGATCTTTTTTCTTGGATGAATTCTTTTGCGTATTGATATCCAAATAACCGCTCAGCAAGGGTTTTATTAAACCGTTCTACAATGGCCTGATCACGATGTAGCGCAGTATGTCCTCGTCTGATAGTGACTTTATGATTTTTCATTATTGATAACACTGCACCCTGAAATTCCTTGCCAGGATCAATTTGTAATAGATTTGGCCAGTGCAGAGGACCCCTTCGATAAATCTTTTCAAATGCAGAAGCCACTTCAGTGGCTGATTTTGTTTTTAACGGTTCTGCTTCTTTGTATCGACTTGCAATATCAACTACGGTTAATGCGTATTTGTAATCACGATCATGTGGCAGAAATAATAGATCAGCCTGATGAACTTCATTGGGTCCGGTCACATCAAAATGCGAGAAATTGATTTGTTTAGGCGGTGGTAGATAAATTTGCCATAGTGCCTGTTTGGATAACCAATGAGCCGCAGTGGTTTTTTTCACTTTCGCAGCGCTAGCGAGTTTATGGATTGCTGATTTACCCCTCCAGTATCCTCTTGGGGAATAATAAATAGATTCCATGTTGTTATTAATTACCAGCACCTAACATCAATTTACTTTTCATAGCCGATTTTATCAAAAAGGAAGCCAATTTTTCTTTGAAAGATTTATCAGAAATAGCATTTAACGCATGAATTAATTTCACATCTGCTAGATGCCTGTGCTGCAGATTACTGCTTTTATAAGATACATCATGAAGGTGACAGGCCTTATCAATAGCGTTTATTGGTTCCTCACCGGGTCGGGGCTGATTTTGATCATTGAGTCTGATATCAAGTCTTGTTCCCGGTCCACAGTAGCTATATCCTGGAAGGTGCTTTTCTCCAGGGTATTTTGCCCATGGAGTTCCAGGGAGTTTAGTTAGCTTGGCTGCGATATCACCTCCTCGTTTTTTTTTAAAGGTTCCTTGAGTTCCTTGGGTTTAGAAACAAATCTAAATTTCTTTGTACTACATTGTACGCATTTACCAGAAAGCGCTGATCGGTTATTTTTAGTTGTAATCGTCGTCAAGTCATCTGTGCCAGTACGTTTTTTACACTTCACACAATATAGATCCATAATTTATATATAACGGCATGAATATAATTGATTATTCAGCTACCCGACGACGGGAACCTATTAAACATCATGAAATGTTGCCGAATTCAATTAGAATGATTATAATCGGACCATCTGGAAGCGGAAAGACACAACTGCTACTTAATTTGATAACGAGATGGATGAAATGGAACAAATTGTATTTAATAGCCCCGAGTGTAGACGATCAGCGATGCTATGAAGTGCTAAAGGATTTTAACGAGAAAGCAAAAGAATTTCAAATCGATGAAGATTTTATTGAGTTTATTACTGATATAGAGGAAGCCCCTTCCGTGGAAGACATCGATGGAAGTATTAACAATTTAGTGGTATACGATGATATCATGTTAGATAATCAAAAAAATCCTGCTAGAATATTTTCCCGAGGCAGGCATAAAAACACTGATGTGATCTATGTCACTCAACGGTACACTCAGATACCAAAAGTGATCAGAAATAACTGCAATGTGTTGTGTGTATTTAACGGCGTTGATACTCATACGCTACGAAATATTCATCAGACCTGGTGCAGCGGTGATATGAATCATAATCAATTTAGAAATTTCTTTAGTCACGCTCAGTCAAAACCACACGGATTTGTGACAATAAATTTAGCAGACCCTAGGACACGATATCGTATCGGACTTGATAAAATATTCGGTTAAAATCACCGTAAACCTAGAACTGAAAGTTATAGCAGCAGAGAGGGTGAGTGACAACGACGTTGCGACATCAACGAAAACGCGAATGCGAATCCCATGTTCACTGTCATTTTTTCGCGAGAAGGGTCTAGTGTTATTTGGAGGGGGTATAATAAAAAATAAAAACAAAAAATGTTGTAGGATTCACCCTCTCTGCTGCTAAATACGAATACATGCAGAAGCACCAGAACATATACAAACATCAGCAACCGCACATGAACAGACACAAATAAAAGAAGAATATGCAAATAAAAACAATGGAAGAACAGAAACAATAACTAAAGAAAGTAAACTGTCCAATTAAACCCAGTGTCACAAACTGACTTAAAATTATTCACTTGTTTTATTTATGCATTAAATAAGTATACATATTCAATATAGCAAAAACCTAAAAATATATTATCTTGATGTCGACTATGGTAAAACGCTTTGGCCGAAGTTGACTGTAGAATTCAAACTTGTGTAAGCAATATGACCGGGATAGTGGCCTAGTAATTCTTACCAAGCGAGTTGCTCGTGCACTTCATGATACCTGCAAAAGTGTCTGTATAAAACGATTATTCGCAAGGTAAAACTTTGGCAGTCACAAGTACGATTAATGAATGAATTGAATAGTTGGATTTAAAGTGAAACCGGCCACTAGGGTCATATATTCACTATTTTCACTGCCATTTATTTATATGGTAGTGATTTAATTTATCCAGGAAGATGGAATGGTGCAAGATCTTCCTGGCATTTATGCGCACAACAGGGTGCGCTATTTAATTTGGTCGTCATATCATACCCCTAAACAGGGGCTAATGATATGAATGTTAGACCTGGCTGAGTGGGAATAGACCCATCACGCACTCAACCTATCAACCAATCGAAAGTACGTACGCTTATTCCAAATTCAATCCAGTTTTTCTAGTGGATTTCCCTATGCCAAACTTGTGTAAGCCACCGATGCAATTCATCAAATGATAGAGTTGAAGAATTAAATTACATTCCTAACTATGCAAATTTTCTAGTACAAAAGTGTACATATTATATGTCCCTAACAATTTCTTTTGCTAATATGACTAAACGTCATTTGAAAGGTAGCCACTGTCAGAGAGAAATAGATTGCTAATTTTGAGCGGTGGGTCCGAAAATGATCAAGTTAGGCTTTTTGGATAGAGCTTGTCAAGGAGGGTTCCCATAACCAAGTGGGAGACCCTATTAGAGCAATGAAAGGTAATAGCCCTTAAAAGGGCTTTTTTTGAGGATCCCATGATCACTTGTTAGTGACCGATTATCCCTCTGCTCATGTGGTTGGTCCCTGTATACTTCTTGAGTGTCTTGTTTGTCCATCTACTCACTCGATGATTCCCTGTATACATCTTGGGTGTCTTGTTTTGGATCCATAATCTAAACATCCTTGCTCCTTCATCAATTTGCTTCTATATTTTCCCTATCAATTTGGAATTCTTTGTGCTGTTTTTGAGTAGAATATATAACCCCATATGACAGCTATTTGCATTGTTAGTTAATGCAGGATTTTAAGTGATTCAATTGCTGCAAGGCCTGATAGTTTTGGGGTTAACTATCTTTATAGTGTATAAATTTGAGGTCATTTTCTAAATTAGCATACTTTTGGTTGCAACCTTGTGTTGCTGGGCCTGATAGTCTTGGGTTTGAGACTACCTTATAAGATCTAATTTGGGGTCATAACCTATGCATATATGATGAGATTTTTAGTTGCAACATTGTGTCGCTGGACCTGATAGTCTTGGTTTTGAGACTACCTCATACACTCTAGTTGGGACTATAGTTAGGGGCGCGTTTTAGTGGTTGTACGTTAACCACAGCGGTATCGCGTTTTTTTTTTAGGGGCCTATAATACCATTGTAATATTAGACTCAGTTTCAAGATGCTGTCAATGGGGTTATATAGAAGGAAGAAATTAGAAGCATAAGAGAAGGAAAGAGGTAAGACGCTTGCCTTAGTGATTATATAACTGGTAGTTAATGTAACTTTTGATGTTTATACCTTTATGTTTTTTCTTTTATTTTAGGTGTATTTTATTATTGTATGTTTTTTTTACCGTTCCATTAGATTTGGTTGCTCTGGAGCCGCCATGGGAACGTTATACCCAGCATAGTGTAGGTGGGCTTTCTTTTAGAGATAACGAGTCCCTTTTGGTCCCGTACGCTTCCATCCCCTCATAACGATATTATTTTCCATTAGGTTTGGTTGCTCTGGAGCCGCCATGGGAACGTTATACCCAGCATAGTGTAGGTGGGCTCTCTTTTAGAGATAACGAGTCCCTTTTTGACCCGTACGCTTCCATCCCCTCATAACGATATTATATATATATATATATATATATATATATATATATATATATATATATATATATATATATATATATATATATATATATATATATATATGTGCCAGTAAAACATTCGTTTCACTTATGGATGATATGGTGTTATGCTTATATTCTATCCATTAGCCCTGTATTTCTAAGAAATTCAATTATATTATAGTATGTTCTTTGAGGGATTTTGTTGTATAATTGAATTATTTCTGGATATGTACAAGTTCTAATTGTTTAACTATAAATAAGTCTATTTCTTTTTGCGTATTTTTACAGATATTGAATATATGATATAAATCTGCCGGTACTTTACAGTGGAAGCAGTTGATGTTGTGCGGAAAAGGTCCTATATATTTTCCAAAACTATTAGCTAATTTTGTTTTTCCAAGAATTATCCTTTTTTTGTTAGATTCTTCATAACTGCTGCACCTGGGTATCAGGATATTTCTATTGACTTCTTTGACAATACTATGTAAAAATCTCCCTTGTTTATTATGGTTCCAATCCTTTTGCCACTTTTGATTTATCAGTGTATAGATTAAATTGTTAAATTCTGTTGGACTATACTTTAGAGGCATGTAATCAGGTTCAGTGAGTTTACACTTGGCTAATTGGTCAACTAATTCATTGCCCTTTATGTCGATGTGAGATGGTATCCATAGAAACTCTACTGTTATGTTTTGAGTATCGAGTACTTTAATTATTTGGTTAATTTGATTAAGAAAGTTTTCTCTTGATTTAGTATTAATGCATTGTATTGATTTTAGGACACTTAGTGAATCACTAATAATCAAAGTCTTATCTGGTTTATTTTCTAGTATCCATTTTAAAGATTCCAGGATGGCCCTGAATTCAGCCGTGTAAATGGAGCAGTGATCTGGTAGGCGGCTGCCCATTTTGATATTGTGTGCTGGAATGACCCAAGCCGCAGCTGTTTTAAAGGGGTTGTTAATTTTGGAACCATCCGTGAATATATGAGTATAGCTTTTATATTGGTTGTTGATTAGTTCCATTGCAGCTGTTTTTAAATAATGTTGTTGATTTTCTTTTTTACCTTTGTCTATAAGGGAGATGTTTACTTTATCATCCCAATCATGCCAAAAGTATATCGTGGCGGTACAAGCAAGGGCAGCGGGGTCAGGTGTGTTGCAGCAAATTGTGGGAATACAAATACTGATGGGTTTTCCATGCATTCCTTCCCGAAGGACAATCACTTCGTCGTAGGTGGACAGACTTTTCAAAAATTAAAAGAGCAAACTGGGATAGTCCGACTGAGTTTTCTGCCCTCTGCTCCTTTCATTTCACACCTGAATGCTTCCCTTTTACGTATAGATTTGAGGTTGAGCATATGTGTAGGGCACCAAAGAAAGTCAAACTCAATGATGATGATGTCCCATCTATCCACTGTGTGGAGGAAACTGACAACCAAACCAAGGTAAACAAAGGTATCATAATTACTCAGACATTTTACTTACTCATTTCCTTGTTCTGGACGTTCTCCAAATTGTTGTCCATACTGGTAGTATACAACTATTAAAGCATGGATGTCGCGACAAACTGGACTGAACAATGGATGGTGTGTTTACATTGTATGCCTGGTATTCATTACAGACACTTTTGACCTTCTCTATGTCACAACAATATACACATTCCCTTGCTTTGGGCATTACCAAACAATGTCCACAATTACACCTAAAAAAAGAGTTTTCTTCAATGCATTGTGCTGTGCTTATCAAATTAATTTTTCTATTTATGAACACATCAACATCACAGTACAATGACGCAAAATGACTAATGTCAGGAACAGATTAAATATTTAGTACAGCAATGTAAAATTAAATTAGATATGAAAGAAAATAGAAGTTGCAAGTAGATGACTACCACATAAAAAAGGGTTTATTTCATAGTTTATAACATACACTATATGCATACATAAAATAAATTAGAAATTTTAATTTATACAGTGTACAAAAATATGAATTCAATTTTGCTATCATGTATCGGTAAATATCATGCCTATTTCAATAGTTGTGCAAAAGAGGACGTCCTCTCCTAGGAATCTTAAGTACTTCTAAATCGTATCAATGTTTCAACAGGTTTTCGAAGCTTACAACTGTTATGCAATGTACCTTTTACTTATCAACGTATAAATACGTCTCTACCCATGAAATGCAATACACTTTTACATCCTTAATTAATATTACAGGTGAGAAACATTCATTTGTAAACGAATATGATACTGTGGAATACTGCTGCAAATATCGTCGGATACAAATATTTATCGTAACTTAGGCCGTAGACATATTCAGAAAACAATTTCCATGAACTGTCCGTCAATCTATCTCGTCTTTCTTCTTCGTCATCTTCTTCTGCAGCTTCGGATTCGTCGGTATTGGAAACATTGGGTTCAAACTGGTTCGGATTAATTTGGGTACTGGCAGCGGCTTGTACACCATTATCATAAAATTCTGAGCTTATTAAATCATCATCTTCTAATGGCTAAGACCCGCATGACAGTGACAATTCACTTCCTTCAAAATCGCAACTTTTTTGTTGAGTTTCTGAAGACTTTTTCATAATGTGACGATACCGACTCTGCCATTGTTTACAACTGTTCATAACGTGACGTCACGCTTAGTTTTCACTAAATACCGGAAGTGGGCGGCAGTTGCGTTCGGTTATTATCGTAAAGAGGTGCAAATACGATATTAGATCGGCTCCCATGCAGTTATTACTTAAAATTTTTCAATCGGATTTTTACATTCGTATTTTGAATATATATTCTCATTAACCAAGAAATAAACTGAATAAGTGTGGATACACTGTTATAGCACTTTAACCCATCGGCTGTAATATGTGTGTGGTTCGTTTGTTAAAATGGGCAAAAATCGTGGTTGATATAGTCCAACACAGTACATCATTGTTACTACTCGAGTATAGTAAGCAACTAGGTGATGAGTGAAAAACCCAAACAAAACTCCTAAAAATTAGTGCCACATCCAACTGTCAGAATTAATTTTTTGCATCTGTAAAATGCGATGCAAATATGTGCAAATATAACAATGATACCGAACGAATTCGATTGCTTAAACAAATCATGCTAAGCAATAAGAATTTAAAAAAAACACAAATCTTAACTTGAGAAAGAAATTTCATGATGTTTTATTAAACTGGGCCACATCGGTTCAGCCTCAATACGGTGAATACAGTCTGTGATAAATGGATGTCTCGTACTACACTAATGTCTAGGCCTTTCAATTCAAAACAAGGTTTTCCTCACGTGATCTTATTTAGAATTCGATGATCAGTATAATGTTGGACAAATGTGATATGCAATATGAGCATGAAAAGTTGACGTTAATTATCGAAATATATTTCAAACGGTCACTGATTCACAACTTCATTTTGTCAATGTGCAATACTGATGATATTTGACCGTCGTTAGAAATTTTAAATTTGTAGCAGCAAAAGATTTGACCAACGGTCAGAACCAGGCCATTAATTTAGCCAAGAAAGATTTAAGTGACTGAAAAATATATGGAAAAGAAAATATCAAATTCTTTAATTAAGAAAAAAAAATCGAAATGGTTTCACAACTCATAAAACATGAGAAATGTGCTGAAAGCGCAAAACTCGCTAGTATTGGTGTCTGTTGGAATTCATGTTTCTGAAATCACTGTCATGAGAAGATGAAAAGAGTTTAGTGTTAATCAGATGTACGATAAGACGAAGTTTTATCAAGATCTCGCATCACGTATTGCGTAGTTTAAATTTAGAAATAACTTGACAATTGAAAATTAATAGTCACTATTAATTTAGTGACGAAACTAAGGTTGTTTTGAGTAAAGTATAACAGTTGAAGTTTGGAGTAAACTCAATGTAGAATGTCATTAATAATTTTTGCATTGCTAGAACATTTTAGAGCTATTGATAATTTTGACACGAAACCATTCCTGGCATAAAACCGAACATTGTTATCTGACTTATTCGAGTAGGTGATTGACTCGCTTTATATCAATTTAGACCTATATTTATGAGAGCGAAGAAAATCCTTGTAGCCTGCTATTTGTATTTGAAAACTAAATATAACTACTAATATGTTGAAATGTATTCCAAAGTTTTTTTCCAAGATTCAGTTTGAGATATTTTATTATGATGAAATTACACTTGTAAAGCAAGATGAAGGATAAGACCTGAGTAAACAACATGTTTTATACCCCCACCTGAACCGGTCGTCAAGCTGGCTGAAATGCTTATGTCGATTGAATTAGAGAGGGTCGCTATATCTGTTAAAGATTTCTCTAATTCTACTACAAAGGTCTGCAAATGAAACATAATGTAGAGGTCTCCAATTTAATTAATAATGTCTCAAATTCAATATAGAAATCAGGAATTAAATTGTTGAGGTCTCTGAGACCTTTCTTGATTATAGTTCACTTATTAAATCGTAGAGGTTTCAGAGACCTCTCTAAAGAAATAGTGGTTTGTAGCATATTGGATTGAATATATGAAAAAGCGGCCTCCCATATATTTCACTTACGACTGGTTCTTGCAAATTTGATTGCATATAATGAGACAATGGAGCTTGTTACCAAGAAAATTAAGAGTATATGTCAATGAATAAAGAATCTGTAACGAATGCTGGCTGATTCGGACCGTGGCTGATTCGGACCATAGCTGATTCGGCCCAAATTACGGGCTGATTCGGACCAGATGACGGGCTGATTCGAACCATGTGAACTATTATAAGAAAAACCATGGAACACACACACATTATTTAATTTGGAAGTTATTACTGTTTTTGCAGACATACTAAGAGCATATAAAAAGTTGATATTCGGCTTAAAAATTTACGTAAGACAGTTGCTAGCATATTTCTAACCGAAATCAGAACAAACTCCATATTAACTATAGCATTAAGATTAGTTCAACCAAAATAAATTATATATATATATATATATATATATATATATATATATATATATATATATATATATATATATATATATATATATATATATATATATATATATATATATATATATATATATATATATATATGCAATAAACTGACAACGAATAGTGCAAAATTAGTATCTAACTATAGCCTGACCGCTTTCGACTCTTAATGGGTCTTTTTCAAAGGCAAATACAAAGCATAGACAAGACAAACAAATAAAACAGAAAAATGATTATGTTTGCAAAGTTTTACATGGCTGTTTCTACTGGAATTAAACATTTAAGTTTATATTGTTTCAACTAGTTTATTTCAACTTGTTGTGGATACAGGAAAACATTTTTTTAAATCTAAAAATCGATGAGCCATTACATCTGTTGTTTTATGTAAATTTATGTTTTATATATTGCTATTAGTATATATCAAAATAGACAATATAAATAAATTCATCATACATCTAGCAAAGGCATAACCCTACCATATTGTAAACTCAGATCAATATGTATGAATAAATGTTGCTGCTATATTTGTCCCCAATAATATGCATACAATTTAATGATCGATTCCTAAAATGGAAGTTAATGATTTCTTAAATGCATATTTGAACTGCGTAATAATGTGAAATATCGTGTCTTAAACAAATGTAAGTGACACATTTAAATCTCAGACGAAACCTATTGATATTTCACATGGTCCGAATCAGCCAAAAATCTGGTCCGAATCAGCCAGAAATCTGGTCCGAATCAGCCCGTTATTTGGACCGAATCAGCAATGGTCCGAATCTGCCTGTTACCTCATTATATTGTTACAGGTTATACTCCCCCTACCCTCACTATTCATTGACGGATGCTCTTATTTTTCTCGGTAACCAGCACCTGTGTTCTAAGGTACTCTAGGCCCGTGACCCATAGGCCTATACTTTAAACAAAAGAGATGTCCACGATACGTTGAAAAAAAATTAATAAAGATATCAGTCTGGACTTGGAGCTTCCATAGCAACAGCACTAGGTGCCGCCATAATATTCAAAAATGCCAGAGCATCATTGTGTGTATTTACACAATGTTTGGCAATATCTTTGAGGTATTCAGAATTCTTCTGAGCCTCAGGGTAAGTAACACCAATCTAATAAACGCTTGACTTAAAAATATTATCAATATAAGTTGGATAGAAACGGGAGGTGTTGAAACCTATGACGAAAAGGAAAAGAAATGCAGACAGTACAGTACAGAATAACGTCATCAACGATATAATACATACTATTGACTATATAATACATACTTTTCAATACCAATATATTTGTGACGGGCATTTGCTTTTTTTTTCTATTGCGGAAATAAGAGATGAAAAGGATATGATTATTCAAAAGAAATGCAAATAATCGGAATCCAGTCAGACTGACTTTATGAGTAAATTTAACCCATACAGAGAAATATGACGTTGGCGGTAAGTTGTCGCTGGCGGTATTTGGCCCCTTGTCAGTAATAGTCTTTCTTTGAAGTTTAGATATAAATAAATATTCACTTTATCCTCCACCCTGATTAAAAGCCTAAAGGATAAAAACAACTGCACATAACTTAGTGTTCATTCATCAATGTATAATTTCCAAGCGGATCGTGGTCAGATGGTCTCATGTTGGTCATGTTTGAAACCAAAGCGTGTATCTTTATTAACATGGCCGCCAAGGACGATTATACTTTTCCAGACAACAGATGAGATTTAGTTTGCCAGTGAGAAGTTCTGAATAATTCCATTAAGTTTTGTAGCTTTGTTAGTTGCATTCCTTTATATATTTTCAAAATATAAAATCATGCCATTACTGAACTTATTCTGTTCTAAAAATTGGAAAAGGACATTGAAGGTCTGATTGTTTACATCAACAGCTTCAGTTTTGCAGTTTTGCTTTGGATGAAAAAATCTTATACTATCTTACCAGGAGTCTTGGGCAAAACTTTTGGCTGTTTTTAAATAAAAATAGCAGTTAGTGTATCCTGTGCAATTTTATAAAATTACATATAAACATTTGGGGCCCTGAGTGGCAGAGTGGTCTAAAGCGCTGTCCGTTACAGATCACTGCCATCTCACCTCTGCATGGGTTCGAGTCACGGATGCGGCCAATGTGGATATGTGAGAAAGCTTGCCAGTAGCTTTTTGTGGGTCGGTGGTTCTTTCCGGTTCTTCTTGTGGGTCGGTGGTTCTTCCTCCACCATTAATACTGGCTGCCATGTATAGCTTATCTTGTGCTGAAAAATGGCGTTAAACCATAAAAACAAACAAAACTTATAAACATTTACAAGAAAATAATGTCTCATAGGGATAATTATCACTTGATATTTTAATAATAATAATACTAATAATACTAAAACTGCTAATGATAGTAATGTGGAATTAGTACAGCACCTATTCTTTAAAGTCTAAATGTTTTACAGTATTAGATAACAAATGAAGCATGTACAGCGACAAGATTACAAACTCAAACACCATGAAATTACAAAACAAAATGAAGATGTTATGGTTTGCTTGGATGTCATGAATTAGTTGGTTCAATTTATCATAAGGAGGTGTCTTGTTGTAACAAACATTGATAAAGGAGCTGGGTTAGGGACTGTTAAGGTGAGAAAGAGATGAGATGGCATATGATGCAGAAGTGGCTGATGCAAGTTTGTGGAATACCAATGTGGGTCTTTAAATTTTATATATGGTCTTTTTGAAGAATCCAGTCTAAAAGATGCCCATGTTTATGGGTGGAATGGCTAACTGATTGTTTGAAAATTTAAATAGAATCCAGGACAGTATAAGTGAAAATTGAAATTTCTAAAAATAATCAGGCTGCCACCTATAAAAAATGTCCATACTCCAGGAGGTTAGAAAACTGCTACAAAAAGAATGATTCAATCAGCTTGTTTTTTGTACTAAGAGGAAGGTGGTAGAGGCAGACAAAACTGGACTGACCTCTGTTCAATTTCGAGTGAGGCTTGGACCAGATCAAGCAATGTGTGCTCGAAAGTAAAAGCTGTAGTAATAATAATAATAATAATAATAATAATAATAATAATAATAATAATGAGGACTTTGTATAGCACCTAATATTTGGAAGCTGTAAGCGCTTTACAACATATATAATGATATGACTACAAAAAAAATCAACAGAAAAACAAATACCATGAAATTAGAAAAGCTAAAAGAATTAAAACATGCTGAAAATATTTAAGGTAGGAAACAGTATTAGGTCTTTAAGTTTGTTCTTACAGTCAAAAAAGTTGAGTTTTAAGAGGAATGTTGAAAGAGATCACTGTATCTTTGTGTCTGATTTCAATGGGCAATTCATTCCACGTTGCTAATGTAGCAGAGAGAACAAATTTTGTGTTTTTTTTCTGAATCGAATGGATAGCCAGTGTAAGGTACAGAACAGTGGGGAGGTGTGCTCTGATCGTGGTACTCTAAAGATGATCTGAGCAGCTGTTTTGAACTGTTTGAAGTTTCTGGAGTAGATATTGAGATGAACCAGACAGAATTGAGTTACAATAGTCTAGTTTTGAAAGTACTAATTAACACAAGTGTTTTAGTGTCATCAACTGAAAGATATTTGCGAATGAAGCTGATGCATCTCAGCTCAAGATATGCAGCCCTGCATATGTTCATGACATGTTGGTGCAGCGTGAGAATACTGTCTAGAGTAACACCTAGGTTTCAAACTGACTTTGTGAATTTAATGTTGGTGTTGCTGATATTTATTGTTTGAGGTAAAGGATGTGAATGAGAAAGTCTTTGTGTTTTGATCAGAATGGCCTCAGTTTTATCATCATTCATTTGCAGCTTGTTACATGTCGTCCATGATTTCACATCAGAAATGCACCTCTCAACTCTTTGGATGGTAGCATCAGCTTTAGTTGGGTGGTTAGACTTGTATATTTGGGTGTCATCAGCGTACAATTGGTGAGAGACTGGGTGATGATCTATGACAATTGAGAGTGGCTGCGTGTATAGAATGAAGAAAACAGGTCCAAAGACAACCCCATGTGGAACACCACAACATAGATCAAATGGGCTGGTGATGGTTTAGTTTAGATGGTGGATTATTTAGTTCTTTGCAATGAAAACAATTTTACATCCACAATATTGTTTTTATTATTATTGGCATCCGTCCATCTATCAGAGATGTAGGTGTAGCTCCAGAGTAGGTTGTTTTGCCTTCTTCCTGGCTCTCTTTTCAGTGTGCTTTATGTTCCAGTCTTTGCTTTTTAAACACACCATCTAACTGCTAGGCACAAGGTAGAATGGTCATTAGCACAGCTCTCCCAGTCATTGACACTGATATTGGCTATCTTCAAGCCCTTCTTGCAGATATCTTTGTAAAACAGATGTGGCCATCAAGTTGGTCGTGTACCTTCTGCTAGCCCCCCATAAAGCAGGTCTTTGGGATTGCTGCCTGGGTCGATTCTCTTGACATGATCAAGCCAGCAAAGGCACTCTCTTGCTGAGAATTGAGAACATGCTGTTCATGTTGGCGCATTCTAGAACCTATGTGTTGGGTATTTTGTCCTATCACTGATTGTGCAGAATGCACTGCAGGCATCTCAGGTGGAAACTGTTGAGTTTCCTCTCATGTCTTGCATAGGTGGTCCATGCCTCGCTGCTGTAGAAGTGTGCTGAGCACACCAGCCAGGTAGATTTGCAGTTTTGTCTTCTTGGTGAGGATGGGGTTGTTCCAGACGCGCTGGTTCAGTCTGGCCTTCACTGCTGCTGCCTTGGACATCCTGCCTTTCACCTCAGAATCAATGGAGAGTGAGCTGGAGATTGTGCACCCGAGGTAAGTGAAGTTTTCCACAACTTCCGAGTTGTACCCATTGTTGGTGATGGAGGGAGGGAAGTCTGTGTTCAGATGGTCAGTTCAAACTACTTACCAGCATGGGAGAGACAGAATACCAGCTGCTGCAGTCCATCTTCCATGTGTGATGTCAAGGCTGCATTATTGACAAAAAGCAGTTCACGGATGAGGACTTCTTTATTTTTAGTATTAGCACAGAGATGGATGATGTTGAACAGCTTGCCATCAGCCCTCACTCGCTGCAGTCCTTGAAGGCATACTGGAGAGGCATCGAGAAGAAGATGGCAGAGAGTGTCGGTGCAAGGATGCAGCCTTGCTTGACTCCACTGATTATTGGGAAGGCCTATGATGTTGTGCCACTTAAGCACACTGTGCTGTGCATGTTTTTTTGGAACGAGGTGACAACAGTGAACAGTCATGGTGGGCAGCTGATCTTCTACATGAGCATGAAAAGTGTGTTCTGACTGACCAGGTCAAATGCCTTCATCAGGTCTATAAAGGCAATGTAGAGGGGGACCTGCTGCTCATGATACTTCTCCTGCAACATGGCATATTATTATTATTATTATTACTATTATTATTATTATTATTATTATTATTATTATTATTATTATTATTATTATTATTATTCAGCATCATCCAACTTTGTTACAAATCTGTAGTTCTGATCAACCTGACCGTAACATTTGTCACTAAATGGAATTTTTGGGTAATGATAATATTTTCTGAGGCAAAAGTAAATATATATATAAGTAAGATCCAACAGCAAGCAACCTAAAACTTGATCTGCCATGTGGTAATGTGACAGCTTGATCTGCCATGTGGCAATGTGACAGCTTGATCTACCATGTGGTAATGTGACAGCAGATTTGGATCTGCCATGTGGTAATGTGACAGCAGATCTGGATCTGCTGATGCATTATGCAATATCAGATTGGACTGTACTGTTTATGGTTGACAGTGCATTATATATCTGTATGTGTGTCTGTGTGTATTTTTCCATATGGCTCTATTGTAGCAGACTTTGCAGTTGAGAAAAATTTAAACCTTGCAGGAAAATATGTATCTTTCTTAAACAATTTGTTTCACGGGATGCCAAATTACGACATATTCATTGTTGAACATTGATATGATAAAGGATTTACTGTGTATTTCTTGATTTTAATAATTTGTATGAAGTTTCATGAGCATGTTTTATTTACAGTTACGTGAGATAGGATGCAGACTGTGGAGAAAAGATCAGAAGAGATATTATGAAGGTAATATTTTGCAGTTCACTTAAATCGAGGCTTTAGTAAAAAAGTATAACTTGTACATTTTATAAATATTTTTGCATGTTTTATTTACTTAGAAAATTAAATAATTAATCAGGGATCTTATTATATGATCGTTATTAAGAACTTGATAAAACTTAAAACTTGTAAACATTTGATTTATATTACCTTAGAATCCCACATCATTGGACACAGTGCCACATTCCCCTGTGACCGAAATATTGTCTTTTTTTTGGATGGTCAGAACTTGCCCAGTAGTTTTGTATTTTGAATGAGCATGGCTAAGACGCCTCTTTTTTGGGGGGTGGGGATGATTTTATTACAGTTATTACTGGTAATGTTATTTTAATTTATATATGTGTGTGTAGATTGATATAAATGCATACTTATTCATGCACACAGGCTTACTCAGTTGCAGTGGCTAAGTAGTTAAAATCCTTTCATGTACTGATGTGCCATTAAATACCAAACAACCAATCAGTCAATCAGTGTTCTAATTCAGAATTTGTTTTTTTCCATTGGCTGTAGGTGATCATTCTGCTCAGGATAATGTTGATATTGCAGAAAATCTGCCCCTTCTTCCTGTCACAGGTAAGTTTAATGAAATTCCTCGTGTCTGTATCAGTGTACATTTTTTTCAAATCTTAAGTGTAAGGTCATTTTTAATCGTAAAGCTCAAGCACTACACCTGTTTACTATAACCCACACTTGATAATGTCACAAACCTGTGGCAAACTTTTATCTGTAAAAAGTTTATTTACTTAATAAGTTCACCCAGTACTTGTCATGTTTATGTTTGGCACCCTGGATTTATCTTGAGAAAATTTAAATTTGAATCAATTTTTTTTTATAAACTTTTTAGCATTTAAAAAAATAATAAACAAGATTTACAGATAACAAGAGAGATATATGACTGTAAATGTTTTACTTTCTCATAAGTAAACTACTTACACTTGCATTAGTAAATGTATGTAATGATGTATATAATGATGTATGTAATTATTTATGTAATGATGTATGTAATGATGTATGTAATTATTTATGTAATGATGTATGTAATGATGTATATAATGATGTATGTAATTATTTATGTAATGATGTATGTAATGATGTATGTAATTATTTATGTAATGATGTATGTAATGATGTATGTAATTATTTATGTAATGATGTATGTAATTATTTATGTAATGTATGTAATGATGTATTTAATGATGTATGTCATTATTTATGTAATAATATATGTAATTATGTATGTAATGATGTATGTAATGATGTATGTAATTATTTATGTAATGATGTATGTAATTATTTATGTAATGATGTATGTAATGATTTATATAATGATGTATGTAATTATTTATGTAATGATGTATGTAATGATGTATGTAATTATTTATGTAATAATGTATGTAATTATGTATGTAATGATGTATGTAATGATGTATGTAATTATTTTTGTAATGATGTATGTAATTATTTATGTAATGATTTATGTAATTATTTATGTAATGATGTATGTAATGATGTATGTAATGATTTATGTAATTATGTATGTAATGATGTATGCAATGATGTATGTAATTATTTATGTAATGATGTGTGTAATGATTTATGTAATTATTTATGTAATGATGTATGTAATGATGTATGTAATTATGTAATGATGTATGTAATGATTTATGTAATTATTTATGTAATGATGTATGTAATGATGTATGTAATGATGTTTGGTCTACCTTGTACACTGTACATGGTTATGATGAAGAGGTGAAACATAAAGAGCCAACAGAATTTCCCGTTAGCATATCATGGGTTTCATTGACAGATCATTGTTAGGGCTAACTACTATGCATTGTTATCTCAATAGTAATTACTGTCATAGACAGAACCACAAGGAAAAAGAAACAGAGATGTAAATTTTTATTCTGGAAAAAAACTTGAATGATTTTAATTATCATCTCCACCGTGCCACATTTTTACTTACTTATTTTCACGGTGCATTACAGTTTTTGAGGATTTGTAATGTGAGTAAACCCCCATTTTGTTGATTTATTACTACAATAACTACAATTATTACAATTACTATAATAACTACAATCACCATTTGTCGTGTTTATCCTAGGTTGTCTCAACCAGTTTTCAAGTTGATTGTGCATCACTTCTAACTTGATGGTGCATGCTACAATTACTATAATAACTACAATTACCATTTTTTCATGTGTATATCCTAGCTTGTCTCAACTAGTTATCAAGTTGATTGTGCATCACTTGACTTGTCAAATCTCAAGTACATCTTCTAACTCATTGCGAATACCATAAGTACTAGTTACATGTATCTTGTGGGTCATTCCACTTGACTGTACCTATTATCAGGTTGATTGGGGATCATAAGTATAATAAATTTAAAAACTGAAATTTTCAAAAGGGTTAGGTCATTCCTAAGTATTATCATGTCTGCAATGGGTGTATCCTTATTAATTGTCATCATTATTCACAGTTTCTCATTAAGAGAAGAGTTGTCAGATCTTACTATTAAAATACAGCTAATATAAAATAGCTGGATATCATGTTTTATTTGGTATTGCACACGGTTGATGAATTGTGCACTTTTTTCATCAATGCATATTACATTGTAAAGTAGAATCTCCAAAACTTTGATCATTAAATGAACTTTATGAGTTAAATGGCTTGATCATCACCATAAAGTTGTGATCAGGAAGACAATATCTGTTTGGAATGAATCAGGAACAAGACTGCCATACTGGAGGAAACATTCCTGCTGAGGTGGGAGTAGAGATGTCGGAATAACGCATGAGAAATCAACTGATCATGCAATTTTTTTGATTTTACATGGTTTGTTTTACTAGATGCCATTGGTTTTATTATTACATGAAGACTCCTTGCATTTTGAAAAAGTATTCTAATTCAAAAGTTGGGTTTTTAATTCATTTGTAGATGACGATATTGCTGAGGATGCTGTTGATTTTATTGAAAATGCAGCCATTGTTCCATTCACAGGTAAGTCCTGTGAAACTTGTAACGTGTCTTGATGACTGTACACTTTTATTAAATCTTAAGTGTAAGGCTTTTTTAATCTTAAATGTAAGGCCTCTTACAGCATTTCAGCAGGGAGATAGTCAGTGAAAGTGAGATTGATTGCTGTCTTGCTAGTGTTTCTGTAAAACCCTCAGCTACTTGAAGCTTTAGTGCTACACCTGATTTTCTTTAACACATTAATCATTGGAGAATTTTGCTGGATTAGCATGAAATACGATTAGAAAGCACTGCACATTTTGGGGACTATTTCCGAATACATCCTAATACATCGACTTGCAAGCAATTTTCCATTTGACCAATGCCTAGTTGTGCTAAAAAAGATGTTTTTCATTAGTCAGATTTCGACCATGGGCGGATTTTGAGTGGAAAATAAATGGGTAAAAAAATTGGGTTTTTCCCACAGTATTTTGTAGTGCAACTTAAGTGTCCAGATTATTTGGTATCATTGTAGAGCTAAAGCTGTCTACCTTTCTATAATACTACACACTTTAGTGTATCATGCATGACCTCTATGCTACAGACCTTGGAAGTAGGCCACTACCTCATGCCCTGTAAACTCAGTGTTAGGGGTTAATGTATTAATGATAACCCATGCTTGATGATAGCTCTATTCCCAACATTCACACAGCTGTATCAAATTTTCATCTTAAAAATTCATTGTCGAAAATAAATATGTAAAAGTACTTAAAGATCAAGCAAGATAAGTGAACAAGAGAGAAAGATAATACTATAAATGTTTACTTGATTATAAGAAAAATGAATTTATAAACTGAAATTTTCAAAAGGGTTGGGACATTCCCATGTTTTATCATGCATGTAATGGGAGTATCATTATTTGCTGCTATTGTATACTTCATTAAGAGAACAGTCATTGATCTTACTATTAAAGAAAATGCAATAACAGTACACATTTAAATTTATGAGAACAAACTCAACATAAATCCTATAATTGTACATATTTGTGATAAGTATTATGTCCCTAAAACTTGACCCATTATAAGCTAGTATCATATGTTACCAACTGAGTTTTACATTTTTGTTGACCCAATTCATGACACTTCATGAAACAGGTCATATAAAGAAAGCACTACTATGACATTTCTGACATAGATTTTTGATTTTTATAAATTTGTTTCTGAATATCTGAATATTTTGCCTCTGGATCTTACAAAATATTGACATCAGTTAGAAAAAAAGATCTTTTACATCAAGCAGTATTTTTTATGACATGTATTCACTACTCAATTACGATAGCCATACATCATACAAAGCACATGGTTTTATTGATTGGCATACAAACAGGATGTGTGTCTACTGTGTTGCCACAGTTATGTCTGCGTCATTATCTGTTTCTGTATGGAATGTTTGCTTATTAAAGATGGAAATTTATAAAGACCACTGTGATCAATGATTTCAATTTACAAGCTACTGGTATTTCACTTGAAATCAACAGTTCAGGTATTTCAACTGATTTTTAAGTATTTTTGATTTTTCAATCAATGTCCATTGTTGATAACTTTCCATTTATTTCAGTACTCATTATTAGATTTCAAGTATAACTAGCACTCCTTGATATTGGACCACAAATATTGACAATATTACAGTGATTCTTTCAGCAGAGAAAGAAGATATTTGGTACATCCAATCGATACAAGTAGGACATCCTGTTACAGGCATAATGCATAGTTGAGATGTAACATACCCTAGTGCATGGTGTCAGAATTTTGCGTCCATTATTTTGTCTGCATTACATTTTGATTGTACAAAAGCATTTTAGGCCATAGGTTTGGGAATCCTTTCATAAAGTAAAGATTACAGAAAAAGTTAATAGGAGGCTGTTATGTTTAATCACCTAAGGAGCTACAGTGTTGACTTTTAGTCAAGATCTTATATATTGAAGTTCACAGTGTCTAGTATGGGGTTGTATCGATTATGGTTAAAAGTAATAAACTTTCCATAGATTACAGGGTTTTTGTGTTAAAACTTACTAAGATATGACAAAAATAATGAAATTTCAAATTTATTTTAAATTATCTTTATTTTTATCTGTGTAATCAAGCTGTGGATTAAGTTTGATTCTTCATGATTGTGTCAAAAATAATGGGTTAATAATTGTCTCTTTTTCATTGGTTATCCACTGCATATTCTTGGTAATTGACCATGCAGCCTATTATTTTCATCCATCTAGTGGCTGGTTTAAACAAATTTTCTGTACCTGTTTCCAGAATACATACATAAAAAAGGGGTTTATATACATTGTACATAAATATAATTGTTTGCCCCATGATAATTCTCGATACTATAATAGAGTGATAAAGTGTAAATTAGTTTGAAATCACACACCTCCAAAACTAATGTATGATTGGTGATGACATATATTTGAGAATAACAGAGACTTATTAAAAATGCCCCAGTTTATTATTTGGATTAGACAGATGATGTAATGAGACAATAGATTCTCCAATGACCAGATGGCAAAGGAATTTATCTTTAATTGCCATGGAGTAACAGAGGGCATAAGCATTTGCATTATCCAAATTAAGAATACTGGTTAGAACCCAACAAAATTACTGTAAAACAAAAAGTAAATTGTTTTGTCAATTTAAATGTTTTACGTTGATGATTATTCATTTGGGAGCCATCTAATGTATTTTATAAATCATAAGTGAGAAAGCGAAAATGGCATCATGTTACGTTGTCAACCACATAATGACTGCAGTTTCAATATTCCAATTGTAATGTTTATTATTTGGAAAATAAGAATGGAAAATAGGAATAAATCGTAAGTGAGAAAGCAAAATGGAATTATGTTACATTGTCATCCACATAATGACTGCTATTTTCATATACCAAATGTAATGTTTAATGTTTGGAAAATATATAAGAATGGTTCATCAGAATTTCTGTTATTACACAATCACAGCATCATTTGGACATTCCCAAAGAAATTACTAACAGTGTCAGATAATAATCCCTTTGGTGTCATATATTACATCTTTTGCTGAAATCCTATATGGATATAAATTGTACCTGATCTGGTGTTGCAACATTAATTAATGTGGATAATTAATACAGTTTTCAATGGAATTTCAGGATAACTTAGTTTGAAATGTTACATAAATTTTACAATGTGAAATTCAATACCAAATGCTTTATCAAGATGGTTCATTCTATTCTAATGATCCTCTCAATTATGGTATTTGTCAGGCATTCTGTCTTGCATTGTTCTGGTAAAGCAGTTATTATTGACAGCTTGTGTCTTGATGATTCCAGAAAGTTGATACAGCCAGACATTGAGGTTGCAGTAGAAGTGAAGCAATCCAAATAAGAAATGATTGTATCTAAAGGCTAAATTGGCACTGATGTATTTGAAAAATGAAATGAAATAATTTTTGTTGATGAAGGCAGAATACTAAAGGCTAAAAGAAGGAAAGATTTTTAAAGATCATATAGAACAGCACTGTGTATACATGCTTAAAGATCATATAGAACAGCGCTGTGTATACACGCTTAAAGATCATATAGAACAGTACTGTGTATACATGCTTAAAGATCAAGTTGAAATGGGAATTGTGCAGACCCAGATCTGCTGTTACATAATACACTGACAGATCTGTATATAATGAGTTTTTTCAGGAGTAATCTGTAGGACAAGCAACATTGTTATGAAGCTATTGTTCTATTGTCCTAATTAACAGAAAAAAGTGAAAGCCAACAAATTTAGTAAAATTCAACAAACAATTTATTTCTTTTGAAAATAAAGTCAAAATTAAAAAGGAACTTACAATAAATCCCAAAGAGACCTAAACATTCTATCACAAGTCCAAAAGTTTATACACTGTAGTATTCAAAATAAATTCCAGTGGTTTTCTGAGTGAATTTCATGAATTTGATGTACCAATAGCCTGAAATAGTATTGATGTGCTAACAGTTTTGATGTATCACAAAGATATAATCCACAATATTTCGTAGTGAATTGAAAGAAAAAAATCCAGAAATAGTGATTTAGCCTGAATGTATTAATGAGTTCTTTGCAGTTCCAGTGAATGATTTAAATAAATAAATGCTCTCAAATTAAAACTGAGCACAATCAAAAGACTAGATGCACTTCCAATGTGAAGATAGTAATAACTAATTCTGATGTGAATAACCTTTAATATCAAAACTTGAGACACAATAAGAGGACCAGGATGAGAGTGAAAAATTTATTTGCAGAACATTTTAGGTTATAAAACAAGGTCAGGTCTTTTACTTAAATTTTAGCATTGCATTTAATTGGACATATCTGTTTTGGCATTCATTACAGCTGTTCAGTCTCTGATTCCATATTACACATATAAAAAACATCCATGTCACAGACCCAGTTTGCAACCAATGTTACAACTTAAAGTATTTAATTACATTTATAAAATATTGGAAATGATTATAACCATACATTTTAAATTATTTAAAAATGTCAATACAGCCTTATTGGATGAAAATATCTGGTCTTGCCTCTACAGGAGTCCCCAAATCAGCAACAAACAATTTAAGGGCATTTCACAGTGTCTGCCACTGATAAAATATAATTACTAGACTAGAGGTTGATGAAATTATTTTGACAGAATGTTTCACAACGAATTCTCAAATAAAGCTGATATGCAAAGTGACACCAAATATGTATGTGTGTGTGTGAGAGAGAGAGAGAGAGAGAGAGAGAGAGAGAGAGAGAGAGAGAGAGAGAGAGAGAGAGTTTTGCTGCTGAAATCTTGTATTGATTGAAATTTTTTTAAAAATCCAGACAAAGTAGGAAAGACTGGGAGTCAATTCAGGACTCAAGGCATGGTTAGAAATGTCCTACATTTGAAGACAACTTTACTGCATGTTTAATTAGACGCAAAAAATTGGTGCCTACATGATTACTTTAATGAAACTGGACAGTTTGTACCATGAACAAGATACTGTACTCTTAACAGTTACAACACAGCTACAGGCAGATAATACTGAATTCTGGGCAAAATGACCATAAACAAAAAGAGTTAAGCGTGAAATTTTTTAATTTGTGTGCTATTATTAATGGATAATAAAATTTGTTTAGTAATGCTGAGGATACAAACATGTACAACAAAAATGTAGACATATTGAGAACAGATTTTAGGATTAGTTCTTGTTATAATGTCATTGAGACTTTTTCATCACTGGGGCACACAATGGGTAGTGTATATTTATTAATATTTAAAACTTTAAAAACATTTTAAAGTGGAAAATAAAGAGAAGTAAACAGAAAAATATTGTTTATAATTTCTTGTTGAAATATCCTGACAAATATTAAAAATCTATTTGACATGCAATAAATATACCAAAGCTATTTTTAAAGCATTACTGAATTAATGAGCTTACCATATAAAAATGAATGAATATAATTTTGGTTAAATATTCCTTGAAATTTGCTTGTAACCAGAGGATGTGTATTCTCTAAGTACATTGTAAGATAATGGGTGACTTACTGCTCCATTTGTGAAGTAAGGAAAAAAGGTTTGGTCTGGGACTGCTATTTAAATCTATTTATTTATCCCATACAAACACTTTGAAAAATGCAGAGCTCAAAAATAAATCCCCATATCTGCAATACAGACAGAAGTAGATGGGAATTCTTTGGAAATATCTTTAATAAAATGTCAGATGCCTAATTCATATTTTTAAAGTATACATTCCATACAGTTTAAAATAATGTGTGAATAAAAATGGAAAATGTAATAAATACAAAATGACATAAGTGCTTTGTTCAAAGCTGGGTGAAAGAGTTTGTTTGATACAGCATTGGATTGTTTTGTTCTGACAGCCTTGGCATCTTCCATGCTGTATTCTGACAGCCTCAACATCTTCCATGCTGTATTCTGACAGCCTTGGCATCTTCCATGCTGTATTCTGACAGCCTCAGCATCTTCCATGCTCTATCAAACATCTTCTCTCTGTGCACTCAAAATAAAAAATCAATGCATTATAGTCTATGTATGGTATCTGTTAGCAAGTATTGAAAGTTATGAATATACTATGTGGTTTACCGGTAATGTTGACATTTCATGTTATACTTTGGTCATTGGGGAAAATGGGAGTGATGGTAAGTAAGTACTTATCGGTCTAAAGAAATTTTCCCAAAATTCTTGTCTTGAAGTGATACTTAAGTTGAACTGTTTTGGAAAAGTTGATGTTCTTTCTGACAGTGTTTCACATAAAAAGTTTAAAACAGATACAAATATTGAAAATAAATTTTAGCATTATTTGCACTAGACAAGTAGGAGGCAGAGATGTGCTTGGTAATATTTGATAGCTTTTCATTTCCTGTCAAGAGAAAGTGATCAAACCTGTGTTTTACAGAGGAAGAGGAATTTTATGTCTTTGATGAAATGGGCACAAGAATGGACACAAGGCTAAATATTAAACTCCGGGGTTCCATGAAGAAGAATTATGTGACATTTTGTAAGTATAACTTCACTTTAGTCTGTTTATTACACAAATATACTTGCATTTGTAATGGCACATGTGTCAAAACAACAAAATGGTGTCTTCCTGCATAAGTATGTACCACAATGGATTCAAAAAGGAAACCTCATTAAATTACCTGATGGAAGTTTTTCTTCCGTTTCGTTAAAATCTGTTGTCATTGGATCCTCCTTAACAAAGCTGTAAAAGCCTTGCAGGGGTAGAACTTTTAAAACAAATAATATCCATGGTTATGTATAAGCTTCTAGGTTTGGCTGGCAGACACAAACACACACACACTGAAAATATGTGGCTTTTAAAGTGTTAAAAAGCAATTGTAATCTACCAACACTGTTGGTATAAAAAAAATTGTGCTTTGCCAATTTGGCATATAACTAGGCATATCATTTGAATGGTAAACAATTATTCTTTATTTCTCTTGATCGGTGATGATTTCCTCTTATTAATTACAAACAATTTATTGAAATGGCAAGACAAATATTAATAATCGCTGTAATTCTAAATAAATACAAAGTACAGTATATCAAAATCACCTCTGCTTTTCCTTTTATCTCGCTCCTACATCCAAATCATTAGAGACCCAAAAAATTGCAAAGTTACTATTTTTTGCTGAAGAAACAAAATGTATCTCACTTGATACTAAATGTTGATATTTTATTTGACCATTTCAAATTGTACTGTATAGAGTCTTAAATAAATGATGGATGTTCAGTAGGCCTAACTGTTTCCATGCTGCAACTGCTTCAGATCTGATATTCGGTAGTATCTACATGTATTTCAATCAATTGGATTTATTTTAGAAACAGGTGAAATAATGACAGTTCTGTAAAATTTCATATATAATGCTCTTTTAGAGGTATATTTCTCCAATTTGGATGAAAATATTGGATAAATAAAGTCATAAAACAAAGTCAAGTCAGCTAAGTCATACCAAAGACTTCTAAAAATGGTACTGGCAGCTGAGTCATACCAAAGACTTCTAAAAATGGTACTGGCAGCTAAGTCATACCAAAGACTTCTAAAAATGGTACTGGCAGCTGAGTCATACCAAAGACTTCTAAAAATGGTACTGGCAGCTAAGTCATACCAAAGACTTCTAAAAATGGTACTGGCAGCTGAGTCATACCAAAGACTTCTAAAAATGGTACTGGCAGCTAAGTCATACCAAAGACTTATAAAAATGGTACTGGCAGCTGAGTCATACCAAAGACTTCTAAAAATGGTACTGGCAGCTAAGTCATACCAAAGACTTCTAAAAATGGTACTAGCAGCTGTCTCTCTTGGCACCTAGCATTAAGAGGTTAGTGTTAGGACTAGTCGGCCTGGTGTCAGGATAATGTGACTGGGTGGGACATCTGTCTGCAGCATGATGCCCCAGTGCTTATCATCATCATCATTCTCTTGACCTAGTGTGATCGTTGAGGCACTGTGGTGCTGAACATGTGCCAATACCTGTCTCCACAAAACTTTTCCTGTGATGTTGTCAGTCCACTTTTTTCTCTGTCTACCTCTCCTTCTGCCACTTTGAATGCTGCCCTGCAGTACTGTTGTGGATAGACCTTTGGCTCTAGTTACATGACCATACCATTTCAGCTTTCTATTTTTGACAGTGGTGAGGAGGTCTTCATAATGGCCTACTTTGTGCCTGATGGTGTTATGCACTTCTTCATTTGTGATGTGTTCCATGTAAGAGATGCCAAGGATGGTTCTGTAGCATCTCATTTCAAGTGTCTGGATTCCTAATTGTAATTCTGCTGTCAGGGTCCAGGCATCACATGAATACAAAACGATTGAGATGACTAGTGCTCTCAATAGTCAGATTTTAGTTTCAAACAGATATTCTTATCACTCCAGATGGGTCTCAGGTATGACATAGCTACCATTTGTGCTGCTCATGACAAGATTTCTGCTCTTGATTCCTCTTCGGTGATTATGGAACCAAAATATTTGAGTTGGCCCACTGTTTCCAGTTCCTGTCCACTGACTTTAATTTTGGTTGAGATTTGCTTGCTTTGTTGAAAGCATTGTTGCAGAAAAGAAACCGAGTGGGTTTGGGATTAAATGAATAACACAAACACAATGTGTGAAAGATGGAAATTTATGAAATGAATTAATTAAGAAAAATATATGGTGTATAAATACAATGATTCTCTCACGCTCTCTACATAATCACTCTACACAAACATTTACACATTGAAAATTTACCAAAAATATGATATCAATCTGAAATACAGATTCAAGAAACCTCATGGACTGTAGATATAATATTATGCACCATAAGAGAGAATCACATAATCTCACATATGGACTATGAATAAGAATAAAATAATCTCAAGGTATTCAAATGCGTTTCAAATAATGCTATGCACTGTAAGTGAGATTCACATAATCTCCTGGAATACAACTAAGATTCGAAATAATCTCATGTAAATGAAAATGTACCCAACAGAAACAACAATTGGAACAAACATATGCTTGTTCACACACACACACACACACACACACACACACACACACACACACACATATCAACAGCATGCAGCACTAAATAGTCTGGAAAATCCAGAGAACTCTAAACAGTTTCCAACTACCCTAAACAGCTAGTCAGCCCTAAACAGCTCTAGACAGCTTGAGACAGCTCCAGTTAACTATAATAAAATCAAACTGGTAATAATAATCGATTATGAAAATATATCTAGACATATGCAAGTACATTAAACTCCTGAAGCAACTTCTAATTCAAAGTTGACAATTTTTCAAATCTGCATTGTAATAAATGCATCATTACACATTATGACATTACAAACTGAATACGTTTTGCATATCAAATGAAATATAAATTTAACATTTACCTCTATGGCCCTAGAGCACATTGGAGTTCGTACACTCCATGACAAGATCCAATATGACCAGTGTGTCAGTTATAAATTGATCTTCCTCCTGATAGGGAGGTGGAGTACTACACATGCATGTTGTTCCCTCCCATTATGACTGACTCCACTTTTGGGAACAACCAGTGCTATCAAAGGCTCCTGTGTTCTTCTGCCAGCCCAGTCTGGTGAAATTGAGGGAGGAGGTGCACACTCTGTTGCAGAAATAGGCAGTCAAGAGGGTCATGAACATTCAGTCTCCCAAATTCTATTCCTGAATCTTCCTGGTTACCAAGAAAAGTATTTGCATGGTAATGGATTTCTGCATGAAACAGAACTTATTTTGGGTTTTACTAGATTGTACAGATCTAATGCTTGCACTTTTAGAGGCACTTTTAGTTAAAGCATCATTGTCTTCTCTCCTTTACCTTTCCATATTCTAAACATTGAACAGCTTTGCAGATTTGCTTCCTACAGGCTGTCTTCATTGCACCCATGGTAGTTTCTCCTTCTAGCGATGTGGATTTCATCATTTGCGCAAGTGGATGAATCAGAACAGATTCCTGACTGTGGTACCTATACATGCACAGAACTCTTTTCTTGTCTGATGTTATATCCGATTCTGTTTCAGATACTCACTGATAGGTAGAGAGGATAATTGTTCAGGGTCCTTCGACTTGCGACAATTCAAGCCCTACATTAACAGCATAAAAATGAAACCTGTATTTCAAGCATTGCATGGGTATATCAACAAATAAAGAGTTGATGTGTCATTGACGTCCATCATATCATATCTTTGATGTCATGGAGACAGACACGTCTCTTTCTTTGCATGGAAATCTGAAACCTGCTCTGATCTGCTACCTCATTTAAAGTCACCCTTAGTTCACATTCCAGGGAAGAAGAACATTTTAGTTAACAATCTGTCGAGGTCAGTACAAACAGTCCTCATGGATTGAACTCATGGGGAAAGCCCGTTTCGTCACCAGACTCAACTAAAACTTTCCTTTTATATCTCTCCAGTCCTAGACCAAAGAATATGGGAAGCTGACACATTCAGCTTCCATTGGGATTGTCTGTTCACATTCAGATATTTTCTAAATTCTACCTTAAATTTTGCAAAAACATCAGAACTTCACTGCTCATATCAATCTCATAGCCCTACTGTTGCCTGAGCAATTGTGTTCAGTGGTCTTATATTTTATAAATCTGTTGGTAGATCAACACAGGTCTCTTCCTGGTAGAAAGGATTATTTGCTACAACATTTGCTACTTTCTTCTACTCCACAACCCACACATTAATCACCTTCATGCTTGGCTTGTCTCAAGCATTTTGTCTGTCAGAACAAGTATTTGGGTTGAGTTAGCTGCTTTATCATTAAAGCCAGGAGAGACTTGACATGCCAGGTGGAGAATATTCTGTGATTGATGCAGTTTTAAACACACTGATCATAGCTGTCCCTCCTTAAAAATATTTGCTGATTTCCTTTTGCTTTTTTGGAGAACAAAAGATGTTCACTATCAACTATCAAGGGCTATAGAGCTACACACTTAAAGAGTTTATAACCACAACCCCCTATCAACCATTGAGTCATGCTTCATTTCTGGACTTTAGACTCTAGACAGGCTTTTACTCACTGTGGTATCTGCAAGAACATACAAGATACCGGTATGTAATTTGTCTATTGATACAGGCTGTCTCCAGCTCAATATTACAAATTTGTTCTATCTTTTGGTAACTAGGATTTTTAGAACATGTGAGGTTCGAACGATTGCTGCCTCATGCACCTATATAATCACTTTTAGGACTTTATAATGGCAGCAGTTTTAGCATTCCCATGCCTTCTCCTGTTACCTCTGCTCTTTAGCATCTTCAGTGGTCAGTCAGAGGTACTGAATGTTTTACGGGTCAATCGCCTCCCACTGAATGGAGATGTTGGACACCTCATTTTACGCTTAGTGTCATTGTTCCTCCACAGAGTATAGGTGATGCACCACTCTCCACATGCCCCGAGTAGTGTTTTGCTTCCTCCACAGAATAGAGGTGATGTGCCACTCTCCACATGCCTTGAGTTGTGTTTTGCTTCCTCATGTTGAGGCAGTTTTGTGCACCACACAAAACAGGAACATCAATATTTCTCTGGAACCTGTTTTTATGCCAGAACATGTGACCCAGAGAGATATCACTGTTGTTTAAAATTAGCCTTTTACACATGGTGAGTACATTCCATTTTCTCTGTTTTTGATCAGTTGTAATCAGAGCATCAATAAATCCCCTTAATTGACAAATTTGGCATCACAGTAGTGACGGATAATGTATTGTTGTTATTAAAATGTAGGTTTTTTGCAGGGTGTGGTTAGATGGGGTGAATCTAGCTTACCCATCACTATGATTGTCGACTCCCTAAGAAAAATGTAGTTTCTGGTATCTGGCTCCATATTCACAAAACTCATTGACTTGACTGCACTCTCAAATTTGTATTTCGTTTAGTGATAAATTTTTTTAACCTATTTGACAGCATTTTTCAGTTGAATAAATCACAACTTAAAAATATTTTGTATTTAGATATGTTTGTTCAATTTGAACATCAAAATTTGAGTTGTTTATGCATTCAAGTTTTGTAAATACTGATATAAAGATGTGGCTTTGTACCCATATATTATAAGTTGACATTCATTCTTTTAGTTGGCTTAATTGGAAATTTAAACAATGTTTAAAATAGTGGTTTTTAAATTGAGTCAGACTAATTTACTGTGATGTGAGCATGCATTCATAAATGAAATATTTGAGCTTTTTCCAGAAGGGTAAATTTAAAATGCTGGTGACCCCCCCCCCCTCTCTCACTCTGTTTTTTCTTAATATGATGTTTTTATTATGGCTTAGTGTAAAGCATTGTGTATTTAATGTGTAACATAAAACAATGCAATCCACACATTTTTCTAAACCCCTTTACCACTAAAAACAATAAAGGAACCAAATGCTTTAATTTTTTTTAAACAATGTTTTTGACACAGCATATTGTGAAGCTGTAAGTTTTTCCCATAATGAATTGACCAGAATTGTGCTCATATGACCTTTTAAAAAGAGAAAGAACAAAATTTAACAAAAATTCATGTTGCAAACATCCTGTGTTTTCTGTTGGCAGAAAACTACTCATCAAAATCTGGATGATGTTGACAGCATGTGGGTTCCGCATTTGAACTCTAGAGATGCCATATTGGTTGAAAGAGTGCAGCTCACAATATGGATGATGTTGACAGAATGTGGGTTCATTATTTGAACTCTGGAGATGCCATATTGGCTGAAAAAGTGCAGCTGACAATGTGGATGATGTTTGGATAAGCTTAGTTGTTAGAACCATCAAGATACAATTGCATGTATAATTGACAAACAATTCAATTTACAGCTGATATGACTGGTATTTCACAGGTATCTTTGCTAGTGTGGGATAAGAAAATGGGCAAAGTACTTGTGGTACTGATATTCAATTTAAACGCTAATCTTATTCATAAATTGTTAAATTTATCAGTTTAACAAAACATTATCATATATAAGCAATTTCTTAAGGGAATTATCTTTAATTTGTGCTGTAAATTGTAAATATAGTTTAATCATGTGACAAGTTTATGTTTTTTGTTGGCATGTTAGCTTATATCATTTGAGAAAATATGATTGGAAGGAAAGAAACTTATTTTTGTATTTTGTTGTTTTTCAAAGTTAAATAAAATGCTGAAAGCAGTTGCTATATTATTACAACTGTTAAGCATGAGCCATGTGTAGCAATTATTGAGATGCTGTAACAGACTTTAACATTTTTTAAAAGCAGCCAAAGAAATCCACACTCCTCCTTATCCACTATTTTCATGTTTGTTTTGATCTCAGGATATTTCTGTCTTTTTTTTTTATTGAATTTATGTGTTCATTAATTTTAAATTAAATGTTAAATGGTGCAATATTTTATTGAAAGTGCAATGATTTACCCTTGGAAACTATTTCTTATTCAAACAATTTTTAAAAATAAAAATGTAACATTTTTTTTTTAAATTATGCAATTTTTAACTAAAAATTTGCTATTTAAAGAGAAAATTTTATGTTTTTGAATATTTATAGACCTTATGACATTTTGTATACCTATTGTTTACTGAATTTTGTTGATGCTTTTCATAAATTGTTGAATAAATTCCACCATTCTTCACTTGTTCTTTTAATTGTAGACAATATTACATGAGTTCATTTCAGATGACATTTATGAGGCATGTAAAATAATTTGTTTTTTAATTGTAGACAATCTTTCATGAGTTCATTTCAGATGACATTTATGAGGCAAGTAAAATATTTTTTTTAATTGTAGACAATCTTTCATGAGTTCATTTGAGATGACATTTATGAGGCAAGTAAAATAATTTTTTTTTGAATTATAGACAATCTTTCATGAGTTCATTTCAGATGACTTTTATGAGGTAAGTAAAATAATTTGTTTTTTTTTAATTGTAGACAATCTTTCATGAGTTCATTTCAGATGACATTTATGAGGCAAGTAAAGTAATTTGCTTTTTTATAGATTAAACATCTACAAGTAAGAATAATATTGTAATAAAGTAATAGTTATAAGATTGTATTGTAATATAGTAATAGTTATAAGATTGTATTGTAATAAAGTAATAGTCATAAGATTGTATTGTAATAAGTAATAGTGATAAGATTGTATTGTAATAAAGTAATAGTGACAAGATTGTACTGTAATAAAGTAATAGTCACAAGATTGTATTGTAATAAAGTAATAGTCATAAGATTGCATTGTAATAAAGTAATAGTCATAAGATTGTATTGTAATAAAGTAATAGTCATAAGATTGTATTGTAATAAAGTAATAGTGATAAGACTGCATTGTAATAAAGTAATAGTCATAAGATTGTATTGTAATAAAGTAATAGTCATAAGATTGTATTGTAATAAAGTAATAGTCATTAGATTGTATTGTAATAAAGTAATAGTTATAAGATTCTGTTTGTCATGTGACCATTTGGAATTTAATTAGTAAAACCAGTGTTAGTGAAATGACTTTTTAAAATACATTCTAATGTCTGTCCTTTAGATGATGTTGTGATGTCATTTCATATGAGTTGTTATTAGACATATTGCATATATAAAAATCATGTCATTGGTATATTAACCAGAAAAGCTCAACAGTCATGTGATCAATTTTGTTTTGCAATATTGTATTTGAATTCAGACCATTACATAAAAATAAGTATATCAATCTAACTTATCTTCTCAGCATTACATTTAGCTGCTTTATAATCCACTTTGTAACAGTGTGTTAAGTTTCCCACAGCTCCTTGGAGACAAAATAAAAACTACTTTGTGTTTATATTTGTATGCTATTGACACATCTACAGTTAAATATTTTCCCCCTCATCTCTTTCTACTTCATTTTCAGTTGACAATACAATGATGTTCAGCCTTCTTTCCTAGTACTAAAATAGATTATTTTGTGTCTCCTAATTGGATCAATGTTTGATTTTTTAAAATATGAATTTAAGTTAGCAGATTTGTTAGAAATTACAACACTTAATTAAAATGTATATAAACAACTTTTTGATGCTAACAGATGTTATCTTTGCTACTACTGTATAAAAGAAGAGAATGGAAAAAGCTGGCACACTGAACAGACCTGAATGTACTGTATTAATCTGATGCTAAATTTATATTTGATAATAAACCCACCCCACCTTGCAAGCATAATGGCAGCTAATGTAAATTAATTTTTTAAGATTATCATCACCTGACCAGCAATTCATCAATTTAATTAAAAAATTTGTTAGGCTTAGAGAAGAAATAAATGAAATGTCATTTTGTAACCATCATCAACATTTCTGTGCCTAGTCTTATGAAGTGAATATAAATATACCCGTAGTCTAATGTAATCATATATCCCATAATAAAGCCCAATGGGTCTCACCCTTAAGAGATTCAGCTGATTTTATCCAGCATCCATTTTGCATCAATATCTGCTTGTCAAAACCCCAGAAGCCATATTTCTGATCCAGTTTTGATCAAACATGGGCATATCATAAAGCTCTTGGGTGTTCAGTAAGGATTGAGATATATATATATTAACAAGCTGATCTACCATTTTTTTCCCTGAGTTTTTTACCACTATGGAGACTATTTATCTGATACAGTACTATGATTGCATCACATGTAAGTTTTGACCATGACTGTGCTAGTAACAACTTGTCTTTTAATTG
Organism: Unio delphinus; assembly: GCA_029339505.1. Lineage (NCBI taxonomy): Eukaryota > Metazoa > Mollusca > Bivalvia > Unionida > Unionidae > Unio > Unio delphinus. The sequence goes on from JAQISU010001238.1 coordinate 16,334,414, forward strand.
AATGGTTATCTTTAAAATTCTTTCAGTATCCAAGCAGGATGGTGGTAAAATTGGAAATGCTGTAGCCTTTTTCAAAAGGATTATGATGGTTCTCATAAAAGCAAAATTCTTTGTTTTAGTTTACATTTTACAGTAGGTAAAACGATGTCAGCTGTTAGCGAAGAAAAGGTGAAGCATTTAGTAATGTTAGTTTAATTTGTTGTTTGCACAGTGGTACATGGTTTTGGCTGGTATTTTTTGTTCACTCAGCATTTGTCGAGTGTTCAACATATTTTCTATTTGTTCTGTTTTTGTTGATGGTTTACTCCTTGTACACCTGGATGTTCAAGAATTTGTGAGGAAAAACCTTTTCCTTTTGACCAATGTTCCAACAGCTATTTTTGTATTGTGCTTGCATAATTTTTCACGCTTTAGAATTTTATTTTCTTTTTCCACTTTCAGTTCTGGCTTTTTAATATTTTTCAGATTAAATTTGAGCTTGTTGTGTGTGTTTAGGATTTTTGTGAAGTCATCTTTTTTATGTTCTTTATTAATCTGGGTTTCTTCTTTATATTTGTCTTGCATGCAATACATTTATTGTAAATTTTGAGAGTTAAGTAAACATAATTTCAAGATGTTAAAGGGTTAGTTGTAAATAATTATGTTGAGTGTACAAGCACAAAGCAAAATCTTTCATTTATAAGTGAAAATTTGAAATTAAATTGGATTAATTTATCCAATTAAATTGGATTAATTTATCCAATTTGTGTCCAAATTCATGTAGAAAAAGATGTGACGTTTTTGAAATACAGCAAGACTTACAATAATTAGTACAGTTAAAAACAAAAAACATGAGTAAAGCATGGAGAGAAGTAGGGAGAAATGAGAGCAAGGGTGGCATTAAAAAATACACTACATAGTCATGACAATTTATGGATGCACGAATAATAATTAATAATTTTAATTTCATGGAAGTAAAACTTAAATCAGATAAGACTTTACTAATGTCAGGTGTTCCCTTAATTCATATATCCTATATGGTTAAAGTGGACAAGTATGAAGGCATTAATGAAGATGATCTAGGCATAGGTCAAATCATTCTTTGTTCATAATTTGATTTCTTAAATCCTGACCAGCAAAGAGAATGTTTTCAATTTTCAAACACTAGGTACTGTACCTTATGTCCAGTTAAAATAAGTCCAGAGTGATAAATTATGGTCCAAAAATATCAAAGTGCACAAGAAATAATTCAATATCTCAAGATGGCTAAATAAATTTTTAATTAAGACAGTATTATCTGGTCTTATTTTGTTATTGACTTCAATGCATTTACTTCTAACGTTAGTCACTAAAGCAGTACAAATGCATTGAGAAGAAAGCAAATAGGAGATAAGATATTACTCTGCTCAAGATAGGGATGGTAATATCGTTTTTTTTTTTTCCAAAACCGATTATCGTTTGTAGAAATCCAATTTTAAACCGATTATCGGTTTTTGTCCTACATTGAAAATTACAAGAAATATATTCTTATAATGCAAGTTAGTGAATGCCTCTTGCGAATAAAATATATTCATTACATACCATAACGTATAGACGCGCATCGTCTGAAGGCATGGAGGACGATGTTGTGGCTCCACCAAAGCCATCAAATCACGGAAGGAATTGGATTCAACAATCGAAATTGGTTGCATGTTTTCAGCGACAAACTTAGCTACAGCAACAGTAACTTTTTCTTGATGACTATCAGGACAGTTTCTTTGTGTTCCAATAAATGTTGTTAATCGCGGCTGAACATTTGAAGGAGCCGCAATTCCGGGATGTTTGCTACGCAAATGTGCATGCAATCCAGTAGTAGTACCACCGCTCCGACTTATTTGTTGTAAACATAGTTTACAGCGAGCCATGCTTGATGAAATTTTTTCAAAGTTTTCCCATACGTCAGATTTATTTATACGACCAGCCATATTTGTAAACTTGAAAAGACACAACCAACAGAGACCAGTCCTCAACAACAGAGACTGTAGCTATTAACAGTCTATTGTTGTCAATTTCGGACATCAAAGAACTTAGCGACCGGTCGGTCGACTAACTATTTACATCCTTCAACAATAAATGTATTCATTTACAAACACGCTGCATGGAGCGCTCACAAATTTTAAACAAACACACTTTATCTGTTGGCCATATTGTATTAAAATGTAAACACTAAACAAATGCATGAATTAATTTTTTTCTGGCATTTTTTTAAAAAATTTTCACTACAAAAATGGTAAAAAATATTGAATTCGATTATCGTTTTGTAAAAACAAAAACCGATAATCGTTTTCAAAACCGATAATCGGATTTCCGATTTTTCTTTAACAACCCTAGCTCAAGAGATAATGTAGTAATTAACTTATTAATGACATTTTCAACTTGCATTTTCCAGCACAATATAATTTATTTACCCATTATCCCTTTGTATGATTCATTTCCAATAGTTTTGTTCCATTCATGCTTTTCCAAATTAAATGAATATTAGGATTGATTAAAAAGAGATTGATAAGCCAGAGAAGAAAATACGAAATTTAGTCAATTGATAAATAGTAGATCAGTCTTCCCATGATAAAACCAGAGATCAGATGAACGAAATTTAGTCAATTGATAAATAGTAGATCAGTCTTCCCATGATAAAACCAGAGATCAGATGAACGAAATTTAGTCAATTGATAAATAGTAGATCAGTCTTCCCATGATAAAACTAAAGATCAGATGAATGAAATTTAGTCAATTGATAAATAGTAGATCAGTCTTCCCAGGATAAAATCAAAGATCAGATGAACGAAATTGTTCACAGATTATTGATACAACAAAAAAGAAAAAAAGAGATGATATAACATTGGATGAGCAGACCATGAGACTAATAAGCACTAAGTTAAATCAAGAAAAAAAACCAACTGGTGTGAGCATAGTGGAATGAAGATAAATGCAGCTAAAGCTGGGATCATAGGATGTTGGGCAAGAGTACAAGCGGAGAAGATAATAATTGACATCACTTTTTTCTGAAATGAAGCCTTATAATGTCCAAAGCATAAAATCAATCAACTTTATTTGGTCAGCCATACAAAACTGTATTTTGATATAAAATCAATCAACTTTATTTGGTCAGCCATACAAAACTTGTAATTTTATATAAAATCAATCAACTTTATTTGGTCAGCCATACAAAACTTTATTTTTATATAAAATCAATCAACTTTATTTGGTCAGCCATACAAAACTGTATTTTTATATAAAATCAATCAACTTTATTTGGTCAGCCATACAAAACTGTATTTTTATATAAATTCAATCAACTTTATTTGGTCAGCCATACAAAACTGTATTTTTATATAAAATCAATCAACTTTATTTGGTCAGCCATACAAAACTTGTATTTTTACATAAAATTGGTAAACAATTAAGAGACTTAATGACTCATAATTTATTAAGGATGTTTTCCAATGTGTGGATGATTTGATATTTGATCCTAATGTCTTTATTTAATTATTAGCATCTCTAATTAGCAAGAAAAAGAACCAAACATTGTTTATGCCATCGGATTGGTACAATACAGCAATGCTATTTTAAGTTTTTCCACACACATGATTATGTGATCAATTTTGAACTTTAACATGTCCTAGAATTTGACCAATCAGAGATTGGACACACCTCCAAAGTTTGCATAAGCAAGTCTGTGTTGTCTGATTGACTGTATTTGTATATATGAGTTGCACATTGCTACCAAATGGTATGGTTTCCCTACATAATAACAGCACACTAGTAAACACCAACACACACATAGACAGGGAAAATGCTTTTTCTCAAGGGTTGTTTTTAATTTTTGGTTTGGTGTTTGGCCCTTTTGGTTTTAGACCAATTTTCACAAGCATGTAATAGAGTGACATTCTTACATGAATGCAACAGACAAGGATGTGTCCACATATATGTAGCAGCATGGCTACAAAAAATAATGCTAATGATTATGATCTTAAATGCGGCCATTCAACCATATCAGTATACTTGATGGATGGGAAAGAAGCCACGATTCATTTAATCCTTCATCTGAGCTATGAGCACTCATTTGAGGGTTTAAAAGTGAACACTGCTTTTTTACTCATCACTGCATGCTTGGTTTTCATGTCTGGTTGTTGCAAGGGTAGAAGAAGGGGCTGAGGTAAAGAACTCCTGTGATCCAAGTTTGTCGATTTGCTCTTAATAATTTTGAATTGATGTAAAAAGAACACCTCTGTGCCATTAATAACTACGTGAGCGTTTTACTAGTTCTAGGATTATAATCATTGTCACATTCTGTGACTGGGCTTGATAGTTTGGGATTTTAACCACCTTATAGTGCCTAGTTTATTTAAGGGTTGTTTTTAGTTTCCATCCGGTTATTGTGGGGTGATATTTTAAGGCAAATTGGTTACTGCCTTGTGCGGTGGGCCTTTATGGTCTGGGCTTATGAACACATTGTACACTTTAGTTATTGGGGTAGTTGTTGGTTTGGTTCCTTATTGCTAGTTGATTTAGGTGCACCAAGCGTTGCCACCATGTGTGGTGGGGCCTGATTGTTTGTGTTTAGGACCACCTTATACATGTATTATATAAGTGTACTCAAGGTTCGGATATTTGTTTGTTTGCATTTTCTCCCGTGATAGTGAAGAAAAAGAGCAATATGTTAAGGGAATGTTAGCTGTTTGTAGGATTATCAGGTTGGTTTCTGTGTCTAAATTTTGCATTTGGATTGACTGATTTTTCCTAGGCAGTGTTAGGTTTAAGGCGTTTCGACCAGTCTTGATTGTTGTAGCTAGCGAGGGTGTGTGTTGTGGATTATTCCTAAAGCACATTGTTTGTGGGGTGTATCTATTAGGTTGCTTAATTACCCAGCTACTGTCTAAGTCGGTGCTATAAGACTAGGTTTTTTATATTTTAAAACCCTTATGTCGGGAGCATGTAAATGGGGAGTGATTTGACGTGGTGTTTTTCTTTCCCTGTTTATACGGGATTTTGTTTTTAATAATTTATATACCCTCACCACATTTGTGTTTGTTGTTGTAGCTACAAAAACCTCTCCGACTAATTGTTTTGTTGTGTCTAGGTTGGTGATGTGGGCATTGTGGACTGCTGCAGTTACTATATATGTTTTCCAATGACGAAAATAAAGTCCATGATGTTTTGGTGTATAGAGTTGATGCTTCTGTTTCCTGGTAACATCATTTCTGGATATGAAGTCGGACCTTGTATACTTTTTTGCTTGTCCTGATTTGGCGCTGTTGTCTAGTTAACCCCGTACTCATTATGACATGTACAGTTTTGGTGTGGGGTATTGTTGATGCCCCAGGCAGATAATTGTGACAGCTAATTTTGATAGAAATGTTTACCCCATTTTAAATCTAGTGATGACTTTAGAATCGTGTGGATAAGGAAATGTTTCTGCCAACTTCTTTTTAGCTTAGGTATAGCTTTCAGTCTTTGGGGCTGTTATCCCAATCTCTCTGCCATTTGTCATTAATGTTTTTCCTGATCATGCTGTATAGTTCTTGAATGCTGGAATTGAGTTGTTGGGTTTTGTGGGTTCACTTAATCTGGCTTTCGCTTCTTGGTCGGTTTGTTCGTTACCTGGTATGTTTATATGTGATGGAACACACATGTATTCTATAACAATGTTTTGTTTTTCTAGGGTCTTGAGGTGGAGAAGTATATTTTTAAGCTAATTTTTCCGAGTAGAGGAGGTTCCCAATTTTAATGGTTGCAGTACGCTGAGGGAGTCGCGAATGATAACCGCTTTTTGGGTGTTGGAATCCCTCACCCATTTGACAGCTAGACTGATTGCCCAAAATTATGCTGTATTGATGGAGCAGTTGTCAGGTAATCTCACCCCCAGCGTGATGCCTTCCTCTGGTATTATAGTTACGGTTACAGTTTTTTCAGGGTTAGAGGTTTTAGATCCTTACGTAAAGATAGCGGTGTAACCCTTGTCATTTTCATGAATTTCTGAGAACTCCGGCCCTTAGTTCTAGGAGTTGGTCCTATTTGTTGCAATACTTGAGGGCATTGAAGTTTATTTTTGGAATGTTACACTTCCATGGCTACGGGTCCAGGTATTTTATACTATCTGATTGGAGATCTGGTTTGATTGAGTTCCCTTAGAAGGTCGTGTATTTTTCTCCTCCCGTCTCTGGTTTAAATGGGACCAGTTTGTTTCTAAAGGGTTTCTTGCATTTTTCAATGACAGCTCTTGTAGTGTGCAATTCGCTGTGCATTGATAACTTGGTTGTGTATCACAGGTTTAGTTCTTTCTTTTGAAGTCTGAGTGGTAGTTCTCCTGCTAGTATTTGTAGCTCCTCAGATGTGTTTTTAAGAGCCCTGGTACAGACATATACAGATTAGTTCTGAATCCGATCCAGTTTCTTTATCATAGAGGCACCATCTGGTGGCATAAACTTGGCACCCATAATCAATTTTTGATTGGTTTAGTGTCCTATAAAGTATGCATAGAGTGGACTGAACCCCCTGCCCCCAATCGGTTCCCATGAGATTCCTCAAGAGGTTCAGATCCCTTCGACATCTAGTTACTAGCTCACCTATGTGTTTGCCCCATGTGAGGTGCTCATCAAAATACATTTCTTGGAATTTTGCTACTTTTTAAAATTTGATTTCGGAGTTTAAGTAAAGTTTAGGTAGTTTAATGTGTCTTCTGTTTACTGGTGAGAACGTAACACCTACTGTTTTGCCAGGGGATATTTTAAAGTTCCACCAGTTGAGCCATTTTCCTATCATCTTTAATTCCATATTTTTTCACTACCACTTTACTGATTTGGTTGCCCACTTTCCAAATTCTGCTGTCCAAACATTGTGATAAGAGATGTCCTGGATGCGCGATAAGTCTATACACTGTTCTATATCATTAACCAAGATGTTAAAAATAGAGCTGGGATCAGTACACTACCATGAGGTGTTTCGTTTTCAAGTGTGTATGTTTCCGAGTGCCTGCGATCTAATCACTTTCCTGTAATCCAGTGAAACCTGGACTTTGGACACCGCACAAGAGAAAAGACTGAGCGTCTTTCACATGTGATGTCTCCGATGCATACTCGGATCACATGGAGTGATCGAGTGATAGACAACGAGGTTCTTCGTGCCAAGATTCCCAGCATGGTCACACTCCTCCACCAATATCGCATCAGATGGCTGGGACATGTATGTCGGATGGATGACGGACGGATCTCAAAGACCTTTATTCGGATGTAGCCTCAGGCAAAAAGTCAATCGGACGGCCACATCTCCGCTTCGAGGATGTCTGCAAGCACGACATGAAAGCCGTTGATATCGATGTCAACACCTGAGAAGAGCTTGCTCTAGACAGGTCCAGCTGTCGAAATTCTCTGATCATTGGTTTGAAAGCCGGCGAGGACAAGCTTCGCTTTCTAGCTGATGAAAAGTGATCTCGGAGGAAGATGATGAAGTTCCAACACACACATCAGACTCAACTTTCAAGTGCAGCAAGGACTGCCACTCCCGTGTTGGGCTACATAGTCACCACAGACGCTGCAAAACCACCAACCGGGACATCTTTTATGGGCGCACTTCCAATTTCTCTCGAGGCTAACGGATGTCAGCATAAACATGTTTCTGAGTATTTATCCCCTAGTTTTGTTTTAATTTGCTGGTCTGTTAAGAAATTTGCTATATATTTGTGGATGCAACCTGATAAATTATTGTATTACTCGAGCAAAAATTAAAAGAAAATAGTCTGAAAATAAAATCTACCATTGTGTCGTCACTGGCTTGGATCATACGTTTGTATATATGGTAGACCTCATCACCATTGTCTGCGCTGACTTCATTCTTGATGGTTCGAGGTTCGATACCACCTTGTATTTCTGATTTAGTTTTTAGGAGAATACTGACTAATTGGTATTTGGATGCAGCATTGTGCCGCTGGGTCTGATGGTCTTGGTGTTTTATGTATATAGAAAAAAGTTAGAGATGGAAAAAGAGGAGTGTTAATTCCTAGGTGATGGTATCCTTAGTCCGCCCTTTTGTTGTTGTACTTGATGTTATTTTCTTAAATGCTTCAATGTTTATTTTTATATCTTTTGTTATCCCTAATGCTTCATCTAATTCTGGTTGTTTTAAGTGTGTATCCCCGTCAAATGATTGGTCAATGAACCCATGTGACCTCATTGTGGGGCTACCATTTACTTCTTAAGATTGTTATAAATTTCAGAATTAGTATGTTATTTTGGTGTTTTAGTAGCCCGTCAAATGATTGGTCAAAGAACTCATGTGACCTCATTGTGGGGCTTCAGTGTACTTCTTAAGGTTGTTATAAATTTCAGAATTAGTATGTTATTTAGGTGCTTTGGTAGCCCGTCAAATGATTAGTCAACGAACCCATGTGACCTCCTTGTGGGGCTACCATTTACTTCATAAGGTTGTTATAAATTTCAGAATTAGTATGTTATTTAGGTGCGTTAGTAGCCCGTCAAACGATTGGTCAATGAACCAATGTGACCTCATTGTGGGGCTACCATTTACTTCTTAAGGTTGTTATAAAGTTCAGAATTAGTTTGTTACTTAGGTGTTTTAGTAGCCCGTCAAATGATTGGTCAATGAACCCATGTGACCTCATTGTGGGGCTACATATTGCTCCTTAAGGTTGTTATACATGTTAGAATTTTAGATTTATTTAGGTATTTAGGCGATGTTTCTATATTTTTTCAATTAGCCCTGTTGTTTTAAGCAGTTCAGTTATATATTTGAATGTTCCTTGAGGGTTGGTGTTAGTTAATTGGATTACTTCTGGGTATGTACTTGGTGCGGCTATGTTTAGTTGTTTGGTTCTAAAATTGTTCCTTTTCCTTTTTTAATACAATTGTTGAAGGTATGGTGTTAATATTCTGGGGTGTTACAATTGTGGCATGTTATGTGGGAAGGGTCCTATGTATTTTCCAAAGCTGTTTGCCAGTTTGGTTTTTCCTATTATTATTCTGTTTATTTTAAATTGTTTATAACCTGTGCACCTGGGTGGTTTTATTACTCTACTAACTCCCTTAATGATGTTGTGTAATATTCTCCCTTGTTTATTTATGTCCCAATCGGTTTGCCATTTTTGATTAATCATTGTGTTAATTAAACTATATAGTTCAGTTTGGCTATGTTAGGACCAGCGGCACAAGGCTGCAACTCAAAAACACTTACAGAATAGATCATTACGACCCTAAACACTCATATCAGCTAAGGTGGTCTCAAAAGCCCAAGACCATCAGGGCCCGCCACACAAGGTGGCAAAAGCAATACAATAACATCGCTGTCAACTTAGGTTTTTAACTTTATCTGTAACTCCAACTGACTCCTTAAACCAGCACAGTGTTATATTCAAAATTATGCAAGACGACATTTAGATCACATACTCTGGAGTCTGAAAGTACTGCCGACCTGTACCATGGAATTGCCTCCCAAGCCATAAAGCACTTCTCCCTGTCACGACCGGACACCAAATACCATACGTGCAGTGCACGCCCAAATAAGCAGTACATGATGGCTGCAAATAATTAGTGTGTGTTGCGTCCAATCCCACTCTACATGGCCCTACACTCAGATCGATAGGAACTTAATAGTACCTCTATCTGATGTCCTCATTAATAAGTGAACACATAAAAGCCTGGGGGATGTGGCTCTCGTTCCTTCCCCCAGGAGCAATTAAAAAGCCAGCTGTGCTGACACAAACTAGTGATACATGTTTCGAGTGAGCGAACATCACTCTAATTCAATTTTCATCATCATCATCATCATCAATAAAAAAGAAGTTCGCACTTTGTGCATGTGTCTCAGGTTTATTTCTGCACAGCATAATGCTAATTGTTCTTGGGGAAAGGGATCAGAGTCACATCCCCCAGGCCTGTATGCACTCAAAGAGTGCTGTTAATTTAGCCGTCAGATAGCGAAACATAATGTTTCATTTTATCTGAGTTATATGCTGTCGTGAGTGGGAATAGACATATCACACACTCGTGAATAATTAAGTCTGTATCGATTGAGAGGGAGCAGAACCAGCACTCACTCATGTAATTGTGACTTTGTTGGTGAGGTATTTAGTTGTGCATTGCATGCTCATATTGTTGTCTGGGCAAGGGAGGAAGGCAGGTACCCATCCACAGGTTGGTGTCCGCTGACTCCAGGGTGTTGGCCTAAATATTCCGTCTTGTATGAATTTTTAATTTATTTTACTAATTTAGTATTTAGTTCCAAACAGTTCTAATAGTTTTCTGAATTTAGAAACATACTGTGCAGCTTTGTATTCTAGTGTAGAATAAGGATGATATGCTTAGTCTGAGAGTGTTAGTAGTAGAAGGGGTAAGATATATATTAAAAAAAAATTGGGGGAGTATATCTATTATTTAATTTGAGAAGACGGGTCTCTCTTCTGAGTATTCAGGTACCGAGAGACGTATCAAGGGTGCCCGTTTTCGAGGTTGATATCTAGGTTATGTGTGTGTTTGTGTGTGTATGCGCGTGTGTTAGGTTTAGTATTGCTGTTTTATTATGCTCTACTTGATATGTAGTATTTTCAGTTATTGGGAGAGGGGGATATATTTATTGTTTGATTTGAGAAGACGGGTCTCTGCTGAGTGTTCAGGTCCCGTGAGAGTTGTCAAAGTCGCCCGTCTTCTAGGTTGAGAGTTAGATAGTGGTGTGTGTATGTTTGTGTGTGTTAAGTTTTACTTGTGTAGTTAATTTTATGATCAGGTGGATGCCTTACAGAGATTGTTAGGGAGGTTTATCTTTAAGCCGTATTATTTCTAGTTAACTTAGTATGTTATGAGTTGTTATATTTTTATATTGGGGTTGTTATTGTCTAGGACTTTTGGCTAAGTGTAAGTGATCCATTTGCTTTTTTATTTGATAGCTTTTTGAAGAAAAAAGCTCTTGCCAGTTGATATTTGGTGCAATTATTGAATACGTGCTGTAGGTACGGCAGTGGAATCAATTTATATTAGCAGGCTTGGGTCATACGTATTTACTAAAACTACCTGCTAATTATATAGTTAATTATTTGTTTGGTCAATGCTGTTAGCTTGGGGTAGTTTAATGTATATGTTGACTGTTTTTTATAGAATGAAGTGTAGTTTTCTTCCATCAGTGTATATTTTTTATGAAACCAGGGTATGTGTCCTGATTATCCTTTGTAATGGTCGTTTTTAATTAAATCTCTTGTTCCAATTTGTTCCCATATTGAGTGGCTTTGGAGTTTATCCTTGGTTTAGCTTGCATCCAAAGGGTTGGTTCAGGTTGCTTAGTTGATGCTTCATGTAGGTCTAGGATTGGCAGTTTTTCTTCGTTCTAAAATTTGTTTGCCACCTGGTGCATTTGAAAGTTTGTGACTAAAAATAGTGTTAGATTTGCAACTGGTAACTTTTGTGGGATGCGTGTTGGGATGGCGAGATAATCAAATTGAAATATGAGGAGCATTTCTTGTCTTCTCAGTTTTAGTGTCAGGTCTCCAGTGATGACTTGGTGTTCGTCCAATGAGGTTGAGGGGAGTGTGGCAGTGCAGACGATTAATGCCTTTCTTTGGATAGCATCTAAGTTGTTAAAAGGTGTTAGTTTTGCTGCATTTTGATCTTTTAAGGGCTCTATAAATGGTAAGCAAATTGTCTTAGTTTGATCCCCATGTGCTCCCTTTGAGGTTTATTAAGAGGTGTATGTCTCTACTTCAGTTTTGTATTAGGAGATCGATATGGTGCTTCCAGGTTTAATGGCTGTCAAAATACATTCCTAGGAAAGTTACTACCGTAATATATTTGATTTTGATTATAGAAGTTAGGGTAGATTAGTTGGTGTTTTTGTTTTGGTGTGAAAATAATTGCTACAGTTTTTTTAGATTTTACACCCCCATTTATCCGCCCATCTCCCTGTTATCTAAACTTCGCTGGATTTTAGGGAAGACGAGATTGTTGGCGTGGTTTCATGCGCTACAGATGCCGCTATTGTCAGCGAATTGCGAGATGTTAATTTTTCTTGATGCTAGATTAAGGTCAAGGTCGTAGCATAGGGCTTATTACGCTCCATTGTGGGGTTCCATTTTCAAAGAAAAATTCTTTCGAGTTAGTGTTCTCTACTCTGGTCATAATTGTACGACCTGTTAGAAACTTTTCGGTCAAGAAACACAGCTATGAGGTTTCTGTCTGATTTCTATTTGGAGTTAAATGTTAATTTTATATCCGCTCCCAATCGTAATAATTTATCAGTGATTGGATCGCTTGTAAGAAAGCCACATTGGTTTTCCGCCAGCAGATTGTTGCTTTCGAGATGTTGTTTTAATGTTTACTAGTATAGTTTCCATAAGTTTACAGATATTATTAGTAAGGGAGAAGGTTCGGTACTAATTAAGATTAACTGGGTATAACAATGTTGTTCTTTTCCAAGGTATGTTTCTTTCTTTCAACCTAATGCTATTTCCCATTCATATACGGTGTTTTCGCTATTTAATCCCTAGTCCTTAGTCCTATGTCTTTAAAGAGGTGTTTAAGAGAGTTTTCTACTTTGCCCCTGTGTTCTTGAAAATTGTCAGTATGGTTCTTATTGCTTCTCATGTCACAGAAGTGACTGGCGAGCATTTGAGCCTTTTTTGGATGGCTTTAGCACCTCTCAGTTTAGGGGTAATGTTGTTTTCTCCCTGAAAGTTCTTATCTTATCGCAGACTTTTTCTTTAGAATTTGGTTTTAAATTTAATTTAGAACATACAAGATGCCAGGAGTTTTCTTTGGCCAGTTTTATGTGTTCTTTTAAAAAAAAATAGTTTTTGTTCCATTTATTTTTGTACTGGAGAAAATTTAGAGAGTTTCATGTATATTTGAACTTCTTGAGGGGTCTTTTCTTTCTTCATGTGCTTTTTGGCAGAGGTCATTTCACCTGAATACTGCTAGTTTGGTTTGTATGTTTTCGGACTTTAGAATACTTAGTTTAGCTGCGTGTTATAATTTATTTTGCCTCCTCGGTCTCGGATTTAGTACTCTCATTATTGGCTTCTATTTCTTGTAGAGCCTCCATTTCTGCAATAGCTTCTACTCCAACGTTGTCAGTGGGCTCCAAAATGGTGATATCCGTCTTGGTTTTCACGTCTTGCTGCGATGTGTCCTCATTTGTTTATTTTTCCTTTTGTATCTGGGTAGATGTTGACAAAAAATTTTTGGAGTGGGTTGGGGGGTCTGTATCTGCTCTGGGTTTCTCGGTGTACACGCCACGTGTTGCAGTGTCGAGTTCCATCAAGACGTGCTCTGTATGCTTGATTCTACGTGACTAGTCTAAATAAAGCAAACACAGCCCCCCTATATAGGCCTAGGCCTTGTGTCCTCTTCTAAGTCTGCGTAGACAATGTTTTTTCCTTGTCACAATACCTCCTCTCACCACCTTTATTTCTTTCAGACAGCTGAAACTCTAGAATTGCTTTCTTTTTTCAGGCACATGGTAATATACCAAGCGATTCAAACACATGCGTGTGGCTTGAAGTCAGTGATTTTTCCAGTCAATTCCATTTGGCCATTTTCGACAACATCTTAGAAGAAGACGAATACATTGAATTTGTATGTATATGAAAATGCCGGGATTTCTCAGTTCAGTTGAGGAATTACATGGCTCATAATGTGATGAAACGACGATATTCTCTGGTTTGAACAAAATGATGCTTAGGGCTAATAATATGTGTCAAGATTCAGTATTATTCAGATGATTTGGCATATACGATTTTTTGCACTTACGTAACGGCAACATTATGGCTTTAAGGCCAGACTGCAGAATAACATTCTGCACGTATGAAAGATGACTGAAATAGTAAATAGAAACAAACAGCAGAAATATTTCACAAAATCACAGAAAGTGGTAACAAATACTTGTGTGGGTGGTTGAAAAGTGTGCATTCTGGACTTGGTTAAAACCATTCGGAAACCCTATCGTGACAGGGACACAACCTTAGAGGCGTACTTTGTTTAGTGCACACTGAGTTACTTCCCTTATAACATAACTACAAATGCAAATGTTTTCCACGTATACCAAAAGGTGCTTCTGAAAATACAACACTATCTTCTCTATGCTGAGTTATGCCCAATTATCATTTATCTGAAAATTGTTTTAAAGAACTAGGCAAGTCCATTACCAGATTCAGTTCTGAAATAACTACAAAAGCAAAAATAATGTATTCATCTGGCCAACGATTTAGGAACGCCAATAGTTCAGTACCGCATATCTATGAAGACAAACTGACACTCATATACAAAGGTAACCGGGAATGTCATTGTCCTGGTTGACAAAGGTGGCCAATCCGCCTAGGTCTGAAAGGTCGGACAAGATCTGATATTGGTTTTGCAAACTGACTGCGCATGCCCGTCAAACACATGCATCCATAGTGACTTTACTGCTTCTTGCCACTTATATTGGCCAGCTCCATGATGACACGAAGTAGACTATTTTTTTCTTCATCTCCAAAACATTCCCTCCCAATGCTTATAAGGCAGGCTTATACACAGACACAAGTCAGCTGAGTTACAAAGTTACACACCAATCCAGTGTGTTGACACCCTTCACTATGCATATACACTTCTGCAGCCATTTATGATCTTGTTTATTTTTTTAGTTGAATGTTTACATTTCAAAGATGCTTCCGGTAATATCTTTCACATCTCCAGAACATTGAAGAACCAAACTGATACCTTTCTAAATTAGTAATCACATTTTCACTGAAGTGTCTCTTTGCTGTGAATCAACTCGTATGCTAGATGCTCAAACTACTAATTACGAATTTATTATTATTAGTATTCTTTTTTTTTTAACCACAACTATTAATTCCTGCTGCTGAATTTTCAAAGAACAAAAGAACTACAACAAAGAAACAGTGAAAATAATGCATGTTGATAACATTCATCCTACCCTGGCAATGTTATCCCTTGTTTATGACACATTAAGTACATAGCCAACCATGTAGAAGTCCACAGCAATCAATAATTCCGGCATGTAGAAGTTCACAGCAATCAATAATTCCGGCATGTAGAAGTCCACAGCAATCAATAATTCCGGCTGGAATTTTTTGTGATCGTAATTACAAGTGCAGAGTATTCAAGAACCGAGAACAAAGAACAAGCTGAAACTGATGAAACTGTAAGAGTAAAAAATCAATAACACAATATATCATCTGCGATCACACACACAAACACACACACACACACACAGATATATATATATATATATATATATATATATATATATATATATATATATATATATATATATATATATATATATATATATATATATATATATATATATGACTGATTCACTACTTATTGTAGCATTCTACCTTTTGTGAATTCAATTTTCTTTTATCTTGCCTTTGTGTCTTTTGCCTCAGTTGAAAAAGATGTGAACTTGTATTGAATATTTGTATTACTCCAGAAGTCTGCAATGTGAACTACTTTCTACGATTCAGTTGTATGCCAATTGTATGCTTTACCCCTGTCTGCCAAGCTGTCTGTATGTACGCCAGTTCGTTAGCGTTTAGATTTCTGTGCGATAGCTTCAATGTTACATCATGCACTTGTACAAATTTAGTGTATAGCTTAAGCGAATAAAGATGGTATTGGCACACACAAATTAATTCTATAGTACATACATAGAGCATACGTTGACAGTTTGTACTTGATGTAAGGAAAGAGCATAGAAATTTTAGCATCGAAACGTCTAAGATTAAGGTCACTATGACTTAAAAAAGAAGAATGTTTAAGGCACACACATTTGAGGTCACGACCATGTACCTTCACCAAGTTATGTGAGTAAGAAAGGACCATTTTGATTGGGGTCCAAAGGTCAAAGCAACTGTGACACAAAATAACAGATTTGCTGCTCAATAACTTGAACTCTTCATCCAAGATATATTAATAAAATTTGCGGATAGCTTGTACTTTGCATAAGGATAAAGCTTGTTAATTTAGGAGTCAAAGGTAAAGGACACTGTGACGGAAAGAAACACAATGGTTTTAGCATAATAATCTTTTGTCTAGACCCCATTCTTTGACCAAAGAAGTTGTAGTACTTGCATATAATATATGGAAATAGCGTAAAGGTTTGGGGGTCAAATGGTATGCAACCAATGAAAAGGTAAATTAAGAACAGCAAAACAGGTTTTGCAGAATAATATTTATTCTAGGGCAAGTTTTTAAACTAAATTCTGGTTAAGCCTTGCATACCACACCATTCAAGGAATCTATACATTATGCGGCCCACAGGTACGTTTTGTAGTGAAATCGGAAATTATGACTCTGTTACAGTGACGGTAATGTTAGATCAAGACCCATACCTTGATCAATGGTCTAAGTCATTGAGACTTGATGGTCAATTATCACCAATGTCCAAAACGTCTAATAGTTCCAACAAAGACTGAAAGAGCATTATTAAACTGGTGCTGGTGTATACAATGCCGTTCATGGTTTCGCTGTGTTAAATTTGCTTCACGAACTACCGGCCGTAAAGTATCGACTGCTATTTTTTGTTTCCCACTATGATATGTTCTCTTCAGTGGCCTTACGCAACGAAAAAACAGACCTCAAGGTAAGACCTCGATCTAACATCTAGGTTAGAAAACAATTCGTGATTATTTATTAGTTTCACAATGCAATATTTGTTTTCTTCAGGTCAGAGTCTAGTGTATCAATGGTTTTGGACTTAGTTCAGGAGTAAATTTTAAACGCTTGATTCGTAGCTTTTGTTTGACTGCATTGATATCACACTGACTTTCCTCCTTCTTGTAAAAAGATCAAACTGGTTTCCCTGTCCATTTAGAGAAGACGGAGACAGACTTTTCTCACGATGGATCTCTGCCAGACAGGTGACTTTATTTTCAACTGGAATGGTCTCAGTGCTGGGCAAGAACACAGAAGTGTGGAGTATATTCTGTGTGATACCGTCGAGGTAGGCTGCCTGGTTATCTGTATTGCCTTCAGCTTTCCAAACGCCACTACTTTCAATATGCGGCAGATGTCTATTTAAAGATATATCCGCCTCTTTCACTGTAGTCAAAGAACGGCTGCTATCCGGAACGTTACTAATGGATGATGCACCCTCCTCCAATGATGTTAACCTATGGTTCATGTTGTTCTTATTATGTAGCCTGAACGTTTGCGAAGCATTATGGTTTTCTCGAATTTCATCTCGGATTGACGCCTTAATGGACGATTCTGAAAATAGTTGATTTTCCATTGATTCAGTCCAATGAGAGTTTTGAGTTTCTGTGGGAAAATCTTTCATTTGTGCTTTGTTATCACAAAATCTGAAATTTTGACATTTTTCTGGAACATTTTCCTGTCTATTATTGGTAAAATCATTCTCATCGATTGCCCGAAAATGTGTTTCAATACGTGCGTCTTCAACCCTCTGAGAAAGTCGTCGAGTGTCAGAGCGAATTTGACTTGCCACTCTCTCCTGTTTCTCAGTCTCCTCAGTGACGCTTGTCACGAGTCTCTCCATACTGCAATACACCTCTAGTTTCTCGAGACTCCTTGTTTCCTCCAAAATATCACTGAGAGCGACACTTATAATTGACTCCTTGTCCTTGCTAGTGATGGCATAGTTGTTTCCTGATGGACTTGAGGACCTCGTCACATGCACACCTGAAATTATTGACACATACAGTACAACATCAACATAATACTAAACTTATGCAAAAGGCAATTAGTCTAAGAATATTAAGCTTGATCTTTTAACAGAAAGTGGAAAGTGTTATTCACTTAGTTGATGTACAAATAGAAGCCTCAGTGTTATGCTTGGTGTGTATATATATATATATATATATATATATATATATATATATATATATATATATATATATATATATATATACACACAACAAGTTTATATCACCTGTATCTACAAACATTTGGAAAATGGTATCAGTGGAGCTTGCTGAAATCAATCACCATGTAGGATAAGTCAAAGCCGAAACTACTGATAAAGACAGCAGAGGAATTTGTTTATCAGAAATAATTATTACACTGCAAAGTAGAACTTAAATAGCCTAATTATCACCATAAAGTTGGTATCATCCATGCCTGTTTTGAAGTCGTCATGATCCTGAGAAAAAGTTGTCCTGAGGGGAAAGCAAGACCTGCTGTGGGAATAACTCTTGTACAATTGCTCCTATTGAGAAACTTCATCTTGGCGGAAAGGGACTAGATTTTGAATAAATGCGTCAAAATGTCTTATGATTTAAAAAAATTAAATAGAAGAGAAATCCAAATAAAATAGGCTGGATGAAGTGTACGCAATATTGATAAAAACAATGTGACCTTAATTATCTCAAAACACTCCCATCCGTGGCAGGAAAAAACATTTAATTTAGTCAACTCTGCAGTGGACATTGATATGTTCAGTGCCTTAACAGGAATGAATAAACAATTAGGCTTAAAAGTAATAAACAAAAGGAGGTTTTGCACTAGTTCCTCCGAGTTAAAAAAAAAGAGTGCAGAAAAACTATATGGAAAAGGATAATTTGAAATGTGTTATTTAAAACAGTTTTAATGGCTAATGTGGTCAATAATATTCAGAAAGAATTTGCAGATGAAAGTAATCTAGACTACATACATAACAATATTGTTTCCGCCTGCCTCATATTTTCCCAGAAATATATATAAAATACTCAAAGACACAATGTGATCTCTTCTGAGCTGAATTTCTTGAGGTCGGTATATTTTTTCAGCTTGATTCCTATTTCCACGTGTGTTACAGTGTTACGCATTTTATTATCATCACAATCTATTTTCAAGTGTTTTAAAATGTGTTCGCTGTTTCTAAATGCAGTCTATTCACCTGTGATATTTTGATCATTTCACATGTATTACGTTATGATTACAATGTATTACGTTATGATTACAATGTATTACGTTATGATTACAATGTATTACGTTATGATTACAATGTATTACGTTATGATTGCAATGTCTTTCCATGTATATTATGCACACTTTTTCACGTGTATTCCAATAAAATTGCTGTATTTCTTATTTCTGAAATCATAGGACGTAAACATTTTGACATGAATCGTTACGGTTTCTCGCAGCACGATATCAAAGCAAAGGCTTTGCTTTTGGAACTGAACAGCATTTTTTCAAACGAATTTCATCCAACTGAAAACTCACCAGAATCGCTACTTTCCTCACTGTCATTAGATATACATATTGTTTGAAATTTTAGCACGTTTTGATCATCGTGTTCTTCCTCTACGTTTTCCGAACTAACCCTTCTCTTAGTATCGTCTGAGTTCATAACTTCTTTGAACGATTCCTCAACATCGGTAAGAAGATCGAGACTTTTCTGGAATAAAGATTTTCATTTTAAGTTGCTTGTTATAATTATATGTAGCCTAATAATTACAGGACAAAGCTTATATTGGTCTTTACTGCGAAGCGTTAGTTTTCTACATGGCATTGCTGAAATGCGTTGCAAAAAGCATTACTAATTCCATTAGTATACCATTGATATCAATTACACATTTTTAATTTAATAGGACACCATTTACTAATTGGCAATATATATTATATCGAATTTGAAACATGCCATGCAATGAATATAATGCACAGAAGTCGCGATAAAATAAAGACAAGGAGTTCACGCATTTTTTTTTTCTTTCTTGTAACAATGCGTTTGCTACATCAGAAGATTGAATTATGATTATGTCATTCAAAATACAGCATGTGCTACTAGACATGGAAAACAGACCAAACCATTGCTACGAGTCATGTCTGGGAATTTAGGTTAAATACTCCGTAAATAACTGCCATAATGTATCATCATTACTTAAAATAGTCATAATATTCTACAATTTATACAAACGTTAACGTTTTCACTTATATTTATACTAATTTATATGAGGACAAGTGTAACCCATCCCTACCTTCCAACGTATGTCAATGGTCCTCAATTTGTAAACAGGGGCGTTTAAAACGAGAGACAGTGGTAGAATCATTGTATGCCAGAAAGTGGAAAAGTCTGTGTGGCAAGTGGGTGTGTGATTGTGATTGTGCGTGTTTAGGTTTAATACGGGCTTATCATACATACAATGTGACCCCATGCCTTTATGCAGATTGACTCTTGTTTCAAAGGAGAATACAATCTAGTTATTGTGATATTTAGTAAAATGTTTAAACACCCTTCAAAAACGTAAAACGCTATTACGTCAGAACATTATTACCAAACCCCACACCCCCATCTTGAATACCAACATATGTGTCCAATAGTAAAGCGTGTACAAAAAAGTTAGTATAATCATAAAACGTTGTCATAATTACATTTTCTATTTCTCCCATGATAACGTGTATCGATATACCTCCTTTCGCTATGACTTAAATACTTGAAATGTGGTTATTTATATTGGATTGTTTTTCTGAATTAGGCTGAGCACGAGTATCCTCCGTCCTTTTTGTTTCTCACATTGATAAACACATTATTGCAATTCAACGATAAACAAGAAAGATATCAAAGCATCCGGGCAGAAAGGAGGGGTCCTGAAATTGTCTTGGTGTATTGGATGCCCGAGTGCAATACGTCAACTCAACAGAGAAGCCAGAATTTATGACAAGTTAACAATCGTATAATGGGAACGTATGGTTTAGTACCTAATAATCGGATTGAATTAGCTATGATGAGTGTCATATATTAGATATCAGATCAGATGCAATTGGCAAGTCCTATAAACTTGTACGAGACGCTCCCGCCCCCATGAATCGTCCAGCTATGGATAAATAGTGTGATGTTAACACGGCTTCACTGGGCAAAAGAACTTCCAAAATGAAGTCAACGGCCAAACAGGAAGGCTGCCAAACAGCTCAACAGCTACGTGTTCTTGGCCAAGGATAGCCACCAAGTTGGTGGAAATTGGCTGTGGTCAGGCCTGATAGGGCTGAGCTCCACCAGGCGGCAGCTGCCATAGACACACCACATGCAAACTGACCCTCAGTACTCATCCCATCCCGGCTCGATCATCGCCCGGTTCAACACGGACTGCACCTTGAGCTATAAACCAGGGCGGTGGTGGAAAGTATGCGCATGGTGCTAAGAGCAGCAAGATGAATGTATAGAACAACATTACCTTTGGCACCTGGAATGTGAGAACACTGAGATCAGCTGGAAAACTTGAGGAGCTTACATATGAAATGAACAGATACCGCTGAAACATCCTAGGACGTGAGATACGATATGCAATAACATTGGAGAAACAAATACCATATATGGTCACAAACTGTACTTCAGTGGCAGTGAAGACAAACGTGAGCAGGGAATAGGGCTCCTTGTCCACAAGGACAGCGTAGGTACTGTCATGAGATGTCAGCCAATCTCCAGCCGGCTCGTCACCATCCGCCTCAGGGCAACTCCATACAACATGACCATAATACAGGCATATACCCCAACATCAGACTATGACGTGGAATACTTGTATGACCAGTTACAAGACGTTGTGGATAAAACACCGAAAAAACACAGTCTGGTTGTGCAAGGCGACTGGAATACTAAAATAGGTGAAAATGCTTGCATGAACAGGAAAGACAGATGTGGGTGCTGCTGAAATGCACAGACGAAGGAGATAGGACTGATGCTCCTGAAATTCGCTAGTTACAACGACCATATGCTGGCAAACACATTCGGCCATCACAAAGTATCCAGAAGATGGATATTTCGCAGTCATGGTACGGACATAGTAAGGACATGACATGGAGACAACCACAAGTGTCAAGGTTGCCAAGACTTGAAGCTTTCCTGGAACAGATGTAATAAGTGACTATGATTGGATGATGGCATTCAGGCTACATCCAGAGAAGGCTAAGGAAGAGAGTCACACAAGAATAAAGTATGATCTCGAGGACATGAAGGATCCTAAAGTAGCAGAAGCCTTCCATTGGTGGGATCCTCGACACTGACAATACCAACATGGACAAGTCGATCACCACCACCAATACAGCAACGACCGAAACAGCCAGAGAGACTCTTGGTAGACACCACCCAGTCAATAAGCCGTGGGGCACAGCTGAGGTCCTGACCCTGTGCGATAAGAGGTAGGAGCTGATGACGAACAAGAACGATACAGAAGGGGCAGAGCAGTACAACTCGATCTACTGATAAGTCAAGCATTAAAAAGGCAAAAGAGAACTGGATAGAAGAACATTCCAAAGACATTGAGGCAAACCTGACAAGGAACAACAATTGGTAGTTGGACCTAAATACAACATCATATATGGGATCAGATGTTAGAATATGGTATGGCGACATACCGAAGACCCAGTTTCATCTGTCATTGTTAAAGTGATGACTCATTTGCCAAAATATGGAGGGTTTTTGAAAAGTAAGTTCTAACTGCTATTCTACAAAGTTTAAGTAGTCGACGAGATTGGTGATTTTAATCAAAAAATGCTTTAGACATTAAAATGACATGTTCTTATCGCTGCCAGGAATGTACTGTACACGTGTAAGGTTGCGTTAAATTATAGAGCGTTCCAGGTGTCTACAGGAACGAATCAAGTTATTGAATGTGTACAGTTTATACGCTTCTGAGGTGAATTGTATACCGAAATCATTGGGATGAAAACGACGTGTATATATCTATATGTAGCATTGTATTCACAAGAATGTTTATCATAATACTGGAGTTAAATAATCCCTTGTGGTCTTTTTAAACCTGTGTGATTAGAGGCAGACGGCTTCATTCTTTCTATAGTGGGTTTCACGGTTACTATCTCACCAGAGGGCGTATCGGTGCAGCTCACTTCCGGATAGTTCCATAAGTAAGGATGGTATATGTAGATACAGATTAAGTGACAGTGGATGATATAAACAGGTACACTGTGAAAAGGCTGTAAAGATTTCTTAAAGAACACTGACAGAATGTGTCAATTGATTATTCTTTTTTGCAGCTAGTCCAGATTCTCTGGTTCATTGTGAACATTGTAAAGAATCGAGTGGCATTGTTGAAGTTAAATCACCATTGAAATACAGACATTTGACATCCCTTGAAGCAGCACAGAAAAGGGATTTCTGCTGTGGTGTTAGAAATGGCAAGATTAAACTAAAATTCAATCACACTTACTACTACCAGACTTATTCGAACTTGCACTTTGCAGACTTTGGAGATGCTAAGATATTAAAATAGTCATCAGTCAGAAAACCCATAAAATAAAATCACCGAACCTTGTCTGACGTGAGATATCATTAAACAGAATAGCACCCAACTATTTTTAAAAAATTGTAGTGCATGTAATCTCTTTATCTCAAACAGAAGCAAAAGTTACTTCAGTTCCCGAGTCAAAGCCCTTATTGTCCTGGCAGTTATCTTTATCCTGTTTTCTGTCGTGGTTAGCTCGTGTCATCTGTGGGTTATGTGAGGAAGTCCTCATATTCAGATGCTGTACAACGCTTGACTGGGGGTCCATCATCTGGGTATAGGAATAATAATAATAATAATAATAATAATAATAATAATAATAATAATAATGACATTGACATCGGCCAGGGTGAAGACGACAAGCGATGCATTTATGTTATTTAACGTAAATGTGAAGCTGAGTGGTTGTCTTCTGAGAAAGAAAGATAAAATTGATTTGAAAATAAAATGAATATATAAAGAAACAACAAACATTATGCCATCTGTTTCAACATTATTTCTGATTTGTTTTAAAACTGCAAAAGCGAAATTATCACGTGTATCTTTCAAAGATAAGAAACTTCGAAAGTGGCCTAAGAGTACAAACACTGGCATTAACATTAAATTGGCTGATGTGATTTCAAAGAAAACATACTTAACTGAAATGACTGGAATTGTTATGCATGGACATTCTGGTTTGTTTCCTCAATCGTAAAGAAAATCTCTTACCAGCATGTGTGACGTTAAGTGTACGTCTTATAAATTGTCAGAACTTTTCCGTCAAAATTACGTGCTAAAAGTTGTTAGAAAGGCAACGTTTAGAGTTATTTGTTATTAGTTGATAGAACTGGGATGTTTCGAGTAAGTGTTACAAAACCATTATGATTTGGGTCGTTAAAAACGCGTTATACGGGATACACCTGTGTCATAACGAATACAAATACATTAATAGACAAGGTGATATTTCCAGTACAATTTTAAGTTGATAGAACTTGGATGTTAAGTGTACGTGGCTTAAGTTGTTATAACTATGAAGTTACGTGTACGTGTTAGAAGTTGCTTGAACTGGGCCGTTAAGGCTACGTGTTATGCGTTGATAGAACTGGGACGTAACTACATCACATTGTCAGTTTAAAGAATCCGGATGTCAAGAATAAATGAAATACGTTGTTTAACTAGGACGTTGTGAGTAAACGCTATGTGCAGTTGGAATTTATAGTTCTTTTAAGGATATAAACAAAATTTAAAGAAGTTAATACCAGCAATCATACTGTTAGATTTCAGGGCTGTTGGTAGCATCCGTCTTAATTATCTAAATAGTTCCTTCGCATGAATTATTCCTTTGCATAACATTACCTTTTACTTTTGTCTCAAATCAAAACACGTTCATGTGACATAACAAAACGTAAGTGCATATATGAAAACTATTTCTCACTTCCGAATAGCTGGCATAGGCTGTTTGACTTTTAAAAATCTTAGACCCAATTTTGATTTTATTGAAAAGGCCATTAGCGCCACTGCCAGAAACAGCGATATTTTTAAATTGATATCAGCTGATACAAGCGGGACAAATACGGCTACCTGTATCACTGTCTGTACTAGTTTGGGGGTCTCTGGGGGAGTTTTGATGATTTCCTCTGGAGGTACTTTGCATATATCTCGGGATTCTTTTCTCTGTTCTGCCAACCGGGCATTGACCCTCAGAAGTTTTCTAAAGAAGAAAGAGGCATTAGTATTTAATAAACATTGAAGCGTGATATCCCTTTCGGAGGACACATTTGTCCCACTTTATTACATTTATAGCATACATGTCTAGACGCATGTTTAGTTAGAATGGGGACAGTCAAGAAACTGGCCCAAAATGTCAAGGTTGTATTTTATTTCTTGTGGAGGGATATCTGAAAATTGTTTAAAGGAACCCACAATTTTAAGTTACGTCACTGATAACATCACTGCATTAAAATAATACTTTACATTAGGTAAGAACTTCATAAAGAAGACAGGACATAACTGCTTGTATTTCAACTAAATGTATACATGTGCTTTGTTGTGTTTTGATTAAAACTAAGGTAATATATTATTACGTAACTTCCAATTATGGTCTGATTTAGCAAACCTTAACGTATCGCCTTTCGCAACGTGTGTGCAGTAAAAGAAACTGAAAAGTTTAAAAGTGACTTAAGAAGAAACCTTTTTCAGTCAATTAGTCCTTGAATGTCATGCTCCTAACGCTTTTCGAGAAAAGGTGTGAATTATGTTATCGGTCTGTCTGTGTTTGCCTGTGCTATTTAGCGCAGCTGTGAATACACTGTTGAAAATAGAGACTTTATAGTTAAGATATGATTTTCGATAGTCTTTAGATGTGAACACGTGCACATTAGTGGTATAAACGGTACCAATTGCTCAAGTCCAGGTTGGTGGAGCTTAGAATTCAGAAATAAACAACAACACATGCTATGATTGGTGGATTATGTAAGAGTTGTAGTTTCTGTTAGGCTTATAAAAAGTTTAGCCTCTTGGCAACATGTGAATTTATGCTAATTCCTATATAGATCATATTTTGTCTTTTTTTTATATCATTTTTTGAAAATGTGATACACATGACTAAAAATAAGAATGTTGTGAATAGATAACTCATACCTCTGTCTAGTTCCAGCAGAGTTATCTCTCTTATATGCAATGGAGAACCTGGTTCTGTCATTATCAAATTGACAATCTAACATTGTTCTCTATGACAGTGTGCGACATACATGCTGAAGTAGGATATAAAGTATATTTATTTAACAAAAACATTAGCATTGAGGTCTATGGAAAAACAATTGGTACCGTGATACCTAGTACCATAATTTCAATCCACTCAGTGGGAGTGAAGCTTGTGGGGTCTTTGGATGAGGACGCATTTCGCAAACACAAAACAAATACTTGCTTGGCCCTTTTCTTCAGCATGCTATGAGCCTCAGGGTAATCTCTCATCGCCGCTTCAAAATCAAGTTTAGACAGAATAAACAGGTTGGTGAAACCTTTGCATCTCACATCTGCTGTTCGGCGATTTCCTCCCTCCGTGTTCAGAGAAAGTAAACTACAAAAAAAAAAAACTACGGGATTATCCTATTTATTATGTAATAACTTTAACGCAAACTCACCTTTAATAGCAGGCTATAAAATTTCTTGAATTGGCAGAGGATCAAGTTTGCTACAAAGATGTTAATGAGGTGACATACATAATGTATATGTATTTATCTGATGCGGTGAAAGTAAAATACACTGACATAATTAGAGAGTACGACTCTTTTTTTTCTTTTCTTTTCTTTTCTTAAACCCAAATCATTTTTTATGAGGTTCTAGATTTTGACAAACGTGGAAAAAAGCTGCAGTAGCAAGTAATAGAATTTAAAACATTACTGATGTGAAATAACAGAAGAAAAGAAAAACATCAGGAAAGGATCTAAAAATGTGATGGCTGGGATGGATATTAAAATACGCATGCATTCCGCTAATATTTTACTGGCTGTGTGGCGTTTTGTACTAAATAAATATAAAATGTAAATGAAAAGCTAGCTATACGATAAAGGATGGAACATATCACGTACCTTTATGCAGCATCTAGGGATATCATTTTTCACTCTTTCCGGTGT
Organism: Unio delphinus; assembly: GCA_029339505.1. NCBI lineage: Eukaryota > Metazoa > Mollusca > Bivalvia > Unionida > Unionidae > Unio > Unio delphinus. Next base: position 16,361,225 of record JAQISU010001238.1, read on the forward strand.
ATAATGATCTATATTAATAACTAAGGGTTGATGCGAGCAGTCAGGGGATTGTTACCGTATCCCACGGAACTGGGTTTGAGTCTTGGTTGGGAAACAATTAGAAATATTTTCTAACCTGTATAAGTATATTCTTTCTCAATTTATACATGTCTTTTAAAGAACGTTTTTCTTCAAGTATGTTTACCTGATTTCTCCAAACACGCTACCTTCCTTTAGTGTTGCAAGAACGATATCGTTATTAGGTCCTCCAACCACCTCTACCTGACCCTGACTGACGATGTACATCTCTTTTCCTATTTCACCCTGTAAGTAAGTTAAAGAAATAATTTGCAAACCTTTCCTATTTCACCCTGTAGGTAAGTTAAAAAAAATAATTTGCAAACCATTCCTATTTCACCCTGTAGGTAAGTTAAAAAAAATAATTTGCGAACCATTCCTATTTCACCCTGTAGGTAAGTTAATTTGCAAACCATTCCTATTTCACCCTGTAGGTAAGTTAAAGTAATTTGCAAACCATTCCTATTTCACCCTGTAAGTAAGTTAAAGAAATAATTTGCAAACCATTCCTATCTCACACTGTAGGTAAGTTAAAGAAATAAGTTGCAAACCATTCCTATTTCACCCTGTAGGTAAGTTAAAGAAATAATTTGCAAACTATTCCGAGATCAATTCAAATTCAAATATATAGAGTCCTAAAAATTGTATTCTTCGTGAACGACAATGTGAGTTCACAGAAAATTATATTTTATTGATTCATTAGAAGTCATTATTTTTATCACGGCATTTTAAGCAAAAGTTACATTTATCACGCAGAGAGAGAGAGAGAGAGTGTGTGTGTGTGTGTGTGTGTGTGTGTGTGTGTGTGTGTGTGTAAACACTGGGTCTATTGTTTCCTTGTTTTCATCAATTGGAAACACATATAATAATGTTTATTCTTGGCCTCATGGACTTAGTTATTAATTCATTTGCACAAAACTAAACCGATTTTATTCTTTAGATCTAACTTTTACGATGTAAGCATATCGTAATCTTGATATGCTAGGTATATATTTCGTTATGGCGGAAAGAAAAAATATACAATATTTGTAATTTTCTGAATTTAATTTAGTTTGTGTCATTTTGTATATGATCTGAATCGTGAAACAAGTGTAAATTCAAGATTTTATGGTAGGAAGCAAAACAATATTTCTGTCTAGATAATTCAATTATTTGGCAGCAGTCTTTTGAAAAATGACACCTAAGATGTTACTTCGTAAAAAATAAGTAATGGTTTTAAATTTATTTATGTGCTTGAAAAATAAACAAGTGGTTAAAGCGCACAAATACATCAAAATGTTCATTATATTCACTCTGTAAAGAGCGGATTTAAGACGATTACATACGTGTCGAAGTTAGGTATCTGGGATATTAAGGTGACGTTTGTCAATATCGCACTATATTAAGGCGGTGGCCCGTTAGTTCGATAAGATAAAGGTTTTTAAAAGAGAGAAAGATTATTAATTTTTTTTCGGGGAAAAGTATATTTTCAATATTGGGTCTCAAAAAATTTCTACTCAATAAGGGTACTCATCCATTTGTTTTAAGTTACCTTTTTGCAAACGGTATCCCTTGGTAGATATAGTATCGGCTTCAGCTTTAGGACCAGGTCATATAACAAAGTCTTGTCACAGTCCTGAAACAGCTTCACCTTGCTAAGTGTGTTAAAATGCACGTGAATGGCCAAATCTGTCCGAAGCTTCCTTGGCAGAGCATTCATCAGGGCCCGTTCGTCTGAAAATAAGTCCGATTAAAATTCAACTGATCTGGCCTATTTAGTGATTGACTGCAGTCTGGAATATCGAATTTAAAAGGATGTAACATAAATTGGTTTGAACAAAACAAAGTGAAACGGTAAATTTTCATATCAGTAGTGAGCAACATTTTTTTTTACGAAGCACCCCATTATCCATACTGGTCAAATAATTCATTCGGTTTTACGCAGATTCTATCCACATATATGCATTCCAAAGCTACATTCATTAATTTACGATTTGTTGGACATAAACGTTCTGAATATTCGAATAACCGTTATAATTGTGAATATTGGAAAAACATAATCTGATACGAATTTCAGAATATTCGTTTCAGCTCTAGAACTGAAAAAAGAGTAGCAGCAAGAGCGGTTTGCAATTGGTCTTAAGGCAGGTAAAATCATGAAGGTTATCCTGCCAGGAAAATTTCAGTAAAGTCCATTTCCCAGGTGCATGCTAAGGCAGCCTGCATATCAGAACTTTCGGTCGCTACAACTGCATTATTACCTCTGAGCCACCGTGGTTCGAAATAGTGGCAAATTAATGGATTCACTGTGGAACTCGATTGGTTCTAGTGTCCCAATCCTCTTTCTTAACTAAGGTTGCAAAATCATTCCAAAGTAATGAAGGTTTCATTCGCAAAACACCCGTATTACTAACCGAGAACCTTCTGTTGTTGCCACTGATAGGTGAACCACATTCTGACCCGTTCTTGCGTGTCTTGGGGCAGACGCATATTCTTCATGTAAACAAGTGCTGAATCCATTCGCTTCAGGTATTGGTTCTTGACCATGTTGGCTGCGTCAACGATATCTCGGATCTGAAACCAAAGCAAGTCACAAAAGAAGTTACACTGTTTAATACATTTAAATAAAACGTTTAGTATACAATTTTCATTTTTAGTCAAATATCGCTGTCGCAATAAAAGTATTTTACAATCCATTTGGAGCAGCCTTCCAAATCGTTGATATAGAAATAAGTAATGCACCTAACAAGCATTGACTACTTTGTTGTTGTTGTTGTTGTTGATGTGTAGGGTTTAACACCATTTTTCAGCACAAGATAAGCTTTACATGGCGGCCAGTATAAATTGTGGAGGAAGAACCCAGAATATCCTAGGAAAGAACACCCGAACCACGAGAAGCTACTGGCAAGCTTTCGCACGTACTCTCATTGGCCGAGCCCAAGACTCGAACCCACGCAAACATAGAGAGCTGTAGACCACTTGGAAACTAAGGGCGCCAGCACATACTGCACTGATAAGTGTATGTTGAAATTGCCGTGGTTTCAATTTCAACATTTGCAAGAATTGTCAATTAATCTCTTGTCCATACAAAACTCGTTCTGGTGATCGTACAAATACCATTTGTATATATTTTGCTGCCATACTTTTGAATCGAGGTGTGTGTGTGTGTGTGTGTGTGTGTGTGTGTGTGTGTGTGTGTGTGGTCCACTGGGTTGCGAACAAACTGATATTTCCAAAGATAATTCTGAAGGCTTCACCATCGTAAAAAAAAAACTATTGTTTGAGCGAAACTCAATATTTATAACATTATAAGCGCGAAAGATAGTTTTATTTTGTTATGCCTCAAAGCATGACAGGTTGCCTTCATTAGAAATAAGAATTATGAGTAAATTTCTGGTTTTAGCAATTACTAAACTTTATGTAACCACGGATCTATATTTTGAAACCCTGATTAAACTTACTAAGCAATAATAGACGTTGAAAGAGGTGTCTAGTTTGCTCACTATTTCGAACCATCTAAAAATAGCTTTGAGAATCTTTGATCATATCACAATTCCAAAGCTTCTAGTGTTTCCAACTCTCTTTTGCCAAACAGTGGAAATACGTCAAACTGTCCCCTTTTTAAATGCTCACCTGACCAATGAGTAGCGCAAATACAAAAACACCGGACACCCAGTAGACAGTCATAAACATGTATTCTGGAATATTAGTTGGTTTAGGGTTATTCCCTATGGAAGTGGCCGTCTTAGTCGCCAAATAAAAACATCTAATGTACCTGAAATAAAAGTTCAAATTATGTGCACAAACATTTATATTAGATAATAAACTGATCAAACATTAAGATCGCAATTTTAGAGTAAATTGCCAAACGATCAAATTAGCACTACACAAAATATACATCGTAGATAAATCTAACTGATAACTATAGCATACATATTTACTTCAGTTTCTAAAACTTCATTGAAAATGAGAAAAGTCCAAAACATTTGAAGACTATTTTAAAACAACCACGTGGAAAAGAGAGCATGCATACATGTCTTTGCACAAAAATGGTTACGTGTACAATCCATTAGTGGCCAGTGATGCTATATGAACGCATGTAACCTCATCTTTACACCTACACATTCGATTGGTTAAATTGAAAAATAAATATCACACCTACACATTCGATTGGTTAAATTGAAAAATAAATATCACACCTACACATTCGATTGGTTAAATTGAAAAATAAATATCACACCTACACATTCGATTGGTTAAATTGAAAAATAAATATTATACCTACACATTCGATTGGTTAAATTGAAAAATAAATATTATACCTACACATTCGATTAGTTAAATTGAAAAATAAATATCACACCTACACATTCGATTGGTTAAATTGAAAAATAAATATCACACCTACACATTCGATTAGTTAAATTGAAAAATAAATATTATGCCTACACATTCGATTGGTTAAATTGAAAAATAAATATCACACCTACACATTCGATTGGTTAAATTGAAAAATAAATATTATACCTACACATTCGATTGGTTAAATTGAAAAATAAATATCACACCTACACATTCGATTGGTTAAATTGAAAAATAAATATTATACCTACACATTCGATTGGTTAAATTGAAAAATAAATATGGATTCTTGGAAAGTATTAAATGATGTTTTAGAAACCAAAACAAATTTTATTATTCTTCTTGCGGCAATTGCTTACCTGCTTTTATTTACAATGTAACTTAGTTTGACAGTTAAAATATGTTAAAATGTATAGTTTTGGATATGATCACTTTAAGTCATTTGACCAAAATAAAAGGTGTAATGACCAAACAGAGCACATACACATTTAGTCTTTATTTTATTCATAACATAATTTTAGTTCAACTAGTTAGTTTTCATTCCAACCGTATCTATCTATCTATCTATCTATCTATCTATCTATCTATCTATCTATCTATCTGTCTGTCTGTCTGTCTGTCTGTCTGTCTGTCCGTCCGTCCGTCCGTCCGTCCGTCCGTCCGTCCATCCATCCATCCATCCATCCATCCATCCATCCATCCATCCATCCATCCATCCATCCATCTATCTATCTATCTATCTATCTATCTATCTATCTATCTATCTATCTATCTATCTATCTATTAGTGTGACGGTTTACGTTACGTAGGGTAGTGGATGTCTATAATTAGTCGTAGCTGTAGTGATTATAAATGTATGATGTATGTGTGTTTGTGTGTTCTGGGTGAACGAAAAACGTTTTGAGGTTCCTCAGATATGATATAAAATTAGACCACACTAAACAATTACTGATGTAATTATGTAACTAAAGATATATACATGTATCTTGAGTATTGAAATAATAGAAACCATAATATAATTTTGATTAAGTGACAAGTTACTTAGTGCTGAAGATCACAGTAAAGAAAAAAAATAGTTTGGTAGATAAGCAAAACTTAAATTACACTGCTGAAATTAAGAAAATAATACCGTTACAATGAAAATGTCAGCTACAAAACCTACATATGTACAATTAAACTTAATAAATATATATGATAAAGTCAAAACTGTCTAAAACGATAAGGAAATACTTTGAATTTATTGAGTTTACTCAATATAGTAAATATGCAGTAAATTTATAATAAATATGATTTCCAAAATTTCACCATTCTTTTTCTGAAATTGACTATATTTAATCAGTTGTTTCTAAAGTAAGTCGTAATACTACAAGAAATTGAATTGCTGCACTTAAAATGTATTTTTGGCCGATTATTAGAATTGTTCGTTCAAGAAAAATCATCCTCTCAATTACAATATACCCCCTCAACCCGCCAAAAATACCGTAAGATTCGCGGCATTCTGATACTCAGAACTATGCGAACTCAAAGTCAAGTTTGTAGATGCAGGCTATTTCAGCTAATTTGTAGCCGTTGTACCAGAAGTGAATCTTGTTCAACACAGGTCAATGACACTTTGAGACTAATCACTGATTCAAGGAAAAAACTAACATGCAACTTACGTGATAAATTCGTGTATTTAAAATAGTTAACATAGTTCATTCACTTACAACGAATATCACCGATGTTTAATGAAATTATGCTCAGTATAGTTTGATAGTTAATATACACCCCCCTCCCCCAACAGGTGCAACACTGCTGTTAAAATCTAATCCACACAATATGGATAGTAATTTAATAATAATAATACAAATAATAATAATACAAATAATAATAATAATAATAATAATAATAATAATAATAATAATAATAATAATAATGATGATGATGATGATGATGATGATGATGATGATGATGATGATACTACTACTACTACTACTACTAAAAATATAATACATGTAATAATAATAATAATAATAATAATAATAATAATAATAATAATAATAATAATAATAATAATAATAATAATAATTTGTTAATTCTTAATTGCCGCCTCTGTATAATTGTCGTCTGACTTTTAAGCATTGGTTTTCCGACATTACTAATGTCACCGGTTTTTAAACGTTGGATTCGGACATTGCTAAATGTTGCCGCAATTAATATCGTCATGATTGACTTTCGCCAAAACATTTACAAACTAACACCGTTTTTCAAAAGATGTCTCTCTCAGTTTAGGTCTTTGCACTTTGATATAAATAGCTGATCGTTCATTCTTTATTGTCATATTTCCTAATATATCCTTAGATATAATCCTTAAATGGAGGAATATAAATTAAAGAAGGTAAATCATTTTCAATCAGTGAAATGTAGTAATGATTATGCTGACATTTTAGACGGCAAAATTTATAAACGGTTGTGGAGATATGTTGACACTATTATATTAATAAAGACTCATTTTCACTGAGATCTGGAAATCTAGAAATTAAAATGTTGCCATTGGAGTGGTTAAAATCAAGTCAGGATTAGATTGTACCAAGTCAGATGTTTTGATTTAAGACTCGATACCTTTCTTGTATAAGATATTATGATACTGGATTCTCTTTGTCAGATATGGAAAACAAATTAAGTGATAATAGACCGGCACTTGGAGTTTTTTTTTAATATATTAAAAACGTCATTATTTCTTTATCTTTTCATTAGAAATAAGAAAGAAAAAAAAAGGAAAATAATGAACGAATAAAAATGAAGTTTTTATGTACTTATTGCAGATGATATTTACATAATTTTAATTACGGAGATGTTGGATACATTTAATCAGGTCGACAGTTCGTAACGGTTAGAACCCAACATATAATGATCGGCTACAACTAAGCAACAACTATATTTTAAAAACGTAACTGTAAAGACAGATAGGGCCATTTACTGATAATAAAGAGTGCTAGATGTACACTGTACAGTAGTTTACAAAGGCAATCCTTCACAAAAGTTATGAGTCTGTTTCATAGATTGATCCTCACTATGTAATTGGACACCTTTAACTTGCAGTCGTGCTTGTTACAGATAACTGGCAATCCGATGTAGTTGATGTTTGAAACGGAACATATTGGGTATACTCTGAACTAACGGATATGGGCTACCTTCAAGCATTCTATATTTTTATTGCAATAATATTTTGTTTGCTCACAGTAATCGCCAAACGCAGTAAAAGAAAACCCAAACTAAACCTTACTTTAGTAAATATTTATGAATAATTATTGCATAAATAACGCCAATAAAACTGCGCGAAAGATATACATTTCCTTGGAGCATATTGCTCCTTAGAGCAGAAAAATGTCTGAAGAAACTTACGCATTACCATCTCCACTGTAGACCCATCTATTAGATCCGATTCCTTCGTACACGGACATTGCATAGTAACCGCATGTCTCCAAATGAATCAGGAATAACATGTAAGTCATCGTTTTCAATATCCTTAAAAAATTCCAAAGTAAAATCTATTTAAATATATTAATGAGGATTGCTGGAGTTAATATGAACTTTATTTAAACTTTAATAATATTGATATACGTACAGTGAATGCTAATATTTGTTTTATTACATTATGTAACTGAGAAAGCAATTTTGTTTTTCCAAAGCGAAAACGTCATCTAAGCCTTTTCATATGTAGAATAAAACATCCATCCATCCATCCATCCCTCCCTCCATGTATGTATGTATGTATGTATGTATGTATGTATGTATGTATGTATGTATGTATGTATGTATGTATGTATGTATGTATGTATGTATGCATGCATGCATGCATGCATGCATGCATGCATGCATGCATGCATGTATGTATGTCAGTCTGAATTTTGAAGGAGTATGGAGGAAAAGACAAGGAGGTGAAGAAATCAGCAAGGAGAGACAGGAGAGAATTCACAGAAAGGCTAGCAAAGGAGGCGGAGGTAGCAGCGGGGCAGAAAGACATGAAAACGGTGTATCAGAACACAAAAAACTGAAAGGCGACTATAGTCAGCACCACGACCTTCCAGTGAGAGATGAAGTTGGAACCTATGTCACAGTGGAGGAGGAGAAACTGGAAAGATGGAAGCAACATTTTGAGTATATCCTGAATCGCCCAGACCCACCAGTACTCGCTGACATTCCTGAAGCAGAGGAGGACCTTGACATCAATTGAGACGACATCACTGTTGAGGAGGTCAAGCAGGCCACTCACAAGCTGAAGAATGGGAAGGCACCTGGCGATGATGGAGTGTGTCCCGAGATGCTGAAGGTAGAATACACAGAGACGCAGAAGCTTCTTTGCCAGATTCTCCAAAAGACATGGGATAGTGAGAAAGCACCAAATGACTGGAAAACCGGAATCATAGTTAAACTTCCCAAGAAGGGAGATCTGGGAAACTGAACTGGCGAGGAATCACATTGCTATCCCTCTCCAGTAAGATCTTTAGCCGCATCATTCTTCAACGCATCACAACAGCTGTGGACGGCATCCTACACCAGGAACAGTCAGGCTTTAGAAAAGGTAAATCTTGCAACGACCACATCTTCACACTGAGGCAGATACTTGAGCAGTCTCATGAGTGGAATGGATCCCTTTATGTGGTCTTTGTGGACTTTGAGAAGGCCTTCGACAGCCTGCACCGAGCCTCTATGTGGAGGATTCTACGACATTATGGCATCCCCAAGAAACTTGTCAATGTCGTCAGGTATCTGTACGAAAACTTTGAGTGCAGAGTAATCCACAACAACCAACTCACTGAACCACTGAAGGTGGAAACCGGAGTGAAGCAAGGATGCATTCTCTCTCCGATCCTCTTCTCACTGGCCATTGACTTGATCATGCGCCGCACCACAGTGGGCAAGAGACATGGACTACAGTGGACGTTGACCTCAATGCTGGATGACCTGGACTATGCCGACGACATCGGGTTGCTGGCAAGCAGACACCAGGATATTCAACAGAAGACACAACAGTTGGTACAGACAGCAAATGCCATAGGTATTCGAGTCAACATAGGGAAGACAAAGGTCTTGAGGAAGAATACTAGAGTGGGCAACCCAATCATCATCAACGACCAGCCCCTGCAAGAACTAGATGATTTCACTTACCTGGGCAGTAAGGTCGCCACGGATGGAGATTGCACAAGGGAAGTCGTCACAAGAATCAGCATGGCCAACCAGACCTTCACAATGTTAAAGCCCATATGGAAGACAAGAAACCTCAGCGTCCACACGAAGATCCGTATCTTCAAGAGTAACGTATTGAGCATCCTTTTGTACGGTTCAGAGTGTTGGAAGTCCACTGCGAACATAGAACACAAGCTCGAACTGTTTCAAACCAAATGCCTGCGACGCATCATGAGGATCTTCTGGCCAAACATGATCTCAAACGAGGAACGTCGGCACAGAGCGGGTTCAAGCACCATCTCTGAGATCATTTCAACTCGGCGATGGAGATGGCTGGGCCATGTCTGCAGAATGCCCCCTGACTCATTACCAAGGGTGGCACTGAGATCGATCCCACAGGGGAAAAGGAACCGTGGCAGACCCAAAGAGATATGGCGACGAACAGTGAAGAGAGACCTTAAGACCAGAGGCCTCACCCTTCAGACCGCCCCAGCAATAGCTGCCGACAGACCGAAATGGTGCTCCCTAGCTGTTGCCTGAAGCACCAGACGGCGCAGAGATTATTGATTGATTGATTACAGTGAATGTTAATATTTGTTTCATTACATTATGTAACTGAGAAAGCAATTTTATTTTTCCAAAGCGAAAACGTCATCTAAGCCTTTTCATATGTAGAATAAAACATCCATCCATCCCTCCCTCCCTCCATGTATGTATGTATGTATGTATGTATGTATGTATGTATGTATGTATGTATGTATGTATGTATGTATGTATGTATGTATGTATGTAAGCATGTATGCATGCGTGAAAACTAATTATAAGCAAATGCATGCGGCCAATTACCTAACGGCATGCGCGGACCGAACAGCTTTATCACACCTTTCGTAGAACTCCCAGAAAGTTTGAATCTGAAAAGTTTAAAAAAAAATATATGCAGCATTATTGTATCAAATGATGGCTGTTTTACAGCACCTTTGTTTTGCATTAATAACACTGATTAAAACCCATCGCACGCATGGAGTGTGCGAAAAATAATTATGATACCGATGTTAAATCTTTAATGAGATATAATCACAATGGACTTCGATTACCCCAAGGACTGATTTTTTTTAAACACAGTATAACATAGGATGAAGCCAAATTTAAGCAATGACACGAAATAATATTTGTCAACTGTAGTATTTTAATTTAAAAAAGCATTTCTGTAAGATTTAAATGCATGGGTCATTCTAGATTAAGAAACGGAAATCTTTTTAGCTGCCATAAAAGTATGATTTGCATTATTATCTCGCTTTCTGAAGCTATGAATTTAAATTTTAAAATACATGAATGATAATAAAGTTATAAGATGATCGTCAAAATTCCAGGTAGAATGAGGTACATCAATTACATTATTTAACTTTTGACCATTCTCACCATCACAACCAACATCATATTAATTTTACTCTTCCTCCTCATCCACCCTCACATTCTCATTATCATTATCGCCAAATGGCATCTCTATGTTCAAGAATATGACAATATATATATATATATATATATATATATATATATATATATATATATATATATATATATATATATATATATATATATATATATATATATTGCACAAACTTCTTGATGAGAAGATAATTCTTTAACTAAGTAGTAGTCATGGAAAATAACCTCAGCCACGGAAAGAACTGTAGGTGCAAAGCAATAAAAAACCCAACACGTTTTTAGAAACTCGTACCTTAAACTACAATAAAGCAAAACTGATGATCATACCCCTTATCTATACCCCTCCTTAAAGTTTATTATTATTATTATTATTATTATTATTATTATTATTATTATTACTGATGTTGCCATTGTTTATTTCTTGTTGTTACTGTTGTTATTTTTTCGCTAATGTAATGCTGCTAAGATTGTATGCTTACTATTGCCTTTCATCTTGTCATTGTTGTTAGGCTATAATACGAATCGATAATACTATAGCTGACTAATTTAGCGATCAGATTATCTCATGTTATGCACAAAAATAAATCTTTATGCTCACAGTGAATTTGAAAAGTACTTTACAGCCTTTTTCGAATGTACATGCATTTAAATAATGAAAGTATGAATTAACAAATTCATTTCCGAGATCAGTGTCGGATTAAAACATTCCAGGGCCCTAAACTCTGACAATATTATGTTCCCCGCTTCTTGAAAAATCTGAAATTCAAAACAATATTAAAATGAAAAAAAAAAGGTGAGAGATACAAGCATTGCCATCATTGCAAATTTAAATACATCGAACTTATCATATACATGTAGTACATGGAGATCCTCATATACTACTTATATAATTCATTGAATTTTATCATTGAAAATTAATTAGAATTTTTTTTGGTGCCGTTTTAGAGATGGTACCCTAAGCATGTGCTTGGTTATGTAATGGATTATCGGTAATGTTCAGAATAAAAGAAAGTCGATAAAGGAGTTATTAATTCCTTACCTTTTATTAATATTTTCAGAAATTTAGAAATATAACTTTAGGCATTTATGTTTTGTATCCAATTCGTTACATATCTACACTAATTATGTGGGAACAAGACATAAACTAAATTACACGCAATGAACAGCATATCTAAAACGAAATCACGGCGTCATATTTTCAGTTTTTGAGTTATTTACCATGTAAAAATGACACTCAATCGTGTCTTGTACCCAAGTTGATCGCCAAAGTTACGTGCGATCATTTTCACCCAGGAATATTCAATTAAGTTAGTCCATATGATTCTTTCTTTATTCTACCCTTTTCTCTACATTGTGTTTACACTGTGGTGTACACAAACGTCTGACAAAACCATACACACCATCAGATTAGAATACAGTTGTTGAATAAGTATTTTGCAGCGATTCATTGATTCTTTCATGAATTTTTATTTCATGCTGTCATTTATTATTTTATATTGTAACTTATTTCGCTATATCCCATTGTGTATTTACCTCCATTACATCATTTAGTAGTAAAGTAGGTAATATTTTGCCATGGTTTATTAAAGACCTGACCAGTGCACATTTTAAAAGCAGCACCAAGACTTATACAAATGTCATGTTTTACATTTGCAGCATATGCTACGGTTATTCTGAATTCATAGTAAACTGACAGACTCACCGTGCACAATTTCAATAATCAATAATGCTGAATAATCGATAATGCTAATTTCTTTTTACTGCAGTCCCATAATCAAATCTTAGATTTTTATGTTATTTCCCAGGGATTGCTGAACGGACGTATAAATGCCTGCATTTAACCCGAAAAAATAAAAAAGAAATATTTAAGAAATTTATATTTTTATTACAAATGCAGACGTGGATGATGAAGCTTACCTTTAACAGTCTAGGTAATCTCAGCCATGGATATACCTTCATGTTTATCAAATAAAATAGATCCAATGGCAGAAGGCATGCAATATCTAACTGAAAATAGAAACAAATGGCAAACACTGGTAAGTAAAATTATTAATCGACACTATTTATATTTAATTGCATTTGTGAAGCTAGTTTGAAGACATAAGTTTGAAAAAACCAAGGTTTTCGTCCAACACAGCATTTTAACTGTGAAACGCGAGAATGGGCATGTATGTAAAACAAATAATGGTTGTAATTTATATTGATTCTCATTAATGTGCCATGTCAATACTTACATGCATTATGTGTTCAAGTAAAGCAATCAGAATACTAAAAATAATACAACAAACTAGGAATGATAAGTAAATTAAAATATGTATTAGTAATAACAAGGATGACATCTTTACAACTATTCCAATTGTAACCTATCTGGAATGCCTATCTGGTACGTTATATAACTTACCTATTATGTATAAAGCTAACATGTTACAACATTTTTTAAATTTAATCAACCAAACAAGAGAGACAAATCGATTGAGAGAAGTGCAAACATACATACATACATACATACATACATACATACATACATACATACATACATACATACATACATACATACATACCCCCCACACACATACATACATGTGCATACATCCATCCATCCATCCATCCATCCAAACATACATACATACATACATACATACATACATACATACATACATACATACATACATACATACATACAGACAGACAGACAGACAGACAGACAAACAAACAAACAGACGTATAGATAGAACGGATGATCACCTTAAACATCCTTTTCTTCATATAGTTTATACGTGTATTTGCTTGATGAACCTAAAAATGTAAAATAATTAACAACAAATTTTTTATATGACTGCTGTATACCCATATAATAATTTGTATCTAACACATTGATTAGGACCCCATGGTGTCGTTAATGACGTCATAATGTCATTCAAATAAATGCGTAATAACTCAGGCAAACGAATGTATTTTAAAATCTATTCATTACACTATTCTTCATTTTGGTAAAAGAAATCAGCATTTATTAACATTAATTAGGAAAGATCTTAAATCTGTGCTGATTTTAAATTAAATATATGAATAAAAATATTTTGCTAGCCAATAGTCGCAAAAGTTAGAAATTATTCTACTCCATTCATTTTCTTTTGCAACGAGCACACATGTTATGATCTTCTATTTGTTACATTTATATGATTCACTCTCTCGAAGTGACATGTTATGATCTTCTATTTATTACGTTTATATGATTCACTCTCTCGAAGTGACATGTTATGATCTTCTATTTATTACGTTTATATGATTCACTCTCTCAAAGTGACATGTTATGATCTTCTATTTATTACGTTTATATGATTCACTCTCTCAAAGTGACATGTTATGATCTTCTATTTATTACGTTTATATGATTCACTCTCTCAACGTGACATGTTATGTTTGTAATCAAGTGCTATAAGACCAAATGAAAATGACATCACTTTTTCGAATTAGCATTTGCTGTTAATTTATTTGTGTTTCTACCTTTGTTAATATTTGGGTATAGCATTCCTTTTGTGTGTGATACTAATGATGCAGAATCGTAAATTGTTATAGTTAATAGAAAAACATTGGTCAATATAGATGAAAACGTGCAAGAACCAGTTTTCAATAACTGATGATCGTATTAAAGATAATGCTCGTATACTTTCATTAGGGGATTCAAATTCAGAGGAAATACAGAAGAGTAAAAAAAAGTCTTTTACGTTCGAAGTGCTCTGAGACTTTTAGTCTATAATTTCTTATATAAATTTGAAATAAAACTCCCGCAGTGGAATGTATTTCTTTCAAATAAATTTTACTTGGGAACTTCATACTTGTCATCTTATATTACACCCAATAACAAGTAATCTATTTTTAATATACAAAATACTAATTAAGCAAACTACTAAATAAGCTATTATTACACAAAATACTAAAAAATCTATTAATACACCCAATACTAAGTAATATTTTAAAACACCAAATACTAAGTAATCTATTAATACACCCAACACTAAGTAATCCATTAATATACCTAATGCTGAGTAACCTATTAATACACACAATGCTAAGTAATCTATTAAAATACCCAATATTAAGCAAACTTTTAATACACCTAATAATAAGCAATCTATTAATACAACCAATACTAATTAATCTACTAATACACCAACTACTAAGCAATCTATTAATAAACCTGATAAAAAGTAATCTATTAATACACACAATACTAAATAAGTTATTATTACAACCGTTACTAAGTAATATATTCATACACTCAATACTAAGTAATCTATTAATACACACACTACTAAATAAGTTATTATTACAACCGTTACCAAGTAATCTATTAATACACCCAATACTAAGTAATCTATTAATACACCCAATACTAAGTAATCTATTAATACACCCAATACTAAATAAGTTATTATTACAACCGTTACTAAGTAATATATTCATACACCCAATACTAAGTAATCTATTAATACACACAATACTAAATAAGTTATTATTACAACCGTTACTAAGTAATATATTCATACACCCAATACTAAGTAATCTATTAATACACCTAATACTAAGTAGCCTATTAATACACCCAATACTAAGTAATCTATTAATACACCCAATACTAAGTAATCTATTAATACACCCAATACTAAGTAATCTATTAATACACCTAATACTTACTAGTCTATTAATACACCCAGTACTAAGTAATCTATTAATACACCCAGTACTAAGTAATCTATTAAAACACCAAATACTAAGTAATCTATTAATACACCTAATACTAAGTAATCTATTAATACACCTAATACTAAGTAGTCTATTAATACACCCAGTATATTCATACACCCAATACTAAGTAATCTATCAATACACACAATACTAAGTAATCTATTAATACACCCAATACTAAATAAGTTATTATTACAACCATTACTAAGTAATATATTCATGCACCCAATACTAAGTAATCTATTAATACACCTAATACTAAGTAGTCTATTAATACACCCAATACTAAGTAATCTATTAATACACCAAGTACTAAGTAATCTATTACTAATACACCCAATACTAAGTAATCTATTAATACACCTAATACTAAGTAGTCTATTAATACACCCAATACTAAGTAATCTATTAATACACCCAGTACTAAGTAATCTATTAATACACCTTATACTAAGTAATCTATTAATACACCTAATACTAAGTAGTCTATTAACACACCCAGTACTAAGTAATCTATTAATACACCCAGTACTAAGTAATCTATTAAAACACCCAATACTAAGTAATCTATTAATACACCTAATACTAAGTAGTCTATTAATACCAGTATATTCATACACCCAATACTAAGTAATCTATTAATACACACAATACTAAGTAATCTATTAATACACCCAATACTAAATAAGTTATTATTACAACCATTATTAAGTAATATATTCATGCACCCAATACTAAGTAATCTATTAATACACCTAATACTAAGTAGTCTATTAATACACCCAATACTAAGTAATCTATTAATACACCCAGTATTAAGTAATTTATTAATACACCCAGTACTAAGTAATCTGTTAATACACCCAATACTAAGTAATTTGTTAATGCACCCAATACTAAGTAATCTATTAATACACCCAATACTAAGTAATCTATTAATACACCCAATACTAAGTAATCTATTAATACACCCAATACTAAGTAATCTATTAATACACCTAATACTAAGTAGTCTATTAATACACCCAATACTAAGTAATCTATTAATACACCCAATACTAAGTAATCTATTAATACACCCAGTACTAAGTAATCTATTAACACACCCAGTACTAAGTAATCTATTAATACACCCAATACTAAGTAATCTATTAATACACCCAGTACTAAGTAATCTGTTAATACACCCAGTACTAAGTAATCTATTAATACACCCAGTACTAAGTAATCTATTAATACACCCAGTACTAAGTAATCTATTAATACACCCAGTACTAAGTAATCTATTAATGCACCTAATACTAAGTAGTCTATTAATACACCCAGTACTAAGTAATATATTAATACACCCAGTACTAAGTAATCTATTAATACACCCAGTACTAAGTAATCTATTAATACACCCAATACTAAGTAATCTATTAATACACCCAGTACTAAGTAATCTATTAATACACCCAGTACTAAGTAAGCTAATATTGCACTTAATACTAAGTAAGAAAATATATATTCTGACAAAATCAAAATATATTAAAGATACATGCCTAACAATATCGTAAACATTTTATAGTTTGAAAGATCATCTAATAAAATTTAACATTCAATCATGGCATGATTGTATCTATTACAATCTTCAACAGTACGAAAAAAGAATATCTTAACCAGAGATTAGACATAGCCCGATTCCAAATCAGGATGTTTGAAAAATTGTTAGGTTTTGGTTTGTTATATTGTTTCTAGATGAACTAAATAAGCTAATTTGACCATTGTATGTAGAGATGATAAATTTAATGATGTAGATGAGTTACCTGAGTCACAAATGAAAATTTAAAACAAGCGAATGTATGAACGTGAAATTCGCAATATCTACAAATAACCTGAGAGACAAATTGTTGAAAATATCATTCCAATAATTTAAACAGTTATTTTACAGAAATGTTTGTAGTTTTTCTTAAATAGAATGGTTCAAGCTATGACCAGTGCTCCATTACGTCTGCTTGAAATATAATCGATAAGCAGAGTCTAAGGGCTATGGCATATCTATCAAATACGTACCATTCAGTTAAAATACTAAATTCGAGACAAAATACACCTAAAGCTTATGGTAGGTAAAGAACCCCAGAGCCAATAAATCAAGACAACGAACTCTAATTTCTGCTAGCTTAACAGTCTGTCAACTGCTTTGCAAATTTTCCCGTTTTAAGTTTTTGATACCATGTAGCGATAGAAGTCATACAGGTCATGTACATGGGTTATCTCCAACAGAGAGAATATAAGCGGCAAGGTATACACATATGACCTCTTTAGCTGGTAATGAGAATGGCAATAAATATACTTACATTTAAACATTTTGAATTTCCTCAAAATGTACTTTCTTAATTCTGAAAATCTGAATTACATGTCATGGGTTCCAATACTATATACACACCGCAAAACTGTAATGGATGTTGGGGATGGACACATTCACAATTGTACCTAATTACTCAATGTAAATTATTTAAATAAACATTTAGAGTAATTTCTTCTTTTAATTATGTACACGTGTTGAAATTTTTGGGTTACAGTTGTGAACAATTAATTCCATTAATGGCTGACATAGATTTGATATGTTGACATGATAAGGTTAACTAGATTCTTCCATCTACTCAGTGTACCTCTTTTACTCCTTCGTTTAGATAGCTGATTCTCATTTTGAATAAAAATATGTCCGCTATGTAGAGGAGATCGCATGTGTAGTCGCAGATTAGCCAGTACACCAGGTTATCCTTGGTCTGATATGGAAACACCGCCCTGAGGGGTATTGCCCAAGCATTGTACATGAAGGCAAGGGTAATAAGGAACAACCAGAACAAGTACAGCTTGCCTATAAGTATAATATTTATATTTACAAAGTACAGCTTGCTTATAAGTATAATATTTATATTTACAAAGTACAGCTTGCCTATAAGTATAATATTTATATTTATAAAGTAAGTTGACTTTAGTAAGAAAACTTGATAATCATGAAATATTTCCCATTGTATGGGAAAAGAAAACAAAAACATTATTCTCTGCGAGAAAACTTGCAATCATAATTTCCAGCTGCCAAGTTTTAGATATAATTAGTTGAAAGTAACTCCTTTGAGATGCCGTTTTCATGAAATATTTACCATGATGTTGTGATTATAAGAACGAGTTCTTCTAAAATTTAATATAAAAATAAAATCATTTATATATATTGATGGCATAGTTTCAGACAGTGTTGTCAATTTTTTTTTATAGAATGTGTATGCGCATTATAAATGCATAAAACTCTCATTTATGTCAAAATATTTGATTAGAATTTTACTCTTTATTTAACTGTTTTTCTTTTAAAAAATTGGACGAATTAGACACAATGAAAAGCAAAAAAAGTATTGTATATGATATATTATTAAACAGATATTATAAGCTATCTTTTAAAAATAGCTAAACATAATGATGAATTGCAAACATTACATAAGTTGACCTCGAATAATGGAAATGTCTGTTCGCTTACTCTGGGGCTCTAATGTGTGTGGGAATTTGAGATTTTTCAGCCATCTCAGGACCCTCCTGCTGTACCGTTGTTTACTATTCTGTCCACGGATTCGGACAATCTCAGACACAGAGTCAGGTTCTTTCCCCTCCGGTGGAAAGAAGGAGTCAAATCTATGGCGGACCTTGGTGTTTTCAGCTGATGCAGCTGAAATACATGATTTATTGCAGTAAAGGGCCTCAATACCAATATCTCTTATATAACAGTTTACTGGCAAGCAATATCCCGTGAAAGCCAACAAGGAATTCCGAAAAAGTATTCCTACCTGGGAAGAACCCTGATTTTACAGAACAAGTTTGCTGTTTGAAAACTGAAATGGGAATAATCACACATGATTGTTATTGATTTCATGTCGCAATTCAAAGAATATGTGACTATTTTCAATTTATAATTAAAGATAATAAAAGAAGACTATTCGGAAAGAGAATGAACTATCAAACAGCGATGCTCATCTATGACATTCACATATTACTCACCAGAGAATGCATCCGAGTTGTCGAAATCGGAGAGAGAGGATGGAGTTGGGGGCTGGATGGTGGTTTCTTTCACTCTTTCTGTTCGACTGGAGAAGGCACGGACCAGGTTCTTGAGGTGCTCGCTCAGGGTGCTACTCACGTTAGATATGCTGAAGCAAAATACGTCATATAAAAAGCGATGAAAAATATTGTCATATCGTTTGTAAAGATATAGATAAGGTACCACTGTTATCAATATAGCAATTTCAAGACAAACGTTTTGTACTACTGATGAAAAAAGAATAAGATATAACCTAGGTCTGGAATGATATTCTTACAAACATAATGTTACTGGCAGTTGGTTTACAGCGTAGACAATTATGTCAGAAGATGTAGATGTGTTTCATGGTCTGTTTAGAGAACCAAAATATTTAGAACTTTTTAAAAAGATTTTGCTTCACTGATTTAATTAATTGTTGCAAATATATCAGTTTGAAAGTTACTAAAGTTTCGTATGACTTTTGTAGCGTTTTCATCCGCCATTGATTGTCATTTTGCGAAACCATCCTATCAAGATAATATAGATTGCATCAAAATGTGCAATTATGGAGTTTTGTTCATTTAAATGCATTGTTTCATTAAATGTTTGAAATATGATGGATGACGCGAAACGATGGCCGAAACTTACAGTGTTTAATAAATCAATATATTGAGTGAAACAAAAGCAATCACGGAATTGTATAAACTCTTTTATTTATTAAATACATGTACTCGAGTTTCATTGTTGTTCACAACGATACCCGAGGGTGATTAATGTACATTGTGTTGTATTTGAAAATACTGCGTTCGATCCATCCTATGCCGTACGTACGAAGTGCTTTTGATGAGAAGAACCGAACGCTTCCAGTGCACAGACGACATCTGTGTATAAAAACATCACCGTATGTAATGCTCTTTACATTACGGATAGTCTTGTTAGTCAGCTGTCTACTATAAGGACTTGTACGTCTTCAGCATTAGAGGCATGTAAGTTTATTAATTTCTTGTATATAAGATATAACTATTGTACTACTACCTCTATTTTTGTACGTTTGCTATGTAGGTTTGGCTTACGCGGTATAATGCACATGTCTATTCTAGTTTGCGACTGAGCGAGACTTTATATTAGTAATTTAAAACTACATTTTTAAGAAATGTTTAGTACTGTAGGATTCTTATCCAGCAGGGTTAGGTTTATATATGAATTTGTTTTGTAATGATTGTGCCGTCCGGTAATATAATCTGTATAACTTACCGCGCATAACGTTATTACGTTTTTATGCCCGTGTCATGCACATTACACGGTATTTGATATATTTGTAGCTGTGAAGAGCTATGTAGAGCAGTGTAGAGATGTGTAGAGCTGCGTAGTACCGCCCAGAGTATCTGGAACGTTCAGAGAGTTTCGGGTGTCTAGAGTAACCAGAGTGACCCGAGCATCCGAAGTTATCGGAGTGATCGAGGTCGATGTGGTGCAAGCTGTAAAGCCAACCATAGGAATTAATAGTGGCAGCTGTGAAGCTGAACTGTAGTAGACACGAGCTGAAATAAAGGGTGCTGGTGACGGAGTGTATCTCCTAACATATGATCTATTTGCCGTGGGCTTATTTTGGGGTTCGATAAACTCATTGTATCTTTCGGGACTGTAAAGATTAGTTGTATATCTTAACTATATGAGGGATTCATTTTACTACACAAGTAAACGTCCACATCGCTTACTAACCGAGTAAACTATATCCATCTGTTTATTATGAAGTCACTGTGAACCATTCACTCCTTGTCTTTGTATTTTTGTAGAGTAATTTATTTGTATTTTTCATTATTACATTTGTGCGTACTTATGTTAAATAATCCAATATTTGGATTATATATGCACGCACATATTTATATCATCGGCAAAAGTGCTATGCTGTGAATTTGGAAATCCACCTGATTATCTTATTACAAAAGCCCCTCTATGTTTTATTACTTTCATACTCTGATCTAAAATATCCAATCGTTACCACAATACATTTTCTTACCTACCTGAAATCAATAAGGAAACCAAAACATCTATATAGAATTAAGAATAATTGTAAAGACAGTAACACAAGTTTTTCTAATAGAATTAATAAAAGCAAAACTGACTCATCCCGACCACATGACATTTTTGCTGCTTCACTTAACATAAATCAATATTTTTGCTGCCTGATAGAAATGTAAAGAGAGTTTTTTTCCTTCAAGGCACGTTCAGACCTTCAATCGATATCCCAGTTCATGTTAAAATCAGAAAAACCCAAGAGACTAGAACTGTTCGATCATCTGCAAAGATAAAGACAGATTAACTATTCGTTGATTGTTGTAATTGTCAATCGCTGACACTGAGCCGCAAAATAAATTCCTTCCCGGACGTCTGTCCATGATTTAAAAGAGAGAATGTCTTTGCATGCGTGTTTGAGAACATCCGTTTTAGGTATTAAATTAGTTATAAATATTATTAGATATTATCTTCGTTTATTCCATCTCCAAAGACTGACAATCCGTTTCGTTAACGGGTAGACTATATCCAAAAAACAAGGGGCGTTATAAGTTTGTGGATATTGTGATGTTATTTCAATGAGCAAGACACTTGCTTTTAAAACTCAACAAAGCTAGCCAAACATTTGAACAAGACAAATTAAATATATTGCTTAGCGTAACTAAACCAAAACCCAGATCGATATATCTATATAATAATTTGTCCGAATCAGAACTATACGGCTTAAAGATCATGACTGAAGAATGTAATTAACAATTATTATCCGTTTTTCATACGGCAGATAATTCAAATTTACTTTTGACTTCCACCATGCAGACAACTAATGCACGAGAGCTACTAACAAGCAATATTTTATTGAGTGGTTTTGAGTCGCTAAAAGTCATTCCCGATATGGCCCAACGAAAGGATATATAAAAGTTGATCTTTTGCACCAGCCATTCCCAACCATGATAGGCAGGGCTACTTTTGTGTGTAGAACGGGGAAATGTCAAGGCAGGGTAACTAACGTTGCGTTATTTGATGATTCAGAAGCAATTGGTTCGTTAAGTATTTATTGATAAGATGACAGCGAGTTTCGCTGCAAAGTGTAATTACCCAGTTTCGTAAAAGTTACAAGTTTTATTGCCACTGTATCTAACATTGCTAAATCCTTCAATTACAAACTGATATAAATACAGCTGAGGAATAGTTGAACAGCCAGCAAAGAAACATGATATATGTACTACTTCATTTGACAGGAATCAATATTTTTGCTGCCTAACAGAAATGTAAAACTGTTTACTTCCTTCAAGACGCTTTCCATATCGTCAATCGATATCCCATGTTCATGCTAAAATGAAAAAAACAGACTAGAAATCTACGAGCTTCTGCAAAGATAAATACTTAATTATTCGTTGAGTATTATACTAATTGTTTTGATTGTCAACGAGCCACAAAGTAAATGCTTTTACCGCAAGTTACTCCATGAGTTAGGGAAGAGGTTCTTTACATGAATGTCTTGGATAATCGGTTTTTGTCTTAAATAGCTTTAACTATCAGCTTTCTTTATTCCGCATCACTGCAACAATTGTCATAGGTTTGATAATATTCAATGGACATAACATATCCAGCATATGAGATGTTGTAGCTGTATAGTAGCATCATTGGAGTCGTATGCCGTATGCATAAATAATGAATTCAATCCCCATACCTGATGGTGAAACGTCCCATGTTGTCATTGAGAAAGAAAATTTTGTAACTCTCATTGCCCATATAAAATTGGAAAACCCTTTGGACAAAATACTTTAAAAGCAAGCTTGGCCCAACCGAAACAAAATATTTTTGGTAACCCTCTGATGCGCAACAACAAACTCATCACAAATTCAAATTAGCACTGCGCAGCTTTGAGATTATGCACAAAATCGAATTAGTACTGCACAGCTTCGAGAGTATGCACAAATTCGGATTCGCACTACACAGCTTCGAGAGTATGCACAAATTAGAATTAGTACTGCACAGCTCGAGGTTATGCACAAATATTGGAATTATGCTATTTGACATTTAATATACGGCATATAATTCAGATTTACTCAGATATTTCCATACATGTCATTCTATCTGTTTTGGAGAAAGAAAGATTACTTTGGGATACATATTTAAACTGTCTACAAGACAACTACCATTACAGTTATAAAATGAACTTAACAGTAAATATACACTGGTTTTAAAAGATGATACTGGGGGCAAAACATGAACAATTTTGCCCCACTAAGGAACATTATCTGTCGAAGAAGAGTAAGACTAATGATAACACAACTATCCTTACCAAATGTAGCCGCATGACCGGAAGTGACATATATCTAGTTTTAATGGGAATTAACTATTTTTATTCTGTTTACCATCACCTACTTTCTGTTGGCATTGCATTTGTATTGTTATACAGGGAATACGCTTATGTAAAAAAAACACATTTAAAGTTAGATACCTGTAACTGATCTTTATTACATTTAAAGTTTTATTTACACCAACATTTAAGTAGTTCACCATGTTTTCTTACATACACGTGGTTAAGCGTGTCAGCTATCAAACAATAATGGCCAACAGGTCGTTTTAGGGATTGTTTGACATAAACGAATTTCATTTCAAACTATTATTTTCCCTCTCTGTATTGAAAAAAGGAGTGGAGGAAAAGTAAGACTGATACATTTTAACCCTTCCATTACGAAAGCAACTAAATAAGTTTCTATAATGGAAACATTTTGACATTCAGGGTATAGGTCATAGAGTAAAACGTAGTGACCATGAAAATGGATTCCGATATTTTGTTAAATTTATTCACAGTGTGCGAAACAAATTGTATGCTGGGCTTAGGTGTCCAAGAACTTACATTAAACCAATTATTCATTAAGACTTGTTAAATACAAGTGGTTGTGTTGTGGATTTGTATGAGAAATAAAAATCTATCATTCCTCGAATAGGGCCTCTGTAAGTAAAAGCAAACTAGGACATAACGGAAATGGAATTCCCTTGACTATTTGTGGAGCTGTACCGAAAGAGTTTATTACAAGGAATATATAAACTGATCGATATGTTGACTATTGGCTTGCACACAACGAGTATGATATTACAACTTTATCTCGCCTATATTAGAAAGCTTATGTCTGTTACATTAGAATTTCGAAGATATGTAAACTAGACTTGCGTTTACGTTATTATGATTCTGTTAGATTGTTTCACATCTAGCAATTACATACATTTCGTACTATCGTTTATATTCATAATCTACTGATGAAAGCGTCTAAGCCAAAACTTAGGGTGATTGTGTCATGAGGCTTGGAGATTTAATCAAATTAACTATTCCATGAATAGTCTTGTATTTCTGATGGAACCTGATGCAAGCGGCAAATGTAGCGATTCAAATTGTCTATGAACTTTTTATTTTCATTCGCAACACAAGGTGCTTTTCTACAGCGAGGTAGATAGACCATATTCTTGCCATTGCATGTTTGTTAATCGGCATCCTATCAGTAGTTCATGTATGATTCGTTATTTACTGTGTAGACCATTTATTAAAGATAGTTTACGCAATGAAATAATTGAAATTTAATGTTTTAACAGTGCAGGTACAATTACAATGAACTGCGAAGAGTACAGCAACACATTATACTTTTCCAGGCGTTCATTCCTAATGGATTCATTAGTCAACATTGAACATATTTATGCATGACACATAATTGTGTATGTAATCTAATATATAATTTACAAATATAAATGTCTTCCATAACAACACACACATATATTCCATACAGTTGTTCAAAGACGTATCAAATAATGGACATTGTGGTTACACGATCCCTAAAGGTATTGCATATAAAGGTGCAGCAGTCACATGATTTTTCCTCGTACCTGCCCAAAGTTAATGATGAATTGGAAGTCCATGAATAAGATCTGTATAAAAAAAGACAAAATGAAATGTGAATGGAAATGAAAATAATATTCACAAAAATACGCAAAACTATATACACTCATTTTTTTAATATAATTTGGTGGAATAAATGTTTCATATAGCGTGTCAGGCCTATACATGTCTAAGCACATTAGATAATGTGTTGAGAATTACGTACTGCTGCATTTTACGTTCGTTTTATCATTCTATATTTTTAAATATTCAATATACATAGCAATAAAACATCTTTCCCTAAATTAAAAACATATTAAAATATACATCATTTAGATGATTCTGTCAACCCTGACAACAACTTCTTTTAGACATTGGGACAAACATGCTGTTGCAATGATTACGGCTTTGATTAAATTTGTTAAATTTAAAATATACTTTGAAAATATTTAAGGGTACACTGGTTAAAGAATCATATTAGTTTCAACCTGGGAGTGAGATATATCAATTTTAGATGAAAAGACATAAAATACAGATGCAACACCTGTATTGATCATTATAGCAAATATTTTAGATTCATTGGCTATTTAACGAACCGTCAAAAGTAAAGTAAGTTTTTTTTTGACGTAGATGAAATTAATGATGAGTATTTAGCTTTTGTGACAAAAAGAAGAAAACTTGAGAATCAGATGCTGGGTTACTATATTTTTACATTGATTTCGAATCTCGATCTTCCTTATTAAAAGTTTCTTTTTAAAAAAAATATGTGTCTTTACAGTTTTCGAACTGTTATACGGTTGTTCACGTGTAAGTCTTTGTGCAGACGATTGACTTAGAATAGGATCTTTATCATATTCATCCCGGGATTTACAATAAGCTTACCAGGTTCTCTTTAAAAATATAATCATCAGGTCTTCTTTGAAACTTAAATCCCTATTTTCTCATTAAAATGAAAGCATTAGGTCCTCTTTAAAAATACAATACTTGGTCATTTTTTTATAAATAAACTCACTAGGTAATCTTTAATATAGTTATGTTTCAATTTATATGACTGTGAAAACTGTTTTGATTGACTTAAAAATATCTTTTTGCGAGCTGAATGAAATTTTGTACGCGACAGGATACTTTGAAAATGTATTGGTTGTCTATCTTTATCTTCGATACTGATATGGTCTGTTCATAGTGCCTCTTTATTTTTATTTATATTTTATCAAAATCTCCGAATAGAAATACTTATCCGCAGATTTACAGTTGAACTAATTATCTATGTGGTTTACTTGATTAAAGAAAATATTAAACTTTTACGTTATAAAAATCCAAATTACCTAAAGGTCAGATATGTTACATACATTCAAAATTTATTCTTATTCTCTTCCAAAATTACGTAAAGGATAGATATATGTTATATACATTCAATATCTATTCTTATTCTATTCCAAAATTACGTATATGTTTGATATATGTTATATACATTCAATATCTTTTCTTATTCTAT
This sequence comes from Unio delphinus, assembly GCA_029339505.1. Taxonomy (NCBI): domain Eukaryota; kingdom Metazoa; phylum Mollusca; class Bivalvia; order Unionida; family Unionidae; genus Unio; species Unio delphinus. The sequence goes on from JAQISU010001238.1 coordinate 16,388,423, forward strand.
TCCAAAATTACGTAAATGTTTGATATTTGTTACATACATTCAATATTTATTCTTATTCTATTCCAAAATTACGTAAATGTTTGATATATGTTACATACATTCAATATCTATTCTTATTGTATTCCAAAATTACGTAAAGGTTAGATATATGTTATATACATTCAATATCTATTCTTATTCTATTCCAAAATTACGTAAATGTTTGATATATGTTATATACATTCAATATCTATTCTTATTCTATTCCAAAATTACGTAAATGTTTGATATATGTTACATACATTCAATATCTATTCTTATTCTATTCCAAAATTACGTAAATGTTTGATATATGTTACATACATTCAATATATATAATTATTCTATTCCAAAATTACGTAAATGTTTGATATATGTTACATACATTCAATATCTATTCTTATTCTATTCCAAAATTACGTAAATGTTTGATATATGTTACATACATTCAGTATCTATTCTTATTCTATTCCAAAATTACGTAAATGTTTGATATATGTTATATACATTCAATATATATTCTTTCTTCAATGTTGTTGTTAGCAGCCTATACGATTTTTGCGCTGCTGATGTACATTTACATAACGTAGACGTTGATAAAGCCATTGCTTCATTCTTTTCGTTAATGTGACTGTGTAGATAGTTTCCATTTAATTAAGGAAGATTTAAAACAACTTTTATGCATAACAACATATAGATTCTTAGTTTATATTATATCATTTGTTGTTTAAATCTACTTTGTATATGGGATTCCTTTTATTTCTTACTCTTCTTATAATTATTGAATTGTTCTTTATTGTAGGCTCTTTCTCTGGAGTATAGTTTTCATTAAGTTTCTTTTCTTGTACTAAAACGTATGGTTTATTTTAAACTGCATCTACATTTTCGTTTCCATGTTGCCAACTTTCTTCCTTACTGCATTATTTCCTTATCTCGTTGAATCTGTTATACTAGGTAATTATCATGTATAATTCCTTACGACTGATTTCACAATCGCTCATATGTATGGCTCATGCTGTCTTTAATAATGTTTAACGTACTTATATCACACGTTAAACTTTCATCATGTTTAAAAACTTGACTGTATATCAGATTTTCTTTGAACGCTTTCGCAATAAACTTTCGCACAGTTGAACCATAACAACTAACATGCGAACGCATCAATAACTACTGTAGCTATTCAGGCAACGCATAAATTATCAGCTGGTATACTTTATCTCATTGATACAATTGCCATGCTGGAATCTATCCAGTTAAAATTAGACTAAAATATCCTTAAATACATCATTTGTTTTAGATTTATCATATAAGTAGACTTTGCCGCATTATTTTGTGTTGCTAGATTTATCATCTACGTAGTCGATGGTTTTGTTTAATTGTTTCGTTTTTCTTTTCGTTCGTTTATTTTTAACTTCGGATTGTAATTTGATATTCTCTTCCCAACGCTCGCATCACAGGTCCCATTAACACTCATTTGATTGCTATGTTTATTTACTTAATTATTTTATCTAGTGTTAACTCGTGTGTGATATAAAAAAATCAATCGTAATCTTACTCAGATATAGGAATTGTCAACTTTGTGACTTCTTTTATTTTATACCTTTGATAGCTGGCGAATATATTCTAAAATTACATATTCTCGTGGAAAGCATACTGTACCTTGCTCTAAGAGTTGAATGTAATGTTGCATGGTAAAATAAAGTCAGTTATTATATTGTTTTAATCAGTAGTTTGTTTTTGTTTAATTTCACAACACAGCTGGATGCCTATTCATTTTGACTGCTTATTGTTGTGAGTTGTTTATCAAGGATATTAGCTATAATATCAAACCTAGTTGACCGAGCTTTAAAATGCATAACAGAAAAAACAATTACACAAGCACGTGTTAAAATATGCAGTTATTTTGATTGAACATTGTTTGTTTTTTAGAAACTTAGTTTCGTTTTGTTCCAGTCTTTGGTCTGCATGTACGCTTTTGTTTGTTTCTAACTTTTCTGTTTTGTCTTTTAAATGTTTTGTCTACGCTTTCAAAGTTTAACTAAATTTCTCTCTTTTAGCTTGTGTAAACATTCCTGCTTTTTCGAATTAGGAACATTCTTCCAATCTCCCATTTATTTTGAAACAAAATTACACTTAGTATGGGCAGTTAATATCTTGTTTTATTGAAGTTTTTAGCATGTTCAATTTCAATTTATGCTTTGATTAACTCTTTTATAGCCATACATATTTTTAAAATTAATATTAAAACAAGTGCACGTATTTAGTTCTGCAAGATGTATGGTAAAGGTCTTAAGAGTAAATAAAAAATGCTTCAGATGTGGCAAACTCAGTGGTATAAATGCATGCTTCAGATGTCGCAAACTCAGTGGTATAAATGCATGCTTCAAATGTCGCAAATTCAGTGGTATAAATGCGTGCTTCAGATGTCGCAAAGTCAGTGGTATAAATGCATGCTTCAGATGTCGCAAACTCAGTGGTATAATTGCATGCTTCAAATGTCGCAAACTCAGTGGTATAAATGCGTGCTTCAGATGTCGCAAACTCAGTGGTATAAATGCATGCTTCAGATGTCGCAAACTCAGCGGTATAAATGCATGCTTCAGATGTCGCAAACTCAGTGGTATAAATGCATGCTTCAGATGTCGCAAACTCAGTGGTATAAATGCATGCTTCAGATGTCGCAAACTCAGTGGTATAAATGCGTTCATCATAAGCGGCCATTGCAAAAAGTGTATAGAAAAAATACGAAAAATACATGCAACAGAATAGAAAATATTCAAACGAATAAACTTGACAATGATACAAAATGCATTTCAAAATAATCCACCTGGCACGAAACAGAATTTACAGTTCATGAATCCGATCCAACATTACAAGATTTTATGTTCAATGAATTAAATTTTCTCGACGATGGGTACTGGAGATATCAATACTGACAATTTTATTCTTTGTTCTTTTTTTTACTTGTGTGAACAAGAATAAAATGCTTTGATTTGTCACTTGTGATGTTAGCAAACGCAAACGGATATAGTAATGATATATAATATAATGCCATCAGAAAACGACACAAATACCAATTTAAATGTATAAAAGTTGAAAATTTGTTGAACATAGCTAATGAGCCCGCAAACCGCTAACGAGGCCGAAACGGTTTTGACTTTCGAAGCCTAGTTATGTCACGTTTGCCATATGCAAAGCAGAGTACGCGTGCGGAAGGTCAGTAAAGTGCACCTAATTGCTGGTTCGCGCGATATAAAAGGTGGCATACTTGTTCAAGAATACTAGAAACTATCACCGATGATGAACTCCGCACTGGAATAAGGGCGGTTGCTGTGTTCAGATGATATACTGATAATTGGTAATGATGTTTACAAATATGACTATGACAATGACAATATGATTAATGTCGGTGATGCTTATATACGTACAATGAAAGGATATCAGAGCACAGAGGCGTAGCTTGGGGGGGGGGGACAGGGGGGTACATATGTCCCCGGGCGCCAAGGTACAGGGGCGCCAAAATGAGGCTTGCAACGTTACATTATAATAAGAAAACAAGGGTAATAAATCTGTCACAAGATCGCTGGGGCACCAATTTTATAGTTTGTCCCCGGGCGCAAAATATCATCGCTACGCCTCTGTCAGAGCATGCATGAGTCAAGTGACGTGTAAATCGAGCTGGGTTTCTGTTTGGTGATAACCGCGTCTACAGTGGCACTGATAAGTACTAACATAATGAGGAAAATATATGGACTTGGCGGCGGTTGAAGTATAGATACAGATCACATGATCGCTGATATTCAACAAAAAAACTGGTAATAACGATAATTCGGATCGATCAGAAAGAGGTCAAAACCCATCAAGTCCTCACAACTTTAATCAAAAAATAAAACCTATCTTTCCTTGTTACATATAATATTGATGGTTTACAATAGGATGACAATGATATAAACTATATTTTAAATCATCCGATATATACTGCATTGTATGAAATTGTTGGTATAGTGATAAACATGATTTTGAATATTGTCCATCAGGTTATAAAGACATTTCTTTATCAGTCTGAACGTCACAGTTTAGATAGAAATTCGGTAGGTATTTTGGTGTTTATCCATAAAACATTGAAATCAAGGGTAATTGTATCAATCTTGAAGAATGAGTTATAATATTTTTAAAATTGTATTACAATCTTGAAAAATAAGTTGCAATATTAAAAACAAATTAGTATCGCATAACGAAATACAAATATGTGCTTTGTGCATATAGTTCCACATATGTATTGTATGTATAATGATGAGGACAGTGATGGCTTTAATACAGTTGAAAGTTAGACTGTAGATATTGTCAACCTAACCAAATTGCATGTGCAGTCCAGTAGTGTATTTCATAGTGCGCATTAAAGATCTTTCAGATTTCATCACCTTGTGATTAATCGATGCATGCATTTGTTATCGACATAACCTAGTAATATGAAAATCTTAATAAACATTTAAAATGGAAAGATGTACAACATAATACATTTAGGCATGTTCAAAAGAGATGATTTTATATATTGTCCACCGTACGCTTAAATATATAAATAATACAGAAATAATACAACTTTTATTCCTAATTGATGATGACTTTGATAGTTGTGGATGGGTTAACGGTACTAACTTTTAGTATATATAATGCTAACGAATACTAATATGAAGTAATTTTCATAATTTTAAAAATAGCCTTGCTCTTGTGTTGCCATGTCGATGCTATAGATAATATTATAAATATATTGCTGAGTTAGCTCAGAGCATGGGCGTTACATTAACCACTGTGGTAAGTAAAGGGCTTTACATCAAACGAAGTGTTAAGGAAAGGACTTTACATCAAACGATTTGTTAAGGAAATGACTTTACATCAAACGATTTGTTAAGGAAATGACTTTACATCAAACGATTTGTTAAGGAAAGGACTTTACAACAAACGATTTGTTAAGGAAAGGACTTCACATCAAACGATTTGTTAAGGAAATGACTTTATATCAAACGATTTGTTAAGGAAAGGACTTTACATCAAACGATTTGTTAAGGAAATGACTTTACATCAAACGATTTGTTAAGGAAAGGACATTACATCAAACGAAGTATTAAGGAAATGACTTTACATCAACCACTGTGGTAGCGAAAGGACTTACATCAACCACTGTGGTAAGGAAAGGACTTTACATCAAACGCAGTGTTAATGAAAGGACTTTACATCAAACGATTTGTTAAGGAAATGACTTTACATCAACCACTGTGGTAAGGAAAAGACATTACATCAACCACTGTGGTAAGGAAAGGACTTTACATTAACCACTGTGGTAAGGAAAGGACTTTACATCAAACGAAGTGTTAAGGAAAGGACATTACAACAAACGAAGTGTTAAGGAAATATTATATCAAGCACTGTGGTAAGGAAAGGACTTTGCATCAACCACGGTGGTAAGGAAAGGACTTTACATCAAACGCAGTGTTAAGGAAAGAACATTACATTAACAGTAGTGGTTTGAAAGGACGCTATTTCGGCAGCTGTGGTAAAGCAAGGATGAAACAACATTGGTTGGATGACGAATTAGAATGTGTCAAGTAGAGAAAGCATAAATGTAGAGAACTTTACGCGCGCGCAGTTATTCATGCAAAGATATTAATATGTATAAACAATAAAAAAGCATGTTTAAAACCATAGTTAGAGAGAAGAAAGAAGTTTATTTTCAAAAGCAGTGACAAAGATTTGTTGTCACGATATAGCCTTGCTCTGTTTTGCAATAAAGATGAAACATTTAATAAGGAAACGAGATATTCCTTGATATCAGCAAATCATATATTTAAAAAGGTACTTAATACAGATGTCGAAGTCATTGTAAGCGATAATGCAGATAGCAATATAACATCGAAACTCATCATAACGATTGTGACAGTTTGACTAAACAATTAAGATAGAAGAAAGTGTATTTGTAACTGAGCATGAAAATATAGAGAACATGATGGTTGTGTAAATGAGATACTCGATAAATTTTCATGTATATAACATCATACTTACATATTATATTTAATACAATGTTTGACTCTTGTATATTTCGAGAAAAATATGGCAAAGGATAATTTGTTCATTACATAAGAAAGACTCGTTTCAAGACCCAGAACAATTACAGAGCTAATTGGTTAATTGTTCATTTGTGGAAGAGTGTTTAAATAACTTATTTCTTTTTTGGCTTAAAATATTCTTTATCGATAAATAACATGTTCTTTGCAATTATCTAAAACTGTTTATCATTGATAACAGAAAAGAAAAAGCCTCAGTGAAAAAAAGTAATTATTTTAAAATATTTATTTACACTTCATAAACACAATATCAATTGTTCTGTTTACTCGTACCTTGCAAATTATGAACTATATTAGTTGCGGTTATGTGTCTTGAATATAGGTAAGATCGTTATAATAGTAAGTCTTATATATACGATTGCAGGTGCTATCGCTGTAATTGTAAGACTTATAGTTACGAGAGTTGGTGCTATCGCTGTAATTGTAAGACATATTAACGATTGTAGGTACTATCGCTCTAATTGTAAGACTTTTATCTGCGATAGTAGGTACTATCGCTCTAATTGTAAGACTTATTGCTACGATTGCAGGTACTATCGCTCTAATTGTAAGACTTATAGTTACGAGAGTTGGTGCTATCGCTGTAATTGTAAGACTTTATTAACGATTGTAGGTAATATCGCTGTAATTGTAAGACTTTTATCTACGATAGTAGGTACTATCGCTCTAATTGTAAGACTTATATTAACGATTGTAGGTACTATCGCTGTAATTGTAAGACTTTTATCTACGATAGTAGGTACTATCGCTCTAATTGTAAGACTTATATCATCGATTGCAGGTACTATCGGTGTAATTGTAAGACTTATAGTTACGATTGTAGGTACTATCGCTCCAATGTTATTATCTACATGATTATTACTTACAGTTTCAGTGGCCGAGTGGTAAAAAGCGCTCTCCGTTACGGATCACAGCCATATCATCTCTGTCTGCGTAGGTTTGAGTCTCAGATTTGGCCAATTTGGGTATGTGAGAAAGCTTGCCAGTAGCTTTTCCTGGGCAGGTGGTTCTTTCCGGGGCATTCCCCGGGTTCTTTCTCCACCAATAATACTGGCCGCCATGTATAGCTATGGTGAGAAGGTATATCAAATGTCTTAAATATTATATTAAATTGTTTTTGTCATGTAATCTGCTGTTCACTGTATTGAATTATTGGTCTCAGTTCATGGTATCGTGCCTTCTGTTCATATATTGTCTATTTGTGAAAATTAAATATTGATTTTACAAACTCAGGTATATTTTAATCTCATAAATGCCAATTAGATATTGTCATACATAGTGCAAAGATTAATTTATCTAACAAACATTTTGTCATCTTTATTTATTCAATTAAGCATCAGTATCTATTTTATTATATTATTGTCAAAAATATTTGATGGCCTATATGTAAAATGTTTTTCTGTCAAGGCCCTTTCTATTTAGTTATATTCATTTGCTATTCCTTCATCAACTTCAGTAGTAGAGTTAGTTGGGAAAAGAATTGTTGTACTGATTACACTGTATATGACGTTCGTCAATTATTTATTACAAGTGTGGCTATTTATATCTGGGTATTGACAATCTATGTCTTTTTGTTTCCATGACTGTCCTAAAGATGCCGTGTTTGGTAGTTACTGACTTCATCTGTACTGAATTGGCCAAGGATGGAGATGACACGCGGCAAAAAACTAGCATCAACTAAGTAATGATATAGCTATAAACGGAATGCCTTGGAATTGTTTTCAGAATATATCAAATAATTGTTGTTTTCTTCTTCTTATATTTAAAACTGGAATGTTATTGACCTGGTGCATTTGTTTGAAAATATTGAAAATTATTGCCCTAGTATTTTTGTGAAAGGTTTGAGTCCTGACGGTATATTGGTTTTATAAACATTTTGGCCCAGAGGAGAGTGAGTGAGAAAAAGTGAAGATTGTTTAAATGTTTTACAATAAATTGTAGTAGATAGGCTGGTGTTTTGCTTGTAACGTCGACAAAATGTAAAATGACGGAAGTGTGCTTGTAACCAATTTTGCAGAGAGGAGATTGTGATGTCTAAGTATTTTGTAAACGCAAAAGTTACGTTCGGTGGGTCGGTGGGTGGAATATTAGTGTTTGATAAAAAGGATAGTAGGTTGGATGGCCTAAGGATTGTTTGATGAAACATTCGTAGGATGGGAGGGTGGATTGCGTAGTTTTAACAAAATGCAAAAAGGATGGGATGGTTTTTTGATGGCTCATTATCCACATTTACGTAACTACTCAACTATACGTAAAACTGAGGTATATCTCTACAACCTACCCCGATATGTTGCTGATACCAGCTTCCGATGAACGTCTGACATTCACCGACGTCTCCAGTTCGCTCACGGCAGAACTTACACTGAGAAAACCAGGGCTTGACGGGGGAAGTTTGTACTGAGAGATACCGTCCAAACTCTGCCGATGGAATCGCAAACCGCTATTACTGTTGCTAAACTGAAAGGTATCCTTACTCGAGGTTGATGAGTCGCTTGCTCTTCGGATATCTGAAAATTAGATAAAATTTGATTTTGCTGAATACAAAGTTTCAAAACTGAACTGGCGTTAATAGGTCTATCATATATGTTGATAATGGCATAATGGTCATCTCGTAGCTCGGACAACTAATTCCACTGTGTCGGATTCACCCGGGTAATAGCGTCCACTTGTAGTGTCAACATATATATGTTTCTGCATTTTTATGGGAAATTAGGAACGAGTGTTTGTCTGAGTAATACTGCATGACCTTGGGAATGTATTATTAGTCGGAAAAATGAGTTCATAATTTCTCATACAAACGCAGTAACAATACCGTATTCGTTTTCCTACCTAAGGTATAATACTAATGGAATACACTTCAAGAAACAACGCAACTGAATTTGTGTTGAATTTAAAAATAAATGCACAATCTTAGATTCATCAACACACAGTAACAATATAAATGCGAACATAACACCACGCATATATTTGTGAACTTAGACGCTTGACATTAGATTAAACAATTCTCATTTTGGTCTACTTAAAATTGAAAATCAGAGTCACTGTTTGAATTATGCGTTTTAAAAATATTTTCCATTTGGTCTGGAACTAATGGATTTTGTTGTTCTGTTGCTTCCACTCAATTCCACTTTCTGTATATGATGTACTGGATTCATTGATCAATTACGTCGAGTGAAAAGAATGTGATTTCAGTAGGAAACCTTACGAATATTTCTTCCTAAATATCTGTGGCAATGACTTGAATGATATTTCACATTTTGCGTCTCACATTTATTGTTGACATTTTTAATATCACATTCATTTCCTTGCTTGAAATATCTGCGTGTGACTCAAAGAAATCGTCCACAGCGTTAACGTTATCGCCTATACTTTCAAATGGACGAAATAGCTTGTTCATTCATTCACAACCAAATCTAATCGACCAGACCGACAAGTGGATTCTATACGAATGTACATGTTTTGTTTACAAAGTAGATCATAATAAATTATACTATTTATAAGCACACATATTGTGCACTATGATGGCATGTAGTATCGAAAAATACTGCACCACTCTAAGTAAAGTTAGTTTTTTAAAAAAAGCACACACACACACACACACACACACACACACACACACACACACACACATATATATATATATATATATATATATATATATATATATATATATATATATATATATATATATATATATGTGTGTGTGTGTGTGTGTGTGTGTGTGTGTGTGTGTGTGTGTGTGTGTGTGTGTGTATCTTTAAACAATCATAACTGTACCGGGCTTAGGCGGCTGATTCTTTATGGTTGGTGTACTGTCATTGATAAAAGCTTAACGTCGCAATTTGTTTAGCTTCTCCAGGTCGTAATATTTTCCTTTAACACTATTAATACACGATTATTCTATGATAATAAAAAGTCGGTGAGTTATTACCTAGAAAATCTTGTTACCTGGTTCATATATATATATATATATATATATATATATATATATATATATATATATATATATATATATATATATATATATATATATATATATATATATATATATATATATATATATAATCTATGGTGGGGTTTGGACCGAGACGAGAAAATCCCAGTCCTGAGTAGAGAAACATATACTTAACCACGCGACTGGGATTTCCTTGTCTCGGTTCAAACTCCAACATTGATTATTTTCTCATCCAATATTTTCCTTTTAAGTAAAAAGAACTCTTTACTAGTTTTCACGTCCCAATGTTTACATGCAGCTCATGAATACAAATATTTTCATCAGGATGGGGTGTGATATTGCATCCGATGTACACAGTTTATACGCGTGAGCAAAGAAACATAGCATAAACGTTGCCAAGTATTGGGGTATTATCACATTGATGTTATATGAAATTAACAATCAATTTTTTATATTTATTACAAGAAAATGTTTCATTTTCATCTGTTCCATTTAGAAAATTATATAATAAATAATTTTTAAAAAATATTGGACCCACATCTCTGTTGTCGTGTAAAGGTTATTATTATAACGAAAAGTTACATATAGCATGAGTGTCCGTGCTTGGGTTATTCACGGGTAATTAGAGATGATTGTCACTACCGTCAACAGCTCTCCTCGTAGGAGGTAGTGAAGCTGTTTGTGACATACGTGAGCTGTAATTAATATTGATTGTAAAATTACCACCGTGTATAAAAGACCCTCCAAATACAGACCCTAGCTGATAACCATGTGATAACGTTTCAAGTTCACAATTTCTTGGAAAGTTTATATTTTCTGTCTTGAAAATATTGCAAGTTTTGCAACTGGTAGTGGAAGAATATGCTACTGGGACATTCGTTTGTGGAATAAAGTAATGATGTATAAATGATTCCCTCTGGCTGGTAAGTGCACCATGTACCATCAAAGAATGCATGCTCATGTTTGATTCAACTAATGACAAGGATTGGCCTATAGTTGTGCAGAAGGGTCTTGTAATGTTATGAAGAGCAAGATTAGTGAGTATTTGCATGCTTTTATAAGGAAAATGTATCTGGGCACGGGGACACTTTTATGTGGGTATGGGGATACCCACATGAAAGTGTTATATGGGCATGCAGACACTGTTGTATGGATATTGGGACACGTTTGTATGGATATGGGGACACGTTTGTATGGGTATGGGGACACGTTTATATGGGTATGGGGACACGTTTGTATGGATATGGGGACACATTTGTATGGGTATGGGGACACGTTTGTATGGGTTTGGAGACACTGTTATACGGGCATGCATACACGTTTGTATGGATATGGGGACACGTTTGTATGGGTATGAGGACACTTTTTAGACTGTTGAAACGAAATGAAAATGTGAAAGTGAATACAAGGATTTAGGTTTGGACAATGGTTTTCCTACCTAAGTGTGTGTGTGTGTGTGTGTGTGTGTGTGTGTGTGTGTGTGTGTGTCCGTTAAAGGGTTTAAAACGGAGGAACGACAGCTATACGACAGTAGTCCTTCAAGAACGATAAGTCCAGTCATACTTTTGTTACTAGCTAAAACTTATTAAAGATTTTGGTGATAAAGGGTCGATAATATTGGAAGATAAGATGTCATCAAGGATGGCATTACCAAATCGCTATATCCCAGCAAGCAGCTGTGATACAAACAAAAACTCTTTCCTAAATTTCACTCTACTCATTTGTTTAATACAAAACCAGAAAAAAGCAACCCAATAAATTCATGGCACGAACTGCCTCTTGTATAAACTTTATAACTGCTAATTGAAAAGCAGAAATTATTGGTGCACAAATTGCAAAACAAACGGAATTATTCATTCGGCATAATTTCTTATATAGATAGAGTTATAGTTATAATTAACAAGTTATATTGGTCCATGAATTAAATGTATTAATGAACTAAGCCAGTATCGGAGAATATATGTTCTTATATATTTCTGATAAAGCTTTACTAAAACTATTCTAACAGTCTGACCTCTAAATAGACTTTTTAGCCATCTAGTTTATTCGTTTAGAGAAGTCTGCAGTACTTCGAAGCAGGAAGATGGCATGCTTACTATTTACTTATGGTAATTAAAAGGAAATCCGATGTATGCCTTTGAATAAATATATCCCCTGAAGAGCAAATATTGTAATAAGTGACAATAACGAAGATGATTATTATGAGGAGAGAGAGAGAGAGAGAGAGAGAGAGAGAGAGAGAGAGAGAGAGAGAGAGAGAGAGAGGAAAAAGAAACGACAATTTAATGGAATATACATGCTGTATTCCATCATGTAATTGCATAACTCGGCTACTATGGTTTTTAGGGTATACAGGGAATATTTCTCGTGTACTGAATAACGATAACGTTTGAAACTGATTCTAAAGATTTTAACTTCTAAGAATTATATCCTTTCTTAATATTTGTAAACGGATGAAAACTTTAACTGATTACTATTCTTAAATTGTTTATGTATTATCCATGCCTTTTAACATAATAATAATAATAATAATAATAATAATAACAAAACAACAACAACAACAACAACAATAATAATAATAATATTAACAACAACAACAACAACAATAATAATAATAATAATAATAAAAACAAAACAACAACAACAACAACAATAATAATAATAATAATATTAACAACAACAATAATAATAATAATAATAATAATAATATTAACAACAACAATAATGATAATAATAATAATAATAATAATAATAATAATAATAATAATAATAATAATGAGACTATGGTAAAGTTTATAATTACCTGCCATCACTATGCTTATATTCGGAATTGGAGCACCAAATTTGGGTCCTTTCTCTGTACCAGACATTGTAAGACTAATTCGCTCTAGGCAACAAACGTAACCCAATTTTAATTTGTGCACTGATCCATGAAACTTGCAAATATATATTTTCACATATTCCAGATGGTTTTGAGCAATATATATATATAAATATTTAGTTCCACCTGTTCTCTCAGAAATGAGGCACAAAGAACCTAAGATTTGTTCCAAACTGCAACAGTAAAGCTATAGATGAACACAGATTAACAGTTCCCCCTTATCCAATAATTTGTCATTTAGCATGTGAAATTTCGATTGCACATATTCTCACAACATGCCAGTAGTGTCTATCGGATACTGTCTCGAACTATTCACTGACTATATTTTCTTATCATCTGTCATTGCTATATTTGGTTATAAAAATCCCACCGATAACCGAATGGAATGTAAATATCTAATTACTTTCTTCGATCCATGCGTGCTCATTGTTCTAATACAACCTACTGTGAAGCTAATTAGGTTTCCTTGGCTTTCCATTGTTGAAACGAGCTCTATTACTAACGTGAAACAATTTGAACTTCTGTTGGCACTGTCGAGAACACGACTTTCATAGAATGTTCCAATTTTCATGCGTAGGCAGAGACTTTTGTCTAGTTCAGTATCCTATATCAGTTTCCTTTTGGAATAAATGATTTTTCGTTTCTATTGATCACATTAAATATGCATAATATTGTCAATTTATATATATCAAAAATAGTAACCGTAATAATTTAATTGACTGTACACAGATACTGTCCAATATTGCACAATTTAATCTTACAAAATCAATTAACTTTTAGTTTAATCTTCCAGGAAAAAAACTTGTACAAGTTGAGGCCTGCTACTGATAACAAGGCTTTAAAGCCATATAAATTATTCGAAGCCAGGCAACATCGTATCAAGAGTTACGCATCGATATAAAACCCCACCTTATCTAAGCGAATTATTGATCTTGAGATAAAGAATTATATCATCTTCTGGAACTGATTTGGTGTTGGAAAAAATGAACTAAATACCTCAAATGACATCCAGTTTTATGTTATTCTCTTTAACCAAACGATTCAATGAACGATTACAACATAATCAACACTCAGCAGCTTGGACATATGTGTCTGTGTTCATACTTCCTATTACAACATTAGCAAACACCTTCGATTAAAAAATTAATTAATTAATTAATTAATTAATAGTATGGGGATATTACTGCAGGTGAAAACAACTTTCAGGTAAATGCAATTTGTTTTGAGGTGCGTTGTCCCGTTGTTTAATATAAGTTGTGAAAATGCATCAAGTAGAGAGAGACCTGACGCAGAGCAAGAAAGATAGGAATTGTTTAAAATGTAAAATCAACACTATTTCAATCAAATTATTCCCAAAACACTTTGTATATGGTATTTTAAGCTTTGTAAGCCATCTCAGAGTGTTTTCCCCATTCTGTTTGTGCTTAGGCTCGAATAAACAGTAACATAGAAAGAGTGAAAATAACAAGCTTGTACAAACTTAATAAACAATTTATTGAGCACAAATATTTTCCAGAAAAGAAAAATAAACTTACGGTTTTAAGAATCAATTCCAAAATTAATCCAAAAATAATTCAAAATATAATCCACTGTGAAAATTGCAAAAGTCATGGTAATAAAATGTCCTAATAATTCCCAGTTCTAATCTTAGTGAAGCATCCAAGATGGAAGACGATGTCACGTGATGAAGTCAGTTCTGATCTTATTAAATTCAATGAGCACAATTATTTTCCAGATAAATAACAAAATAAACCCTCTTGATCCAAACGAATTGAAATAATTTTCAATACAACGTAATTTAAAATAACTCAAAACAGCACACAACCTAGTATTCTAATAGCAAAACGTCTGCTAAATAGTTCGCTCCAAAACAAAGGGGTCACATGATCTTCTAGAATCTTTAGAACAAATTTACGTTCAACAAATCTCGTGCACACCGTATGACCCAACTAAAAATAGAAAGATGTTTGTAACAAAGCTCCATAATGTCCTTGGAATAAACCAATAATTTTAAAAGCTTGTTTACAACTCTGAAGCCAGGTCAGAAATGAGGTCAACATCTGGTGTTTATTTGTAAAGTACAAGTCATCCCACTTTTTAAAAAAATATCTCCCAATGAATGAATCTTAAACTTAAAATGCCAAGTTTGAATCTGACAAATAAACAATAAAAATAAAAATAAGTGACTTAAATCAAATATACGTAACAATGTTTATTCAAAACACACAAGGACATTGTGCCTGTAGATCACTTACACCCTTTACTATGGATCCCAGCATTTAATTTATGTGCTTCTGATGGTGTGATGTATAAATAAAATATATCGGCTTTATAGCTTTAATTCTTCATAAATATTATTGCATGTTACTAAATGATGGAGATGATGCCTGTGACGCTATTTAATATCAAAATCAATAGCATATCCAAGTGCTTAGCTCCCGGTGTGGATTGCTCATTATATGTAGACGATTTTTTAGTTTGTTATCGATCAAAGCACATGCATACAATTGAAAGGCAACTCCAGCGAAATATCAATAAGATCCAAAGTTGGGCCAGTAATAAAGGTTTCAAACTTTCTAAAACAGTATGCATGCATTTCTGTCAGTTGCGAAGACATCATGATGACCCTAAACTCACGCTGGATGGAACACTTTGTTGAGGAAACACAATTTTTGGTATTATCTTCGACAGAAAGCTGACTTTTATACAACACATCAAGAATTTAAAAGCTAAATGCTTAAAATCTTTAAATCTACTTAAAGTAATTGCACACACTGATTGGGGTGCTGATAAAAAAGTCTTCCTTAATTTGTATAGAACATTCATCCGCTCCATTCTAGACTATGGATGCATTGTTTATGGATCAGCTAGAAAGTCCTATTTGAAAATGCCAGACCCAATTCATCATCAAGGAATAAGACTCGCGCTAGGAGCATTTAAGACATCTACATGTGAAAGCCTTCTCGCGGAATCGAATGAACCACCTTTATCGCATCGCAGAGAAATGCTTTCTGCACAATACGCTCTTCAGTTAAGATCAAACCCTCGGAACCCTGCTTTTTAGGCTGTTTTTCAACCAAAATACAAAACTTTATATGGTAATAAACCAAATGCCATACCTTCATTTGGCATTAGAATATCATCCAGCCTTGACAATATCAAAAGTAATCTCTCTACAGTTCAGAAAACGTTTGTCTCGAAAACACCACCTTGGCTCCTTAACCAACCCAAAGTGATTTTTACGTTACACGATGGGAATAAATGTGAGACAAACCCTGTCATATTCCTGAACTCTTATCATGAACTTCTCAACGATTTTACAAATTACGCTAAATTTTATACTGATGGATCAAAGGTTGATGAAAAGGCTGCTGCAGCCTTCGTTAGTGGCAAACACATAACCAAAGTGCGCTTGCCAAACGATGCGTCCATATTTTCAGCGGAAATCAGAGCAATAGACCTTGCTCTGAAATTTATCGAAGAGAAACGCATTTTAAATAGCATTATCTTCTGTGATTAATTATCAGTGCTTCAGTCGCTACACAATAGAAAACTGGATAATCCATTATTAGTCAATATTCTCGTCAAAAACTCGGAGCTTAGTACCTCCTACAATATAGTATACTGTTGGCTACCTAGCCATATTGGTATTAGAGGTAATGAAGAAGCAGACCGGGCTGCTAAGATGGCTCTATCCCAAGAACCATAGGATTTTAAATTACCGTTTACTGATATTAAACCTTGTATCAAAAAGTATCTACGTCAGAAGTGGCAGGTGTCATGGGATGATGCAGTCAATAGCAAACTTCTTGCCATCAAAACAACCCTGGGAGAATGGACTCCCTCCTACAGAACTATCCGTAGGGAGGAGGTTGTCATTGCAAGAATCAGAATCGGTCATACATACATTACCCACTCCCACATACTAAAAGGTGAAGATCCACCAGAGTGCGTTTCTTGCAATGAACCATTCACTGTTAAGCACTTTAAGACCGAGTGTTCCGACCTACAACCTACGCGTGATAAATACTATAATGTACATGACATGAAGGAACTTTTTGATACTATACAAATCACTAGTATTTTAGATTTCCTGAAGGAAGTAAATCTTTATTTTAAACTATAATTAGTATGCCTTTCCCTAAAAGCATTTTTATCTAATGCAAATACCGTCTCTTATTTACAACATCTTATCATCAACATACACCATTTACATCTCCCTTTGATTGGGAAGCTTCATATTTTCCTGTTACCAACATCGTACCATTTTATATTTAAATATTATGTTTTTTTTATATCGCTGGTCGATATTAAACCTTTCTTATTTTTAAACATATAACCTATTGTATGGCGCTAAATAGCCTAAAAGTGCTGGTGCGCCGTTAAAATTCAAACAAACAAACAAACGATGGCGATGATGCAGAATTTTATGGTACAGTTCATTTAGTCTGGAAATTGTAAGATAATTAAAATATGAAAAATATTATATGATTTAGGATAGAGATGTTCTCTTTCCATGTTCTAATAAATTGAGTATAGGAACACATGCAAATAAAATTATATTAAATCTAACACAAAATACATTCCTTTTCATTGTTAATGAGACATTTATTGACAGAAGGGTGGAATTGTTACATAAGCTAAGCTTAGCAATTGTTAACTGACACTCGTACAATACATCAGTACTTTTCAAAACTGATAATTTGAAATAATGTTGCATAACTGATCTTAATAAGGATATTGTTAAATTACCCACGTGGAAAAATGTCCATCCTAGTTTAGATATTTTGGCATCAAACTTTTACATTTAGGTGATGGTATAAAACATAATCATAGAAGTAAAATGATACACCTGTGATCTCTTTAGCATATATCAGTATGCAGAAATTGTGTTAAAAACATAACCACCACATATTCATATATCACATTCCGGGATAGAGTTTTGCATTTGTAATTTGTATATATTTTGACAAAAGAAGCTCGGAGTAACTAAATAATGTGTCAAGAATAAATTGATAGGACTAGCAAAGTATACAAAATCTGCTGTGCTGAGCCACCGGATACTGTAAGAATGGGTTATACTGCAGATTTGATGTATCCACAACTAGCTAGTCCTGTGAGTGACACTACAGACGGATTTTACCCACAACTGGCTAACCCTGTGGGCTATACTGCTTAGGGATTTTACAGACGACTAGCTAGCCCTGTGATATATACTGCATAGAAATTGTACCTATGACTAGCTTACCTAGTGGGTTATACTGCATAGAAATTGTACCTTTGACTAGCTTGCCCACTGAGTTATACTGCATAGAAATTGTACCTTTGACTAGCTTGCCCACTGGGTTATACTGCATAGAAATTGTACCTTTGACTAACTTGCCCATTGGGTTATACTGCATAGAAATTGTACCTTTGACTAACTTGCCTAGTGGGTTATACTGCATATAAATTGTATACTGCATGGAGACGTTAACCACATGTAACTAGCTCTGCGTGGTCATTTAGACTTATCCAAAGAAAACTTATACGAAATCGAGTTGACAAACTATGCCTTTAGTGTTTTATGTATATTCATGTGCCTGGAATTCGTGTTCAAATTTAAATTGAAACCAGTACTGGAAAATTTAAAATTCAAATTTAAATTGAAACCAGTACTGGAAAATTTAAAATTCAAATTTCAATTGAAACCAGTACTGGAAAATTTATTTGACATTTGCAATGATTGGCAATGACGTGCGAATTTTGTCATTTCATGTCAAACGTCTTATTGCTTAATAGCTATTCTACATGTAACATGTTTGCTACAGAAGCTCCTCTCATACTTTATGCGCGAAAATAGTCTGTGTACTTATAAAGAGTGTGTCTTACAATCTGAAAGAATACTATTGACTTATTCGAGTGTATTTTATATACATTAAAAGTTTCAAAAATATATTTATTTTGGTAATGGTAATAAATCATTGTGTATGTTGTTAAATTCAGACGTAATTTAGAAAAGAAACTGCATAAGTCTCTCAGTTCAGACTAGGCTAAATCTATTTGATTAATCGATTTTAGACTGAAGACATTTTTAGAGGCAATACATCTGACTGATCAATTCTAGACTTGATATATTTGATTGGTTAATTTATTTTGGCAGACTAATAATTCTAACAAGAAACACACTTGATTCCAGAGGTAATGTTAGCTGTTAGCTTCATGTTTATTTGATTGTTTGTTTGATTAGGATTTTTAACGTAGCTTTAACAAATTGTTCACTCATATCACTACGATGTCTGCAGTGAGGCAGTTTATAGTGATGTCTAGCACTGGGGCATCATGCCGCAGACAAGTAGCATGATTTTCCACCCAGTCACATTATCTTGACATCAGGCCGACCAGTCCTAACACAAATCTCTTAGTGCTGAAATATGTGATATTCCTGCTTGTATAAATACCAGATTTGCAGAAAAGGACGTGTGTGCCTATCACACACCAATCTGGGAATTGTATATTTATTTTTGTATCACCCTTATCAGCCGACGCATTATGCGTTCTACCCGTGGCATCTCTGGGTCTTCTTTATTCGTAGTTGTGTGAATAACATAAACAGGTCGATATGGTGTTGGTCTCCTGAATATGTTCTCATGCATTGATGTTTGATGGGAGAGTCCATACCATGTATGGAAACAATATTTGCCAGAAATATACACATTAAAGTACAAGACGCTAAGGCTTACAAGTTAATCGCTTTCAGCTACAGAAACGCTTCAATGACAATTTGAAAGCTGCATTGAAAGCATCTAAAATAAACCCTGATTCCTTGGAGCAAACAGCAAGCGATTGAGTCACTTGACGTTTCTCTGTGCACAAAGGCTACAATTTGTGCGAATCTAGCCGGACAGATGCTGCAGATCTGAAGAGGCGAGCCAGAAAAGCACGTGTCATGTACCCTCCTTGAGACGTCCAACTCATCCCTGTCCCTTATGCAAACGAGCATTCCATGCAAGGGTTGGTCTTATCAGCCACCTGCGCACGCACAGAACAGAACCAGACCCTCTAACCCTCTGATGACTAGAGAGGTCCTCGTCGAATAAACGAACGAACAACAAACAATGCGAGCATAGTGCACACAAAGTATCAAACACTTCTGATTTCACTCATTACTGATACAGTATGTCGCAATCATCACGATAAACATTAATGGCAATACGTTTCCGTACCAAAGTGAGGAGTGGTTGAACTTAAACGGACCCGTAAACAGACCCTTTGTTCTTGATCCACGTGTACACATGAACAGTGGCACGTGTGCAGTTTTGACGATTTTTGTTCTCGTCATTATTTCTGAAGCGTATACCGATGTGTCTTCAAAGTTTGATCAAGGACTAATGCTTTTGTTTTGTCTGGCTCAATTGAGCATAGGAATAGGAGTGGACTTTATTACCCGTTCACATTTGTACCATTGCACAGTCCATCTTTAGTATAAAGTTAGGACGCTGTATGTTTACAACTGTTCTTTTAAATCTAAAATCTGTTGATAATTCATTTCTATTTTACATTAGAATTTTTCATTGTAAACCCAACTTTATACGCTCAATCTTAAGGTAAGAAAATGTTCAATCGATATGTTGTCTTCAAGTTAAATCAGTATTGGTACGCCAATTTTACTTCGACCCCCATTTTGGTGTTGAAATGTGAGAAAACGAATGCTAGCCGATACTGATGCACATCATGGAGTCTAATATTATATAAGGCCGTTCTACACAGGAAAAGACGAGAATACACTAACACAGCTGAAAAGAAACAAGTATACTTTTCATATCGGGAAAAGTCCCATAGGCAGTGCTTAAATTCCGTATCAACGACCTTTCAGCGTTATATCTCCTTGCATATAATGCCCATGTATTTTGCCGCAATGACAGAAGTAAATGAACTGATTGACAATTGTTAATTTCATTTATGCAAACAACTACTAATGGTTTCATTATTCTTTATGAGCATTTACCTAATATTAGGATTGTTAATCAGGTAAACAAGATGGAGTAACTATGTTGATTTAGGTCCGATTTTGGAGTTTTTAAGTGACTTTTACAGGTTATTATCTCGTAAATAAACAAGGCTCGTTAGATCATTATAGAAGGTTATTTTCCATTAGGTAATGTTCTTTTTAGAAAATGTTCATTGTGACCCGAGGTCAACTAGAGAACCGTATAATCTTGCGATTGTGAGAATTTAGTGAGTCTTGCTTTAACATCTAACCCATTCAAGTGTAATTATGATGTGACCAGTTTGGGCTGAATTTTATTTTCATCAAATCATGAATTCAAGTGAGTTTTTTTTGTCAAACCTGGAATAATATTTCTGCAAATCAACAAGGCTGTTGACACATCAGCACTCCGTAGGCTTTAACAGATACGTCATCGACTTCAATTATGGATCTCTTCGGGACTTGTACTTTTTTTTATTAAATATTTAAATTACTAGGCTATGTTTCTTTAATTCTTGGAATATTTTGGGATTTAATTCGCAATACCGTAAGTTATTTAAAAATCATTTTCACTGTATTCCAGGGAAATAAATTTATTATAATTAAATATCCATACATGATGTCTGAGTGTACATTTGTATATATGAATAAATAGATTGATGTGTAGCTGTAACTGTAAGTGTGTATTTTTTGTATAGATATAATAATTAATATCACCGTATATTTCAGAAATGCCACCATCAGTTCTTATAAGATACTTAACATGTATATGAATATTATTGCCGATAGCCAATCAGGTGAGTTGATGGTTCGCAGCAGTATGATGTTTTCTTTTGCGAAAGTATGACAATGAGAATATCGATCATATTATTGCCAACGGCCAATCAGCTGAATTGATTGTTTGCAACAAACCGAAGTTTGCTTTAGCGGAAGTATCGTACAGAAAATATCGACATCATTTGTTTCGGAACTTTTAGCTAAAGCTGTGTATAACGTATTCTAAACAAGAGAAGAAAAACAATACCGTGAGTTAGAATGGACTCTTACTGTGACGTATATAACGCATTTGAACTGATGAAGGGTAGATAACAATCTTTGGCTGAATAGTGTGACGTTCGAGAAGATTCAATTCTGTTCATTTTATGACAGCTTAAACCCAGATATGTCAGATCAGTACTGTGAACGCCTTTCTTAGTTGTATGATTTTTTCAACTTAGCAATTATGGACAAATCCAGAACGATGGAAAACGATGCTATCAAATGGACAGGGGTAGAAAACGCAAACACATGCTCTATTATGGACACGTATATGTAAATTTTGAGTGTGTAGAGCCATCGTGTAGTGATGTAGGAGAATCTCTGGTCAGCAATAAAGCTATTATTAACATAGTTGTATTTTTGTACTAAAGTACCGCCGAATCGGACGGATGAGCACAGTAAGAGACAATGTAGACAAGTCCATTTATTACTCAGATGTTTTAAGATGTATCAATGATTTATAAACTAATGTAAAGGATCTATTCAGTGAACATATTCCGGCAAGCATACTTTGAAATTAGATATCAGAAATATTCCTGCAAGAAACATTTCCAATTAGATATCACATATATTCCGTAAGCATTTTTTTTTAATATTAGATATGGTTACTCTTCATGCTAGGTTCTCCTCTTCTAATCATATCTTCACTATATTTATTTCTGATAGTTATAGAAGATTTTGGGGTGTTTTCAAATTATGCTGTACATTAAAATATGATTTAGGAATCATTTGTGACGAGATTAACCGTGGTGCTCACTTTTGAGGATGAACTTAATGAACGTGTTGGTTTTCACAAATGAGAGGAGGACGGGTGGTGGTGATAATGGTGCTTAACTCTAGTAGGACAATTGTTTTGGTACAAAATAGGGTTTTCATGCAAATATTTCTACAACGGCGTTTTACCTTCCTCTTACAAGTAACAAAAACCTGTCCTTATGTATTGCTTGAATATTTATGTGTTTATAGCACACAAGATGATAATTTATTGTCCCTTATTAAGCTCTGAACTGCTGAACGCTACCTTGACATATGCAGTAACCATGCATAATATAGTATCTACCTTTGTGCTCTTTCACACCTGCACGAACCTAATGCAGATTTAAATACGTCAAAGAAAGGTTAGTATAGCTAGTCACAAGGACAATTGGAGGCACGAGAATGGATCTCATAACATAGGAACGTAGTCGTTACAAAAGCAGAAGCAAACGCTATTGCAGAGAAATGACGTACTTGTCGTTGTACCACTAAAAGATAAATGCATATTTGATATCTTGGTGCAAACTAGGGACATTATTATAAAGCAATTACAATTTCGGTTGTTTTTTTATATACAAGAAAATATATGCTCATGAGACCGGGAAATAAAATACTATTTTGTATATTCTTGACGTAGGTGTGTGTGTGTGTGTGTGTGTGTGTGTGTGTGTATGTGTATGTGATTTAGATTTGTAACATAGCTTTAAGAATTTTAGTTATATCGCTACAATGTCCGCAATATGGCAGTTGATCGCAATATATTGCACTATAGAATCATGCTGCAGACATGCAATTTCATGTCCCTCCCAGTCACATTATCCTGATTTCCAGACCTACCTGTCTTAGCAGTAACCTCTAATGCTGAACGACAAGCAAAGTAGCTGCTAGTACCATTATTAAAAAAGATTTATTATGACTTTAGTATGAGTCGGCAATTTAATGTTTAATTTTACGTAATTAAAATACATAATAGAAACACTAATTTTGCAAAAAAGCTGGATCTTTACGGATGTAGAATAAAGTATTGATGTCCTGATAAGTGAGACAGAGTTATATTTCTAAAAGGTTGTTGTTGTTGTTGTTGTTGTTGTAGGGTTAAACGCCATTTTTCAACACACTATAGGCTATACTGTATTACTGGTGGAAGAAGAACCAGGAAAAATCCCCGGAAAGAACCACCGACTCACGAGAAGCTACTGGCACGCTGGCTTGCATAACTACATAAGCCGAATCTTAGACTCGAACCCACGCAGAGGTGAGATGGCAGTTATCCGTAACAGAGAACGCTTTAGACCACTCGGCCACTCGGGGCCTCTTTCTAAAAGGTACTTGATAAGATTCGCATTCACACTATTTAAGGTATTTTGAAGGGGGCATGTCTTTCATGGAAATTATGACAAGCGGAAAATTTCCAAAGGCACGTCTCATTTCACACGCAAACAAGTCAAGTTGCATAATGGTAGTATTTGAAAGCTTTTTAAAAAGTTTCAAATATGTTGAGAAAACTGCTGAATAATTAGGATGCCCAACGCAAAAAGAGTGGGTTATCACAGATTGTTGATGAAAAAACAACTTTACTGCAGTTACCTCCGCACTAACTCGATTTCATTATTTGTTGTAAAGTATAGCACCAAACTAAACTAAAACAAAACAAAACGTGTATACACTTACCATAGTCTTGATGTAGAAGAGGACACCTGCTGTCACACACATGGCCAAATTCCTGGAGGCATATAACTTCCTCCTTGTCATCAATAATGTCATCGGCTGCCATATTTAGTTTCTTTATAGCGGCCATGAAGTGACAGGCATCATGCATTAATGTCCAAATCATGGGTGTTGCTTCAAGAACGGTTTACGCAGAGTCTTGCACAACGAATGAAACGTAGCAGCGTGATGCGAGGAAACATAGCTATGCAAGAACAGAGGCCTACATTAAAAGCGGTTGACTTGCCCTTATTAAAGCCGTAATTTTTGTCAATGAATATTCTTGCAATGAATAATCACAACAACTGTAAATCCGCATAGGAAAATGGCTGGTTCAAAAATAAGCAAACAGCGCTCTTTAGTTAAAAATCTTGAAAGGAGTCGATGCAACCTCTACAGTAGCTAATTATCCCAACATCTTATCAGGCTTGTTGTAAATATGTATGCCACTAAGGTCTAATGTGAACTACAGTCTAAGAATTATATTTTCAAGGCATATACTTTTCCATCTGATAATTTGAATCTTTCAAGTCGAACAGATAAAGTGTCTAGTTTTGATGCCAATGCTTAAGACCAACGAATATTATTTCATTTATTAGTTCTTAGCACGAACGTCTGGAACATGTGATTGACTTTGGCCCAAACAAAACGTCGGTGCCTACTTCAGTTTCCTGATTCAAGCTTATTTGATTTTTACACCATGTATAAATCGATATACTGTCGGCCTCATAAAATGATAGTCGAAGTCATCCAAATGATATTTGTTGTAAGAGGCCTCATTTAATGCACTGCACAATATGGTGCCTTAGTCTCTTATCTCGTAAAACCTAACCAGGTTTAAAACCTGGTGAGAGTACAGTATTTCAACCTGGTGAGAGTATAATAATTGACTGCGAAGATGGAAGGTTTCTGACAGAATGGTATTTTCTAGTCATTAGGTGTCACATCTATATTTTAACATATATTTTATGAAAAAGAGGTAAATATACTCACACAATGCCCTAAACATTGAAAGCTATTTTATCTCGATCTGATACCCCATCCCCCCACGATTGTGTTTAGTGTAGTTGTTTTCTTGAGTTTCGTTCATAACAGAACAATGGTGTCTTGAATATGTTTAAGACAAAGTCTGTTAGCCTTGTCCAATTAGCCATTTCCTTGACGATTTATGCACATATGCACACTTGCCTCAGATATTATTTAATAATTCAGTTATGAACTCCTTGATTCTGAAATTGCTTTATAAGTGGATCTCTATTTTTGCGTGATAGGTCAGTTCCTGATTTCATCCTGTTTCACTGGTGTTAAAGCTTTCCTTAATGTAAGTTGTAGTCGTTCGAAGCCTACTACTCAGATTATACTAAATGAGTTTCAATAGTTTGATATATTTACTAGGGAATTTTCATTTATTTTAGTACACATGGTTTTATTTTCATTCCATGGCAGAGCTTGACCTCGATTCATATCACGTCGCTCAGAGAAACAGTGATACTTATTGATTTATTTTAATACCGCAGATAAATAATGTAAACGCGTCCGTCTCGATCGATTGTTATGTATATAATGACAGTCACTATGCTATGACGTCAATGGCTACATTAAAATGTTAGAATAATTTATTGTGCAGATGTCATCCATTCGCATTATCTGGCGAAGATAATGATCAGATATCTTGAACTGAGAGTCGCTTTTATGTATTTCAAGAGTGAAACGACAAAAAAAAAATCATAATCAAACTAGGAAATACCATTCCTATATCTGAGGACTGATCAACTACAATTGCACATGAAGTCGTCAGAAAATTATGTTGATAGTGTGGAATGTGCTGAATTTGAGTATCCCTAGAGCAGACGGAAATGTGTATGTTAGTAGTGCTGAAAGTGCTTAGTTTGAGCATAATTATAGTCATAAAAAACTTTTTTTTCTAGTGTTGAATGTGCTCAATGTGTAAGTATCCTTAGAGTCGACGGAAAAGTGTATGTTTGTAGTTTCTAAAGTGCTCAAGAATAAGTACACTCAGAGTCGTCATAAAATTATACATTTGTAATGTTGATAGGCTTCAAGAATAAATACAGAGGTCATAGAATTATATGTAATGTTTACAGTCTTCAAGGATAAGTACACTTAGAGTCGTCAAAAACTTATATGTTGATTGCGATTTTAACTTTCATTTTTCAATATTATATTTATCTAATGACCTCTCCGTTGACCTAGTAATTAGAAACCGGAGGTCGCGAGTTCAAACCCTGGCCAAGTCATACTATAAACTTATAAAAATGGCACTGACGGCTGCCTCGCTGGGCGCTTAGCATTAAGAGGTTAATGTTAGGACTAGTCGGCCTAGTGTCAGGATAATGTGACTGGGTGGGACATCATGCTAGATATCTGCGTCATGATGCCCCAGTACTGGACACCACTATAAACTGTGACACTGCAGACATCTTAGTGATATTCCTATCATATCCTTATCTAATATTCACTACATTTTTCAATCAGCTAATTTGGACGACCATATACAACATACAACATATACATTATATGTTACTACGCAACATTAAATCAATGTTCTTATGATTGGTTTATGTAAGTCATGTGCTATTTTTTAAACTCCAATTTAGCTTGCTCATCGCTTTTACCGTTTTATTTTTGCCTAACCCAATGCTTACGTTTTGCGCTGGTCTTACAGCGAATCGATTTACACTCATCCAACATCTCTACGTCACACTGATCTTCGTTATTTACATTTTAGTCCTAACAATAGTCCTGTCGAATACATGTGCCGTCGAACTGATTAACTGGAGGTCTGCTTTTTGATGAATTTCCAGAAAACTGGATCCATAATTATGCGTTAGTACACCTATATTAAACAACCCGATACCAGTTGTTTACATTTATATCACAAAGTGTCTTGCATAATGTTTATTTTTAATGCTTCATTAAAAATCGTATTCTTATACTTAAGTAATATATTGTCTTTCCCCCTTAAATACTGTGCATCAATTAACGTAATACACACAATAAAACCCACACCCACCACTGTGTATATATATATATATATATATATATATATATATATATATATATATATATATATATATATATATATATATATATATATATATATATATATATATATATATATATATATATATATATATATATATATTCTATTACTATTAGTAATATCTATTTTTTATTTCTTCTGGTTCGAATATAATTTATTTGTATAGTTCTCCCACTCAACCTTAAGAATAACATGCTAAGTCGCAGGTATGGTGAATATATGTTGTTCTGTTTCTCCGTCAATAGTGTATAATTGGCCTCCAAAAATAGTCAGTACTATTGATAATTGCAATTAAGCAAGAGGAAATTGTGTATTGCATTGCAAATTCAATCAACATAACAATTAAGTCTTTTACTTACAATTCTTATTTATATAAAAATAAGTTTCATTTCCCTCATATCAATTGAGTTTGTAAAATTATAACTAAATATTTAAAATTTCTATAGCGACATTTTTAGTTGTTTTATACCAATGTAAAAACTGGATTTACATGCATTAGTTATTTATTATAGGATCAGTGACTGCATTGTAATCTGTAATCATCACATTTCAATGTAGTATTAATCGATGTTGTCAATACAGGTAATACACTCAAAATCACAACCAAACTTGGAATTACAGGTAGCACCGATATAGATGTTGTATCACTCACCAACATTGGTATTAGCATATTTGTTTTATATATAGGTATTAGCATATTTGTTTTATATATATATATAGGTATTAGCATATTTGTTTTATATATATATATATATATATATATATATATATATATATATATATATATATATATATATATATATATAGGTATTAGCATATTTGTTTTATATATATATAGGTATTAGCATATTTGTTTTATATATATAGGTATTAGCATATTTGTATTATATATATAGGTATTAGCATATTTGTTTTATATATATAGGTATTAGCATATTTGTTTTATATATAGGTATTAGCATATTTGTTATATATATATATATATATATATATATATATATATATATATATATATATATATATATATATATATATATATATGTATATATATATATATATATATATATATATATATATATAGGTATTAGCATATTTGTTTTATATATATAGGCATTAGCATATTTGTTTTATATATATAGGTATTAGCATATTTGTTTTATATATATAGGTATTAGCATATTTGTTTATTTATATATATATATATATATATATATATATATATATATAGATATTAGCATATTTGTTTTATATATAGGTATTAGCATATTTGTTTTATATACCTTTCCATCTTTGCTTTTCCTATTAGAAGAATACAATATGAGCTAAATAATGATGTATATCTGTAATATCGCATGTTTTGTTAATTAGCATGTATAATATTATTGTATCATTCTTTAAGATTAAGACAGATAATTGATATAAAAGAATCAGTATCAAAGAAAACACTTGTCTCAATTTCTTTATTGTAGTTGTTTTCAAAACCAACTGTCCAACTGTTACTTTTCTAAAGAGGATTCCTAAAACATGGTGTAGCCTACTGTTTTGTAGTTAGAGTTACCATTTTTTCCAATATGGCTAGGTTTTTCAAGACCAATCTAAGACTTTGTTGTTATATTTTGTTTTGCGAAATCTGCATTGTTTCACAAAATTATCCTTTAGTCATTTGAAAAAGTGATATTTTCATTTTCTCTTGAAAAGTTACATTTATAACATTATAGCTGTGATTGATTCAAGTATCCGAATGTGCACTGTCTTCTACCGATGAAGTGCTTTGCAATGCTAGCAAAATGATCTTTAGCAAAATGCTATTTTACTTATTTTTCTACGTAACATTAATTCGTGTGATTTTGATCTTGTATTACTTTTGTAGTGGGTTTCTCAATCGAGATTTGATTTTTCGAAGAAAAATATTATTCATTCTGAAATTACTAACTTTCCATAGGCAAAGACCAACTAATGCTTTTAAAGTTTCGTTTATATCTTTTTACTAATATGGTTGTGTTGAGTAATGCATTGAATATCTCTCTATTCACAATCTGAGTTCATGTCATCAAAAATAACTATTTCAGATGTTTTTTTTCTGTTTGTGAATATTAAAACATATTTATTCTTAATCTGTATGCTTTTTTTATATTTCTGCCGTCTTCACCAGCAGTCATTTAATCATCTATATTTTATTTGTTTGACAATAATAACTGACTTGTTGCAATTTTCAATGTGCCATGCATTGTATTATCAGCTTTTATTAAACAGGCCTGCTTTAGTGACGTAAATAGTGTTCACACGTGTCTTAGTGAATGCGTCTAGTTCCGCCGTTGGATTATTGAAATATCCCCCCCCCCCCGGTCAAATAAATCTCCTGGCAAACTGATTAAAGTCCAAGCTAAACTACTTTGCTTACAGATTCAAATGAAGCTAAATAACGAACAAAGGTGACGACAAATAGTGACAAACAAATCTCAGCCAAGATTAATGTCAGAAGAGGGATCAAGAGCAGAAATTTTGTCACGAGCAGCACAAACAACGGCAGCTATGTAAAAACTAAGACCCATCTGGAGAGACAAGAATATCTGTCTGAAAACTAAAATCAGACTATTGAGAGCACTAGTCATCTCAATAGTTTTGTATTCTTGTGAGACCTGGACCACGACAGCAGAATTACAACGAAGAATCCAGGCACATGAAATGATATGCTACAGAACTCTCATTGGCGTCTCTTACTTGGACCACATCTCAAATAAAGAAGTGAGTAAGACCATCAGGAACAAAGAGGTCCAACACGAATACCCCTTTACAACCGTCAAAAAGAGAAAGCTTAAATGGTATGGCCATGTCACTAGAGCCAACAACAAGTCTATACACAACAGTACTGCGGGGCAGCGTCCAGGGTGACAGAAGGAAAGGTAGACAGAAAATAAAGTGGACTGAAAACATCACATAATGGACCAGGAAACGTTTTGCAGAGACACAGACATTGGCACATGATCGAGACAAGTGAAGGGAACTGGTCACTTGTTCAGCTACAGTGTGGCTCTACGACTACACTAGCTCAAAAGACTGATGATGATGATGGCATATATAAAATAATTAAAAATGACCACATGACAGGGTTGTGTGGATTTACAATTCGCTAAACATTGGATTTGATTAGGAAATGTTATGTACATATAGCTACAAGGACCCCTCAGCCGACGATAGCCGAAGAGAAGAACGAAAAATCTGCAAGTGTCTAAACTTTATAACAATATGTTGCTTAAAGGTTTGTCTGCAAATGCTTCCTAGATGTAATGTAGCACATCAGTGTCAACACAGACTACGAATCGTACCCCACCTTTGTTCTTTGAACATATTTCCCTGGCAGTTTCATGGTAAATGCTGATTATTTAATCCCTTTAAATCTGAAACAATTCCAAACATACCTTGTTTCGTTATAGCAATTTTTTTATTATTTGGATAAACAAAGTTGCGACAGGCGAGTGTCACGTTAAAGAAATGCTATTTTGGTAGGTGTAGGATTGGTAAAATTAAAATAAACTGAATAAAAACTCAATGACATTTTTGTACATCATATGCCATGCATTCTAAAATAATATAGCGTGAATAAAGATTGCTTATTACTATTTTACAATGTTCATAATTAAAACAGTCAGTTCATCTTTGTATTTTCTACAATGTTTTTAATGGGTATATGACGGAGAGGTTAAACGTTTTAAAGATAAAACCTACAGGATATGTACTGAGAATGAAGAAACACCCTATAGGCTAACCTTAGCAAAGCGCGAGCTTTCTTTAGGCGAGTATCGTTCTAACACGTGACAATTTAAATTACGTTTGATTGCTAGTATTGTGTTACAAGAGATTTTTTTTAATAAGCGAAATATATTAATGCTGAAACAATAGCCATCCAGTTTTGTTTGATACTCAAGTACGTATATATTTGCATTGGTTGCTTGTGACTTACTGAATGCATTTGGGACCATCAGACTTGACGTTTGTACATATCCGTTGCTGCTCCGGCGAGGGATCTGCAGGATCATGCGGTCATCACTTCGCGATTGTTCCACCGAGTAACTTCCCCTTCTGGAGATCAAGTTCCTGCTATCAGAGTCAGATGAGAACACACGGGTTCGTGTGGGGAAGGGTAGGTTCAAATCTGGTATATCATGGTCATCCAGAAACATGGTGTTATTTAGCCCCAGATCGGGACTTGTAGGCTTAGAGCTGGCCCTTTCTTCGTTTTGATCATCCTCGGAATCGGGGACGTTTGGATGTGTGACTTGTATCACTGGGGCTACTTTATTGGATCCCAAACTGAAAGGTTTCATCTTCAGCATGCTGCAATACACAATATGTAATCGAATTAATGAATAAATGAATGAGTGATTTACGAATATGTTTCTACATTCTCAATGGCCTGCCAGCCAAATCAGCTTCCAAAGCGCTTATAATCTCTCTCTCTCTCTCTCTCTCTCTCTCTCTCTCTCTCTCTCTCTCTCTCTCTCTCTCTGTATGTCGGTCTGTTCTTCAATCATTGCCCTTTGATGGAGATCTGTCCATTTTCATTGCAGCATAGTCTGGTGCGAATATTGGCTATTGGTTTATTTTATGTCCCTTGAACTGATGTAGATCAAAAATAGGGATGGGGTGGTATTTTTCTTCTTTACTCAATATGATCTTCGCGTCCCGATATGAATACACTTAAAGGGCAAATGAAGGGCAAATGATATTTATTTTGTCAAAGGATATGCACAATATTCTTTCACCAGGTTATATGCCTCCCCCCCTCCCCATCATGTACATTGGACTACTATCGATGTCCTATTTGTAATTCGCTTTCTTCTGCGTGTTTTCTTATAAGCAATAATTTGTAGATTGCTTTCAAATTGTTTTATTTGCTGTATTAATCGCTAGTTATGTTAATCAAGCAAATTGAACTTTAAAAGCCAAAAGGGGAGCCTGGTATAGTTCTGATATATTTCTTACATATTTCTTATTGATGTTATATCCATGAACCTCGTTCTTCAAAAAAATTCAAAGTAAGTTTACCTTATTACCTCTAAAGGTAAAATTACACTTAGAGAAAACAGAACTTGTTCGTGTTAAGATAGGTTAATATTATACTTATGTTTTCTATTTATAAGTGCGGTACCATGACGTCATTGTCTTAAACTAAGTAACGGAAAAAAGCAAAACCACCAAATTTTGGTAAATAAACAAATAATTATATTCTCCAATATATAATTGAAAATTTGACAGGAACTGAAAGTATTGTAAATTAAATCTGAAACAATCATAAAGTTATATCACATGTCCAAAAGTATTGAACGAATTCCAGTGATGCTGATAATGTACCCCAGTTTGAATGTGCTAATGTAACAATAATCTAGAATGAATCTATGTGTTTGTAATCTTGATAAATCACAATAATATAACCCAGAATGCCTTTGAATTTCTTTACAATAATCTCAAAGTAATGTTTTTGTCCCAAATATCAGATTTGTTAAAAAAGCCAGGTCTGTTTACTTAAATGCACTGAACGCATGTCATTTTCAATAGAATTTTTCATCAATTTCGTTAAAAAGGCCAGGTCTGTTTACTTACATGTTAGCAAAAAGCCCGACAGGCATCAGGTAGACCATGTTTGTTTTTAAAAAAACCTTGAGTTGAAATCCAGGTAAACATGTTACTTACCAATGATAAATATCTTGAAATATAATCTAAACTGGACAAACATTA
This sequence comes from Unio delphinus, assembly GCA_029339505.1. Taxonomy (NCBI): domain Eukaryota; kingdom Metazoa; phylum Mollusca; class Bivalvia; order Unionida; family Unionidae; genus Unio; species Unio delphinus. The sequence continues at coordinate 16,421,666 of JAQISU010001238.1, forward strand.
GCTTTGTAATACATTGTTTGCAAATGATCATTACAGTGTACAGTCGACGACAAAATGTAATCACATGATAAACACACCTTTCCCCATAAAGATAAATATCACTTTAAATAATAAAGTTTTCTTGAAACATATTAGTAAAACAGTCATGTAATTAAAATGAGAAAAGATGTCTTATGAATGGCAAATTGTGCATGAAGCAATGTAGTATTCATATGCACGTGAAAGTGCATCTGCAATCAAATTGTCTTTCCTTGTATGTGCCTTACGTCACTTTTGTATTCATATAACATCAAACTCTACCTTAACAAAGTATGCTATTTATGTCTTATTTTGTTAATGAAAGTAAAGGGTTTGTAATGACCGAATACATGAATTGGAGAAGGATCTGACCTTATCTCATTTGAAATTGTTTTATAGCCAATATCAATGTGTTACATCTCTATGGTCTTTAACTAATATAAGACCGAAAACCAAAAGGTGTTGTAAAATCAACAAATATTGTATTGTCCTACAATTAAAAGTTAAAATGTAAATAGAACGTACATTATTGTCAACTAAATCCCAAATAATCATAATTATGTAAAGTTAGTCCAGATATTTCTCAAGTAAATTTTTTTTAGTAAGTATTCTTAATTATTTCCAGAGGTGTTCCCAATTAATTCCAATATTAAGTGCTGATATGCCAGTAGTCTTCAGTGTCCAATTGTTCTAACCATTTTATATCACAAGAATATAATCCCATAATGATTCACAATAAAATAATCATTTATTTGAGCACTGTGCGATTAAATAAATCCTCTGAAAATAAAACTGATCACATCAATATGACTGATTCACCTTTGGATGCTAAGATAGGAATAAGCAATTGTGAAGCAAACAACATTTTTATTTAGAGCTAAGACCCAATAACAGTGCCAGGATGAGGGTAATTTCTTCATCAAATTTGTTAACAACTTGCGTCTAGAACGTTCCTAATTTCTGGAGAAAAAACAAACAGATCTTGAATTCAAAATGTATCAACATGTTTACCTCCAATTAACAATAAACCTTAAAATATACTTAAAATTATAGACAAATATGACACGATATTATTCAAGAAGACCATACAGTTTATTTTTGACCTGGAACAATGACACAATATCGATATACATGACACATTACGAGGGAAATCCAACACACAATACAAGTGAAAAATGCATAATAAAAGCCAAAAATTTCTTCTCGATTGTCGAATAGTTCTCTATCGCTTGTTTAGATTTTTTAGAATCAATGCGGATTGGATGATTCAGACAATTTTTGTCATCGTGAATTAATACGCATCCAACCCTTTATCACTTATAGAAATATACATTGGAAACTATCGACTGAAATACCCTAGCAATCCTTTATCACTTATAGAGATAGACATTGGAAACTATCGACTGAAATACCCCATCAACCTTTTTGAACTTATAGAAATAGACATTTGAAACTATCGACTGAAATACCCCACCAACCCTTGATCACTTATAGAAATGTTAGGATTAAAGTTAACAAGCTTGTTATGAATGTTTTTCGTATACAATCTCACACAACATTGTATATTGGCAATGTTCTTAGCTACTTTTACTTGAGTTATAGTGTGGTTATATACATTGCCCTTTTTTACTTGCTCAACAACCATTTCTTTTCTATATAGTTGTGTTACAAAAACAAATGAAATTACCTTTAATATCTTTTAACAAATAAAACATTACTTTAATTCAATTCAAAGGAAAATATCAATCTTATTAATTTTACTAAAACTTTAATCCTAACAGAAATAGACATTGGAAAATATCGACTGAAATACACTACCAACGCTTTATCACTTATATAAATAGACATTGGAAACTATCGACTGAAATCTGGAATTTACAGGATGGATGCAAGTATAGTCTTTTATTTATCGAAAGCTTCTTGCATTTGACATATCAATGAAACTTGGATTTCTTACTGAATATATTGGTTTTGGGGTCGGTAATTATTGAAAATCGAATTATCGAAAATCCCCATATTATCCAGCCATATACAAATCTCATCAGTCGAGTTTTAATTTGAGATAGTCGAAATTCAGACACAGCCAGGACCTCAAACCACTTAACCAAATTTAATTGTTAAATTTGCTTCACCGAGTCTTTAAAATATTCCGAATGGCTTATAAAATATATTTACAGTATAGTTGAAGATGATGACGTCATCAATCTAGTACCACATTTAACTAGAGCAAATGTTATCATGTTTGCTAAACGATAGATGCTATCGGAAATGTTTCGTACTATTTCGTTTGGATGTTGACAAAGTTCATTTGGAGTTACAGATGCCAAAATTTTCATGAGTGGAAATTGTCAAAATCCTTTCAAATAATCAATCTGGGTGTAATAATGACTGAATATGCACAACGACTGGGACGAACACACACACACACACACTCTCTCTCAAACAACTATTACGCAATTTCGATGTCTGTCACACGAATTATACTTCGCATATTACCTGATATCTGCGGTTCGAACCCGCAACCTTTAAACTACAAGACACACAGTCTACCAATCGGATTCCCCAGAAAATAGGCGATCATGCTGAAATTATATTTTTAATTAACAGCTTATCGGTTAACCCTACAGGCAATATAATCGTAGAAAAAGCAACGATACCCGAATAGATTGTAGTTTTATATTGCGAAGAAATATGTACCTTTATTTAAATTACTGTACTTAATTAAATAGGAAAATCTAAAGTGGTCCTAGTGAAGAGACTAATAAAATGCTTCTCTTTGCTTTAATTTTAAATTTACCGACAATGTTGGCAAAGATTTTTAAAAATAAATGTCATTTGAAGGCAGCTGAAGTCAATAAAATGGCTATTTATCATTTACATGAAATTTTCCTGTAAAATATTTATTTTGGTTAGGCAAAATATTTTAGATTAATCATTTATTGAATGTTATAAAGAACATATGATCGGTTTTGGGAACAATAGTAAAGCACCTGTCTAACTCCATCGCTCTTTCTCTTTTATGATCATCTAGCTGAAAGCTCTTGTCCACAAAAACACATTTACGCATTAGAAAACATCATTTAATAACCAGTCTTCTTAACAACCTTATATTAAGTGAAGAAAAAAGCCTACAACGATTGCGCCAATAACTAATTAATGTTTTGAGGAAATATTTCTCTTGTGCTATATTCAAGGCACAATCTTACAGTAATTCTCATGTAGGTAATTGATTAGCGTACTTACCGTAGAATTTCGAACAGCCTTTTTCGAGTTATTCTAAACAGTACCAATGTACTGAAGCACAATGCGAAGATTATATTCCAATTTTGATATTAAAATGTCCTTGAAATACGGAAATATATTAAATCGTTTTCAGAAAAAAAAACAAAATGGAAAAGACAAATAACATATGAGATTCCATCTGTGATGCATTTTGCGCATTATATTCCGACCACAAGTGAACATTATGCGACAGAATTCTGATCAACATCAAACACACCGACTCTACCATAGTGACTGTTTCCGTTGGCATGACAACAAATGTAAATCTCCAGGTAAACGCAATTAGAACTGACTGCAATTTAATTTGCTCTTCACAAAACTGATTCCGAATCAGAAGAAAACTACGAGTAAATTAGGAAATTAATGCGGTCGTCGATAAAAGCAAATCATCATATGAGACGTGATATCAATTTGGTTTGGAATAATTATGATCAAAGACTGATTTTTACAGGATTGTTGCCTTTAAGGTCCATGCTTCATTTTATGAAATAAAACTAAAATATAATTGCCAGATGAGACCAATCGAATTAGCTAAAATGGACAATCGTACATGTGGCATGTTTTTGTAATTTTAATGACAAAACCAGAATTAGACTATAAATAGAATTTTTTGTTTAAATTCCAACAATTAAAAGACGCCCATCAAATAAAAGTCTTTGTGCCATATTGTGATTATTTTGGTTTAAATATAGCCGAATAAAAAATTTGTTTTACGTGTGCATGTAAAAGATTATATGGGCTGAAAATGTGTGAAAATCTTATACATTTCATGGCTTATTAAAGCTTTTTAAATTCACAAAATAATTTACAAAAAGAGCGAGAGAGTTTATGACATTAGCCCCATTTATTGATCATTGTGATTGAAGTTAAACTTGGAAACAATCTGGATATCAATTTCCAAAAATATATCGCACTAACATTTTAATTTGATTTATTCAATCTTACTTTATAATTTGATTACCACGGTATTTTCTCGAACTTCTTAACTTCTTGAACTCTTTATGTTTATAATTTTACAAATTTCTATTATTTATTTATTAAACATTTTCATTTTGGATTGGATACGAGCAGATGTCCATAAATATTCTCTTTTATGGGGACGCACACTACAGACTCTTAATTCGTGTGTAATTACTTATAAACAAATTTTCTCTTATAAAAAATAACAAATAAACATTTTTTTTATAATTCGACACCATATCCAGCTTACTTCTTTAAAATCATATGTCAGCTATTTGTCCTTTTCATTAAGGCAACGGCGATATGCTATTGTCCTTCGTATCAAGACAACGACTATAGCCATATTATTGGATGCATGAATATACTTTTTGAGCTAAACGTATTTTTCTCCATAGCTTAAGTAGTAGCAGAATAAAGGTTTAAGATTAACCCACCAATCAGGGTTCTTAAGTATGCTATTCTGAACAGATTTATAAGCCTTGTAACGTGCCACAAAAAGAAGAAAGAAAAACTATTTCGACCAAATGCCTCGAAAAGATTTGTTAAAAACGTTAACGGATTTTATTTTTCAGATGAGTAGCCTAAGTGCTTTGATAAAGTAATAGAGGTAGGAATCTTATCTACGCAAGCTCGAGAGAAACTTGGTAAAGCATATAACAAGTAGATGGATAAGTCATTATATAATATGGTAGAAAAAGCTTTAATGACGTTAACTGAGTAGCCAATGAGCATACTTTGCGAGGATAATATTGAAATGACCAGCGTGAACGACATCGAATTGATAAGTGAATCAAGCAATAGGCAAATCAATTGTAAAAACGCCTTTTCCTTAAAATATGTCAATTATATCTACACTCGGCTTACATGAGATATACGATTTGATCTGAAACACGCGGTGAATGGGTTCAAATCTCCCAGTCATTTCCAAGTCCAATGAAGAAAACCCCATTGCTGAGCTATACAATAAATCCAATACGTTTTTGATATTGTTGATTCAAACGTACAAAGTCTATTCTATTACAAGTGTGTCATACTCAGCGATGGATCGTCAGATCTCGTTTGGGCTAAGATTAACTTAAGAAAGATTTTATTCAGGCTTGCAATTGAATTGTTCGTTCCCAGAGTGAACACAAATATTGCATGTCGCTGGATGGATTTCATGAAATTCTATCTATCTATTTTACCTCCGAATTCAGATGCTATGCGCGTGTACCAGCTCGATCATGCGACTGACATCTCTTCATACTTAATGGCTTGGGCTGCGCTGCTTTTGAAAACCAGCGTCGAGTGGAACTGTTTAATGATATAATAATAATAATAATAATAATAATAATAATAATAATAATAATAATAATGAGGACTTTGTATAGCTTAGTATAGCGCCTAATCTTTAGAAGAAAAACAAAAAACAAAACCATGAAATTGGAAAACATAAAATCATGCTGAATTAATATAAGATACAACACATTATTAGGTTTCTAAGTTTGTTCCTGCAGTCAACAATGGTGAGTTTTAAGAGCACTCTGTGTCTTTGTAGGCCCTGTTATGCAAATGAACGTTGTCCATATGACTTCGTTTTCATAGTGGGAACAATGAATATACGATTGTCAGAAGAGGAGCGTAAGGATCTTGCTGGTGTATACATATGGGTGAGGCCGGATAGGTGTTGGACTGGAGTCCGTCAGTGAAACGTAGCATGTAGAACAAATTTTGTGTTTGATTCTGTATCGAATGGATAATTAGGTTGCCAGCTATCGAATTTCCATACTCCAGAAGATTCGGAAACTGCTCCTAAAATAGAGATTCCGTCAGCTTGGTTTTTCTACTAGGAGGAGGGTGGTAGAGACAGAAAAAATGGTTTGACCTTTGTTCAGTGTGAGTGCTGTTTGGACTAGTTCAAACGATGTGTGACAGAAATTGACGGTTGTGTTGGATTTAAGGCATTTAACATGGAATTCTTATTGATGACAGCAGATCCACCTGTGTGAGAGTTGCTGGGGAACGACTTGATGGAGTAATCGGTGGGTGTTGAGCTCATCGCCTGTTGTTTTTGCCAGTATTTCTGTCAGGAAGAAGATGTCAATATCGATGGATGTCTGCTTGTTCTACCGTGTCGATATATCAGTGTCTAGCCATCGATACGCAAACAATCTTGGCTGAATGCGAAATTGCCACCCCCAAAACAGACACAAAGTATATTATGGTATAATGACTTCTATTAATGGATTCCTCCACGGAGATCAGCAAATTACTATGGACTATCAGGCTGAGGTAGACATGAGTATGATCGTTACAGATGAGCTAGACAACCCTTACACTGATTATCCACTAGTCCTGGAAGCATGTTTATTTCACCGCAAGTTGCTGTCTTCCTTTGGTTGAGAATTAGTGAATGATTCCAAATGCAACTTCATAGAATAAGTTAAGCTTGTAGCAAGTCTGCAGAAGAAAATTAGTTATTATTCCAGTCTAGTGATTTGCTTTAGGATGTGCAGCTGGGTACTCGATTGCGAATTCACCGGTACTGTGGTTTCGTTATTTATACATATATCTCATGAAGACGATCTACACAGCCATGGGTGATGCGTCGCTCTCGTACGAATTTATTTTCAGCAAGTATCCGGAAAATCATTCACTGCGTTAGCAAGAAAGTCGTGAAGAAATTCAATGACGGGAGGGCGGGCAACTCATGGAGGAATACGTGGAACTGAGCACCAAAATGTGGTTGTAGTAAAACACGAAGAAGGCTAATGAAGTTCAGTTCGTATTTGTGCAACGGAATCTATGACACAACCTATATGTAGAGGGCTTGCGTGAATAGCGCGAATTCACATATGGGACAATTCGGGTATTTCTCGTTGCACCAAAGAGAGTTTGTCTCCTCTGGATACCAAGCGAATAATTTTCCCTGATATAATGACTACTTAAAAAATAAAAGCACGTTTGGATATCAAAATAAATCTTTGCGGTTATTGTGTATTCAAGGGAACGATTTATAATTTCTCTGGCTCAAAGTTAAATTATGTTAATGTGCTTTACCTATAACGGACATAGCCTTCGAGTGGCACTAGCGACCTCCAAGTGTAATCGCGCCTTTCGTGTCTCGTTTGAATACCAGTCTGGAGATTGAGCCAACAGTTTGTCAATTGAGCGTGTTTAAAGCATAGATGAGATCCAGTCGGCGATGACGGGAACGGATTTTACTTTCTGTTTTATACGATATATGTTCGTAACATGTAGCATCGACGTGATTTGTATACATATTCATCTCTGTTTTGGAGAGGCTTAGTAGGGGGTAGTGGATTAAGTGCAAATACGACACTTGGATACAAAGATTACTCATTCATTATAAAATTCCCAAAATATAAATTATGTCACAGCATGTGTAGTGGTATAAAGACATGTCCAACATAAGATATCCGGGTTCAAATCGAGAAGCATGATTATTTTCTGTGTTAATATGAACAAACATAACAAAAAATAAACGGTACACAACTAACATGATCTATGGATATACACTAAGAAATCAATTAGTTCATATTGATAACCTTGACATTGGGGCATGACATACAAAGAACATTTTATACAAAACTGACATTGTCTTCATTTTGACTTTGTTTGGTGTGTTTGTTGCATGTTTTATCTGAGGTATCAACAAGATATTTATACATTTGCGAACATGGCATTATGAAGTAAATTTGTATTAGCCTATTAAATTTATATCTATTTATGAATGTGTCAGTTTGCTTCATGGTCAGTATTGTTTGTTGTTTGTTCGTGCTACAATTGTGCTTTGTTCATACTTCGTAATTGACATGTGTCAATTAAAAGTGCGAACGATAGCACATCTGACGGTCATCGACAATCATCAAAGTCAGTCTTTAAAATTTGTTTTCTCACTGATCTTCTTTATCTCTCTTACACTTTCTTGCATTTCGATTATAGATTGTTAGTAAGCGTTTGCAATGTCAAACGTTCTACACTTGTATGAACGGAAGATTAGCAGCAAAGAGTGGACAGATCGAAACTATTTCAAACAAAATCCTAAAGGATTTCAAACCGGAACCAATTCAGGCAGATAAGAAAAGAGAAATGGTTTCGGTTTGTCACGCGATTGAGACTCTGTCTCCAGACAGACCCGGCACTGACTGCGTTGTGGAGACAAATTGTTTCAACCGAATATTTGATCAAGTCCAATACGATATCTTGATCTCGGGTCGTGCAAATTTATCGTTACAAATCCACGTGGGGTTGACTGAGTGTGACTAAAAAAAATTCTAAAGAGATTATAATCCATATCTCAACTGCACCAAGTCTGGTGAATATTTCGTAGGGAATGTGTGTCTACTCCATTAAATACGGAAAGAATATTGCAGTTATCTCTGATCACTTTTGGTATTTGTGTGTATCGTTGAGTGACATATATTACATCTGTATTTTCATGCCTACTTCTGGAAAATATCCTAGCGGGATTATTTTGATTGTCTAACATGACATCATCATATACGACTAAATTGTTATTACTTCCATCACTTTCATCAATACTCGGTGCTTCATCGATATCGGTTATAAATATCTTCATCTATTTCCGATTTTGTTTCTTGTTAAAATCTTTTAACACCTCGCAGCATCGCTGATCGTCAACACTAGAGGCTACTAAATACAACTTATCCCATTTAACCCATCTCGTTATTAAATAAAGTAACAACTGCATCTTGCCGCTTCCAGATGGTCCGATTATATCGGTATCACTGCATGATGCTTAACTGGTTCTCGTGTTTTTGTCTCCTAAAAATCAATTACATTCATGTTATTATAAATAAATTATGGATCTATATTGTGTGAAATGTAAGAAGCGTACTAGCACATGAATTGACGACGATTACAACTAAAAATAACAGATCAGCACTTGCTAGTAAGTGTGTAAAATGTCATGCGAAAAAAGTTATATTTGTTTCCCTTGATAAAATCAAGGATTTAAAAAACAAACAAGGAGGTGATAATGCAGCCAAGTTAGTAAAATTACCAGGAACACTATCGGTAAAATATCCGGGAGAAAAACATCTTCCAGGGTTTAGTTATTGTTGACCCGGGACCAGACTCGATATCCGACTCGATAATCAAAACTAACCCCCACCCGGTGAGTATCCAATAAACGCTATTGATAAGGCGTGTCATGCTCATGATGTTGCTTATAAAAGCAGTAATCTGCAACACAGACATATCGCAGATGTGAAATTAATTCATGCGTTGAATTGTATCACTGATAACTCCTTCAATGAAAAATTGGCTTCATGGTTGATAAAATCGGCGATGAAAAGTAAATTGCTGTTAAGTGCTGGTAATTAATAACATCATGGAATCTATTTATTATTCCCCAAGAGGAAACGGGGGGGGGGGGGGGTAAAGCAGCAATCAATAAACTCGCCAGCGCCGCAAAGTTGAAAAATACCACTGTAGCGCAATGGTTATCCAAATAGGCGATAAGGCAAATTTATCTACCTCCACCTAAAGAAATTAATTTCTGGCATTTTGATGTCAGCGTCGTTAATGAGGTTCATCAAGCTGATATATTATTTCTGCCGCATATTGGTGTTTACAAGTATGCGCTAACTGTAGTTGATGTTGCGAGTCGATACAAACAAGCAGGGCCACTAAGGACAAAATCATCAACTGAGGTGGCTTCTGCGTTTGCAAGGATTTATCGTAGGTGTCCTCTGCGCTGGCCAAATCTACTACAAGTTGATCATGGCAAGGAATTTCAGGGTGCAGTGCTATCAACAATGAATCATCATATGTCACCATCAGACGAGGACATACTGCACTACATCGCGATCAGGCAATTGTTGAACGATTTAATCGCACACTTGCTGAGCGGTTATTTGGATATCAAAACGAGAAGGACTTTATTCAGCATAAACGATCCCGTGAATGGGTCAAGAGTTTACCCGGTGTAATTAGCGCGCTAGATAATGAGATTACTCGAAAATCAACATGAAACCTAACAACGCGATTAAAAAGAAGTATATACCTATAAAACCACAAAATGATTTTTCAAAACAACCAATACTCGGCAATGTCACCGTTAGGTATTTATATGAGCCAGGAGAGCTTGAAGGTGGGAAAAAAAGAGCTACTGATCCTATTTGGAGTGTCACTACAAATAAAATATCTAGCATAACACAATCCACGGGTAGACCGCCAGTCTGTAGGTTTGATTCAACTGCTCCTCAGCGAGGAATTACTCGTGAACGATTACAAGTGATACCTGAGGATACTCAATTACCAGTCAGCATCACATTATCTCTGGCATGACCTACGCTGCTATCATTTCTGTCTACGGTAAATTGGCTGGGGTCTTTATCCGACCAACACCAACGCATTATACGATTCTGTTGTTGTTTTGGTGTAATTATAAATTCGGCATCAATGTAAAATTTTCTGTTTTTTTTGTCTTGTTGCTTATAACCAGCGAGTTTTTTTTTTACCTGTGTCATCACTGACAATATCACTGATTGTGGTGTCAACAGCATCTAAAACAACTCTTTGAAGTTAATTTATTCTTCGTACTCTGGACACTGCAAGATAAACTAAATTCGACCACTCGATGCGATTATCTATGAATCCAAACAATTGTATCGGATATAGTCAATCCCTGCGAAGAATGTATCGTCGCTGCGTATCCAAGCTTCCATGGGGATTTATCAGCACGCAATGCATCTTCGACAACATTGATATCAACCAACACAATAGCATTTAACACTAGAATCTGCCTCTGTGTCTCTGACGTTGTCAGGCCTGGAATATCATCTTCGATATTTGTCTTCGTGTATCCTTGGGTCTATAATACAATGGCACTGGAAGTGTTACGAATTTTTCTTTATGCGTGTTAAATAACTTCATCTGAAGTATATCTCTGACTATCTTTCTACTTGCCACGATCAAATCGTTTGGTCTCCACGCTTCCCAGAAATGATTTAATGGGGTTTCTGAAATTATTTCACGCGCTATTTCACGTTGGATTCTATCCAGTTGTAATATGATTAGTTTCTTGAACTCTCGTAAGTCATTATCAAGTAATATATGATCAGTACTAATTTCTACATAATAATCTACAAAATTCTTCAGCCAATTATGTGGGGATAAACCGACAAATGGTGGTGGTTGACCATGATCGCCACACATTATCACTTTTGTATTCGGTAGCAATAACCACTCGAGAAATTTTTGTAATAGATCTAACATCACAGTGCATATCTCATTCCAAATTAGGATTTCAGGAATATATTTCTCGCCCATTCGATCAGGAGTCCATTTGTCAGCTTTCTATTGAAAGAAACTGTGATAAGTGCAAGCATTAATTTCTCGTTGTTTCATCTCTCTTGCAAGTCTGTGTGTTGGTGTTAGGACAGTCATGTTTGATTTCCCTCGAAATAATTCGATTGCACGAGTCGTCTTCCCTAACCAACCACAGCCGTTTAGGTAACTGGTTTTATATCTACATATTAGATCGGATATCGAAGGTGCATTAGATAATTCTGACATCTGATTTTTTTCAAGTAATTATTTTTTCAATTGTAACATCTGCTGATTTAGAATAATCATGCAGTATTTCCTTTTAAATTCTCCATGATCCTCACCTCTCGTCTGAATTAGTAAATTCAGCCACTGCTTCTGTTTTATATCTATATAAAATGAGCAATTGGCGACTCTAACCGCGGTGTCAGGAAATCTATTTATCATCGAAAGTAAATTAATAGAAGCATAATCCAGCATAGACGACCTTAAGTAAGTATACTGAGGATTTTCCTCGTCGTTACAAGTAAAAATTGTACCGAATTTGGTTTCATCTGACAAGAAAGCGTCTTTACGATTGACATATATACCCCTAGATGTTACATCTGCAAGTATAAATTCGTATTCAGCATCATCTATAATCAACCTTGAAGAATGTCGTCTATGTTCGTATTTTCCACCCTGTATAAACTTACCAATTATTCTTCTACCGAGATCTTTTGCGTGTTATATCTAACTTCAAAGATTTATTTGGACCATTTTACGATATATTCTTCGTCTTGATTAGGAAATGGTTTTTTGTTTTCGCTGATTATACTATCTAGACTATCGGGTTGTGGTGACCAGACAGTTTGTTTTCGATATGACATAATTGCTTCACTGACAATCAGCGATATCAGCATTTTAGAATCAATAATATACCGTAATAACACCATTGGCAACAAGTGTTTTTCAGAGATGTGTCTTCCAAACCAAACATCACAGCACAGAAGTCCTTCAGCCAATTCAAATGATATCATACGAGCGAATCCGGTTAAATCAAAATCAGGCAGTGGTCCACTAATCGCACATCTCATGTGTGGGATGCCCAAATCTTTCAAAATACTCAGAGCATTCTCCGTACCCGAGAAAACTCCGTGGATAACACGCAATCATATCAACCGAAATAATAGGTATGCTTACTCACGCAGACAAAAACTCTATAATACCTTTCCATGTCGTCTATTATTTTGCGTGGTGATTTATCACCAACGAGGAAGTAATGAAACACTGTACTGAAATTCAAAAGTTTTTCGGAGTGGGATGGAATTCACGGATATTATTTTCTTTGTTAATTGCTGAAATATTTTCAGGAATTTTTATTTATTATTGATTTTTGGTCATTTTTGCGGTGATTTTTTTGTGGTGTTTTTATGCAATCCTTCGACAAGATTTCATGAAAATTGAGGGCTAAAACCCCTGGAATTCATTTAGAGAAAATAGATTTTGATGAGATTTCTATCCTTGTGAAGCAAATTTTATGGTGTTTTTCATCATGATCGTCGAATCGTGGATGCTTTTTTCATTGATTTTGTACTTTTTTTGCTTAATCCGTCGACAAGATTTCATGAAAATCGATTTTCTCTAAATGAATTCCTGGGGTTTTCACCCTCGATTTTCACATGAATAAAGTGAAATATGTAGCTATCTTTGGATTTTTTTTACTTACAATTTAGATCGTATATTAATTTATAATGGTAGGTGAAGCCCTAACAACTAGTTTAGCCCGCGAGAGATTACCTGCGATTAAGAGATTTATTCCGGTTCGCGATTTCGTTCGAAATAAGCTCCCAACGAAACAAGAATTTCAAACCGACTTCACAACCGGTACCGAACAATTATTCAAACCAATAACCACTGCAACCGGGACGGTCGTATCGACCACTGAAAAAGTCATATGGGGAGATATTCCTGAGGAACAACGAGGGGGAAAACCGGCCCTTCTTCCTGTACTTGAAAAAAAAGCAAAGTGATTCAAGCAAACATAGGAATCTTTAGAAACACTTCCTGGTGATATAATAGCAGCTACACGACTTGAATAAGAACAATAAGAACGACCTGAACAAGAACAACGTGAACAACGAAAACAAGAACAACGTGAACAAGAACAACGTGAACGATTAGGTGATATTATTGAAGAAGGAAAGGATGATATTGAACAGGAAGAAGAGGGTGATATTGTTAGTGGACGAGTTGCAATCAATAATAAATTTCTTCCGGGTAAATTCGATAAAATAAAAGATATGAAATTCAATTCTGATAAAGAAATAGCCGAATTTGTCGTTAGGAGTTTTCATCAGAGAAGAAATTATATCCACACTCATCATAATCTCCCTGATAAAAAAAACATGATATAATGGATTATATCGTGTGTTTACAGGTGCATAAATTTATGGATGAAATAAAAAAGCTGAATTATCTACAGAGAAGAAATCGGATCCTGTATTTTTTTATTACCAGAGGAATCAAAACGTTTTGACATATGACAATCCTCTTTGCAGGGTGCAACTGGTACCACCGGTAAGGGGTTTTCTCAAAGTGGAGCCCAAATGGGGGATTTCAGGTAGTGGTCAAGTTCGTTGACCTAATACTATTCTCGGGGATATATCACGATTAGAAATTCTCGTAGGAGGGAAACGAGCTGGAAATAACTCACCGGAAATAATTAATGAGGCAGCTGATATCTGCGGAAGACTATTTGAGGGTGGTATAATGGATATTGGTATATACCGAGAGTTTATTGATGAGCTCGCGGAAGGTTACCATAGTGATTAATTTGACGACTTTGTGACATTTTATTGAAAATCAAAAGAATTAGCTAAATGTCATTTAAATAAGATGATCACACACTACAACCACAATAAACCAAATATGACTTACGCAGTAAACTCATGATTGCCTGTTTATAGAGCATACTATGGAGATGGTCTTGGCAACACCATTGCAGGGTTATTTGCAAGAATGGCTCCAAAAATAGCACCAATTGCAAAACAATTATCAAAGAAAGCTATTGATGTTATTCGTGATAAGGGTATTAGCGCTGTTGGTGATGTTGCCGGGAAAGTATTTTCCGCGGCTAAAGAAAAACTACTAGCGTTAGTTAGGCGACGAAAGAAACCACTGGCGATAAAATCATGTGGGCCAGTACCATCTACGGAAATAATGTCTGCGAGTATTAGCAAAATAATAAACAACGCAGTGGATCAAAAAATAGCATCGCTGAAAAACGATGGATATGACACTCAGGGGAATTGTACTGCAAATATGATAGCGGGAAGTGGTTTGAAATCGCGAGCGAGATCGCAATTTAGATCAAGAAATATATAACAATATGTTCAAATCGTCCCCTGACACAGCGTTCGATTTAGATTCCCCAGTACACAAGGATGAATCTGTCCACGATTATCAGTAGTATTCCTATAATGCAATACAACCAGATAGTCGATCAAGAATCGAACTTCAGGTCCATGATACCAGTAAATACTTTCTACCCGTTGAAGCATTTATTGAAGTAGAAGGAGAACTTATAACAGCTGCTGTTACTCCTGCTGAACCAGTACTGTATGACCTAAGTGCCAAAGTCGGCTTTGTCAATAATGGTATCATAGAGCTATTTGAGAGTGCAAGATATATGATTGATAACAGAGAGATTAAATCCATAGAACGTGATGTTGATATTGCCACAACAATAGTCGGTTTAGCAAGATATTCTGATGATTTTTACAAGATCGGCCGGTCCGTCTATGATGTTCTCTAAGGATATTAATGATCGCGCAGGACCGACTCCATATATTATAAGACAACCAAAAAATAATGCTGGTGCTGCTGATATTGATGTTGAGAATATGATTATAAATAGTGATCCTAATTACAACCTAGGAGCTGTAACACGCCTATCAATGTTGGAGGTCGGTGCAGACTATTTTCATGCGCGATTCCACTATCTCATATTTTCGGATTTTGTATAAATGTTAAAAAAGTTATCTATGGAGCGATGCGTACAGTAGTACTCGTGCTAAAAGGCGATGATAATGATGCAATCTGGAGGATTCCAGTAGATACTGCAAATCCAGATGCTGACCGTGGCAAAGTAAATATAACAAAACTATCACTGTGGATGCCAGTAATGACTCCTTCAATCACCGCAGAAGAAAAATTACTATCATTTACGGATTATGGAGGAAAATCGTTGATATCATGGATAACAACAACGGATATTATGCAATCATTTGTTAATGGTGTATTTACATCGCACCTGGCATCAAAACAGGGTGTTGCTGCTCCACGACATATATTTATTGCGTTACAGGATATGGAGCGATTAAACTCACAATTACGCAGCCATATAATATCTGATCAATTAGGTGTTAATGAAGTATCGTCGAGGATAAATGGCCAACAAGAACCATCCGAAGATATTTTACTTAATTACGGACAAAACCAAATAGCACGCGCGTATCATCGGTTGCTGACATTATGGGACGCAATAATAATGTAGACAAAAGAATTGCAAATATGACAATGGGATTTTAAAAACTTATTTCCCATCTACTACTTTTCGCTAGAACATCTTGACTTAACCAGACAATCCGTCGTTTAAATACATTTCCGAGCTCGTGTAACACGACTTCGTGCTGTTGGTGGTAGATATAGAGCAATTGCTGTCATTCTCAATGACAAATCAATGTTACTCGAAGGTGTTGGTGGACGAATGAGGGTAGTTGATGCACCAGTAGAAAACATGTAACAATCAGATCAATCTCGTATTAAATCAAATGTCATATAGTCATGTTAGTGTCGCCGATGTCAAATTTTGATTTACTCGATGCTGATAAAAAAAAGTAGCGATACAAAACTTTAGAGGTGTTTTTATGCGAGATCAATTACCACAACAACCAAACCACACTGAAACCGGTATCATTAATCTCAATAACAGTACCTGACCTGGAACTCACTGGGTTGCATATGCGATTGTTCCGCGTGTGATCATCTATTTCGATTCATATGGATTAGTGGCGCCTAAAGAATTTATGCGTTATATACGCCACTTAAAAATTCCTATCTGGTATTCCACGCTACCAACACACAAAATGAATGACCGACCAATATGCGGCATAGAAGAATTAAATGTACTCGACGCTATTTCATCATCGGGAAAATTACCCCATAAAACCGTACACGAGTATACGAGTAATCGCTTTTTAGAGAGAAATTATATAAAATAACATGATTGATATTTGGGGGAGATCTTTATGATGCCTGAAAAACCCCACCGTGGAAATATCTGCAACCTGTGAAGTAAAATAAATAATCGAAGATGAAATATCCGAGATGTGAAACCTCGCAAGTGTTGATCCAAATGAAATAGTTGTATTTCAAGATCTTCAGGGTAAATTGAAAACTAGTATTATTTCCCTTGATGATATTTAGTTAAACAACGCGGTGTAATGGAAAATGCTATCGCGGTTTTTTTCCAATCAGGGTAATCTCAATCCAGATGTTCTCATTGCAACTATTGTAGATAGATTTAACAATTTACAACCATTAAAAAACTACGCGATGAATATGAATTACAAAGAAGTATAAATGACAATATTGACAAACCTATGTTGGATTTTTTAGGAAATCCACCGGTAACCACACCAAATTTAACAGAGATAAAATCCTGCATGGATAATTTGTTAAAGCTGCTATCCGATTATGACGCTCATATGGAATAATTTAAATTTTTTAAAAATTTTAAAAATGCTGAGGATGCCATCGATAAATGTTTTGTTAAAAATGCTAAACCCGTTGAAATTAAAATAGATCTCGATGATATTATCATGAAACTCGATGAAATAACCGCGATTAATCGGCGAATAGAAGTTGTTCGCGAAGATATGAAAACGACCAACGATGTCATCAGGGATAATCTACCGAGGATGATAGAAAAACTTGAAAAAATAAAAATCCCTCAAAATCAAAAACATATCGTAACACGGGTCATTTGCGTGGACACCATCCGTTAACATAATAAGTATTACCGCGACCGTCAGAGGTATTTATCGATTAACACTAGTGTCGCCGACTCAATTTAAAATTTCATCAACGAGTTCATCTGGGGGTCAACAATATGATATCAACGATCATCGACAAGGAAACAACTGAACGATTGACAATAATATCCACTGATACTAATTTGGCTAGGGTTTCAGTAACATGGTATGAGGAATTCGTAGCGGATTTAAGTAAAGAACGTAATTGAAAACTTCAGCGTTTTTATTGCTAGCAATTTGAAATCTATTATAATAAATAAAATGTCATCATTGGCAACGTCACAATAGTATCGCTATGATCAGGTCAGAGAATTTCAAACTAAACTCAAAACACTCACTGAGGAGTATCAAGTAAAAATAAAAAAAATACCGACGAAGAATTACCGGAGTTGATGTTACCTTGCACTCGGTATCAGGTGTAATCACCGGAGCCGGTACAATACTATCTTCGGTAACAATGATTGCCCCGATAGCTGTTCCAATTTGTATATCAGCGATTACAACAATCGCTGGAATAATTTCAATTATAACAGAGAAAAACATCATGAAGCCAGCGCAAACTGCAGGATTACGTAGTTAAGTTCCATGTTGTGTCAACCGCGTACTCGCAATTATCCTTGATGATATCGTCATCCCTCGCTGACACATTATTATCAAATAGTGTGTTTTCCTCGATGGTATGTGTTTATGATTCCGCGATGTCAAAATTAGAAAACAACACGAATATAATAACAATGGCAACATCGCAAGAACTACTTCAACGAATAGCAGAAAACACAACCCCGGTGAAAACCTGCATGATCTCAATAACATCAACCACTCCTGATTTCAGTGTGAATTTCCCTACTGCGATTCCGGTGAAGGAGATAGCACTAGCAAAACTAGGAGTGTATCACAGTTGGCCTAATATTAGATCATCACCATTCGGCGATCAACAACCGAATAATTCCCTGGTGTTTGCGAGTAAAAATAAACAAAACGGAACTCCAGATTGGAACGTTGTTTTGCTACCATCTTTGTCCTACCAAATCGAACAGATCAATAATGAATTTCAGCGTAGAATAAAATCTATTACGAGAAAAGAATCGAAAATCGCTAGAACAGTTCACGAACCGACGTTATCATCCGCGATTTAAATAAACTCACCCGGGTATGTCGTAGATATATATAAGAGCTCAATCAGAACCGTGCTAGGATGGCCTGAAACCCCACATCGGACATCTTATCAAATATCACCAGAACCACAAAAATCTGATTATAATTCTGATAAGAAATCATATCATGATGCAAAGATATCATACGATACAAATTTTGGAGTTTTAGATTTCTTTAGTTGGCGGATAGAAGAACCAAGCGGTGGATGGTTTCAACCAATTCAAAGTAAAATTAATGAACACTTTATAAAAATAAATAATGAATTTGAAAAATATAGAAATATATTCCGAGAAAAACTTTCCAAAGAATCAAATACACAGAAATATGTAATCAAGTTATCACTGACATGGAAGCATTTAATTTATGGAATATTCAAACGGTCTTAAATGCTGTTAATCTTAAATCAATAACAGAATTTGCAAAAATATACAATATACACGTAGAGAATATTTCAGCATTTAAACTCCCCGGGTATAATGTAGATCAATTAAAAAAATCAAGAAACGATCTCCTTGATGAGTATTTTCCACGAATACTCACCGTATGGAAGAAAATGCCACAACAAACAACTATCCTCAAACATAATAATGACCCAGACGGGAGTGGTAGGCATATCGCTCCTCAAAAGGTTAATATATTCTCGGTGATTGCAGTGAATTTAGTATGTGATGTCATCAAAGGAAGTTACCAAATAAATCTCGAAAGATCAAATCAAGCCCAACAGGGGTATATTTTATATTCGTTTGCACCAACAGCTCCACCCGGATTTTTAATCATTGAGGATCCAACTTATCCAGTCTATATACGATGCTATAATAATTCATTAACGAGAATTAATTTTAAACTCACTGACCAGTCCAATAATCTAATTGATTTACGAGGTGAGGTTTTACAAATTAGTCTGTTTGTGAAATCCTAGAGTTTTACCATAACAATTCGTCTCCAAAACGCAATCAGCGTCGGGTCTGTCTGGAGACAGAGTCTCAATAGCGTGACAAACCGAAACCATTTCTCTTTTTTCTTGTTTGCCTGAACTGGTTTCGGTTTGAAATCCTTTAGGAATTTGTTTGAAATAGTTTCGGTCTGTCCACCCTCTTTGCTGCTAGACTGAATTCAAGTTTAAACAAATCACTTGACTTCTATGCATTTGTATTATACCAAACGATATTTCATAATATCTTCGATTCACTATTTCGATTCTTATGTATTTTGATCCGTTGATATCTTGCAGAAAAATCTAATTCAGCAAGTACACTCATCTTTTTCTGCCATATAATTCATTTCATTATCTGAAAGTATTCTCCAGTTTTCTAGAATACATGGCCGATCGTTTAATTAATTTTAGTAAGGAACTATCACAAAAATAGGTGCAGTATCCCAAATAATTTGATGTACAATTCTTCCGTTCAATTATGGATGAAATGTTTGATATTCCATGAAAGTTTCTCCGGTCGTGATGGTATTTTACAATGGTTGTGTAAAATTTTTTATTGTTTCCTATCTGTGCCATTATTTTCTATTTAAATGCATCATTGTCAGTTTTAGTACCTGAAACATGTGAGTAGATTGAACTCTAAAACATTTTTGTATGCCAAAAGCCGATAAGAAATGCCAAAAGCCGATGAGAAATGCCAAAAGCCGATAAGAGATGCACATGCAGATGCTGCCATACACACTGCCTAGCACATTTGATTCTACAGACATCTCACATCACACAATGCTCTGTATCTGATATCAAAGTCATTATTATTTTTGAAGTGCTGTTATATAAAATTTCAAATGGCTTGTATATCAAAATAAGTTTCGGTAAAACAGATATTTTATCTCGTTATTTCCATGTGCTATATTAATTTAGTAAACTTAATTGATTGTGTTAAATTTAAATGCACAATAGGAGAAAAAAAGTTTTGCTTGCTAATTGTCTAAAGCTTAATTTCATTCTTCAAGGTTTAAAAATAGTTTAAGTGTCTTTAATTATTCAATAGTGCAACAAACCTGAATTTACTGTTTGTCCTCCTTAATGTCTAACTCGTTGAATTGTCTCTCCTTCTCCTAATGTGGGTTCCAAGGGTTGTTATCGCCGGGGTAGATGTGGGAGATAAACACCCACTTCCCTTGGAAAAACCCCATTGGCCTGAATCTGATAGAGCCTTTGACAACGAAATTCAGCTCCAGGCCTTCACGAGTAGCGTAACTAAGCCAGGCGTAACCTGTTTAAACGTACTGGACAAGGGATGTCAGGCGAATTTCTGGCGCCTCAAAATCAGACGCTTCGGCAGATGGGGCTTGTTAACGTTAGATGGTCGCAAATCTAGGTAAAGGTACAATTTGACTTCGAACCTTCTCTGCCTTGCAACTATACCCTCTCACGGGGTAGGCTAAGTTAGTAAACCCTAACAGAAAATCCGGAGACTGACTAGAGAACTAAAAACAGACTTATAGAAATTGTCCTTAGGTAAAGCCCCAGAGAAGGATGGTATCCCAAAAGAATGCATCAAATGCGGCTGCAGCGTGCTTGTCACAAACCTGCACGATATCTTCTGCCAGTGCTGGGATGAGAGTGCAGTTCTTCAGGACACGAGAGATGTCATCATCGTAAGCCTGCAAAGAACAAAGGCTTTAGAAGTTACTGCCACAACTACAGGGGCATATCCTTTCTCAGCAGCGTGGGTAAAGTCTTCGCACGCGTCATCCTGAATATTCTGTAGACGTTTGCTGACAGAGTTTATCCAGAGTATCAGCGCGTTCCGCGCAGAGAGGTTCACAATCTACATGATCATCTCCGTCAGGCAAATGCAGGAGAAATGTAAAGAACAGCACAAACCACTCTTTCTGGCCTTTATAGACCTCACCAAGGGGTTAGGTCGATTCCGCAGAGACGGAAGACTCATCATAATCCTGGCGAAGACTGGATACCACTGTGAAAGGCACAGTGTAGTTCAACATCCGTAGCGGGATGAAACAGGGTTGCGTCCTAGCCACCACGCTCTGCGGCATCTTCTTTGCTGTCCAGTTGAGGCATGCCTTTGGGACGTCCACATAAAGAAAAGAGCAAAGGACATGAAGCGAAAATCCATCCGGGACATGTTCTTCGCAGACAATGCTGCCTAAGCCACTCAAACAGAAGTAACAGCACCTGATGAACCGCTTTGCTAAAGCATGTGGTGAGTCCGGGCTGACCATCTGTCTCAACAAAACAAGTGTGATGGCTCAGAACGCTGACCCCCAAGCATCATGATCAACAACTACGAACTTGAAGTAGTCAGTCAGTTCACGTACCTGGCCTCTACCATCACCAACAACCTTTCGCTCAATGCTGAGCTCAACAAGCGGATTGGAAATGCATTAACAACTCTGCCCACGTTGCCGCAGAGAGTGTGGAAAAACAGAATGCTGACCTTGAACACTAAGATCTCCGTGTACCATGCCTGGGTTCTAAGCACTCTTCTGTATGCCAGTGAAACCTAGACTCTGTACACTTTACACGAGAAAAAGACTGAGTGCCTTTCACATGCAATATCTCCTACCTATACTCGGGATCGCTTGGAGTGATCGAGTAACAAATAACGAGGTTCTTGAAGGTGCCAAGATTCCCAGCATGGGCACACTCCTCCACCAACGTCGCATCAGATGGATGGGCCATGTACGTCGGTTGGATAACGTATGGATCCCCAAAAGAAACAATTTCTTTATTCAAAACTTTCTTCTGGTAAAAGACCGATCTGACGGCCACATCTCCGCTTCAGGCATGTTTGCAAGCGCGACATGAAACTCGTTGACATAGATGTCAACACCTGGGAAGAGCCTGCTGGAAACACGTTCTGATCACTGGTTTGAAAGCCAGCAAGGACTAGCTACGCTTGATAGATGATGAAAAGAGGCCTTAAAGGAAGAAGACACAGCTCCAACACACACTTGACTCAACTTTCAAGTGCATAATGTGCAGCAAGGACTGCCACTCTTGTGTTGGGCTACATTGCTGCTACAAACACTGCACACCTACCAACCCGGACATCTCATGAACGCACTTCCTTCGTTTCTCGAAACTAACGGATGCCAACACCATCTCTAATATATTTACCCCAACCCACAATATTGCCAGTTTAAACAGGTAGGGTTTGACCCAAGTTTAAACAGGTCTTTAGATTTATCTACATTTTATTATACCAAACTATGCTAAACATTTCGTTTGATTTAACAGTTTCCCATTTTCTGTTAATGTGTTTATATCTTGCAGACCTAAATATATCACACATTATGTGCTAGATGTATCAGTTAAAAAGAAAACTGCAGCAACGGTGCAGACCCTTATATCTCATTTGTAACCTCTACTAACAGATATAATCTATGGCTTAACCATGCGTCATTGTTAGAGCATTTTTTTCACCACATCAGTCCATTTTTTATATACTTGTTATCTTTTAAAACCCCTAAATTTTCAAGCTCCTTCATTCTTCTATTTAAGTAAATATGTTTAACCATTTTTGTTTCATTGCATAACTTGTTTAGCCGTTTCCATCTACCAGTATCCGTTTGGTCTTCAAAATATATTCAGCTTTGTTTATGTCATCTTGTTGGATATCTCTGGACAACTCTTGATCGCAAAACTTAAATTGTCTATTCCCCACCTCCTAATGTTCCAATATCTAAAACTTTGGGTAACCTACATTTACTCACCTGATATTAAATATTGCATTTTTCCTTGGTAATATAGTAAGTAAACAGTTCAAAAATATTGTTTTGTATTTTGAAATTCGACTGCTACACCAATTTGAATATAAGATGCCGTAAATGTTGTACCTGTCAGATAATCGAATAGACTCATCAGTTATATTTAAGTTTTACTAATAGCTTGCTTCACGTTTATTATATATTTTATACGCGATAATGTTATAATGTTATTGTATCCTTCAACATTTTTTAAACATCAACTAATTTCTGGTTTCAATATGATTAACAAATATGTACACATTAGTCTCCATCGCAGAAATTTTATTTACCTAGGGACATTTGAAGCAACGAAAACACGACATCTCGTTACATTGTGTCAATAATGCTCCATGAACCAACCGGTCGATATTATATCGTAAAGGCATCCTTTTGCTCATTAGAGGAACGTGTTGCAGCAGAAAAGCATCACAATGTGTCATGTGATGCTGTTTGTGCATCATGGTTCTGAAATATTGATCTTTGTTATTCTACAGCGGATATTTTGTTCATCGCTTTTATAATTACGTACGCTGTTTTTCCTGCCATTTCAAAGACAATGAGCACAGGAAACACATTTTCACGATTTACCTTTCGTACAAACCAATAATAGGTTTCATTGTATTTATCTCTGTATTAATGCAATGTACAGTTCTTAACAATTCATTTAAACGATGGACGAATGAAATGGCAATTGTGACCCTCTTGTACCTTTTATACAATGATTTTCAGCATGCATGTTGTAACATTGCTATCACTTTTGCTATTCTAGAAAGTCTCGATCAACCAAACTCTCGCGGTGCTCAGAGATCTGAGAGAGGTCTTTGTCATGCAACCTTCTCATACAATTACTGTTACCGACAAAAGGCTCATCAGCATAACTTTGTAGAAATAAGCATACCAATGCATCGCTCCATATCTCTTCATGCTATTTTAATAAACATTTTTGCCATCATTAGGTTCAAATAATATTGAGGACGTCTTTAAAGGACGAATCCGGGCTGAAAACAATGTAACGTTGTGTGGTGTTGAATGTTTATCTTAACAGCGGTGGCGCAATAAAATCGTGTGTTCTAACTTTCAATTGAAATCGGATGTCGCCGATCAACAACTAATTCATTCGTAACCTGTGTAAAATATCTGAGTTTCTCAGTTTGACAGGGAACATACATGGTTCATAATGTGATGAAGCGTTGATAGTATCTGGTTTTAATGGAAACAAACCAATTTTAGGAGCAAGTTGTGTCAAAATTCAATATTATTCAGATGATTTGGCATATGCAACAATTTACATGTAATGTCAGTATTGGAATATTAATCACAATTTGTTTAGTAACGTGCCTTTACAACGATCAAGTTCAATCTATATAATTCTAGGAAACATCTTCTTGCGGACTGAATTGTAATATGTTTTCAATGACTGAGTGATGTTTTTGTTTGAGAAACATTTTTTATGTATCATTTATAACAACATCATCTAAATAGGGATTCAGTAGAAAGTTCCAAGCTAGTTGAAAATCTTCCTTATTAGATAGAAATTTTGACAAAATAATTTTCTACCGATTTAAAGTTGACAACTCATATTAAAGTATAAAAGTAAACGTAGTCATTTCTAGTTTATATAATTATTTCAAAGATTATTAAATGATTAAAGAGATTGAATGCAGTTTTTTTGGCTGTGACCCGTGTGTAAACTTGAAAATTGTTCTGATAATATTTGAAGGTTTGCTCTGCCATATATATGTGCGTATAATTTGATCATAATGCATCGTATTGCCGGATAATTAATTCATAATTGTAAATCGGGTTGGTAATGTGGAGGGAATACACTGTCTCAGAGTTGTACAATTTATAAATTCATAAAAAAAAAACGTATTCTGCAGTTTATACTTGTCGCATGCGCATTACCTTTTGTTAGAAACATGATATTGGTATAAATCATTATGTAAGCATTCGCGTATGCTGAAATTAATCAAGCCGATCTCCAAAAAATTCTTACGAAGGAATTTCATGTTTGTCCTGATTCAGGTAAGTTTTAAAACTTTTAATGGACGGCAATCAGATTATTTCAATCAGTAACGTGTTCCACAGTTGCATTGTGGAGAACTGATTTTTGATAGTGTTCT
The DNA here is from genome assembly GCA_029339505.1 of Unio delphinus. Classification (NCBI taxonomy): domain Eukaryota; kingdom Metazoa; phylum Mollusca; class Bivalvia; order Unionida; family Unionidae; genus Unio; species Unio delphinus. The sequence goes on from JAQISU010001238.1 coordinate 16,447,287, forward strand.
TCTTAACAAAGCAGGTAAAAAGGTATTTGATAATCAAGTAGGTATACTTATTAACAACATGAGTCTGAAGTATACTATGTAAGTAATTTGGAGCAAAACCATATTATATTTTAAACAACTTAATTAACTTAAGCTTGATGATTTAGGGTATCCCACCTGGTTTCCGCATATAATAGTTCCCGCGCTAGTCTTGGTAGCATCTGTTACTATTCGCAAAGCCTCCAAACTTATTATTCAGTGATTCTTTATCTTCCATTATACAATAACATTAATCAGCATAGTAAAACATGGGGAGTATAAAAGATGCATACATTCTTTCCAAGGATAAGCTATCCAATATATATTTTAAATTTTTCAAAATCTTAACTTTCTCCAAAGCCGTTTCAGATAAATGCTGGACATAAGCATGCAATGCGGCATCACACGACAATATAATACCTAAGTGATTATGTTAAAATACTTCTTATATATCTTTACTGGATATCTGCAGTTTATGATGGTTATATGGATTTTGTTTTGTGCTATAAACACTGATTGTTTTGTCTGGAATAAAGGTCACTAGCCAACGAAGTTGCGAGTTTTGAAATTTTGAATGTCCGACCATAGGATCTGACCAGCGTCATTTGGATTTTCAACTATTATGTATAGTGTACGGTCATCAGCGAATGGTCATAGTGATGATTTTATATCATTTATGATATCACTTATATCTACTACAAATAATAGTGGTCAAAGGTTTCATCCTTGAGGGACTCCAGCATTTATACGTTGTAAATCGAAGCGATTGGAATTCGTCACAACTCTTGTTTTCTTAATGACAAGAATGCTCTTACCACGACAATAAAGTACGAATGTTGAATGGAAGGATTTAAATCACTCGGCGATCTTCTTAAGTTTAACAAGTAATTTGGAAGGCCAAACACAACCAACCAACAACAATCATCAACAAATCGCATTATAAAAAACTAATAGCCGGACAAGTAAGTCCGGACCACACACCTCGGATTAATTTAACCCAACAACAACACTACTTACGTAAGTTTCACTGATGTTGATGCAAGAGATGGGTTTACTGGTGTTGTTAACGGCAACTTAGATACTTCTAGATCAGCCAGCTGATATTCATGGTTTTGAACACGTGATCCACTGATGAGTATTTGCATAGTTATATTTACATGAAAGCACTATGTCTCGTTTAAATCCAATCGTCTAAAGGACTACATAGGCACTACAATAATAAAATTCAAACTTCTAACAGATGGCTAATAGGCAGATGACAACAGTTATAAACAAAAACTTGTTTTCTTTATTTGCTTAGGTTACGTACTTTAGGATTTAGGATTAGGTTTCAGTAACCCCCTCCACCCCACCCCCTGAACAGGTGATGTGGGATATACTATGATGGCGATTAATGTTAGATTATGTTTTGAAGTAGCTGAAGATGTTATAACTTTGAAGTTAACTCTTGAATATTTGCTTAATTTGCCCTTAAAGAATAGTAAAACACAAAGCAATCGTGTCGTCGAATCAGCTGGAGTCGGCTACATTGTTGTGTCCTTAGGCAAGGCCCTTAACTCCAGTCAAGGCACTAAATAACATATTTATTTTGCCATAAACAAACCAATCCATTCTAAAATAACGAAACCAATCCATTCTAAAAAAAAAACAATCCATTCTAAAATAAACAAACCAATCCATTCTAAATTAACCAAACCAATCCATTCTAAAATAAACAAACTAATCCATTCTAAAATAAACAAACCAATCCATTCTAAAATAAACAAACCAATCCATTCTTAAATAAACAAACCAATCCATTCTAAAATAACCAAACCAATCCATTCTAAAATAAACAAACCAATCCATTCTAAAATAAACAAACCAATCCATTCTAAAATAACCAAATCAGTCCATTTTAAAATAACCAAACCAATCCATTCTAAAATAACCAAACCAATCCATTCTAAAAATCAACAAACCAATCCATTTTAAAATCAGTTTAAAGACACGTTCAGGACGCAAAAAAAGGTATTGTTCATGGTACGAAGGCAAATCTAACAGACCAAACATACTTGAAAATATTCATCTTGCGTTATCTGGCAATTCTCAAAATTCTAAACGAGGCGCTCACTGCTGGTTTATTTACAAATAATCCTAATATCAGAAGATGAAGGATATATTTATTATAGCCCAGATGATTCACGGTGTTTAACGTCACACAACCTAAATAAATTTTGAAATGAAACAATGACAGTGTGCGGACAAAAGTCCACGTCTTAATTTACACAAACGAGGACGTTTCTCAGTTAAAACAATTTATTCTAAGTGTTATGTTAGACATCACGGACTGTTGGGGATTTCCGAAGACAGTAAATGGACTGGAGATTTAAAAGAAATCTCCATAAACTAATTTCTTACCGATGTATGACTATTTCTTAGAGAAAACAAAAACTATTCTGTTCTTCAGTAATGAAAGAAAAAAAATATTAAAAAATAATTCTCACCCACATTTTTTGCTGAAGGGAATGTCAGTGACCTTAATATTTCAAGGAGAAGAGATCTTATTTGGGCCAGCCCATAAATGATTGCAACCATGAGAAAATCGCAAACCTAACAGCATGTCAGTTATGTCAAGGAATCATTCGCAAACCGTATCAAACTAAAGCTTGTTTAAAAAAACCAAAGTAGTATTGTCTTATGGGCTGATAACAAAATCAAAAATCATACCAACATACAAATCATATTGAAACCTGGTGTAAATGAATCTGAAGGAGGTGTCAATATTCGTTCACGTTTAAAATTTGATCATGTTGTGGTAGCTTAAGAAAGCCAAATCACCAGAAAGACGATCAACCAAGAAGAAGAAAAGTGGTAGTAGTGGTGCCGTTAGTTCGCACAAAACAAAGAAATGCTTCAAGAAGAAAAGTTCCAAGGAAAATAAATATGTCAGCAAAAGAGGTTATTCTGTTCTGGAAAGGGTCGATTACTGTTGTCAATTTGCTCATTCTGAATATTTATAACACATCTTTGTTTATCAATACTATAAGTACATGGAATGATCTCATTATATTCGCAAGACTTTCCAACGGCAATCTCCACTTCCTGGTCAATATAAATTACATTTCAGTGATAGCCTGATCTGAGATTTTGTCGTTGATATTCAGGAACGGCAACTCTTCCGACTCGCATATTGTTAAACGAGTATATACGTATGTATAGTTTAAGGTGCAAATAACAATATCAATGCTTAGTGTTAACTTTTGTGCTAATAAAAACTATTTACTGATGCATACCAGGGCCGGGCGATATGGAACGAATTGCACATTGAAATTAGACACAAAAACACAGTGGTCCCTTTTAAGAGTGCTCTCAAAACTCACCTTTTACGAATGCAGGAAGAATCTTAGAGACCAAATAATGTTTTGTGTCTTATATGTTTTCAGCATGTTTTTATGTTTTCCAATTTCATGGTTTTTGTTATTTGTTTTACTGTAGTGTAGTCATATCATTATAGATGTTGTAAAGCGCTTAGAGCTTCTATAGATTAGTCGCTGTACAAAGTCCTCATTATTATTATTATTATTATTATTATTATTATTATTATTATTATTATTATTATTATTATTATTATTATTATTTAGCATTGTTTGGAAGGAATATGAAGACGCACTGCCTCTGTGTTACACAGTTAGTTCATATATATATATATATATATATATATATATATATATATATATATATATACACACACACACACACAACAAAAATAGAACAAAACAATACTTAATCCGACTTCCAAATATTGTTTTACATTTTTAGAAATCCACTACATTATCATATCGATTTTGATATGGTATTAGTGTTATTAGTATTAGTCGACCATCTCGGCGAAAAGCAATTCCTATGCATTAGTACACAATCCAGGGTAAAACACATTTTGACGGAAATTTTTACATAAATGAAGGAATTGAAAAAGTTTGTTTGATTTCAGACATACAGCTTTAAATTTCATCACTAATTTTTAAATACAGTTTAAGGTGAAAATAACAGTTGGACCTATATAAGCTTAGTGTTAACTTCTGTGCTAATAAAAAAAAACTATTTACTGATGTTGTCGATGATCAGATCGTTTTATTGCACGGTAACGTATTCGCTTTGGAATTTAAAGTTTTGCTCGGCTATTTTTTGAGCAATATAAAACGCAATTCGTTTGTTATGCAATGAGATCATCATGGTCATTTATTGTGTTATACAAAGTTTACTTCATAACATTAGTCCCTCATCTCTCATAGTGTATTGCACTTGTCAAATCCATTTTGGAGGGGGGCAATTATACCTGGACATATCTTGTGATCTTTTTCAATCCATCTCTTACTTCACTTGGCCTCATCACAGAATCGACCCTTTATAATTACGCATCCATGTAGGTCAAACCGCTCACCTATGGGGATGGCTATCACGTATATTGAATTGGCTTATTGTACAGTCCCTGTCCGGACTTTCAAAATGCACGACTGTATTTCTCAAAATACTGGCCCACGCAAAACAACTTATATATGATTTCATATTCTCTGCTGTTGGAGTGATAAGTTATGTTAATTAAGATGCTGTTTAAGTTGCTACTGGGAATCATCGGAAATAGAGAGCAAGTAACAAGTTTCACAATCGTATGGATAATGGGTAGACACGATACGTGACTGTATAATGTGAAATTGGTTAAATGGGACTAAAAAAACCACTTTAACTCCTGACAGTTTATCGGTAAAATTAATATAGTATCGTCTGTAATAGTTTAGACAGTTTGTCGATACATTAATATAGAATCGATTGCAGACATGGTAAAGACAGTTTATCAATAAAATTAATATAGTATCATCGGTAGACACATCTTCCCTAGCCATGGGTCCGATATGATGACCATATCTACACCCTGGCTTAGTGAACAAATACATACGGGTCTTATTGTATGTATTAGCACACTTCCTACAACAGCGATACAAGGGGAACACGCAACTTGAATGAACTGAAAAAAGCAAGTTTCTACTAATGATCCGGTGGGGGTTAGGGAGGGAGGTTAGTGGCCAGGTGGTCGAAAGCGCTCCCTGTTACGGATCACTGCTATCTCACCTCTGTCTGCGTGGGTTCGAATCTCAGATTCGGCCAATGTGTGTATGTGAGAAAGCATGCCAGTAGTTTCTCGTGGGTCGGTTGTTCTTTCTGGGGTTTCCTGGGTTCTTTCTCCACCAATAATACTGGCAGCCATGTATAGCCTATCGTGTGCTGAAAAAGGCGTTAAACCCAACAACAACAACAACAACAACAACAACTAACTGTCCGTTTATGTATAAATACATTTCACTCAAATATATCTGTATTGGCTTCCTCTCTGGTATGTAGTCATACTTTTGATGCTAAACTTAAAAGGTATACGTTTAAGTCAATTGCTTCCACCATTTCCGGCCGATGTACAATACACCGTTGTTACACACATTGTTTGGTTAGCATTACATGCTAAGGGAGGCAGCTCATGAACTCCAATATATGTCGCTAAGACAAAGCGCTATTAAAACCTATTCGATCCGCCAAGGCGTAGATAGGGTTATCATATTGGAACCTTGACTAGCAGATGCGGTAGACATAGTATAAAAACAGACAGAAGTTTAAGGAATGAAAATGCAGAAGAATCAATACAGAAAAGAGCTGAAATATTACAGGAACGATATAGAGGTTGTTAAATAAACTATTTAGAGGTCAGAGTGGGACGATGTTCAGTCCGTCTTGCTTATTTCATTAAACTTGGAAAAGTCGTCTATTGACACTCCACCCAACCTCCCTAAAACAATAACAAATAAACAAAGAAATGAAAATTAAAACATATCTGTAAAGCATTATCCTCAGCATAGAAAGGTTTTTATTAAACTTCATGCATTTACTAATAATTATCATGATCTAATAATACACATCACTTATATTGTAATTTAAGGTAAATTGGAACTTCTTTAATAGCATCTCGTTTGATAGGCTTCAATATTTTTTCATTTTTCTTTAAATGCATGACATTGTTTAAGGGATGCAATCAACATAGATACTAAAAACTGCCTACAAAAAAAAATGCTTTCTTTAGCTGAGACTGTATAAAATATAATGTTTATGACATGTACATACGATCTTATTTATTGTTGTATCTTCCCAGGATAAAATGTATGGGAGACAACACTGTAAGCTCAATTGCAGATATTGTTGGAGTTATGTCCCCTTGACTTTACTCTAATATAGTTATATCGTCAGCTACCCTGATATCCTCTCGTCAGCAGAGTTAACGCAATAGTAGATGGTGGGGAAACATCAGAATAAGCTATTAGAATGCATGTCCGTGGCGATTTTCAACTACCTGTTTGTTTTTAATAGATATTTAGCGATCATCATTCATCGTATGAATGGCTAAAACAATAAGTACTTATAAAGATAACAACCAAAAGAGACATTTTCTAAACTGTCTGAATAAAACTTGATTATGATGTACAAGTTTCACGATTAAAATAGGAGCGTTTTAAGTCATTTTATAGTAGGAAAATGCAGACATTCTGTGTTACAAATTCTTGATAATATCCAAATTGTACTTTGAAAATCTTGCCCGGTTGGGGTTTGTCTGTCCACGCTGTTTTCATTGTGCCTTCAATACATAACATTGTTCTAAAGAAGAAAAGAAAAAAAGAAAAAAAAAGAGGGGGGGGGGGATAAGAAATGGCCATAATTCAAAAACATTCTTGTGTTGTTTTTTGTGTTGTTGTTTTTCTTTATTCGTTTCCTAAACTCCCTATTACTGAATCTACAATGCGTTTATATAACTGAAAGCAGTGTTGCACATTGCAACCTTAGTGCAGGGATATTGTGTTCTCCACCCTCTAAATTTGGGAGACACACCACACGGTGAAATAAGGGACTAATAAAAGTAAAATAATATAATTTGCTTTAGCAGTTTTACAGCTTTGTGGTTTGAACTATGAAATTTTCATTGATTCAAAATGAATGCTTTAATCATGTACTCTACGAAATCACGAAACAAACTAGCATGTTTGTAAATCTGGTTAATCTAAAACGAGCTGCATCAGTGATCTTGCTCTCGTTTGGCATTTTAAAAAATCAATGAGTCCGATACGTAAAAGAAAATGATATTTATCAACTCATCTGAATATTACTAAATATTAAATATATTGGTCTTAACCTCGTTGAGTTTCTTAGAACCAGATCATATCGACATTTGATCACATTACGAGCCTTGTATCCGAGAAACCTTGCGAGTTTTTCACAAGTGTACGAATTAATCCGATGTTGATCAGAGAAAACAGCCGATTTCAGTCGAATGCTTGAATAAAAGATTTGACGGCGTCGCCGTTGTTAACACAAAATGCAAACACCACACTATCTAATTGTTTTCAGTCACATTTCTCCCTTAAAAGTATTTAAGCTTATTAAACTGCTCACCAATATTCACCCGTATTTTATTGTTATCTAATGCACGATGTGTCGTCTCAGTTCCGCTTTTAAATCAATTTGAGCGTCACGTGTGCATGTGGTTGTTGTTAGATTCGCCACTAACGGAATCTACCCCATTCATCTTCTAAGTTTGGAGCACTCTAGAAAAAGAACGTAATTGCGAGCGACTTTTGTTGACCCAATTAATGGATGGTACCTCTTAATTCTAATCAGGATATTTGAACATGGTTTAAACCAAACATCTTGATTGTTTCAAAGAACGGGTTATGTCAGATAGCTTTTATAACAAGTCGTTTCATTCCTTTCAAACTTTAGTTTGACAGGAAGAATGGTGAGATGTATTATAAACGGCGTCATGTGAGGCTTTGATGTACACTCGTTATCTACCAGCATTTATAATTACAAACACGGTTTCCTGATTTGCTTTTCTTTCCATACCTAAAATCAATGACAAATACATATAGTGTTCTGATGTCATTATTTCACTCTAAAACTAAATTCAATTTTAATCTCACAGTTGACGTGTCTTTAACCGCGAAAACACATTACACCAATGGCCGTTAAAATATTTTCATTGCAACCTCAGCCGAACACCAAGAAAACTTGTATATTGTTTTTACAGATACGTTGTTGTAAAATAGTTACTCATTGCCAGCTAACAGTTTTTATCACCTTTCGCGACTTTGGCCTTTACTAATATCAATAAGCACATGGATGAACAGTTTGAGGATAATTTAAAATTTTGTTCTGACGAATAAAGTACGCCCCTGGTGGTGGTGATGGTGGTGGGCATATGATCGAGATAAAGCAAAATATTGTACGAAATATGCGAGTCCGCGCTAAATGAGCAACATTTCATTAATAATATATATTTTCAACTGTATGATCAATTAAAGATGGGATAGTTAGATTCTTTAAAACTTTAAGCGCCATGATCTTCATCCGCCGCATAAAGTTGGAATATTAGTCAAATCCTGTTTGTTCCTACGATATATGAATCCTCAATAAGACAGTTAAAATAAAACAAACCAATAGCGTTTTTATTTTTCATTTGGAATTCTCTTCCTCAAACATAGCTCTACAAGTGCATTAGATGTGGCAATACTTGTACAGACGTGTTATGTCATATCTATGGTCAATGTCATTACATGTACAATTTGTGAAATTATGTTTAATATTATTATCTTCAGTTGATTTGAGTCCAAATACCCGTTTCTATCTTTCCTTTTACCCCTCCAGACCATGGGACTAGTTCTCTTGCTATGCAAAAGGCGATCCACTTCAAGGCAGTGACGCGTTGCTTTTCCTCCCTATAAAAAGCTTTAAACTTGCGTGTGAAACTTCAATTTTATCGAGGCTTCCAAGAACAAGACATAATCAAAATTACATTGTTTGCTGACTTCAGCTTTGCCCTTAAAATCGCCCGTCTGAGAAAAGTGATCCTAAAGTAGCATGTTCACTAATGGACAACAGGAAATGAAACAAGATAAAATCATTGGGATGGTTATGTATCCCTTGATAGTAATAGTTGCAAATTTCGTCGTTTTGTTCGTTGAAATGTCTCTGACTGTAATAATAAGTATCAAAATCGACGATGTAATGACACATATCGCATTGTTTCTGTCCTGGATAAATATGCTAGTCTCTCGAGTTGGTATGAGGATTTTGTCCACATTGTTATTTAGGTTTCCAATAATTCACAAAATATATCTTTGTATGCAGCTGTATAAAGGTTGAGGGCTATTCAGTTTCGGGTGGGGTGCTCCCAATTTATTTAAATTAATACAGAAAACCCACCCTGGCTTGTTTTGTCAGACATTGAAGTAGTGATAGAGAGATGCAAAGCTCTTAGCCCCAGTCAGCGGTACCGACGGTTAAATTAATGAATACACAAAATGTGAAATTCAAAGAACAACAATTTAATATAATTCAATAACAGTCATCTCAAATAAAATTAAACTAAAACCCTATCACGAGACCAAGTGACGGCCTGTTTCATCCTTTGAATCATTGTGTACAAGTTTTCTTTCTGTCCTGAGTTCCTACTCATCTGTATGATTCTTCCTTTGCCCTTCCTTTGACTCCCTCCGTTATTTCTTTGAACTTCTTCCTCCGTTCTACCTTCTCTTTTGTCTCCCAGAGACTCGGACCAACTGCTGGGGGTAATTCCATCTGGTCCCTTAAAACTTATAAAGTATACATACAAGGACATTAGTACTGCATATTCCCTTTGCTATGGAAACTCACATTAACATTAATATCAACAGATAAGCCATTACCGTTTTTTGTCACGCATTAGTGTTCATCCAAATACACATTCTCCCTGATAAGTACACACACACACACACACACACACACACACACACGCACACACACATATATATATATATATATATATATATATATATATATATATATATATATATATATATATATATAATAATAATAATAATAATAATAATAATAATAATAATAATAAAAATAATGTTGCACACCGCAACCATTATACATTATACAAAGTTTATAATTCAATTCAAAATAGTCTATAATATCAAATGAATAAATGCATGAGGTTATTACGAATTAACCCAATAGCGAATTACAATATTAATTCTTTACACCACATAGCTTATATCTCAAAATATGCATGAATATCAAACAGTACTAATGAATCAAACTACAATAATTAAAGTACACTTACTTTGCGGTAATATTTTACAACAATCGAGCAAATGATAACTAACCTGTTTCCATGCTCCTGGTTATTCCCGGAATAACAATCCCGCCAATAACGAATGGCGTCGGAGTAGCTTATTTTCATTGCTTCCTTGAACATGGCATCTATCCTTTTCCAACAGGAACACATAAAGGGAGCATTTGACTACATATCGCCTTATAATTTGAATATTCTTCTCGATTGCTGAAACCCATCGCATTTTTCGTAAATATAACGTTGTCTGAGAATTTCATAAATAATGATAATAACATCAAACATATTTTGCAGATAAAAGAGATTGGATCTATTTTCTATAAGGAAAATTGTATCCTCAAAAATGATGATCTCTACGTATGACCTGAGGGTATACTTTCAAAGTATAGCCGGGAACTGACATTCTTGAATCTTCTGCATCCGTAAAAACTAATTAATTTGCGATGGTAGTGGCTTCATGATCATGGATAGAAATAGCTTCAAGCCACTTAGAAAAATTATCTTCCACCGCAAGGAGATACATATTACCCTTCTTCGTTCAAGGCGATGATCTCTTAATATGCACTGCAATTCTTGCAAAGTCGAGCCTTGGGCGATTAATGAAAGTTATTCTTTGCTGCACAAACATCAGATACTTTGCCCTTGATAGTGACATCTTGTTGCATGAGGTACAAGAAATATCTGTTCAGACTTTGCAAAGACTTTGTTACGCCAAAGTATTTACCCTGGTAAAGCGATGATGCAAATACGATAGGGCAGTCTTTCTAAGTTTCCTGGGCAACAGAATAAATTGTTTAACTACTTTTGCCTACTTTGACTCCCAATCGCGATTTTGTAACCAATACAAATTATATTTAGAATGTCAGCTCGAAAAATAATATTTTATTTCCTCACTTTAAGGCGCAATATCAGGTCATTTCGGTTTCTGACCTTTCTCGTTGGATTAAAAACGAATTATGAATTAGGATCACCGTGATCCTTCATTATGGTATTATCACGAGTAAAAATGGAGTCACTTAATTTTTCCTCAAGAGCCGCCATTTACACTAGCACCTTTGAAATGAGACTCCACGTTCCTTCCCGAACATGTACAGTCGCTCACACTCTTCAAGCAGCATGCTACATTCGACCACAGTGAGGTTAGTTGGTCTCTTGACATTGCTGTTCCGACAGTGCATCAGCGTTTGCATAAGATGAGACAGCTCTATGTTCAATGCGAAATTCATACGAAGTTAATGTCTCGAATCATTTACCAACTGGCCTTCGGAATCTTGAATGTTTAAGAACCAACGCAAGGCTATATGGTTTGACCTGACCTTAACTTTCAAACCATAAAGATATTGTTATGAATGCCCCTTGTTCAGTTGACAGTTTTCATTCTAGTCAAATTGTTGACACTTACCAGTGGGTTGCCTGTAAAAAGGTCTAACGATATCTGGATAGCCAGGACAAATCTCATATCTTTAACATTCTAAAACACGAGACAACCTTGCTTGCCTAAATGTTATCTATGTTATCTATGTTATCTATCAAAATCGGATGTGACTAATGGCATGACCGAAGACTTCAACCTCTTCTTTCAGCAATATAAAATCGTTGATGCTAAGTTTTAAATTGGCCTATCTTAGTGGCATCATCAACAGTCTCATTTTTTATCTATCTTTATCAAATGTGTTTGAAAACATACTCATGTCAATTTAATGCTGGCAATACTCATTTCACGAGACGCTAAACTTCGCATGACTGTTGTAAAGGCCAATTGATAATCAGGAAAGTTGCCACAATACTCCCCCAAGAAAGGAAATAGCCGCCTTATGTACGTCTTTTTCGATGAATTTTTTGTGTCGATCGTAGCGTGTATGTTCATATTTCTAGTCAATGAGTTGAAAACTTTGTCTATCTGATCAAAAGTCGCCGCGGCAATGTCTCTAACCATTTTACTGTATCCCTCGCGTTCATAAGATACAACAGAACTCTCATAGATGAGCACCTTGCCAATAAGCAGTCCTGATATGTCAGTGAAAAGTGGATACTCTTCTATCAGATTATCCTACCAAGTATTAGAGTATTTGATTTCCCTGGTAAAATAATTTCTGTGTTTGGTTCGATTATAATAATTTATTTTACTCAACTCTACAGCACGTAGACTTTGCGTTGCTTGCATATTTATTAATGGAACTGGTTTTCCGTCAGCAGATATGCAATGGTTTCTTAGAAGAACATCGCCGTCGTGTATTGCTACGAAATCAATTTTCTCAATTTTCATCATAGCTGATTCCGGCTATCAAAACAGCATGTTCAAATGTTTTATCCTCTAAATATATATTAACTCTTGCCTACATAATAAATGGATACTATGTGGCTGAAGCCAGGATAACGTTCGATGTCGTCACTTCATGCGCGTACTAGAATTCTTTCTTTTGAACACATCTTTACTCATGTCGGTTACTTTTGCTAATTATCACAGGTATATGTATTTGTTTTCTTTACATTCTAATGATTTATTTAACATAACTGTCTGGGTATCTATCGAAATAGCTCGTTTGCTCCTGCAGTTAATGACTGGTTACTAGTTAGACTATTATATTTTACACCTTTATTTTTCCATCTATGTCCGTTATATTTTCGTGTTCTTTATAATAATTGTTTTGCGAATTATTTCTTTCATTTGTTTGTTTGGTTACTTGAACCAGATCCCGTATCGATTTAGTTAAATAGTTAAAGAGGATATTTCTCGCTTTGCATCATCAAATTCTCTCTCTGGATAACCGCGCTAATTTCATTTTCGTTTCCAATCTTGGACACACGATTTACAGTGTACACTGATAGCAAACTTGAATCATAAATGGTTGTACAACTCTAACCGTACACATTCTTTGCCCGTCGGCTATACGATGAGATACTAAACGAACCGCAATAATTTCTGCTCCGTTTATATTTTTTGGCAAGCCTTGCGTAAGCGAAGTCTCATATCTGAATCGTGTAGAGCAGCAATAAATTAATCTTGATCGAAAACTTCCAACTACAGATGATGGCGCAGTTCAATAATTCTGCCTTGTTAACGTTTTGACTGCCTCGGCTAATTCAGGGATACTTTCATCTTTGCTCCAACCACACATTTTCAGTACATTGCTCGATATATTTTTGCTCGGTCGCCAACCCGTAAGGTGTGTTGCATGCACGAGTGTTTCCTAATCCTAACAGATAATGATTCAACGGGTTATCTAGAACGTCTCTATGTTTGACAATTTCTGTTTCATTCTCCTCAACCGATGAAAATGAACATAATCTTCACTTTTTGACACCAAATGTAAATACGCCCGTCCTGGTCTACTTTGCGGTGATTCAAATGGCGGCTGCATGTTCATGGGTCCTTTACATCTAGTCATAGACGACGAGACGACTCAAAATTTTGAGTAAATTGTTAGTCGTAAGTTTTCACACATCTAAGGATTTGAGACAAAGATTTAGAACAGTCCGTAACTTCAAAATTCAGTTGGGGTTTAGTTGTATTAGCATCCCTGGGAAAATCTGAGAGAAGTCCATTTACGCAGCAAGCTAATGATGTAACTGATGCATTTGTATGCAAATTTGAGAGTGCTTCTTATTATGACAGTTCTGCCATTGAGAACCTGACCTATACTTGACAACACTCATCAACATTCAAATTCAGCTCGCTTATTGATACATGATGTGACTGAGAGTTGAAATTTAGCACATTTTTTATATTGCTATAGTTAGTTTTTTAACGAAACCTTGCCTCTTTAACATATGTTACGTCATATGTATGATAAAAACAGCAATATAATCAAAACGAATGTTGCATCAAGCAACACATTTACAAACTGGAACGTATAAAAGAGTACATCATCATAAATATGTTTTCGAAAGTATTACGTTATATTGTTTCGATTGTTATAATACCGGCTTTCTTGATACATTTTTTGATTTCCTGAAATGCGGGGCCCAAGACGGTTGCGTCGTTCGCTTTAAATTAGGGTCGGTGTAGGTTATAATATATATAGCGACTATTTTATTTGGTGGAGGAAGAGCCCGAATAGAACAATCGATCTGCAGGAAGCTACTGGAAAACTTTCTCACGTACCCACGCTGGTCGACCCGAGACTCCAACGATGTGTGAGTGATCAGTAAAGGTGGGCGGTTTAAGCCACTCGGCCACTCGGTCACCCAAGTTCTGGGGTATTTAGAGACAATTGTATATGCTCTTGAAGACGTTACATATTCAAATTAAAGAAATTCATTAAACATTGTGCCACAAATTAAATCATAATCTAAATAAAACCAAGTAATGAAGTGTGTATGATTTACATACATAATCTTTGCAATTAACAATGCCATACTTGATAAGACAGCATAATTCTAATCAAATTAGCAGTTATAAAGGACAACTATTGTATAGATAGTAGAAACGAACTAACAATGTATGTATGTATGTATGTATGTATGTATGTATGTATGTATGTATGTATGTATGTATGTATGTATGTATGTATGTATGTATGTATGCATGCATGCATGCATGCATGCATGCATGCATGTATGTATGTATGCATATATGTATGCTTGTGTGTGCAAGTTTGTAGGTATATGTGTATGTTCTGCCTCCTCGATCTCCATACATATATACAGGAATTCCATGTAAAGTTTAGCTATGGAATATAAGAAAGTATTTACAATTCAAATCAGTAGTACTTATCATGGATTGTCGCTTCTTCATCCAGCATGTTTCCATTATTTTGCAAGTCATGCAGTATCGATATATATATATATATATATATATATATATATATATATATATATATATATATATATATATATATATATATATATACTGTTTTATTATAGGAATGATGTTTATCACTACTGTCGAATTCGATGTCACACAAGTTTCATTCTATAACACCAACAGATGATGTTCATTTCATGCACCAATGTCTGAGATATCTTCTTTATTGTATAAATGGTCGGTTAAGCTAGAACGTGAACTCGAATTTAACATTGTCTTTTAGTCTTTGCATACATCAAAATAATGACATTCAGTGTTTGTCAGAGACGATTAGTTTCAGATTCAATTAAGAAAAAAAAAATTAAGAAAAACGCTAGTTATAAAGCCGAAATTTTTATCCGCCTGTGTAAATTCTGTAACGTAATTTTCTTCATTTTGCCTTCTCGTAAATATTGTCTTCATTATCTTTATCATCATCATTACGATCACCACCATTAACATCATCATCGTAAACAGCATCTTTTAAATTTTGAAGAATCGTGAGGTAAGTGTTTTCATATTTATTGATATATAGCAATTATCAGCATATCACAAAATACGTTTCAGTTTGGTGCCTCTTTGGTTAAATTTTCAAAAGTTTTATATACTCGAGAAGATTGAAGAAAGTTAATTTGATACATTCAATTGCCCATCTGTACGGATCTTCTTGTGAAGTTTTGCATCTGTATAAAACAGCAGCACAGGATATGTGTTACAATACAACTGAATACATTTTCAAGAGAAAAGGTAAACCAAAGATGAGATTAAAAAGTATGCATGTTAAATCTGAGCGTGTTGGTTTAAAAACGTGTCACATTTCAAATGATAATTTTTGTATCATATTTGCTAAACCGAAATAGTATGATAAAGTAGAGAATGACCTTAAAACGTTTAGTATATATATATATATATATATATATATATATATATATATATATATATATATATATATCCCTGAATGCAAATTTAAACTATGTCTTATTTAAACGGTTAAGGTGACAGTCATATATTGAAAGCATTACATGTATTTGGTTAAATAAATCATAATCGGACTGTACTATGGTGATTATGGACTTATGGACTATTCATGTCTGAAGGTTTAACATGACTTAATTAGTGATTCTACCAGTACCATCCCTATAAAAACGTTTAAGGGTCAAAGGAGGTTCTCAGTCTTTCATTACCAGGATTTTGGCTTTTTCTGAGAAGGTTTCTACTGGAAATGGTCTTATTCATGTTGTAGAGGCCGGTTTTGTAAATATTCCTTTCGATTGTGCAAATTTATCATCAGACATAGCCTCCAAATCCGTGACAGTCGGATTTGTTCGGTATTTATCCATCAAAGACAAATTCATTTATTACTAAGCTTGATATAGCTAGAGATATAGCTGTAGTTAATTCACTAGTAATTGAAACACATTGTTTGGAGCATAAAGATAGTCTTTAATGATAAAGAAATCCCTGATTTATACCCAGCACGTGAAGTTATTGGCGTTATGGCATAGAAAGTGTTGACCAAGAAATTATTCATTTAGCTGTACCATTGTATGTTCAGGCTTTTGATGAGGTCACGTTTACTCTAGTATGGATTAGTCAAAAGGCATTGATCACAGCGATCCTCTTTTAACTATTCATTCTCTTTATTCTGCTCAGGGTGACGAACGACATTCACGCATTGTCGAACAGGAACAAGATGCCGAGATATCCCGCTTGCTTTATAGGGATATTAGCAAAACTGAAACTGCAGAAGTACATCATATTTTGTTAGGTTCGGATCCATGTGAGAATATGGAAACCACTTGAGATATTTACGTTTGGCTAGTTTAACACTGATCCATCAAACTTAGCTGCAAAAAAGTATAGACAGGAACATTATAGTCTAGCCCATGAAACCCCTTTGAATGGTCAATTAGGGATTAATAAGACTTATCAGATGATCTTAACTTATCTTGTCAAAGTAAGAAAATCCCTGCATTTGATGAAACCTTTAACAAAATAACGATAGACTGCTCCAGTCTCTTTTCTACGACCATGTTAAGCAACCAGTCTAGTTAACCAGAGGCAATTCTTTTTGAAGAATATTATAGCTAACACAATACCAAAATATGGTCTAAAGGCATTTAGTTAATTTGGTCTGCCCAAATCTGTTTAATCTCATCAAGTGTCAAATATCATGCCTGCAAATTTCCAGCAAATTATGCATGAATTAGTCATCCATTAATTAAAACAATTCTTTATCCTATCACCATGATAGAAAGGAACTTTATAAATATTTCAGGTAACATTGATACATATGATTCGGTCATATTATTTTGATACCAGAAAATATTAGAATGAAGTGTTCATTCGCTGTTGCTCAATTATTGTGATGTAGCAAGAGCTAATATTCTGTCTAAACTTTCAATATCAAATTAAGGTATGACGAAAATACAATGGAAAGATGGTTTCAGCCTGATATATCATTCTGTCTCTTTTCCCCCACCTCAAAATGATCTTCAGGTTAAGTAATACGGTCTTGTAACAGTTAAAGAGTTACATTATACCATTGACACTCAAACACTATTACCACATCATCATGCATAATAACAAAAGCTCATTGCATATTTGAGACTACATGCACATCAGTACGTCCAATACAGGAACTTATTTGGAATATCACTGGACTTCATTTAAAACATTATATATTCTGACTTGTGTTAAATATATTAGGACTATTGGGTTTTTAATTCACTATATTATATGTTTTATATTTTCACTTTGTATTCTAGAGAAATATATAATTTGTTAATTTTAGAAAACATAGATTTTCTCTATTTTGTAATTATTCTAAGACCGTAGCTTCATAACAATCTAAAGAATAAACTATACGAAACCAAAGATAGAAAACATGCAATAGAAAATGTGTCTTAAAAATAAGCATTTTAGGTACAGGATGTTTATGTATTGGTTCCGCTAATTTCGCCTGTATAATTTAAGAGCTATATTACAATACACTAAGTTTATGAAGAAGAAATATTTTTACTAATATAAGTGATGACAAAAACGGTAAGCTGTTGCAGAGAATATATTTTGTTGGATATGACACTATTTCAAGTGAATTGGAAAACAGTCTTTATACCACGATGTTGCAAGAATGAAAAGAGAATGGATTATTTTAAACGTCTGGTGGTTGATACAATAATACAATTTACGTGAATTAGGTCAAAGAGAGAATGACAACAATGATGCTCTTGAATCATCGAAACAGATGTCGAAACTTAAAATTGCTTCATGTAAGAGTTACACGTGTACATGACGAACTACAACTCAGTATGGTTTTGATTCAGTACCAGAGATGTTTATCGGTTTCTATTCAATTCTATACAGGTTTTGTGGTTTGAAATCGCACCAAATACCCAACATTACTTATGGTGTTATTATTTTTTATTTTTGTTTATAAGGGTCTATATTTTTTCTTGGAGCTATTCTCGTCATTCTATACACTCAGCCGCTCTGAAGTGTCATAGATCGTCATCCAGTGTCACTTTAACTCGAAATTAGTCTCTCTGCTTTAACTCGAAATTAGTCTCTCTGCTTTAACTCGAAATTAATCTCTCTGTACACGAATATTAGTGAGCACTCAGTATTTCTAGAGAATACAAAATTTGAATAAATAAATTCTAGCCGAAATGAAATATTGAACACAATAAATTCTTCTTTTTTAAGTTCGTTCAGCGTAAATATGTTTTCCAGTAAACATTATTATATAATAATGACACAAAAGAATAATCCGGATGAGGGTAAACAAATTAATTTCTAGAACAATCTAAGTAATCATTAGAAGGTTTGTTACTAAAATTGTACTAAAGGACATGATAAGTATAATGTCATTTGCTCCGGCAACCATAATAATACTAACATTTAACCTACACTCGTTAAGAAATATAAACTACGTATTACGCTCTCAGAATTAAAATATTATTGATGTTTGTCAGGTAGACAATAAACTTGATTTACATAACACAGCATAAAAAAACTAACAAACAACGCAAATTAAAAGTATATAGCAATAGTCATTACAAGCAATTTTATAGTGGTACTACAATTATATTGAATATTAGCATAAAAGTTAGATGAAAATTAATTTTACGATATACCTGATTCATATGTTTTCCTTGTAAATTAAATAGTAGAGATAACTCTAAGACGTTCTAAAGACAAAAATCGTATAAAGTTGAGTCAAAGTGCAAAGAACATGGTTACTGATGGCTTCTAACACGTTACACAAAGCCATATATGCCTGCAGATTATGCGACGTCATTTATTTGTATCTACGGATTGCTGTTGGATTCGACTTATAAGCGAGTATATACAGTTGTGAATAGGGTACATGGAGACAAAACATGGAAAAAATAAGGTCATCTTCTAAAGGGTAAAACACTCGGCAATAACTGTTAGAACACTAGCAAAACTATCAGATCAATAACATCCAAAAGTTACAATAAAATAAAAAGAAACTAAATAAATTATTTTATTACAATCATTTATGACCTGGAATAGAAAATCTCTGGCTGACATCAATCCTGTCAATGTTGCTAAGCATTATGGATTTAACAGAGATAATAAAACACTAGAGGATATAAAAATAAACAAAACAAGAAGTATTAATGAAAACACTTTATGATTGATCTATACCAGGTTTGAAAAACTTAAACGGAAAAAGATGCTCTATTTACGACATTTTACAAGATATATGCCGTGGTTAAACAATAACTACGCGAATGACAGCGTATTTAGATGGAAAAATAGTTAATAATATCGTGTGGCACAAAGTAATATTCACAAATCAATGAAATAAACTATTTTAAAACATTGAACTGATTTGAATGAAAATTGTAGAACGGGGACAGATATAATCATAACGTCGGTAGGTAAAACCTATTTAAGGGGTAATACTTAGAGTGTTAAAATCGAAATAAATGAAAACAAAGAGACATTAATGACCCGAATTGTACACAGACTGGTTTTACAGCTTCTTGTGTTTGTTATTAACATGTAGAAATTGTAATACTTAAGCTATTATTAGAAATAGATATTTTAGGCGAAAACCAAATAATAGCTTTCATTTACAATAATTCTATTATATTTACGGACAACAAGGTCTCCTAAAACATTTTTTTTGTGAGAGGATTTCAAGATGCTTAGGTTAATAAAACTGAAAATGTCCCCCTATGAAATAAGTTAGCATGTATGGATTAAACCATTCTCCGTCAATTGTTGCTGAATACAATTTAGACACAATAAATGTTATATGGGATTAAATAATAATCCGGCTTTTAAACCATTTGGACCGTACACCGTTTTGGGGAGCTTTAATGCTGGCTTTAAGATTGGATTAGAGGTAGGCATCCGACATTAATGTTAATAACGAATCTGAAGTAAATATTTTAATTGTAATCGAAAGACGTACATATTAAGAAAACAATATTGATTTGGTAATTTCATTGAACTATCTATATGTACAGGATGGAAACTAAATAGCGGCAGCAATGTCAAATTTGTTAAATAATAGCTTTTGACTACGAATTAATGGCTGCAGTAGCAGCTACTTACTGTATCAACAATTCCTGTAAGAAGCCGTTACCAGTTTAATTTACTTGATCCGAATGGAACTGATGAAATGTGAATACGGTATTATAAAACCATAAAAGAAAATTGCCGCGTTAATCGCAAACAAATCAAAGACTATATATTACTGGAATGAGATATCGAGAGAACACGGTTTGGGCTACTCAGACTTTAAACACCCGGAATATGATTTTTGCTCAAAACGTCTCTATTCACTGAGATGAGTTATTTGATTTCAAACTGAATATAAAACGTGGAAAACCAAGACCAGGTAAAATTACTAATTGCAACCAACCATGTAATCATGTAACATACTATTTTATTATACTTTTGATGGGTGTGTTGTGTATCTTGTTTGCAGCATTTAATTGGTAATAATGCCAACTACGTGATGTGAATAGAATAATCACAAGAATGACAACGTGTGCGTTTTAGTATAATGAATAGTAAAAATGTGTCAAATGTATGATTACAATTATAGTTCTTAACATGCAGTCCATTATAGTGCATTGAGTTAAATACCTCAAAGCAACACATACTTGTATTTCACACATCCTATAGAAGCCTTAAACAAGAACAAATATTTTCAGATAACATTATTTCTTAGCCCAGATATATTGCGAGTACCTGGTAGTTGTTTTCGCCTCATTTGATGTCAACGTAAAACGAGATACTAACAATATAATGATGCACAGTTTAGATAGATTGCTTATGGGGAGACATTATCATCCCCTAAGGAAGCGCGATTCTTATTAGTTATCTGTTTACTTGTGACATATGGGACTAAATAGAGCATTATGAATGATAAATGTATGACATGTAATGCGAGCAATAGTGGTACTAAAAGTGTACAAATGTGTGTGCATGGAATGAAGTTTTGAATATTTCTTTACTTTTAGATATTTGATGAACAGTGTCTAGAGGTCGTGTATCTGATCTTCCTCATGAGTTTAGATTTAGTATAACACTTGCAAGTGATCGATGGTGATAATCAGGATTATAAACTGGATTATGAATTGGGAAATCTATTTGCAGTACCATAGATTACACCTGATTACATTGCCAGGTAATCAATGGAACCCAGATCCAGACCATATAAGAAAAACAGGTGTCGTCTTTACTCTATATGTTTGAACAAACATCTTTGCACCTTTCTGACAAATCTGTATGAAAAGTGTGAAAAGCACGTTCATTTCTCCTTTGAATACGTTCCCCGATCACATTACTTTAGGGATATAAGCCTGCTACCTAGCGAATCCAGCCCTACCAAAGACGAAAATTCGTCTTTTTGTCTATGTTCTATAGACAAAGGGCAATAACTCTTGCCCATTACCTCCCTTTGCCACCCACTGGGTGTCTCCAGTTTTTAAGCTTCGCTGGTGTAGATAACACCGACAATTTGACCTCCGACAATCCAAGCCGTAATTTTGTGTACTTGGTCCATCTGAAGTTTATTTTGGATTTATTGTGTTTGGGATTTATTCCTCCACAGGTTGTATACCTTATTTTAACATTTGTTCCAAAAATTTGAGTGACTTTGTGGAATGTTCCTCCACTTTTTGGCTGCCGAGTGGGCGTAAGTCCCCCCGCAGGTCCGAGCATGGCTTTCGGACCTGTAAGTCCGGACGCATGGGGTTTATACCGGATCAGTTGGATTCATTTTATTATGCACTCTCGTCGTCACCGGCCGGCCAGCCGTCCGTCCAGCCGGCACCGTCCGTCCAGCCGTCGGTCCAGTCGGCACCGTCCGGCCAGCCGGCACCGGCCGTCCAGCCGGCTCCGGCCGTCCAGCCCAACCGGCACCGGCCATCCAGCCGACTTTTCAGCCGGCACCAGCCGGCACCGGCCGTCCAGCCCAGCCGGCACCGGCCATCCAGCCGACACTCGCCGGCACCGACCGTCCAGCCGGCTCCGGCTGTCCAGCCCAGCAGGCACCGACCGTCCAGCCGTACGGAGATATTAGTGACATATCAGTCCGTCCGACTGTACCGCTATACCAGCATGGGGACTTTTATCATGCCGCAATCCGACCGGATTTACGGAGATTTTAGTGATGTATCAGTCCGTCAATCTGTACTACCGATTATATATCACTACCATGACACAGATATTATCGATGAATCTCTCCGTCCAACCCGACCATTCGAGAGGCCGGTGCCGGTCATAGCCGGCCCGTCGCCGACATTCATGCCGACCATATGCCAATCAAATCAGTCGGCATTGCCGACCGTCCATAGGTTCACGGCTTATCCACAAGGGAGAGTTAGTGACCTTATCAGAGATGACGGAATTGAGTCATCTATGCCACCGTATATGCATTACCCGATATGGAAGCTTTACCAGAGCAAGACTATACACACAGTGTGTGTGACGAATCGCAGGCAAATCATCTGTACACAGATCCAACCATTGAACGGACTGAGTTCAGCTTCAAGGCCGCAGTGGAGGAAATTTACAGGGTGTTGGCTCCTTCATAATGCCCCCACACCTCCTTCTGCAAATCACGACTATAAGGTTAGAGCGTCTGTCGATCTGGACGAGGGGGAAGAGACTCCGTCCTTCCGTCTCCTTCCCCAGTCGGTAAAAATTAAGGATATTAATGATTGTCTGTCGGCACGTATAGGGGATCCAGGAAATACTAAGGCGTTTTTTTCCGAAAGCCAAGTATCAGCGTCGTTTTCAGGTCGCTGGTACAAAACTCACTCCGACGCCTTCAGTACTGAGTTCCCGGCTCTGGATAAAAATATGGCAGCAGTTCACATGTCTGCTCCATTGTCTTATAAAGTGGACAAAACTGTGTTCCATGCCACGTCCAAGCTGGTTCGAAATGTAGTCGCTACGTCTTTACTGTTAGACCTAGCCTCTCTAGCCATTTTCCGGATCGCTGAAAAATCTGGCAATGAACACGCTTGGGAATCGACGGCCCGGTTAGCTAGGGTTCTTAACAGGGCATTTCACCAATCCATGGCCAATGCGCTGACTGCTTCTGCCAACCTAGACCTGGTACGAGGTGACGCATGTCTGTGGTTCACGTCGCTCAAGTCTCATCATACGCTGGCTTTAAGGACGACTCCATTTGGGTCACCTTTACTCTTTGGGGACAAAATTGAAGAAATTCGGAGGCAGGCAGCTCAGGAATTGCCCCTCCAACTGGCTGCAAAGCCCCCGCAGGCTTTTCGAAAAAAACAGCCCCTGCCACAGCGGCGGGATGTTAGGCGGACCGGGGACAATAGATTCTTCCCATCAAATATGCATTATGCCGGGAGACAACAGTCTAAACAAGATAGGAGGTGACCATACAGCGGCAACAAGAAACCAAGTTTCTCCGACTTCAAGCCTCCTAACCCTAGACGTTGACTTACCCTCCCCACCACCCGCGGACAGCCTTCCTGTGGGCGGCCGCCTCCTGCATTTTCGGGACCAATGGATCACCTTATTCCCTCAGAACAAGTGGGTGATCCAGGTCATTTCGGAGGGGCTTCGGATTTCATTTATCCAACCCCCTCCCCTGTCATCTTCTCCCTTCTTTACAGACGTACCGTCAGAGAGGGAAAAGGATACCTTTCTACAGCAGAAGATACGGCTGCTCATAGAAAAACGGGCGGTGGAGATTGTGGAAAAACCACAATCCCCGGGGTTTTATTCCAAGCTGTTTATTATCCGGAAGGAGACCGGCAAGTTGAGACCGATAATCCACCTGAGTCACCTCAACTGATACATTTAACCACCAAAATTCTAGATGGAGACGGCGCGATCAATCTGTCTCTACATTCGACGGATTGAGTATGCCGTCAGTCTAGATCTGACCGACACATGTTTTCACGTCCCTATCCACCGTGCATCACGGAAATTTCTCAGGTTCGCTTACCGCGACACGGTTTATCAGTTCAAGGTTCTACCCTTTGGCCTCAATATCAGCCCTTGGACTTTTACCAAGGTTATGGGTTGCGTCGTCACCTTGTTCCGCTCGACGTCATGTACAGGGACGGCAGTGTACCTGGACGACATCCTCCAGAAACATAAGGTAAGTTCTACTCTGCTCAAAGGCAGAAACGATCTTCTATCTCTTTTAGATCATCTCGGCTTTCTCGTGAACTGGGAAAAGTCCGATCTCCGCCCCTCCCATCATTTCGTACATCTGGGTATGGAGTTTATCACCGATCTGAATCTAGTACGACTTCCCCGAGTTCGAGTTCTCCAGACCGTCGAATTCGTAGAGTCCGTTTCAAACCGGACGTGGGTTTCAGCGAGAGAGTTCTTGCAACTCCTCGGATTATTCAGTGCAGCGGCGGACTTAATCCCGCTCGGCCGTCTTTTTATGCGCCCCTCACAAATGACGCTACTAGCACAATGGCGCCCCTTTTCAAGTCTCCTCAATCAAGCAATAATGATCACGCACGAGATACGATCATTCCTGCGTCAGTGGCACAACCCCACTTGGCTGTCCAAGGGGATTCCTCTGGAGATGCCCCAAGCGGAGATAACGGTATGTACCGATGCCAGTACCTACGGATGGGGTGCACACCTGTTGCGGAACTTCGCTACCGTCAGTGGCACGTGGGAGCCAGGAGAGAGGTCTCTCGTCATCAGCCTTTTAGAAATGAAGGCTTTCATCAATGCATTTCATTTCTGGAAGGATCAACTCGTAGGGAAAACTGTCCTCATTATTACAGACAACTCTGTGGTGGTGTTATACCTCCTCAAACAAGGGGGCACCGATCTACTCGATCTAGCGATAGATCTACTCAGGAAGATTTCAGCGACCCCAAATCTTCTCAAGCAACCACGATCAACGTCTTCTTCTTCACGCTTGGCTCTTGTCCGGACAGCCTTGCGAGACAAACAATTTAAAAGTTCGATTGTGGAGAGAATCTCGAGAGCAAGACGGCCCTCCACTCTGAAAGCTTAAGAGGGAAAGTGGAGGGTTTTTAGGGACTGGTGCCCTCAATCCCTCAACTGGCCGACTTTTTTCTCTGGCTTTTCGAGGAAAAACAGTTGGCTCCAATTACTATCAAAGGCTACCGCTCTATGATATCAGACACACTCCGCCATCATGGTCGATGTGATATAGGGCAGAACAAAGACCTGTCAGATCTTTTAGCCAATTTTGATTTCAATCGCCCCAAATCACTCACTCTGTTTCCAAAATGGATTCTGTCCTGGGTTTTAACATGGCTCAATTCAGACAAATTTGAGTCTTTAGCCCACACTTCGTTAAAGCTACTATCATACAAAACATGTTTCTTGATAGCCTTAGCTTCAGCATGCAGGGTGAGCGAGTTACATGCCCTGTTCTGTGACCCGAACTATTTCCAATTCAGATCAGATGGTTCGGTGATTCTCCTGACGCAACCAGGATTTATAGCCAAAAATAGGTTGCCGTCCATGGGCAATCAGAGAGTCCTCATTCACTCGCTCTCTTTTATAGATAAGTCGAGAACAGCAGCCATGCAAGACCCTGTTCGGGCACTCAAGCACTATTTAAAACGCACAGAGGCGAGTAGGGACACACGCACGCGCCTCTTTCTGCCAGTGAAAGCGGGGAAACGGGATATCACCCCTCAAGCCCTGGCTTCATGGCTGAAGTGGGTTATTCTCTCAGCATACTCTGAGCTCTCACAAGATCAGAGTAGACTCATGAAGATTACAGCTCATGGGATTAGAGCAATTTCGGCAAGCCTTGCCTTTGCCCGAAATGTTTCGATCCGAGACATAATAGACGCGGTTGGCTGGCATGCGGAGTCAACCTTCTCCAGTTTTTATCTCAGAGATTTGACCTCACAGAGGCAAACCTTGAATCTGGTAGGTCCTGTGTCGGCAGCCCAGATGCCCACCAGACCCATTTAAAAGCAGCAGCACAGCCTCTCAGCTTCGCTGGATTCGCCAGTAGAAAAAACATTTTTGTTTAGGTAAGACGATTTCAATAACTATCTTCTTACCTGTATATAGCAGTCACTTATCACGTGACAATAGGCTGTGTTGCTGATGATCTTAGGAGAACGGGTTATCGTTCGTATGGGGGAATCCAGCAATCATTCCCTCGAGGATACCCGGAGTGGAGGTCGGATGCTCCGCATTCCCTCCTCCTATTACTTATTCTCCTAAAGTAATGTGATCGGGGAACGTATTCAAAGGAGAAAGCTAATTTTTTAGTAAATTATGTTTCTCCGAGAATACTTACCCGATCACATTGCTAAGAAACCCTCCCAAACACCCCGCCATGCGAGCATCATCATATGGTATTTACCGCTCAGCTTAAAAACTGGCGACACCTAGTGGGTGGCAAAGAGAGGTAATTGACAAGAGTTATTGCCCTTTGTCTATAGAACATAGACAAAAAAGACGAATTTTCGTCTTTGGTAGGCTGGATTCACGAGGTAGCAGGCTTATATCCCTAAAGTAATGTGATCGGGTAAGTATTCTCGGAGAAACATAATTTAATAAAACATTTGCTTCCGCCTCTGTAGAATATATTTAGAAACGTTATCTTAGTGCAAACTCTATATGTACATAGCTAACTCTACTTGATAGGTGGGTCATTTTCTTGAGGTTGATCAACTAATTCGACTTCTTAGGTGGGTCATTTGTTTAAGACTGATCGACTAACTCTACTTGATAAGTGGGTCATTTGTTCAAGGCTGATCAACTAACTCGACTTTTTATGTGGGTCATTTGTTTAAAGCCGATCAACTAACTCGACTTCAAAGGTGGGTCATTTGTTTAAGGCTAATCAGCTAACTCGACTTGATAGGTGGGTCATTTGTTTAAGGCTGATCGTTAGGCCTAACTCAGCTTAACTAGATACAGTTGCCGAAAATTTTGAATGACGATTGCTGCCATATGTATGTAAATTGAATTTTGTGGAAGAGTTTTTAGAAATTCATATTGATACATATATTATCATTTAAACTTTCTCCATAATTAGTCAACAACTATTTTATTGTTAATGATGTTTAATGTTTTCTTAATTATAAGTATAAATTATTTCTTTTTTGAAAACGCATGAAAGAGGCCTGTAATGTATATTTATATGGCTTGTGGTGATATCGATTGTGGAAGTCATTTTCTTCTTATTTACTCAACCAGATTCATACATACACTTATTGCAGTATATATTTCACTATTTCGCATTGTTCGTTTTAAACGTATTTATCATTTGAAATATACCATAACAATTTGCATCAGTCTACAGATTGGGTCTCATTGGTGTAGTTATATCCGAATCAAACTAAATATATATATATATATATATATATATATATATATATATATATATATATATATATACATATATACTTGATAATTACTTAGATTTACATTTACTTAATGACTGGACTAAAAACGGATTGGTTTATTTCAGGACTAACTTTGACAGGCTTTGAAATGCTTGCTATGACTTAGAAAAAATGGTCAGTTATTTTAGGTGTTTTTGTGCGTTTGCTACTACAATGAATCTACTAACAACTATTCCTTCTTCAATATCATCGTTTTCCCGTGTAATTCTGAAAATTGAAAAAATTTCCATCCCAAGTTTGATATAAGTTTTCGCTTTATAGACCGCATAAAACCGAAACTCAGTTCAAACATACAATATATTTTATCTGATAAATTCCTGACACACACAGGCACAGATGAATTACGGTCACTAAATACTGTAATGAATTGATCCGTGAGACAAAGACCCGGAAAATGTTACAAGGGCACGCGATATTAAAGCAATACGTGACACGCGTACCAACATGGACAAGGGTTGATGCTATTCATTTGTGTATATACGATCAATAGAGCATCGTGTGCATGGTTTTTTGTTGTTTTTTCTTTTAGGTTTTTTCCTTTATTGAGAAAAAAATCTGGATGTCGGTAATGTGACCTCGCTTGTCATACTCTGCCGACGGACAACGATAAAGTAGAATGTTATCGGCCAGATCTACTCATTCGATTTTCAAACGGGAGAAACAACCACATTCAGGTATTTCAGTCACGCTTGTCGCTAAGCTTGATTTTGTGAAGAAGGTTGTTGAATTTTCTAAACAGGTTACAAAGTTGGATGATCAGTTAACGTCTTGAATAATAGAGTTTTTAAACATTGTGTTGTCTTATTCACGATGTCAATAAACACATAAATGTATATCATTCCTCAAATGTTTCTAGTGACGATGTCAATATTTACACGTGAAACAACGAAATGCATACCGATTTGTCATAAAAAAACAGTGAATATGAAACATGCGTAGATCCTATAGTGCTTGTTCGGGATTCCGTTTCATAGGAAAATATTTAAAAAGTCCTCGACTGTTAGAAATGAACGCAATAAAAGAGATTTTAGAGTAGTGTTTAGTAAAATCTCTAACTTGTTGGAAATAACGCAATAAAAGAGATTTTACAGTTGTGTTTAGTAAAATCTCTAACTTATAATAATAAGGAATATATGAGAATAACCCAGATCTTTTTTCAAAATCTTGCAAGCACGCTTTCCACAAAATTCATTGGTTAAGGTTTCACTTGAATCTTTAATATAGAATTATTATGAGCTTTTCGCAGTCTATCATCGTCTAATGAAACTTCACCAAAGAACATATAAAGTGAGACCTACGAACACATGTCTTTATCTTGTCTCGTCTGTAACTCTAAACATAATTGATATCTAAAAGGATATGTCTGAGTTCGCTTTTCTAGCGCTCAGTTTAGAACGTTTATAGGATTGC
Organism: Unio delphinus; assembly: GCA_029339505.1. Lineage (NCBI taxonomy): Eukaryota > Metazoa > Mollusca > Bivalvia > Unionida > Unionidae > Unio > Unio delphinus. The sequence continues at coordinate 16,476,592 of JAQISU010001238.1, forward strand.
GCGTGTTTCACTTTTCGATCACTATGTGCAGTGCAGAAATGTATTATCCAAGCACGCCAACATCACATACTTCACACGGACCTGGGTATCCTCCCATTCTTATTCTGTCCGCGTGAGTCAAACAGTACTCGTTAACACATTGTTGTTCACAATATTCCGTCTTCGCCATAAGGAGCCTTTTAACTTTCTTCCTTCCAATCATTGATATTAAAGTGATAACCTCTCTAATTAATTTCTTTTACTGTTCACTGGCATCAGGAGCTATTTTGTAATTAGTTAAGCAGGCAATCTTAAGCTTGTGCAGTCTCTTGGGGAGGGCAGTATATTGACAGCGGATAGTGTGGTTTGGGAGAGGGGATTGGTAACGCCGCCTGGTGTATTGTTAGGGTGGGGGTACGGAGGGGAGGATGAGTCCCCACCCTTATGCTGCTGACTGCCCTGCATTCGGCTTTGGTACAATAGAAGCATTGTACACTCAGCAAGTTAATTTCCCATATGAGAATAAACGAACGTCACAATCGATCAAAGGCAAACCTACCTGAATTGGCGCGATCGTTTAAGAAAATAGAGATTATACAGGTTTGCTGTTTGCAAACGTCTACCAACGCACGACCGAAGAGACTGATTACATGGAGGCCTCATTATTACCCTGTAGTGTTGTGATATATAGATACAATATACCGTCTGTTATTATTATTCTAGCACAATCAGCAATTCAGTTCACCAACTATGTATTAAATAGGAACGAAAACTAGTTATTGATTATGACAAACTCATGTATTCAAACAGCGTGTGAAAACAATAAAGTACAGATTACGTCATAAAAGCGCATGACATTAATTCAGAGGGAAATAATGGTTAACTGTTGACATTGTTGAGGATAGTATGTATTTAATTGACTACAGGATGTTACGACTTCAATATTCGTATGTTTAAGGAAGCACTACTCCCTCATATGCAGCCATTATATGACGTCATATGGCATCATGTGATATACTAACTCTATTTTGCCGTCTTCATTGGGAGCTGTCCTCATATATAATTTACTGTTGTCTAATGGGTTATTGTACAGAAGAAATATATGCGAAATCAGTTCATTGGAGACAACAATACGTTTGTGTGTGTGTGTGATTTGGATTTATAACCTAGCTTTAACAATTTGAATCATATGGCTACTGCAGTGTGGTCGTTTATAGTGATGTTACGCACTGTGGCATCATGACGCAGACATATGGAATAATGTCCCATCTTGACACTTTATCCTGACGCCAGGCCGATCAGTCCTAATACTAACCTCGAATCAATAATGCAACAAAAATCTTCTGAATCTGACATTTGTGTTGTGACAAGTTTCACAAGCATCGTTATTATAATTATAATTTAGTTTGTACAAATATTGATTGCAAAAATACAATAACATACACTAAAACATTTTAGTTATTGAATGCCAGCCTTTTGTCCGAGGTATCTAAATTTATGCAATTAGATGAAATTCAGTACATTTTGACATGTGATTAAAGGATTATTACAGTTTGCTCCTTTGGCATGTAATTTATGAAAATCACCGAATTGTTTGAATCTCCTGCTCGTCAAAAAATAATAAACGTCGCTTGATATAAACAGTGATGCAAATCCACTTTTGCCGTCACCAAATACTTATTTTCACAATATTATTCAAATTATTTCTTTCTAGTTATATACATATATCACAGTATAACAATGGCTATCGTCAAAAACACAAGGAATGAGAAAAGCTTTTATTCAGCTCCTAAAGGACATTGCTGACTTTTTACCAGAGTATGGAGATATGTTCATGATAGTCATCAGTGCCATTCTATGTGATAGTACATTAACAAAGGTGGAATTCAGCAGACGACACGAAAGCTTAACGAGAGAATGTAGAGATCGACTTATAGATGCTGCGAATAAAAAATATAAACTTGAAACATTGGTCTCATTTGTAAATGCAATCGTCAAAAACTAGATCAGAATGCGAGATGTGTTCTGAAGAGAAAGATGATTCGGAAACAGCAGAAGATGAAGATTTTAATAACTCCTTAAGCAAAGAAGCTAAAGCGGTGACATAATCTGTTACGTACTATAGAACGCATACTACGATTTTCAATAGGTCAGAGAGTATGGTTGAAATAGCAAAGGATGCAGCAGCAGAAAAAGAACTGATTCTAATTTATGTGTTTTTCAGATATTGAGGGAAGTTATTGAATGGATTAACTTATCTTTCCTAGCCGTGAAATTGTAGATTGGTGTATCAAGACGGGAATCGATTTGGAGAAGTTTCGTGATGTAAAAGGCATAACCTTATTAGGACGTGCAGTTGTTTAGAAAGAATTTAACCATGATATTATAAATGTTCCTTTGGAATGCATTGAGATTAATATATATTCAAAAATTGGTGAAACATCTTAAATCATATGCATTCAAAATGCAGGAATATCTGTGGAAAAAAAAGGTTATCGCGTTCAAAACACTGATCGACACTGGTGCAAATATATTGACAAGGTCGTTTTAATTTGGAACGGCCTTATATGAAATTATTATTTCTCTTACAACAGAGACGCATGTTTAAAAAACAAACGGTCGAAAAAGTGGCATAAACATATTGCTTGCAAGGGAAGTTGATATCAATAATGTTGACTTCTTTGGACAAAGCGTTCTGATGCATGCTATTAAGAATATACCACCTACAGGATTAGAAGACAGCTACGAGTATGATTCGAATGCAAGAAAAGACTTATTATGTTCGAAGATGCAAAAATGAAATAGATGAATGTTACTGTATTGTTAAAAATTATTGAATTTACTTCCTAAAGTGGCGGACCCAGAAGTACCGGACTCCTCTGGAATGACCGATGTGTATATATGATATTGGAAAATCAGAATGTGAACGTAGTAGATATTCTCGTCCTTTGCATATGACGGTAAGGGAGCCCAAATATTCAGGTCACATAAACACTAATTAAACTGGGAGCAAATATTAGGGCACAACATGTCCATGGCGACACACCGTTGACTAACGCTTGTCTCCAGGAAATACAAATGCAGTTCAGATTCTAACTAGTGGACTGTTGTGCAGATTGTAGGGCCTGTGGTAATCTACGAATACAACCAATGCACATTGTGGCAGAGAATGGAAATGCTATACTGATAGAGATTTCGAAATAAATGGGTTGCGATCTTTCTGTTCAAGATGGAATTGGATCAGCACCTCTTAATTATGTTGTATCATATGACAATCATGAGACAGTCGAATATCTGCTTAACCAAAGAGTCAACATAAAATGCGAGGATTCTTAGCGGCAAGTGCCTCTCGAGTTGTCACTGCTGAGAGGAAAGTGCATGGTCTCTACTGTATTTGCAGATTCAAGATCTGCGGCGACGTTTGGGAAATTATCCTCAGATCTGTTCCCTAATCGACCTCTTCAACAGATGCACGAGTCAGACGACTACTTGGAGGAAATCGTTGCAGCATAAATAAAAGTATAGGAGAGCCTAGAGCTGGTATCGGAAAAGCTATCTTGTACACACCTGGACTTGGTAGACTTCACTTAGATGAAGGAGAAAACAAAAAACTCTTTGACAGCATCCAAAATGTATGCTTGGAAATCATCGAAAGTATCGGGGAAATATATACTGTATTCCAGTGTAAACTTATGAATGCACCCAGCAGCTTTGACGGAATTAAAGTAGGATATCTTGACAAGTTCGATTTTGTATCATCTTGAAAAAATCAATGCTTTCATAGAGAAAGTTGAAGCTGTTGACAAAGCAGAATACTTAAAACTTGTAATGAAAGATTCAATATCTGCATATATAACCAGATTTTGTCTCCGATCTATCAAAGACCATAATGTGGGACTATTTCTTTTGGCCATTTTGCCCGGCTTGTTCGAAGCGCATCCTACGATGTACTTAAAAGTACCAAGAAAACGTTTACGCTGAATTCCATTTCCCTAATGAAAAAGTACCAAGAAAACGTTTACGCTGGATTCCATTTCCCTAATGAAAAAGTACCAAGAAAACGTTTACGCTGGATTCCATTTCCCTAATGAAAAAGTACCAAAAAAACGTTTACGCTGGATTCCATTTCCCTAATGAAAAAGTACCAAGAAAACGTTTACGCTGGATTCCATTTCCCTAATGAAAAAGTACCAAGAAAACGTTTACGCTGGATTCCATTTCCCTAATGAAAAAGTACCAAGAAAACGTTTACGATGGATTCTATTTCCCTAATGAAAAAGTACCAAGAAAACGTTTACGCTGGATTCCATTTCCCTAATGAAAAAGTACCAAGAAAACGTTTACGCTGGATTCCATTTCCCTAATGAAAAAGTACCAAGAAAACGTTTACGCTGGATTCCATTTCCCTAATGAAAAAGTACCAAGAAAACGTTTAAGCTGGATTCCATTTCCCTAATGAAAAAGTACCAAGAAAACGTTTACGCTGGATTCCATTTCCCTAATGAAAGCACGTTGCTTTTCGGTGAATCCTACATTCCACTCAAGAAATCGCAAGGTATTACTCTCCCCTGGCAAAGACCGACATGCAAACATATTGACGTATCCACTTTAATGAAACCAGGGACCTTCTCGGACCATGAGTTGCAAGCTAATCCGTAAAAGGTATACGATAAATTTACCATGAGTTGCAAGCTAATCCGTAATATGTATACGATAAATTTTAAACTTCAGCTGAAACCCAATGTGTAACACTAGTTTCCCCAGGTTAAAATATATATCGTCAGCCTCAACATGGCGATAATCGTTCGACAAGCATTAAGCAGAGAATGTCTTATATTACTAACAGTCTTCTTCTTGAATACGGCTTTGAAGGTTAGGAAATAATTAGCAAGCACATAGATAAATGCTAGTAGAAGAGTATTATTGATAAAAACGCCATACGCAAACACATACTGATGATATTTAACATATGGCAATGAACCCGCTTAGAATCAAAATACTAGACAGATATTGAAAAGTTATTATCATAACCAGGGGTTTAACAATATAATTGCAAGACCAGTTTAATTACTGAATGTTCAATACTTCATTGATTCACCAATATTTTGTAATGGGATACACGGATCATGAACTCTTTCGTTATTTTATTGATTATTTTTTTGATTATTTTTTGATTATTTTATTGATTATTTTATTCATTATTTTATTGATTATTTTATTGATGTTTTTGATTTTGGCTGTTTTTACTGCAATAGTGCAAATGACATATGGGTCTCTTTGAGCTAAATAATGAGTATTATCAGCGTATTCCCTCAATATCAACGCCCTAACCATATTTAAGTAATCATGCGAAGGTGCTCTGTAAGAAATTCCCAGAAAATTCATGGAGCTGGTTCTTAAACTCCCTCTACGCAGGATAGCTACGATAACTAAAAAGAAGGCCTCCTTATATGCGAATATATTTATGGGTTGATTAGCAATCTAACTCTGTCAGCTAAACCATACCAATAGATAAGTTGCAATGATTACATGGAAATTAAATGAAACGACTAAATGGAAAAGCTACGTAAATTTCGAACACAGAGAATATAGTTTAGGATAAAAAACATAATTGTCAGTTCAAACAGACAGGTATTCCAAACCGTCTGACAAACACCAATACCTTCTTCATCTATCTGCTAGAGGCGGTGCACATTAATAATGGCGTCACTGTTGCAAATATATGAATCGAACGTCACGCTATGTTTGATACGGTATCATCTAGAATACCATTCTACAAAGGATAACTGGCATTCATTACTTTTCACATTTTCTTGACGTATGCTTACCAATTTATATGGAAATCCACAACAGCCCAAGTTCTTCTTATAAGGTACAACAGCGCCTCGAGCTGAAAACCACTATTCACCCGAGTCCTATTTTAGCTACAGCACGCGTTTTATCTCAGGAAATCTTAGAAATGCATGCCTGTCTATCTCCATGCCTTTTCTAATCAATTTGTCCGCATCGTGTGAATGCTGCTGCTGTTAGATTAATCACTAACGGAATTTGTCGAATGTATCATATTACTACATTTTTGGAGCACTCTCTTAAAAGAAAAGAAAAGAAGAAAAAAACAAGTGAATTCTGGTACTAAATTAAGAGGTGGCACGTATTAATTCTAAACTGAATATTTAAACGTCGTTGAAACCTAATATGTTGTTTATTTCAATAAATGATTAATGTCAGATTTAATAAAAAATAGAAAATCATTTCCTTTCTTTCAAGCTTTAGTTAGATTGGAAAACTGGTGAAATGTATAATAATAAAAAAAGACCGTGACATTTGGGCTTTAAGAAACCTTGCATCATTAGTAACATATCTGAAAGGTCGAAACCGTGATTTTGTTAACATAACAATAATTTGTTTTAGATATGCATCGCTTTTTATTTGAAAATAAATATCATTGTCAAAAGGTTTGTCAGAATAAGAACACGGTTGCTATACAGTTCAACCCATTTACGCATTTACATCATTGGAAAACTTTGGTGAGTCCCCTCTGTCGCAGAATTGGTATAACGGTACCAATTGCGCAAGTGCAGGTGGGAGGAGCTTATGGTGTAGGTCCATACCATTCAGAGATTAACAACAACACAAGCTATGATTGGTGGATTATGTAAGAGTTGTACTTTCTGTTAGGCTTAAAAAATAGTTTAGCCTCTTGGCAACATGTGAATTTATGTTAATTCCTATATAGATCATATTTTGTATTTTTTATGATTTTTTGAAAATGTCATAGACATGACTGAAAATAAGTATGTTGTGACTAGATAACTCATACCCCTGTCTACTTCCAGCAGAGTTATCTCTCTTAAATGCAATGGAGTACCTGGTTTTGTCATCATCAAATTGACAATCTAACATTGTTCTCTATAACAGTGTGTGAGATGCATGCTAAATTAGGATAGAAAATATAGTTATCTCTCCAAATATTAGCATTGAGGTCTATGGAAAAACAATTGGTACCGTGATACCAATTGTAACCGAGTGGGTTTTGGATTAAATGAATAACTCAAACACAATGTGTGAAAGACGAAAATGTATTAACTTAATTAGTAAAGAATAAAATGTATGTTGTAAAAATACAATAATCATCACACACTCTCAACATACAATTGATCCAATCACTCTATACTTACATTCAGACATTGAAAATAAACAAATAATATTATATCTATCTGATATACAGCTTCAAAAAACCTCAGTTTCAAATAATAATACACACTAAGATATCCACATAATTTCATGTATAGACTAGGCTTGGGATTTAAACAATCTCAAGTTTTCAAATACGATTTAAATGTTCAGCTTTTTCTACATTAGATCTCGTTGTTAGCATCAGAAATATATCATGAGTAAACGGATTGTCTAACTGGAAACTCGGCGAGATCTTCCAACGTAGATCGCAGTACTGAATTACTCATTAGGTAAGGAATGTCAATGTCCATGGAGAGAGAGAGAGAGAGAGAGAGAGAGAGAGAGAGAGAGAGAGAGAGAGAGAGAGAGAGAGAGAGATCTTGAAGAAATTTGCAATGCGTATCTAAGGATACCGTAGTTAGAGAGACGAGTCCTTCTGACTTCAAAATGAATGAACGCTGTTTAAATAATTAATATACGTATGTTGCTACATTCTAGAAACAGGTCTTTAAAACTATTGGTTAATTTCAAGGGCATCTTTATATTTTTAGGTAGTGGGGATGGTTTTTCTTCTGGATCATTCTTTTAATACGTGACTTTTTGAAGGCAGTTTCTTTCTGTGACCTTCCATGAACCTCTATCAATTTCTAGAAAATCACGTGATCACTTGTTTACTTAAGAAAAACAAGTATAAGAACTGTTGTTTGGGATAGAACAAATCAGTAGAATTTTGGGTTTTAAAATTAACAGTTGTGTAATTCATGTTTGAGTGTTAATATTAATTATTTTATTCTGGACATTGTGTCAATTCATTGACGAAAGAAGAATTATCTGGAAAAGAACGTGTTTATGATTTTCATTTGGATGATAAAACAAGAACTGCATTACGTGACATTGTCAGCCATTTTGGATTACATCGTCAAGATTCGAACATGGAACTATTAGAACATTTATTTATCAGGACTCTTGAAATTCCATTAGTGGATTATTTTTGTGAATTCTATATTGGATTAATGTTGGATTTGATTCTCTAAAACTGTAAGTTTATTTATTTTATGAAAGTAATTGTACTTAATAAATTCATTGTTCAATTTATACAAGCTTGTTAGTTTTCACTCTTTCTGTGTTGCTGCTTATTCGAGCCTAAGCACGTAACAATATATATATATATATATATATATATATATATATATATATATATATATATATATATATATATATATATATATATATATATATATATATATATATATATATATTGTTGATTTCGTACGACATAGGGAAAAAAGGACAAAATTTTAAAACCAAATGTTTTGTTTAGTTAATTACACATGGCACATATATTTTGCGCAATCCCTTCTCTCTCTCTCTCTCTCTCTCTCTCTCTCTCTCTCTCTCTCTCTCTCTCTCTCTCTCTCTCTCTCTCTCTAGAATTCATGTATTGTTTGTCACGTAGAGTGAGAGAGGAAACAGATTTGAGCTTGATAAAACAATAATGAACTTGTACAAAAAAGTCTACAAGAAGCTGGATCGTCGTAATGGTATCTGTATAAATGGTATCTGTATAAATGGTATCTGTATAAATGGTATCTGTTTTAATGGTATCTGTATAAATGGTATCTGTTTAAATTGTATCTGTATAAATGGTATTTGTATAAATGGTATCTGATCTGTATAAATGGTATCTGTATAAATGGTATCTGTTTACTTTCCACGGGATTTATTCCAGTGTTAGCAGTACAAATGCTATATGTTCTTTAATGCCCTTTTCTTGCTTTTATGTTTTAAGCCTATTGGTTGGTCAGATAATAGATTAATCGACCGTCAGAGAAGCATACCCAGTGGAGTCGCGAGGGATAGTGATGTAATGAGTGGGAGAAGGGCAACTGCTTCTGGGCTCTAGGCGAAGTTTTCAATAGCTTAATAGTTATTGTATTTAGAAAGCAAGTAAGCAGACAGATATTTAACTTAAATATTGGCTTCAAGAAAGAGTGTTTCCAACATAATGATCAACCTCTATTCCCCCAAGACAAATCAATAAAATGTCAATTAGTATTATTACAATTATTGTTCAATATTTGGGCCAGGAACATTTGAACGACTCTGTAGACAATTGGTCAATGTTGCTTGAAGTGCAAAGCGCGCCAACATTTCCATAATCCGTTGCTAATTATATTCAGCCAACTATCCGAACCTTACACAACGAAAAAATTAATTAGCCTGGGGAAATAAAAACTCCTAATCGTAGACGGAAGTGTTCATTTAAGCATTATTGAGACGCACAAAGCTTGATACACGTGTATGATGGATATTAAACAGATTTTTAAAATAATTATTCTCTTTCGATTGAGCTCACTCCGTGAGGCTACGAACAGGAATAAAGTCACTATTAGAACCCACTTTAAGGGAGATGATGTCGTGTGGTGGTGGACACGAGGCCTTCCGCAAAAAGGGAAGATTAAATATTAAGACATTTTGGAAATGTTTCATATTTACAAAGTGAAAGGTCTAGAGCCAGAAAATACAAGTGTTATATTGTTCACACAAGCTACTTTTGTAACAAGCTATTCCTTTCGTTTTCGAATTAAAAATAGAGGTGTCCTAGTTGTCAGAGGCGTTCATCTCTATAGGACTGAGATATCATCTCTATCCATGTGGGTTCGAGTCTCGGAATGGCCTACGGGGATATACGAGACAGTTTGCCAGTATTTTTCCCAGAGACTGTGATTCTTCCCGGGGCTTTGTTTTGGTTCTTCTTTCATCAGATGTACTGGCCACTCCACATAGGCTACCGAGTGTTGAAAAAGAGGCGTTAAACAGACAAGACAAAATCAAATACATCAAAACACACAACACAAAATCAAATACATCAAAACACACAAGACAAAATCAAATACATCAAAACGCACAAGACAAAATCGAATACATCAAAACACACAAGACAAAATCAAATACATCAAAACACACAAGACAAAATCGAATACATCAAAACACACAAGACAAAATCGAATACATCAAAACACACAAGACAAAATCAAATACATCAAAACACACAAGACAAAATCAAATACATCAAAACACACAAGACAAAATCAAATACATCAAAACACACAAGACAAAATCGAATACATCAAAACACACAAGACAAAATCAAATGCATCAAAACACACAAGACAAAATCGAATACATCAAAACACACAAGACAAAATCAAATGCATCAAAACACACAAGACAAAATCGAATACATCAAACATGCATAAACAGACAAGACAAAATCGAATACATCAAAACACACAAGACAAAATCGAATACATCAAACATGCATAAACACACCAGACAAAATCGAATACATCAAAACACACAAGACAAAATCGAATACATCAAACATGCATAAACACACAAGACAAAATCGAATACATCAAAACACACAAGACAAAATCGAATACATCAAACATGCATAAACACACAAGACAAAATCGAATACATCAAAACACACAAGACAAAATCGAATACATCAAAACACACAATACAAAATGGAATACATCAAAACACACAAGACAAAATCGAATACATCAAAACACACAAGACAAAATCGAATACATCAAACATGCATAAACACACAAGACAAAATCAAATACATCAAAACACACAAGACAAAATCAAATACATCAAAACACACAAGACAAAATCAAATACATCAAACATGCATAAACACACAAGACAAAATCGAATACATCAAACATGCATAAACACACAAGACAAAATCGAATGCATCAAACATGCATAAACACACAAGACAAAATCGAATACATCAAACATGCATAAACACACAAGACAAAATCGAATACATCAAACATGCATAAACACACAAGACAAAATCGAATGCATCAAACATGCATAAACACACAAGACAAAATCGAATACATCAAAACACACAAGACAAAATCGAATACATCAAACATGCATAAACACACAAGACAAAATCGAATACATCAAAACACACAAGACAAAATCGAATACATCAAACATGCATAAACACACAAGACAAAATCGAATACATCAAAACACACAAGACAAAATCAAATACATCAAACATGCATAAACACACAAGACAAAATCGAATACATCAAAACACACAAGACAAAATCGAATGCATCAAACATGCATAAACACACAAGACAAAATCGAATGCATCAAACATGCATAAACACACAAGACAGAATCGAATGCATCAAAAACTTCCACCGTTGTTTTGAAGGATTATTATGTTAAGAGCGCCTTTGATCACTGGGCCATCTAAGATCTCCCATTTTATTATTTGACAATTAAGTGTATAGCTTCTAACGAATGTAGTCTGCGCGAAGAAGATAACAAACGAATTGTCTGGCTTTGGAAATCTTGCATTTCAAGGTTGTGTAACCTAATCAGTCTCGAATAATTCATATGTATGTTAGTAACGTATAGATCTACTGAAAGAATTTCCATGTTTTCTTCTATCCATCGTGATGAGTGGGGCTGTGTTCAGTGCAAAGAAAGCTAATCATTATAACAAACAGAGTGTTCATGTTCATTTTACAACTCTTATATTTCCCAAGGACAGCTATATAATTCGAAACGTTGGATCTGTTGTTCTGTACATGAAGCAGTCTTGACACAAATATGATAGTGGTGTCCAGCATGTCGGAAACAACTACACCATCAACTCAACTCTTAATACCATTTATGTGATCTTTCTATCTGCATTTTAGAAAACGAGATTTCTTGTGGCTATTAGAAAACGAGATTTCTTGTGGCTATTAGAAAACGAGATTTTATGTGGCTATTAGAAAACGAGATTTCATGTGGCTATTAGAAAACGAGATTTCATGTGGCTATTATACTATTATCCAGCCTTAACGACAGAAACAAAGGCGGCAATGAGAACATAGTATAAATAAACATTATTCAATGACATTTATTTTGTTTTATTCGCAGCAAAGTACTTTTAATTTTGATTTTGATTTTTAATTTATCTCTAAAGCTTATAGATTCGTGTTTTCCTAAATAGTTTTAAAGTGAACACGGTCGAAAAGTCAAATATAATCCATTTGATTTTAAAAAATTTCAATCCGTTAAATCAAAAATACACCATTCCACACTAAGCATGTCTTAATTACGTTACTGGGAAATGAAAACTCCCGAGTTGCCCAAATCTGTCTATGATTGGTTTAATTTAAATTTGAGAGAGAGAGAGAGAGAGAGAGAGAGAGAGAGAGAGAGAGAGAGAGAGAGAGAGAGAGAGAGAGGGGGGGGGGGGGCGGCAGACAGTTCGGTTGGTTGAATGCGCTCATTCAGAAGTTAAGTAGAATTTCAAAATGAACTGCAACATTTATCTGGTGAACTTGTGTCTGCTCGCATTAGAGTGGCTTATATCAGATTCATTAAATCCAAAATTAACGTTTATCTATCGATAATAATCAATAGTATATAGTCACAACAATTATTTTAAAGAAGATCAAAATAAGAGCGAAATTCTTATCAAAATAATAGATCAACAACATGCATTGGGACGGTGTTGGACACATTGGAAATCAAAACACACACACATACATCCATAAAGATATAGTCTTGATATATAATCGGGTTTATATGAAAGTTGGAAATCATATATTTATGAAAGATAATATTTGTTAATAAAACACACGCATAATCATTTGCATCCTTATGAAATTCGAATGGTTTTTGTATAAAACTGGCAAACCTCGAAATCAGGTATCACATCCATGATAAAGTTTGAAAAAATTCAAGGAAATGTTGTGATGATTACACAAAGAAAAACCATGACCGGAACGAGAAAATATCCGTGAAAACATCGTTGACATAAAAACGTAAAGATCATGAAATGCTTCTTTCAATAATGAATGTAATATAATGTTAAAAAGTCAATTAATTCAGTTGTAATATAACTCATGTCCGATATTTAAAAGGCTGAGGATCCAACTGTATGGAAATCGTGTGTCCGGTTGAATAGTTAGCATCGTTCGTCCAGTTGTGAAGTAAACATTGTGTGTCCAGTTGTATAGTTAAACTCGTGTGTCCAGTTGTATAGTCAAAATTGTGTATCTAATTGTATACTTAACATCGTGTGTCCAGTTGTATAGTTCAACTCGTCTGTCCGATTGTATAGTTAACAATCCAATTAATTAAAAAACATGAAAACAAATTAATCATGGTAGTCATACATTGAAAAAAGTCCAAAATCTACCCCAAAGTAGATTTAGTGTCAATTGACATAAGATATTATGCTTTTATCCTAACCCAACTTAATAACATATAGGGGCTTTTGGTAACAATTATAACATTTTGTAACATTCAGTGACTTTCAGCCACAATCAATGGCAATCAATTAATTTTTATTTGTAATGTTTTCATGCTCAATGCGTGATAATAATACAGGAAACTACACGTATTGTAGTGACGTTTATTATCGATTGTTGCGTTCTCTAGATAAAGCACAACCAGTTTGGGTCATTGATAAGTCTGACAAATGTACATTATTAACGTATATGAAAGGCCAAATGAGGTTAACAGTTCAATGTATTTGCGAAGATGGATTTGTCTTATTTAAAACCTTGAGACGGCTGAAACCAGAAACATCAAGTTTGCGACACTAAATAATGGCAGATCACGACCCAATAGGATCTCCCTATACTACATTGTATTCTCCAAGATGATTTTATTAATTGCTTTGGTAGTACATCAAATGCAGTAATACAATTCGTACTCAGCTCTGTCTTGTATGATTCAATAATAAGGAAAGACAGTTATTGCAATACACAATAATAATGTTAGCTCGGAGTTCACTGAGTTACTACACAATCAATTAAACATAAGAAATCAACCAGGGGTCCTTTCAGTGCTAAGAATTGTGTTATTTTTGTTAGGAACTGTAAGATGTCCTACTTTAGTTGCATTTGATTGTGTTACACCGAAGTAAATTAATCACTTCCGCAAACTCCAAAATACGTAACGAAAACAAAGTCTGCTTTGGAAAAAAATAATAAAGAAACGAAGACGAAGAAGAAAAGACTGATTTTTAATCGCATTTTGCTTTGATAAAGTTTTCTTACATTTATGAAATTGCAAAGATTTTGCGGTTGTAAGTTTCGTACGTCTATGGGCAGGTCACCCTACACAACATTGGCGCATGTAGAGAAAGTCTAGACTACTTGATATTATAAATTTGTTATTAAGGTTTATATGAGATGAAGTAGGACTTGCAAAAGAAACACCATACAACCGACGGGTGAGAGCAATCTAACTTAAGATTTTGCGTTTTATCGATATATTGTGACTGTTTTAAAAAAATCTCAAATATTTTAGCAGGCATTATTTCACCGTGCCAACGACGGTACCAGTTGGACCAAGCAAAAAGTGTTCTCCCTCACTGTAAGTGCAACAAAGTTATTTAGTCGTCTAATATTTGTGCAATGATTTTGCTTGATGAAAATCTCAAATTGTATAACAAATAAAATTGAATGTGAACATTTTAGCGCGAACCAAGTTGGTGTCAAGACAGCTGTATTATCGTCATCGAAAACAGGTTACTAAATGCAGAAAGGCCTTAATACGTATATGTTTTGTTCCCCTATGCCTTAAGATGCTGGCTTCTGTGTAAAATATCTCAATATAATTTATATTTATCTAGTAAACAGGTTCCTGTCAAAAATTTTAACCGTTGTTTTAATTTGAAGAATTTATTTTCATTCATTTTTTCTTTATTTACCAGATCGTTTTAGTAATCATTATACCTATGGGAAGAGGGAGACGGCTGCTCGAGTTCGCAAGCTACAACAACCTGGTACTGGCCAACACCCTGGGCCAATCTAAAGCTTCACGATGTTGGACATGACACGTACCAAATGGAACCCATCATAACCAGATTGACTACATACTGGTTCAAAACCGGTACCAATCTGGCATCAATAGGAAAAAAAAAAAACAAGAACGTTCCCAGGTGCTGATGTTGGGAGTGATCAAGACCTCGTCAATATGAACTTCCGAGTGAGGTTGAAGAAAATTAACAAGCCAAAGAAAATCAGTCTCAAATTCAACCTTGAACAAATGAATGACCCTAACATCTGCAAGTCATTCCAAGCCACAATTAGAGGAAAATTTGCTCCACTTCTTGTGATGGATGCTGCTATTAAAGTGATGACAGACACTTTCAACACAGTCATAACAACAGTTGCCAAAAACATCATTGGCATCCATCGCTCAAAGAAAAAACCCTGGGTTACAGAAGAGATTCTGAATCTGTGTGATGCCCGAAGAGACCTAAAAAAACACCAGACACACAACAGGGGCAGTGGAATATCGAGAAATAAACAAAAATGGCAGAAACAAATTAAAGACAGCAAGAAAGATGGACTGAGTATTGTAAAGAACTCTACAACCGTCCGTACACAGGAGACCCAGAGGTGCTTGAAGTTTCAAACTCCACAAATGATGATGATTTCCCCATTCTCAAAGAAGAGGTGGAGTCTGCAATAAGAGCACTGAAGAATGGAAAGGCAGCTGGACTAGACAACATCCCAGCTGAACTTATCAAGAATGGTGGGGAACCAGTGATAGAACTACTAACAAACATTTGCAACAAGATCTGGCAGACAGGCGAATGGCCAACACAGTGGACCCAGTCACTGATTATAACACTCCCCAAAAAGGCAATCTCCAGCTGTGCCAAAATTACAGAACTATCAGTTTGATCAGCCATGCTAGTAAGGTGATGCTGAAGATCATCATTAACAGACTGTATCCACAAGCAGAAGAAATAATCGCTGAAGAACAGGCAGGGTTCCGGAGTGGAAGAAGCACGACAGAAAACATTTTCAATTTTAGGGTTATGTGTGAAAAATACTCACAACATCAACAAGACATCTATCATGTGTTCATAGATTTCAAAAACGCTTTTGATAGAGTGTGTCATGAGGCATTTTGGGCCACAATGAAGAAGTACAACATGGGTCAAAAGTTGACCAACACCATCAAGCAGCTGTACGCCAAGGCTACCAGGGCAGTAACTGCTCAAGGTTCTGTGGGGGACTGGTTCAAGACCACAGTTGGAGTACGGCAAGGTTGTCTCCTGTCACCGACGCTTTTCAACATCTACTTAAAGCGCATCATGAGGGAAGCCTTGGAAAATCACTGTGGGACAGTCAGCATTTGATGGCGTAACATCACCAACCTCCGCTTTGCAGACGACATTGATGGGCTGGCAGGCAGTGAAGATGAGCTTGCCACCCACCTTAGTGAAGAACCTGGATGAAACATATTCCAGATTTGACATGGAGATATGTGCCGAGAAGACAAAACTGATGGCAAATAGTGACAAACAAATCTCAACTAAGATTAAAGTCAGAGGACAGGAACTAAAAACAGTGGGCCAATTCAAATATCTTGGTTCCATAATCATGAAAGAGGGATCAAGAGCAGAAAATTTGTCACAAGCAGCACAAACAATGGCAGCTATGTCAAAGCTAAGACCCATCTGGAGAGACAAGAACATCTGTCTGAAAATTAAAATCAGACTGTTGAGAGCACTAGTCATCTCAATCTTTCTGTATTCATGTGAGGCCTGGACCCTGACAGCAGAATTACAACGAAGAACTCAAGCACTTGAAATGACATGCTACAGAACCATCCTTGGCATCTCTTACATGGAACACATCACAAATGAAGAAGTGCGCAACAGCATAAGGCGCAAAGTAGGCCATTATGAAGGCCTCCTCACCAGTGTCAAAGAAAGAAAGCTGAAATTGTATGGCCATGTCACTAGAGTCAACAGTCTATTCACAACAGTACTGCAGGTTAGTGTCCATGGTGGTAGAAGGACAGGTAAACAGAAAAAAGTGGAGTGAAAACATCACAGAATGGACCAGGAAATGTTTTGCAGAGACACAGGTATTGGCACATGATTGAGTCAAGAAGAGAGAACTGGTCAGATGTTCAGCACCACAGTGCCTCAACGACCACACTAGGTCAAGAGACTGATGATGATGATACCGATGGCAGCTCCTTGTACGACATCACTACGAACGTTTACTCTGCTACTCTTAAAGATAAATTAATTCACTATATGTAAGGTACAGAGGCTGCGAGAAATGCCAAATAGTGCAATGACTTGGTAGTTGAGGTCTGATGGGAGAAGTACGAAATAATTCTATACAATAATATCATAAAGAACACTATAGAAAACAGTGATATTATACAGAACAGTGTAGAAATAATGATATCATATAGAACATTGTAGA
Organism: Unio delphinus; assembly: GCA_029339505.1. NCBI lineage: Eukaryota > Metazoa > Mollusca > Bivalvia > Unionida > Unionidae > Unio > Unio delphinus. The sequence goes on from JAQISU010001238.1 coordinate 16,494,039, forward strand.
AACAATGATATAATATAGAACACTATATTAATCAATGATTTATAAAAAGCAATGATATCATATAGAACACGATATTAATAACTGGTATATAGAACAGAACATACAACAATGATATCATATAGAACACTACATGAAACAACATATATAGCACTAAAGTAAAGAATACTATCCTATGTAACACTATAGAAATCAATGATATACAGATAATTTTAGAAGCAGTATCATATAGAACACGATATAAATCAATGACAAATAGAACACAACCTAAAAAAATATTATATAGAACACGATATTAATGATATATAATATAGAACACTACAAAATCAATATCAAATAGAACACTATCTAAATTATTGATATATAGAACACTACAGAAAAGAATGTTATGATATAGAACGCTAACCTAAACAATACTATCATATATAATATTATATAGATCAATGATGTATAGAACAGTATAGAAACAATGTTACCGTATAGAACGCTAACGTAAACAATACTATCATATATAATATTATATAGATCAATGATTTATAGAACAGTATAGAAACAATGTTACCATATAGGACACTAGCGTAAACAATACTATCATATATAATATTATATAGATCAATGATGTATAGAACAGTAAAGAAACAATGTTACCATATAGAACACTAACGTAAACAATACTATCATATATAATATTATATAGATCAATGATGTATAGAATAGTATAGAAACAATGTTACCATAAAGAACACTATCGTAAACAATACTAACATATATAATATTATATAAATCAATATCATATAGAACACTACAGAAAACAATACTATCATATATAATAATATCAAAAACAATCGTAACATATGGAACAGTATAACAAACCTAATTATATAGTACACCATAGAAAATTGATTAAAGTAATACGTTTATAACGATTTAATTTTTTTTTTTTTAAATGTGAGCATTTTGAATGAATAATACTATGTAAAATGATATGGAATACTTTTTACAAAATAGTGGTGATATTTGTAAATAACATTTCACTTCAGTTTTGCTTTCAGAAATGTTCCTTTGTTTTAAATTTATCATTTAAATTGTGTACATACTCCTATTATCTTTATTTTTGTATTGATACACGAGTTGATGTGAGCCAATTAGAAGTATGGGCACTAACCCATTCCTAATACCCAATGCAATACTTTAGAAATACTTATACAGCGTATGATTAATCTATAAACCGAGCCAGTTCCATTGTCTGCATTATCCAATTGAATTGTTAAGATATTGTAGCAGAGATACGTGTTTTGGTCATGACATCTTCCAACGACTTCGTTCACAGTGCAAAGCGCTCCATATGGTGTATTGGACATACCGTGTACCTATTAAATGTTTGGCATCAATATTATTGGTTTTAGGAGAAAAGACATTTTCATCATTGATTGGGAATTGGGTATTATTGCTTTATGAGGAAAGTATTACTCTCGTTCCTTTGGTCTTTAAATTCGTGACTTGTGTCAATCATGAAATGCAGGTATATTTTAGCACACTACAAACTGTTAACTCCATATTTTTTGGCACGGTCAGTATCAGTAATAATATTTGTTACAACAATTTTAACAATACTCGATATGGATGTTTTTCAATTACAGCTCAAAGTTACTCAATTACTGGCGTGTTTACTCCAAGAAAAGAAACTAATGGACTATAAAACAGCTAAGGAGACTAGGATTGAATTCGGTAGATTATTTAAGGAAGTCCTTTATTTCAGTAATAAAATGGAGATAAGTTACGCTTTATTTATACAGCCGCTTTTAATTCATTGACAAAATTCAACAGTGACTTACCTCGATGTATATCAACAAGAAAATTTGGCTAAGGTCTACTGCGTCTTCGTGGTCTACAATTACAACGATATGATTATATAGTCTTAAAGTAACAAGCAAGATTTAAAACTAACAAGTTTTGTGGAATTGAAAATATAATTTCTTTATAATACAATGTGAGAAAGGAAAACACAAATGAAATCATAAACAGTCCTGAATAGCCCATTTAAGTAAAAAAAAGTATTTTAGTATAAATGACTTCCAATGGTATTAATAATAATGTACTGGTGTACCAATAGTATTGATGAAAGCACACTGATATAGTCCCAAAACGTATTTTAATAAATTTACGGTAATTCCGTAATAGCCTTAAGTCCAAATTAGACTGAATAATTATGGGACTAATTCCAATAAATGACTAATTTAAAATGAATCTCCTTAAAAATACCTAAATATCTCCCAAAACTAAACATAATATAAAAAGTGTCTAATTCTTCAGTACACATATCTATGTAGAAACCTAAGACGTAATACAGAAAGTATAGCAAATAGACAAAGACAACTATGAACAAGGTCTGGTAGGTTATACTACCTGTCAGGAATTAAATCTGCTTGACCTTTCAAAAACTCCTGTCTTGAAATCAGATCGTGTGATGTTTACCAGAATTATTAGTACATTTCAACCTTTGAATTAAAAAATGAATTTCCGCACTTTACATCTTTGAAGTACAAAATGTACGAGCATTAGGACAATTGGTATTTAAAATATAACTGCATATCTCTCACAGGTATTGATCATGAACATAATGTACAGAATATCGACTTATAGCAATAGGAAATGAAATTACTCCAATAATGATAGGGAATGCATGTTGATGTAGGTGAAGAAAATTAATCCTGATCAAGTATAGATAAAGTTTTGGTTAGTACATCTGATTTTATACGGTTTAATTATATCCAGAAACAAACACATAGTTTGTTCTCTGTGCTACGTTTCACTGACGGACTCCAGTCCAACATACATATCTATGTGTATACACCAGCATAATACTTACGCTCCTCTTCTGACAATTGTATACTTATTATTCCCACTATGAAAACGCTGTCATATGGACAACGTTCTTTTGCATACCAAGCCCAACAACGTGAAATGAATTGCCCATTGAAATTAGACACGATGACACAGTGATTCCTTTCAAGAGTGCTCTTAAAACTCAAATTTTTTACTGCAAGAACAAACTTAAAGACCTAATAATGTTTCCTACCTTAAATATTTTTCCGCATATTTTATGTTTTCTAATTTTATGATGTTTGTTGTTTGTTTGTTTTTTTTTTGTAGTCATATCAATATAGATGTTGTAAATCGCTTAGAGCTTCTAACGATTAACCGCTATTCAAAGATTCCACCTCGATATTATTATTTTTTTTATTATTGTTTTAATTTAAATTTATTATCCCCGTAATAGGTTGACCATTGGGTCATGGAACCATCCCAAGGTCACCTTACAATCTAGGGATGAAAAATATAATCTATACAAAAGGGAAACACTCATTATTGTTATTATTATTATTATTATCATTATTATTATTATTATTATTATTATTATTATTATTATTATTATTATTATTATTATTATTATTAGATGTAATTTGTTGAAGCGAGCACCTCAGTCCAATCATCTAGAGTTGACTTCTAAAACGAAGCCATTTACAAACTAGATGCAATGCACATTAGGAGTCAGGTGTTTATTAAAATTTTCTTTGGTAATATCGTACATGAAAATGTTAGAACAAATGTGTTTTATTTGGAAGTGAAAAAGCTAATTTCAATTCAAGCTAAACAATATTTAAGTTTTCTTTGAAGATCATACATTGGTCCAGAAAAATAACAGTATCTTGTCAGTGGCAACTGGATTATAACTTTGTTGGAGATATGGTGTTTTACGGCACACCAACATGCTTAAGGTATAGATCAAATTGTCATGCCCAAGAATACTCCTAGATTACCAAACTTTTAGTGAAAATCGGACCCGTACTCTCTTGATTACAAGCTAAACGCCACCACGTGACCACTTAGTTTCCCCCGTCTGAGCAGTGATTATAATATCTACGTTTCGTTGTTGTTTTTTTTTCTTGCTAATTCGATTCCATTCTAGACCCAGCCAGTGTATTAGAGCAATTAAGAGAAATCGCAAAGAGGAATTTGTTTATGTTACTCCTCCGTCAGTGGTATCAACATTGGCATAATCGCTTACGGTTTCTCTTAATTATCATAGTACAGTTCAGCCAGAACCTATTTCCCAGAAAATTGAACGGCTTCATTTAAATAAACCCTGTAACAAACATGTTTTTCATTTGTAAAGAACCTAGTCATCCTCTGCAGAACAAAACGTAAAGAAAGTCAAAAGCCTTATAGACGTTGTAAAGAAAATGCTTACATGGAATGAGAATCACTAAAATTTAATTTGTTGATCTGAAGTCATTTCGAACTTCATTGTATTGAGACAAGTTAATTATATGTTTATGTGCGAATGAAATAAACATTGTTTTTAAAATATAAAACGTAAATATGGATTGTTTTTAAAATATAAAACGTAAATATGGCTCGGATATTGTACATATGCCAGACGTTGGTCTCAAAGGCAAATGTAGTTAAAACGTAGATGTATTAGGTTGAAAGACACTAATTCCAGCTGTTTGGTTGAAAATTGTTTTTTCTTATATGTTCATAATGATGCCTTTGATTTGAGTAACTAAAGATGAACTATATGGTATATTGGTGTATTTGTAAGAATGTATAAGGTATTCATTTAGGAAAACACATATCAAATTCAGTCTGATTTAATAAGGAAGGTATGAAGAGAAATTTATTCAATTATAGTTAGCTTTCTCTAAACGTGTAACAAGACGCATGCGTTAGTAAGTGTTCAACCTGACAGCGATGGAAGCTGCACCGTTTCTAGGATGCTACATCAAAATATAACTCACTAGCATCATATCCTATGGAACATTTCTACCAACTTTGATATATGATACGTCAACTACCTTTTTTTACAAAACGTTCAAAATAGGTTGTTCATCTTTGTTCGGAAAGTGTTTTGTATTATTAATTTAACTGTTTGATAGTTTTAATTTTTTATTTCATTACATGCCATTGTAAGGTATCTGTGTTTACTAGATTTGAAAATTTCCAGAAATTCAGTTCAGTTGTTTAACCTGACTGTTATAATAATAGAAACACTATCTTGTTTCTGACCTTGATTCAAAAACAAAAGCAGTTTTGGCACTCAGCATTTAAACAAAATGTATTGAATCCAAGAGTAAGCAGCTTTAATTTCAGTTAAGGCTATATTGATAATTTTCATGTAATAAACTTCCATTTGTTCTGTAAGTTTGAACCCTTGACCTCCATAATGGAATCTATTGTTAGCAACATAATCGGGTGGGAATTCGGATTTACAACACAACGTAATTGATGGTGATACAAATACAATATTTCCTGACAAATAGTTTGAATAAGAAATCATTTATCATTAATATGTGGTCTAAAGCGCTGTCCGTTACGGATCAGTGCCATCTGACCTCTGTCTGCATGTGTTCGAGTCCAAGATTCGGCTAATGTAGTTATGTGAGAAAGCTTGCCGGTAGCCTCTCGTTGGTCGGTGGTTCTTTCCGGGTTTTTTCCCGGGTTCTTCCTCCACTAATAAAACTGGCCACCATGTGTAGCCTATCGTGTGCTGAAAAATGGCGTTAAACCCTACAACAACAAATCATTAATATGTGCGTGTATATAGTCCAAATATTGGATCAATGAACAAACAACGCATGGACTTAAAATGAAAATACAAATAAATGACCTTAAAAAGTACAACGACAAGGGGCGAATGATTCATAATGATTTCACCACTACAGTAATGATGCTTTATACTCAAACAGTAAAATATGTTGTATTTTACTCGTATAGTAAAATATATTCACTCAGATAGTGAAATTAATGTAAACAACAAGGAACATATACAAACATTATCTCTACAGTCCCCAAAACATACTGGGTTTTACGGACCCCATGGCTAAAATATTACATGTATGGAGTTATACACTCCGTCACTAGCACACTCGGCTACCAGTCACACTGGTCAATCAAGCCGTCGGTATTCCAGGTTGGTCAATCAAGCAATCAGCGCCCACCAATTTCAGTCAGCATAGCCCAATCACCTGCTACTCAACCAGTAACGCCATGCAGATATAAGGCTGCTTTGGATCAGCTTCGCAGGTGATATGGTCGACTTCTATGGTAACTCAGGCGTCGACTCCTATCACTCTGATCATTATGTTCAACTCTACAGCTGATCGCACCGGTCAGATATCAATCCAGTCATTCTGGTCAGCTGAACATATATATAATGCCGTGTACTATTCATGACACTGGCATATACGATTAAACATAATAACGTTATATACGGCGAACTAGTTCAGAAGTGAAGATAACCGTGCCGGATAAGAATCCTTCGGTACTAAACGTTTCTTAAAAATGCAATTTTGTATTGCCAACATAAATCCCATGCTAATCCACAAACAAGAATATAACAGATTTGCATTATACAATGTAGACCGAATATATATAGAAAATATACAAAGAAGAACGTGGTAGTACAATAGTTATAACTCTTACACAATACATTATTAACTAACATAACTCTACCGCTGAAGATGTGCAAATCCTTAAAGTAGACCGCTCACTGACAAGACCTTCCATAATGTAAAGAATCTTACTTACGGTGAGACATTTATACACAGATGTGAACAGGAAAACGTTTGCGGAGACACAGGCATGGCACATAATCAAGACAAGTGAAGGGAACTGGTCAGATGTTCAGCAGCACAGCGCCTCAACGACCACACTAGGTCAAGAGACTGATGATGATGTATATTTGAGGTGACCGACATTTCTGCAACCGACTGACATTATTGATACAATGGGTACCATCTTTCCATATGACAATTTACAGAAATCCAGTGAATCGTTACATGCAATGCAGATATTACAAAGAGAGGTATTCCACAAAACTGATAAATATGTAATGACAATTCACAATCCATTGACTCGTTTAAATTGGATGTAAGCCCTATCATTAATACCGATGTAAGTAAAAGATGGCGACAACGCTTTTGGAACTATACATTTCCGTTGAGGAACTATACCTGTATTTGTGTATCAAACCTGTACTTAAATATATAGGCGTATTTTATCGTTCATCCTTCTTTTGCTACATCTCTCTCTTCGTCACCCTTTTCATCTTCCCTCTCTCAACATTAGGATGTACTCATCATAAAGTGTTTGAACTAAAGAGCCTCTTGTATGCATCTTTGCATCAGGTGTCATTATGTAACGCTTATAAGCGAGCTCTGAGCAGTTAAAAACAGACAAGTGTTAATATTTTTATAGCTATTTATTTACATGTGTCATGGGAAACTATTAGTCTGAACTAACGTGACCTGTTTTTATACAACACACACACAGTAGTGTGAACATGTTTGGAGAACCACTAGTGATTAACTACAGAATACAATTTTTAAAAGAACAATTTAGTTTGCATGAAAATAATGCTTCAAAACGATGGATAATTTGATAGCAAACCGAAATTAAGAAATAATCGAAATGTGGATACTGTGAAAGCTCCAGAATATAAGTTTGCCAAGGTCACACAAACTTTATGCTTGAATTCAGAATTTAAAATATTCAAAACGAAAATCTTATTGAGTAAATTCATAATTATTAATATCTTTTGCTTAGAAATATTAGGTTCAGAAGTCTGTTAAAGACAATATCATTGGGATGTATACTGACTAAGTAATCAAAATTTGCGTATGAAAGGTATCTTATTTTGTTTTTTACAAAATAAACAATCTAAAGCATAAGGTGTAAATTCTAAGTTTTAAAAAAGTCGCTATTTCAAAATTATTGTAAAATATAGGATTTTTTATTATTTTTATCGTTATAGTAGTTCAGCTGTTAATTTCTTTGGTTATGAATGGAGACAACCCACGCAAATCGACAAGTTTTTCATCTCTAAAATATATAATAAAAAGAAACTCTAGGGCCTTTTGTAAATATGCGAATATATTTCACACTTGAAGTGGAAACACACGTGACACTCAATTGTTTTCACTTCACGTGAGAAACATTTCCCCATATATACTGAGAAAGCGTAGATATCCTTCGTGTACCAAATTATCGGATGTTTTTGAACACACGTGGTAATATTGAAACGTCTATAGAAAATCGACCATTAAATAAGCAAGCAGGCATTGATGATAGTACTCGTGTTTCTCAAAGCATATATGGTTTACTTTTTGAAATAGCTTAAGAAATGCTAGCCCGTTAAGTTGCTTTGCTTACACAATTGACGATAAATGTAAGTAACAAATCAATGTCAAGATACGGTACATAGCGTTTTTAGAAATGAAAGAAGGACTTTATCTAGTAGTCATAACACTACATTGCCACTATTCCAGACTGTTTACGCTTCTCCTTCATTAAGCTAAATAAAACGGCTACTAAAATTGTTAGGACCTCATTTCACAAGACTGTTATGAAATGTTGTTGTTGTTGTTGGTGGTGGTGGTGGTGGTGTTGTGAGTAATAAGCGTAAAAATCCATTCGCCTTACCAAATTTGCTATTGACTGTAACTGTTGATGTTGTCATTGCAATGGTTGTAATAACTGCTTATATTGTAACACCCTTTCATGTAAAAGTTTTTTTTTCAACCTTTCGCCAATTTATAATTTCCCCATGGTTTTGAATTCATTTTTCACCTTGCCGCACTAAGACGTCTTTCTCTTCAACCGTGTTTCGGTGTTCAATCATTAGGCTAGTTTACCTTGAGCACGTTTCAATGTTCATGCTTTATTGTTTAGGTATTTCTTCTTGAAAATCGGGTTTTCCCAAATGTTAATCCCCCTGCGGGTTCGGGGTTATAGAATCGGCCCGACGTGCCTCACTGTAACGTAATCGAGCTGACACCCTTTGAGACTGGGCAGGGTTTCACGAGAAAACAAACACGTATGTGAGTGATAATGAAAATGTATGACACTCTCACACTAATGAGTAGGAAACACGAGAATAACATAAACACAAAGGTACATAATATGAATATAAAACAAATAAGTAATTGGATTCGACTACTATACCCAAACTCATGTAGTCAAATACCACTATATGGAATTCGTATAGTCAAACATTATTGTTACAAATTTCATATAGTCAAACACTACTGTTACAAAATTCATGTAGCTAAATACTTCTGTTATTACATTCATGTAGTCAAACTCTACAATGAAGCACTACGTCGATATCACCACAGGTGTATCTAGTGTTGAATCGGCCCTCTTTCCAGCACGGTCACTCCCACCCTCCAAAATTTAATGTACCTACACGTGGGCACTAAACTGGCTGTCTAACATCGTAATGGTGCACCAGCTATCTTCATATTTACTCACTCATCTGATTATTCACACCTAGTGAGCTGAATATGGAAAAGAAACAACTTTCCGAATACTCTGCTTTTATTGTAACTACATTAAAGTATGTGACGGTTACGAATGGGTTAATAAACCCGCCTGAAATATTTCTCATGTACAATTGTGACCGAGGAATGGTATGATATTACATAGAAATACGATATACTAAAAAAGTTATACATACATAGTGGGTTTTCAACATTAGTTATAATAGCGACCAAATAAAATTACCAACAGGAGTATGCACATGTGTCCATATCCCTGTTAATAATCTGAGTCGTATCATCTCGCTACAAACTTACACATGTCATACCCTCTTAATAAATTGAATTACAAGTACGATAACATAACGCAACCATATAATTCAACATATATATATATATATATATATATATATATATATATATATATATATATATATATATATATATATATATATAGATAGATAGATAGATAGATAGATAGATAGATAGATATGTATGGTCGTGCTCATTGATAAATACGCGATACAAAGAAAAAAGTATATTTAAAAAATAGTATGGTGCGCGAAACACGACATCTTAGTAATACTAAAACGTATGGTGGTCTATCTGGGCAATATCGGGCATTTCGTAACACTCACTACGTGTTGTAAGAGGCGACTAAATAAAGGCAACCTGTTTTCAGTGGATTGCATCCGATGTCGGGGCAGGAAAGTGATATTCCAATGAACCCATTCGCTCACACTACACTCAATACGTCCAAAGGCGTGATGCGCTGTCGTGACTTGGCTGAAGTCATCGGCACGGATATCATCGAGGGGATTATAAATGAAGGTGTCACTTCATTACGTAGAAAACATATTAAACATAATAACAATGTGCATTAAACCAACACATCTGTACACACCTTTAACAAACCGACAGTACCCAAAGTGGACAAAGTTGGCTTTTTGCAAGTGAAGGTCTAAATCTACATTCTCAACCACCGTAAAGACCGCTGTTCATACGTCAAAATATGTGGCCGATGAGGAGACCCTTCGCATCAGGAATCTGACTGTAGAGCAACTCCGCATTGTGTCAACTGCGTCAAGGAGCATCACGCCAATTCCAAGGATTGTGATACATGGCCTGAGAAGGAGATTCAGAGGGTAAATTACACATCAAATATACCATATTCAGAGGTCAGAAAACTTGTGCAGACAAAAACATCCTTTGCTGGTCCACCCGTCTAAACTGTTGTGAAAACCAAAAACCAAAACCACGAAGGACGCTCAAACACAGACAACGTGTACCCGATTTAACATCAAGTACTAATATCACCCATTACCAAGCACATAAAAAACAAAGCATCTACACAACAAACTTTCATTAACACCCGACCACCGAAATCACCAAGGAAAAAACATAAATCGCAAGCAAATAAGTAACAAAAGGGGTCAGATGATCGCATAAAACTCAACAGCAGGTTTAAAGATAGTGAGAGCATAGATGCAGAAGAAACTGCTCCATGTACTCAAGGTGGCTCCACACCTACTAACAAAATATACCCACTCACTCCTGTACTTCCGCCAGAAAAATAATCACACAGATTGCTTCCGCGAAAGATTTAACCTAGCTCAACAATCTCCAGCTTAAACTTATATTGAAGAACAAAATCATACATTGGAACTGTAGAAGACTTAAAGCTAACTACAATGATATTCTTCTGTTTTTAAATGAACACGATCCTGTAGTACTATATTACAGGAAACGGTCCTGAAAGAGATGGATAACATTACGTTTAAGAACTATTCTCTGTTAAAAAAACCTACTTTTAAAACGCTGACAAGGCCCCAGGAGTAGTTTCTGTAGTTGCGAAGAATCGAGCCCCTCAAAGAGTCATCCCTTTAGATACAAATGTACAAGTCATTGCTATAAGCGTCCCTCTACATCGCGTGATTACTTTTTTCTCTATTTACATACCACCAAACACCAGCCTATTACCAAATGAATTAAACAATCTTGTTCAACAACTTCCCACGCCCTTTGTTTTACGCGGGGATTTTAATGCTCATAACATTCTATGCGGAACAAATGACATAAATGACAGAGACCACACAGTAAAAGACTTCATTTCTCGACACGATCTGTAGTTTATAACACTAAATCACCGACATAATTACACCCAGGAAGGGTACATACACGTGTATAGATTCGACAATTTGACGATTTGCTCTCCTTCGCTGCTTTTGGACAATGAATAATATGTTCGCTGATACCCTTAACAGTGGTGATCACTTTCCAATCTCCCTTGAAAATATCAACTTTAAACGTTTTGATGCAATTCCAAAATGGAATATAAAGAAGGACGACTATGCTACGTTTGAAACACTGTGCAAAACTAGACTTAATGAGGATACAGTATTCGATGGTATTAATCCTATACAGCGTTATACTTCCATTCTAATCGAGATAGCAGAAGAATCTTTTCCAACGTTCAAACCGAACAGTACAAAAAGACCCACACAAACATTGGGTAACTAAGGAATGTAAAGAAGCCATTAGACAACGCCGAGAAGCATTGAAAACATTCAACAATCGTCTAACGCCCGAAAATAACCGTATTATCCAGACTAAAGCTCGCCACTAAATCAAAGAATGTAATCGTGGATAATGGCAGAAATATATTTCTTTTTTTAACTCTCGTTCCTCAATTAAAAAGGTTTGGGACACTATCCGAAAAATAAACGGAAAGAGAGAAAACAATTCTTTCCGACACCTGAAAACAGTTTTATTTCGAAACAGACAGCTTCTCTAAAATTTCCTCATCACCTAATTATCCAGAAACCTTCCGAAAATTAAAAAAATCAAAAAGAAAAGTCACATTGAAAATTTACATCCAACAACTCTGAAAGTTACAACTAGCTGTTTTCACTATTGGAGCTTAGAGAGGCTTCAGACAAGGCCCGTGATACATCCGCAGTGCCTGACGAAGTACATAACCAGTTCTTGAATCATCACACACATCTTTTCTGAAAATCTGAGTTATGGTCGCTGGTAATGTACCTTAATGTTGGAAAAAAGCATCAGTAATATCAGTTCCCAAACCAGGTAAAGCTATCGGAGATCCTAACAGATATCTATCCATTGCACTGACAAGCTGTATGTGCAAAACAATCGAAGGAATGATTAATTCTCTGCTGGTATGGTACTTAGAAAGTAACAATTTAATATCTCTTTCCCAAAGTGGCTTTCGTTCTGGTCGTAGTAACAGTGATCATCTGATTAGACTGGAAACATCTATTCGCGAAACCTTTATCAAGAAGCAACACTTAGTATCAGTTTTTTTTTATTTGGAAAAGGCCTATGACACAACATCGAAGTACGGGATACTAAATGACCTGCATGATCTGGGTCTAAAAGGCCGTCTACCCTCTTTCATATCAAATTTTCTCTCAGACAGAGAATTGAAATGACGAGTGTGCTCTACCCTCTTAGATATACACGAGCAAAAGATGGGTGTGCTCTAGGGCAGTACTCTATCTGTGATTCTATTTAATATCAAAATCAATAGCATCAGCATGTGTTCGGCTCCCGGTGTGGATTGCTCAATTTACGTTGATGATTTTCTAATATGTTATAGATGAAAGCACATGCATACAATTGAAAGACAACTACAACAACATATCAACAAGATCCAAAATTGGGCCAATACTACCAGTTTCAAAGTTTCAAAATCAAAAACAGTATGCATGCATTTCTGTCAGTTCCAAAGACATCATGACGAACCTAAACTCACGCTGGTCGGAACAACTATTCCAGTTGTTGAGGAAACAAAGTTTCTGGGTATTATCTTCTACAGAAAACTGACTTTTATTTCTCAAATAAGAATTTGAAAGCTAAATACTTGAAATCTTTAGATCATTAGATCTGCTTAAAGTAGATGCGCACACTGACTGGGGTGCTGATAAATAAAGTCATCCTCAATTTGTATAGAACATTTATCCTCTCCAAACTAGACTGTGTTTGCCTTGTTTAGCCAGGAAGCCATATTTGAAAATGTTTGACCCAATTCATCATCAAGGAATAAGACTCGCTCTGGGAGCATTTAAGACATCTACACATGAAATCCTTCTCGCTGAAGCGAACGAACCACCTTCATCACATCCGAGAGAAATGTTTTCTGCACGGTACGCTCTCAAATTAATCCCTCTAAACCCTGCATTTTTGGCTGTTTTTCAACCCAAATACAACACCGAATGCGAAAACAAACCAAACGCCATACCTTCATTTGGCTTCAGAATATTATCCAGCCTTGACAGTAACAAACTTCATCATTCTACAATTCAGAAAACGTTTGTCTCGGAAACACCACCCTAGCTCCTTAAACAACCAAAAGCGCTTTTTATGTTACACGATGGGAAATAAATATGAGACAAACCCTCCCATCTTCCAGAACTCTTATCGTCAAGTCCTCATCGAATTTAGAAATTACAATAATAATAATAATAATAATAATAATAATAATAATAATAATAATGACTTTGTATAGCGTCTAGTCTTTAGAAGCTCTAATCGCTTACAACATCTATAATGATATGACTACACTACAGAAAAACAAATAACAAAAAACATGAAAATGGCAAACATAAATACATGCTGAAAACATATAAAGATACAAAACAATATTAAGTCTCTAAGTTTGTTCCTGCAGTCAATAAAGGTGAATTTTTAGAGCACTCTTAAAATGGACCACTGTGTCTTTGTGTCTCATTTCAACTGGCATCGCCTGGCCCTGGTATGCAAAAGAACATTGTCCATATGATTTCGTTTTCATAGTGGGAATAATGAGTATACGATTGTCCGAAGAGGAGCGTAAGTATCTTGCTGTTGTGTACACATGGGTGATGCCGGATAGGTATGTTGGACTGGAGTTTGTCACTAAAACATATCCCAGAGAACAAATTTTGTGTTTGATTCTGTATCGAATTGATGGCCAGTATAGGATACAGAGCAGTGGTGAGGTGTTCTCTAATTGGGTACTCTAAAGATTATCCGATCAGCTGTGTTTTGAACTTTTTGAAGTTTCTGGAGTCGATATTGTGACGAACCAGACATAATTGAGTTACAATAGTCCAGTCTTGAAAGTACTAATGAACATTCAAGTGTTTTGGTGGCATCAACTGAAAGATATTTGCGAATGGAACTGATGCGTCTCAGTTCAAGATATGCAGCCTTGCATGTGTTCACTTCTATTTGGTGGAATGTGAGAGTACTATCTAGTGTACAATGTTAAAAAGACTGTTAGAATGTAAGTGAGATAGAAGTTGGGGTAGAACAACTTTTTCTAAGATTTTGTTTATAAATGGGAGATTAGAAACTGAAATTTATACTGATGGCTCAAAGGATGAGGAAAACGCTGTTGCAGCCTTCGTTAGTGATAAACACATACAAAAGGTTAGTTTGCCTAATGATGCGTCAATTTTGTCAGCCGAAACCAGAGGAATATACCTTGCGCTGGAATTTATCGAACAGAAACGTTTTTTAAACAGCGTAATCTTCTGTGACTCACTCAGTTTACTGTTGGTTACCAAGCCATAATGTTATTTAAGGTACTGAAGAAAATGATCGCGCTCCTAACATGGCTCTATCCCAAAGACCATCTGATCTTTACATTATACCGTATACTGATTTTAAACATCGTATCAAAGAGTGGCAGCTATTGTGGAATGCTGCAGTAAATTACAAACATCACGCCATGAAACCAACCATAAGAGAATGGACTCCTTCTTCAGAACCATCCGTTGGGAGAAGATAGTCATTGCAAGAATCCGAATTAGTCATACGTACATAACCCACTCTCACAACGTTAACGGTGAAGATCCACCAGAATGCGTTACATGCAATGAACTGTTAAGCACCCTATGACCGAGTGTTTCGACCTGCAACCTACGCCTGGTAAGTATGATAATGTGCATGACATGAAGTGACTTTTTGATTCTATACACTCGTATTTTAGACTTCCTGAAAGAAGTAAACCTATACTTTAAACTATAACTTGTATGCCATCACCTAGATTATCCAATGTAAATATCGCCCCTATCTTATATCTTGTTATCTGTCCTTATTAACATAAACCATTTACATCTCCCGTTAAATCGGGAAGCTGCATAAGTTATTGCTGCAATCTTACTGTTTTGCTTTGAACTATTTGGTTTTTGATATTGCTGTACCATTTTTAAACGTGTATACATATAACCTATTGTATGGCGCTAAATAGCCTAATAGAGCCGATACGTCGTTAAAAAAACAATCAATTAATCTTACATTTTCTTAGAAAATTCCGAGAACTCCATTTGCATTCATTGGTTTACACAGTATTTGCATACACTTAATTTTGTTTTGTACTGAATAATGTTTTTTTTTTTCTAATTGTTCTTTCTCTACTTTGAAGTTTTTTGTGGTAATTATCGATTACAGTTTTTTTTCTATTACCTGCTGGACAAACGGTTCGTTATGTGTAATGTGTTTTTTTCTTCTATTTCCTCGAGTACACATATAGTTGTCCGATAGTAATAGTCTAGTAGAATATGTGTTGTGTGTCTCTGTTAAGTACTGCATCTATAGAACGATAGACAAAATGTTCTGTTTGTCACAGTGTATTTTTTTAATATATCCGTCCCTTATGAGAAATGTATGAATATTACAACGATCTAAAGGGTGTTTAGTGGTTCTTTTAAATCTATTTAATCACCTCTAAACAGCTTCTTTTGAAAAGAATATATATTTGCGTGGTTTCCGTCTCAGCTCTGATCTCTGATTCGTTCATACAAGGCGAAATTTGAGCTTCTCTCTCTATGTAGAAACTTGTCGCAATTATAACTAAAAACATGTCATGGTCCTAATATGTTTTGGATCATCTTATATATATAAAGGGACATTCTGACGCGTTTGAATATTCCCCCCACCCCACCCCGGCCTATCACGAATGTGAGAAAGCTCGAGCAAACGATGTTTTGAGAAGGTCAATCTCGCGGCCTAGCACCCTGTGAACGACAGAAATTTTCTACATAAAAAGGTTGAACTCTTATTCCAGGAATCTCTGAAAGATTCATTGTTGGCGAACGGTTGCAACACGTATTATTGGCAAAGTAAGGCAATATGCCGTGAACATGTTGAGAAGTTTAAGAAGCCCGAAACTATTACGGCTGAATCAAACACATTATCCGTCTAATATAAAATAATTCGAGGGTATGAACACAAGAAGCACGTATTACTCTACTGCCTGCATGTCTTTAGCGGGCGGACTGCTGAAACCAGACGAGAAGCAACTGTACCGGCACAGGCAAGAAAAAACAACAGCCGTCGTGCCGGAGCAAAATAAACCCTATAGTTTACGCACTGCCACATCGATAAATGCAAGATCCATACATGATATGTAAAGACTTCGAGTAGTTAAAGCTGTTCGTGGAAGGCTTCATCCGAGATCCTAGAAAAAGCAGCACACAGAACACTACCGATTATATCGCTTGTGGGTTTTGTTAAACAGCCGTCCCCTAAGACAAAATCACGAAATAACCAGTCTTGTATAGCGGCAAAATTATTCTCGTCACCCTCGAGCACGAGCTGGAGTAATCCAGGTGACCCTATGTATGTTTAATTACGCAGGAAAGGACTTCATTGCATTTTAGTATTTATATACATGACAAAGGTCTATCATGCATTTGATTGATACCGACTGAATTTCCCTTACGTTTGATTTGCATGATGAACTTCTGAAAATGCAGTCCTGACACGCTTACACTGAGAAAATGTAGAACCCATATGGTTCTTTCGCATTACTCTCTGCCATTGCTTTTATCAACGATAAAATGCTCTAAAACATTAGTTTTATTATACGAATAATGGCACTCGAAGACAATCATACTACACTGTCGAACAGCATTTCCTGCAATCACAATCTGGTATAAAACAGTTTGGGCAGCGACATCATTCTTCATCGCTTTTCTCTCGCATTATATATATTAGCCAAGACACAATACATTTTGAGCTGTAAAGGACATTATTACAGACTTCTAATGGGTAATATAAATATGTTCCTTTAAAGGCTGTTCAGGATAGATAGATAATACTTTCCATTTTGTACTCTGCGACATGCAGTCTTTTGGTAATTGTAAACTTGCCACATAAAATATGGTTCTTTTCCCTGGAGGTGGAGTACTGGGAGAGGTCATTTCAGATGTTTATGTGTGGGGTCGTGATATATCTATAATGCCAGAATTCAGGTTAATTTGTAAAATATAGTTATTGACACCGATAGTATACAACTGCTATATATTCTTTCACAACTTCTTGTTTAAATGATACATGTGAAACAAGTCTAAAATTGTTTGTCTTGTGAAAATAGTCGCAAGAAATGGATTAAAGTTATTCCACTAGTTTCATTTTCGTGTGAAAGGAGCATAACATTTTATGTACCTTAATTTACAGTTCTATGTACAACATTTCAAGACAATCTATCTCGTTAAAGCTTATTAATTTCATCTCTAGCAATTTTTAACTCAGAGTGCATAGTTTTGCATTTGATACACAATATTTAACTCAAAGTGCATAGTTTCGCATATGATACACAATATTTAACTCAAAGTGCATAGTTTCGCATATGATACACAATATTTAACTCAAAGTGCATAGTTTCGCATTTGATACACAATATTTAACTCAAAGTGCATAGTTTCGCATTTTACCCGTAAGGAATTCATACTAATCTTTATTAATTAAGGCCCCTTATCTTTGACAGGATGCAATTTTATATTCTTACCTTTCATCTTTTGTGATTTCGTAGCACTTGTTATTACTGAACAATACATATTTATTCAAAACATGTTCGTAACTAATTAATTAATTATTGATGGTAATGCAAAGTCAACGCGTTTAAATAATTATAATACGTAAAATATAGCTGCTGGAAACAATCACAAGAGTGTTCAAGAATATTAATTTAAATGAGCATGCGCGTGCTTGAGTTTACTTTAATTAATGGAACACAGATTTTGCATTACATGCAAACATACCTTAGACCATTATTAATGAGATTCTGAGTAATGATCATGTTTCACAAAACATAAACTTATATCGGTAGATATAAAAAAAAATAGAGGTATATCGTATATCGATCTGAGCAATAGGGCATCCGGAAATCGGATTCCACCGGATAGTATGAACTTCCGATTAATCGGAGTCGGACAAGACAAGAACGACCGATTCGGATAATAAAAATAATAAAGTTGAATTTCTATAGCACCGTGTCTAACACTGCGTGTCATTCGATAGTGCGTGTTAATAAAGTTAAATAAGAAGTCAGAAAAATTCAATATGATCAGCACAACCACGCTATAAGACAATCTATTTGAACGGACGGACGGGTGAAAACCGTAAATGAAGCCGGATATGGTAAAGTACTAAGTAACATGCTAGACACGGCAAAATCAGATACCAGAAACCCGGAAACGGAAGATGAAATTTTTTAGAAAAAAAATACGGATTTAGCATTTCCGATTAATTGAATCTTATTCGGAATCGGAAAAATTTCATGCCCAAAATCCGGAATCGGAAATCGGTAGAAAAATGCTAATCGGTTATGCCCTACTGAGCAAGCTTTAAGTGTTTTTATTTTCAAAATCCAATACTTATATTTCGGCATTATAGGATTGCACAATACCAGTAAGATTAGCTTACCTCAGACATTTAAGAACTTCACAACATGGGAACAGACGCACCTCGGAAAATAAATATTTAATACCATCAGTGCTTCATGAACCTTTATTTCATAACGTTTTAAAATGTGTGACTATTAATATTTCCATCCAGCTCTTCGATTGTGGGAAATCAGCTAATGGTACGTCACTTTACTGTGGATTTAAACATTATAAAGTAAAAAGCTGAGAACTTAATCGGAGCTAAGTTACGTCCAAATGCTCTTACATACAACGTAGAATCATAAGAAATGACTTATATCTCTGACACATTGAAGTGTTTGAACTAGAAACGATTCTGATCGTAGGTTCCGTCGAAAGCCGCAGTTTTGGTGATGTCGATGAGAACACGTTGTGTTAGCTGTCTTGGAAACCATCTTGGGTCACAGTCGATAGGCAATTGGGAACGTTTTCCCTTTCATTTGTCTCAAATGATACCTGGCTGTCTTACGGCCCAAACTTTGACTAACATCGCTTTCCACTTTAGGTAAGTCTTCCATGGTTTCGTCGGTTGTTTGTTTTAGTCATTAGCACTAGTCGTCAAATGGGACAACTACATTGATAAAATGTCAAAATACATGTTGCAGCATTGCTAATACAAAGAGATGGCATAATCCACGTTTATAGGAACGATTGTTAGTAATGGAGAGGCTGTTTCCCGCGATATTCTTTTCGACCACTTCTGAGGGCACAAACGGTACATTTAGACCATAGGTAGGGAAAAAATACCTTTTCGAATCGATCAGTGTGTTCATACTCTTTCAGTTGAGCTTGAGCATATAAAATTTTGAAAACTTTTTCTGAGATCTCAAGTCTTGAATAGAAACACACTTGGACAAAATATATTAGACAGATGGTTCAACAATACTCTATTAATACACTTTCTAAATATTTCTTCATGGATTCGCCAAACTTATAGTTACAAATAGCTGCAATATTTTAAAGGATAGGATTATGTTGAAAATAATTGTATGTGGAAATTATCGTGGTATAGGTGATGAATTGAGTAGCAAGGTCCTACTGTTGTTTTCAGTAGTATATTATAGGACAGAAGATAACCCATACACTTGAGGATTAATATTGTTCCTAAATGTTCGTCTCCATTTTTGCTATAGATAATCTCTGCTCCGATAAAACAATAGCAGATAAAATATAGAATTTGCAGATAAAACGAATCGATTTCGAGAAACACGTTCCTCCACTCCACAAATACAGTAGTTATTTGTGTAGTTATTGAAGAGATAAGCTCTGAGGTGGATGTAACTTCTGCATTTAAGGGAATAATGGTCACCTCTGTAATGTATAGTATGTATAGTATGTATAGTATGTGACATGTGAAGCGATAAACCAAGAATCATAACGTTGCAATTCTCCTTAAACTTTGAAGTCGATTTTAGTCAAATTTAAATATTTTTCGATCAGGAATGATTTCAATTTCGTACACGTGTTTCTTTATGGTCACGGTTGTGATCTCACTGAACTACCAAGTTCCTTCTAATACATCGTCCTCCATTTTATAGAGAGAAGCATGACGTCCATGTACTTCGCCTATAATAGGAATCAATTTTTGTGTTTAGTTAATTACGTACCATATGTAACAGAAACATGGTGGTGGTGTAATATGCGAACTCAATCTCCTATCTCTGACATTTACTTTACTTTCAGGAGGCACATCTTTTTGTGTACATCCCGGACTGTGATGTACTTTTGATTGTAAACTTAGTCTAAACGTGATAAAACCTTGATGTATTTATGCGCGCGCGCGTGCGTGTGTGTGTTGATGTGTAAAATATTGCCAGGACACACGCTTTTACTTCAGGATTTTCAGTGATGAAACAATGAATATGTCTTTTATTAAAATTGTTTTTGAAATGTTTGATTCTGAAACTAGTTGTCTTTGTATATTTGCCATAATGGAGTGTGTAAGGACCCTTTTTTGAAGCTCACTATAACATAACTTCTTTTAGAGGTGAAACGAACGGAAATGTATTTGAAGGAACTTTGTACACAGGATCTACGCGAACTGATTTTAAAACATGGCATTGTGGCAAACAAATATTTCTAACCGCAACTGAACACTGCCAAATGGAGACATCGCCTAAATGTGCTTGCGACTGATGACCAATGTTTGATGCTTTGGTTTGACTTTTGGAAACGCTGCGTCCAATCAGTTTATGAAACTTGCATACCGATTGTTATTGTAACCATTGTCGGGCATCTTGCAATTTTAAGTTTAGTTTTAGCAGCACGATACCTGTTTGTAATCCTCCATAACCAGCAGCATGATTAGGATTGTAATAGTGTGTCCAAAATGGGGTTGACTGGTGGTTGTTACTGTTCTTTGTAAGTCAACCCCTGTTCGATGCTGCTCATAGGCTGATGTCCGTGTGGTATCTTGTGATTATGATGAGACTTTTCGTTTCTGATGACTTGAAGGTTTCATCGATTGTTGAGTGACGGCGTGTGTGTGTGTGTGTGTGTGTGTGTGTGATTTGGATTTTTTAACGTCTTTTTTAGTCAGATCGCTAATGTCAGCAGTGTGGCATTTATAGTGATACCCTAGCACTAGGTCATCACAACGCAGTATATGTAGCATGATATCCATCCCACCCAGTCACAGTATCCTGACACCAGACCGACCAGTCCTAACACTTACCACTTAATGCTGAGCGTAAAGTAAAACAGCTGTTAGTAGCTTTCTTTTAAGTCTTTGGTGTGACGCGGGCAGGGATCGAACCTAGGACCTTCCACCTCCGAAGCAGACGTTCTAACCAATATGCCACCACAGCGGCCTTGTTATTGATTTCACTTTTACATCTGTCTTCCTCTCTTTGTTTTTCTTTCACTCTTCAGCTGCAGAACGCGTGGAAACATAATTTTGACCACAGCTTTCATTTCTTCTCGTCTAGGAGTAGGGAAAGGTATCAACAGGGAAGCTGCAATCTTACTAGGTATTTGAGCAGACGAAATTTGCATTACTTCTGTTATTTCTGCTTCTACCATCCTTCCGACTCTGTCATTGTGCCTTTTTTTTGCTTTTTTGCAATTGGTGACAGGTTTGCAATCGCTGAGATTACGTTTAGCTGTTTAGACTAACGTTTTCTTGTTTAACAGCTGACGACGTACCTATAGTTGTCTATACGTTTGCGAAAGTTCTGTTTCTGATAAATACATCAACAATTGTAAATGTTACTGTAACTGACAATACGGTGAGATTAGAATTAGGAGGTAATTGAAATATCCGTTATTCGTACCAACACTGAAGTTGCACCCATAGTTTGTAATGAAACCAAAGTGAGCTTTCGCACGTTGATAAGTCCAATGTGAAAGTGAGATGTTTTTCAAGAAACGAGTGTCCTATTTATCTTTGCTTTTCATCAGCTAGTCAATCCTCCTAAGACTGGTCCATCGGTTCATCCTAACTAATGAGCAGACGCTTTAAACAAGTGTCCTATCAGTGTAGGTATAAATATTCTTTCTTAAACAGGCAGTTTTCTACTGATTGGTATTTACATTTTAACCATTTGGTTATTGATTTCTTAGTATTTTACAAATGTTTCCTTTCAAAATGTTAACATACCAATGTCACATAGTATTAGTGAATACTTTGGGTGGTTTTGAATGAATTATTTTGACTTCGGAAAATATAATTTGTCAGTTTATCTGAACGAAGATGAGAAATTGTTTCTTTAAGAGAAATTATAGCTGATTGAATCCTTTCGTACACTTCGTTTTTACAATTGAAATCGTTTCCACCACTTTTCGGCTCGGTGTATCAAGTATGAGTATCATTCAACGATTAGGTGTTTTCTAAATCGAATTCTTCTTTGGATAAATCCACTAAATTTTGTAACACGCCTGTTCTGTCTTGTATTTTAGTATTAGTTAAGTGCCCATGAAATGTTTGCAGTTGCCTATAAATTTACAGACAAAAATAAAATACTCCAAAGTAGGATTATGTAGTTGATCTTATTAGAAATTTCCTAATTCTGAATTCTGTTCATCCTATGCCGCACGTGCGATGTGCCTTTGATGAGACGAACCGAATGCTATCGATGCACAGACAATACCTGTGTATAAATACCCCACCGTATGTAAAGCTCCTTACATTACGGAACGTCTTGTCAGTCGGCGATCTACTATAATGATTCACACATCTTCAGCTATAAAGCTGCCCAGTTTCTGAAAATGTTCATAATGTCCGGTGTTGTCCGGTGCTTTGAGTTTCTTGAAATATATAGTATCTGGAGTGTCCCAGCTATAGAGCTCTCCAGTGTCTGGAATGTTCAGCGTCCAGTGTGACCGGCGTTGCCCGGTGATGTCCACTTTCTGGAGTATCCCAACTGTAGAGCTTCCACTATTTGGAGTGCCCGGTGTTATCCGGTGTTGTCCAGAGTGACTAGAGGGAGCCGAACGTTCGAATATCGGAGAAATCGAGGTCTACGTAGTGCAAGCTGCAAAGCCAACCACAGGAATTGTAGCAGCTGTAAAGCTGAACTTTAGGTGAGATGGAGTCAAGTGTTCTGACAACGGAGTGTATCTCCTTGTAATATTGTAGCCGTGGGCTAATTTTTGGGTTTGTAAAACCCATTGTATCTTTAGGGACTGTAAAGATAAGTTACATATCTGTCCTTTTTCACTTGCACAATTTCACTATGAGTAAAGTCATTTTACAACATCAGTAAAATTACAGTGTTTGCTATCTAAAAACCAGATCCATCTTTCCATTGTTTAGTCACTGTTAATCATTCACGCCTTGTATTTGTCTTTTGTAGAGTGATTTGTTTGTATATTTCTTCATTACATACGTGTGTTATTATGTTAATAATCAAATATTTAGATTAAATACACACGTCATGATTTATTTGCTCATTAAAGTCATTTATAATTAAACATTGTATTAGTATCATCGTCAAAAGTGTTCTGTTGTGAATCCGAAAAATCACACCCGGTTACCTTATTACAACAGGTTCATTTTTCATCTGTATATTCAATTTGCAATTGTTATTAAAAATATTTCTATGTATTATGCACAGAGTTTGCATTATTCACAAGTTCGAATATTTAAAAGCTTTTTTACCTTATATAAATATCTAATCTCTGCAAAGTACATCATTGTCTTTGCAATAAAAACCTTCTTTTCAAATAATAATATGTCTTGTTTATATATATATATATATATATATATATATATATATATATATATATATATATATATATATATATATATATATATAAAATATATATATATCATTCGGTCTTAATTCATCTTGTAATTTTAACTCTTAAACTACATTTAAATGCATCTTATAATTTGCCGGATCTATTTGTCATGTTACAACATCTCTCTCATTATTATAAGAAAAGAACAGACATTCAAAGGAATACAGTACAAATAGTGTATCAATATAGTGTATATACATAAAATTACAAAAGACTAATTGCCTCTTGAAGTCACAGTAGCAATGTGTTCTAAATCATTTGAAGAGATTTAAATCAACCACAATCTCAATAGTGTGCTGATTAAGAATAGCAATATATATATATATATATATATATATATATATATATATATATATATATATATATATATATATATATATATATATATATATATATATATATATATATATATATATATATATATATATATATATATATATATATATATATATATATATATTGGCCAACGATTTTGTCTTGGTCTCCCCATTTAGGAGAGTTGATATTTTGAGATAAAAAATAGACATGCTATTACCGCGGGATTAACACGTGACAATCAATAAATCAATCAATCAATCAATCAATCAATCAATCAATCAATCAATCAATCAATCAATCAATCAATCAATCAATCAAACAATCAATCAATCAATCAATCAATCAATCAATCAATCAATCAATCAATCAATCAATCAATCAATCAATCAATCCTCTCTGCGCCGTCTGGTGCTTGAGGCAACAGCAAAGGAACACCATTTCCGTCTGTCGGCAGCTATTGCAGGGGCGGTCTGATAGGTGAGGCCTCTGGTCTTAAGGTCTCTCTCCACTGTTCGTCACCAGGTCTCTTTGGGTCTGCCACGGTTCCTTTTCCCCTGTGGGGTCCATCTCAGTGCCACCCTTGGTAGTGAGTCAGGACACGTGACATTAGCCAGCTCTAAATCACTAATTGATGACAGGGGTTATAAACACGAATGACTCTGCCAGGTAAGTATAAATTGTTATCATTAACACCATGTATAAGCTGACCCTACAATTTGACTTTTCATCTTAGTAATCAAACTCGTACCATAGCCATCAAAATCATCTTACCTCACCTGGCTTTGTGATATGCTTGGGTGTATGAAGCTAATGTTAAGTTGTCCGGAGTGACAGCAATATCTTATCTACGCTTGTTTATCATACGGTGCTTTGTAATCCATAATTTATGCTATACATGTTAATGGATTAATAATGACAAACATACTTATAATTTTATACCTTCATGGTTCTCAGATATTTAATACGTTATGTGGATTGTTTAACGTTTTAGTAACTTATTATTATAGAAGCAAACATTCATTGAATTAGTATGGAACATTAATTAGTATGGAACATTCATGTTTGTGACATTTTTAATTAAAGTAAACCGCAATCAGTATATTTCCATTATTCCCGGTCATTCATAAACTTATGATATTTTACCACAAGAAAAAAACGCTTTTAGGATGTACTTGACACATTCATTGTTGTGAATACAAATCTGTTCTTTACTAACTTAAAGTCATTTACAGTATTCTGTTTAAATATAGAACTAAAATAAGCAAGATATTTTAATCTAGTGATATTAATGATGGCAAAATAGCATAATTAAACGGGTCATAACATAATTGTACTGGCCGTAGACAGTTGTTGCCACTTTTCGTGTTTTTTTTTTTATAAATAAAAAATCAAATCTTTTATTAATCACTTGGACTTGCTCAATGGCGGTCCAATATATAAAAGTATGAAATTGGATAATAATTTTCATCAGTTTAAATGCGAAATAAAAAATACATATTTGATAATAATAATAATGAGGACTTTGTAAAGCGCCTAATATTTAGAAACTCTAAGCGCTTTACAACAAATATTATAATATGACTACATAACAAGAAAAAAAGAAAAAAAAAAATAGAAGAAAAAAAGTTAAATTGGAACACATAAAACATGCTAAAAACATTTAAGGTACAAAACATTTTTAGGTCTCTAAGTTTGTTCCTGCAGTCGAGAAAGGTGATTTTTAAGAGCACTCTTAAAAGGGACCATTGTGTCTTTGTGTCTCATTTCAATGGACAATTCGTTCAAATCTCCGGGCCCTGGTATGCAAAATAACTTTGGCTATTCACATCTATCGTTTGTAGGTTCTAATTCTACTTAATATTATTGAATATATAACGTTTTATAACCATTTTAAGATAAAATGTACGTTGTTTTGGAATTCATATTTGTATTGATGTTAGGAAACATATAGGAATTGATATAAGTTTCCGTATGAGCTGATTTCATGGATTAAGCTATTGTCACTGATAAAACATATATTCCTCATCACTGAAGCGGATGATAAAAGAGAAATTAAGTGCAGATGATATGGCCAACATCACGCATTCCAACACCGGACTGGTCGTACCATCTGGACACTGGACTGGTCGTACCATTTGGACACCGGACTGGTCGTACCATTTAGACACTGGATATAATGTATCGATCGATATTAAAAATATTTAATTCTGCATTTTTTAAATTTTATCCGTGTTTTCTGTGTCGTTCTGAACGTCTCCTCTCTACCATTTATACTTTCTTCGCTTAGTATTTGCATTTTTTCTTTTCGTCAGTTGCTTTTTCCTGAAACAATTTTTGACAAATTAGCACAGATTAGTACTCTAGATTCTAACACGATTATTGTAAGTTGAGATATAGTTATTACTGCTTTGAAGATGCTTTATAGGTGAGATGTTATCAGGCATTCTGCTACTAATGGATTTCCTCCTATACAACTTCCGCAGATAGAACATAATAACAGGAATACAAATGTCGATAGAGCACTAGATTATGTTATTTATGTGACAGCGAGGAAACGGATGATGACTTATATCTGTATCCCAATGCGTCATATCCTCAGAATTAAAATTTAAATTTCTTCCAAAGTGCTGTCACGAGTATCTATGCTGTCACGAGTATCCATGCTGTCACGAGTATCCATGCTGTGAAAGTTTTGACAATTTACATTGTAATAGATCTGAAGAACTAACCAGAACAATAGCACAGTTTATATATTTTGCCTTCATGCTAAGGAAAATACATTACACAATTGGTCACAATCGGCCATATGTATGTGATTATGTGACTTAATATAGACTTATAAAATACAAATGTGTGTCCACCATGTTTATATATTTTCTTTTTTTTTTATTTTGCACTTGAACACATGGTCTTCAAAGAAATTAATAAAGTTATATTACTGTTCTCGTCTTCGTGTGATGATGTGTATCAAACATCTGCTGGAATGAGTTGATCGTTCACCGTATTGTAAATGACTTAAAACAGCTTGTTAATTTTATCAGGATTCCGTTGATGAATGCCATTTTCTTCTTAAGGCTTCCTAGACTTGAAAAGTGGAAAACTGACCAGTTGCATAGGGGAGAACTACTGTGGGACATGTTGCCGTGTTTAATACGTAATATAACTAACGTTGAATGCAAAGGAAGATAATTGTGTTTAGACTGGACATAGTTTATGACCATCGAGTGGCTGTAGAATATGGGTCCTGTATGCGCGAAGTATTTAAAGTTTTTTTCTCGTGCAAGCTTTGATTACATCTTGACTTTTGTGGCTGTCAGTATTATACATAATCTCATAGGTCTGGAGCAGGAATATGTTTTCAACCAACCTTGTACCGATTCCCTGAATATCTAGATAAACAGAAACTAGGAACAGCCTCCTTGGTCACCATATGCAGTAAAGACCTTTAAAAAATGAAGGAAAAAAAAAACAGAACCTTTCACTGGTGATACATATTTTTCTATTCTGATTTTGATAATGTGGATCGTAAAAAAGTTAATTTATTACTTGAAAAATGTATAAGCGTTCTTCTTTTCCTTGTAGTGTCGTGTCGTTTCAAGCAAATGTCAATCTCTGTCTCTCTGTCTGTCTGTCTGTCTCGCTCTCTCTGTCTCTCTCTCTCTGTCTCTGTCTGTCTGTCTCTCTCTCTCTCTCTCTCTCTCTCTCTCTCTCTCTCTCTCTCTCTCTCTCTCTCTCGTTATCTTAATTGTTCTCTCTGGCGGTCTCCAATTTATTGTCTACACTGTAATAGAAATCCGATAGATTAGTATAATCTATTGCATGTCTGATGTCTCTTTAATTTAGAGTAAAACCACATAACATAGTGTACTGATACAACCTCTGTATATACTAACTATTATTTAATTTCTCATTTTGGTTTTTAGAAGCTCTATGGCACAGTGCTACCAACTTGAGCCACTCATACACTGTTTGAGCAGGAAACATTGTCCATGATTTACATTTTATCTTTGATTCCGCTGTTGAATAAAATGTCCTGTATATGAAGTACATACTCTTCAACTCCTATTCGTAAGGCCAAGAAGCGATGACTGTCCAAGAAGCAAATATCACCCTGTAGGTTTTACGAGTTTCATTTCTGCCACTCATGCTATCATCTTCGTATCTTACATCCTTTCAGAAACGTATTGTTACATCCAGAGAAACAAATATTAGGTCCAGTTTTGAAACACTTGCATTCACTTTCAGTACAGAAATAAATAAATATTTAGTAATATAAGTATGGTATGTCAATGACAAAGATTATGTTTTGACTTCTTTCGTTATGTTTTTCTGTTTTCGTCCTTTTCTAACTAGTCATTAAATTTATATTTGCATTGATGGAGGTAAAACATTCTTGAGCTTGACAACCTGCTAATTGGAAGGAATACTAGTTGTTTGATTCCATTTGGCAGAATTATTTTCGTCTTATATTATACAACTGTAAAATATCCCAATATTTTATGATTAAATATCTAAAACAAAAATCTGAACTATCCAAAATTAATTCTGCTATTTCTGCATGTGACATGCACTTACAATTTCACTAATGAAACAATTTTTTTAATTACATTTTGCAATGACAAAAAGGCAAATAAACTCATAAAAATAATATGGAATTCCGAAAAAATAATAATGATTACTTTGTATAGCGCCAAATCTGTGTAGCTCTAAGCGCTTTACTATATCTATAATAATATGACTACAAAAAACAAAAATTAGGACCATAACGTAGAAAACATAAACAATGCGGAAAATATGTAAAGTAGGAAATATTATTTGGTCTTTTAAGTTTGTTCTTGCTGTCGCAAAAGGCTAGTTTTAAGAGCACTTTTTAACAGGATCACTGTGTCTTTGTGTCTATTTTCAGTGAGCAATTCATTCCACGTTACTGGGCCCTGGTATGCAAAAGAACGTTGTCCATATGACATCGTTTACAAAGTGGGAATAATGAATATACGATTGTCTCAAGAGGAGCGTACGTATCTTGCTATTGTGTACACATGGGCGAGGCCGGTTAGGTATGTTGGAGTGGAGTCTGTCAGTGAAACATAGCACGGAGAACAAATTATGTGTTTGATTCTGGATCGAATAGATAGCCAGTGTAGGGTACAGAGCACTGGTGAGATATGCTCTGATTGTGGTACTCTAAAGATGATCCGAGCAGATATGTGTTTAATGTTTTGAAGTTTCTAGAGTGGATATTGAGACGAACCAGACATATCGAGTGATAATATTCGAGTCTGAAAGGTACTAATGAATACACAAGTGTTTTAGTGGCATCAACTGAAAAATATTCGCGAATGGAGCTGATGCGTCTCAGCTTAAGATACACAACCTTGTATATGTTCATGACATGTTAGTGCAATGTGTGAGTACTGTCTAGAACAACACTATCGTTCCGTACCGACTGTGTGAATTTAATGTTTATGTTGTTGATATTTATTGTTTGAGAAAAAGAATGTGAAGGAGAAAGTGTTTGTCTTGCCAATTGAAATTAGACAAAACAGAACAATGGTCCCTTTTAAGAGTGCTCTTAAAACTCATCTTTTTCGACTGCAGTAACAAACTAGAGACCAAATAAGTTTTTCTTTCTTATATGTTTTCAGAATGTTTTTATTTTTTTTCCAATTTCATATTTTTTTTTCTTTTTTTATAGTGAAGTCATATCATTATAGATGGTGTAAAGCGCTTAGAGCTTCTAGATTAGGCGCTATACAAAGTCCTCATTATTATTATTATTATTATTATTATTATTATTATTATTATTATTATTATTATTATTATTATTACCTAAATGGCCACAGTTTTATCATCATTCATTTGCAGCTTGTTATATGTCGTCCATGATTTCACATGAGAAATGCACCTCTCCACTTCTTGGATGGTAGCATCAACTTCTGCTGGGTGGCTAGACTTGTATAATTGGGTGTCATCAGCGTACAATTGGTGAGACACTGGTTAATGATTAATGACACGTGAGAGCGGCTGAGTGTATATAATGAAGGGAACAGGTCCAAGAACAGACCCCAGTGGAACACCACAACATAAATCAACTGGGCTGGAGTGTATTCCATTTGCAAATACAATTTTTTTTTCCTGTTGACTAAGTAGGACTTGAGCCACAGCAAGGCTATATTGTGAATGCCAAATACATGCTGGAGACGATGAAGTAATATATAATGGTCTATTGTGTCAAATGGACCGTGACGACTGTAAGCTTTCCGCTATCCAAAGCAGAGAGAATGTCATTAACTGCTTTCGAAAGAGTAGTTTCAGTATTGTGGCAAGGGTTATATGCAGACTGTACATTCCTGAATAGACCGTTTTAATTCAAATGAGATGCAAGTTGGGTTAACACAACTGTTTATAAGAAACATAAATATCATAGTTGGAATTAAACACCATGCTCAGATTGATGATACTATTGACCATATATACAAACACTTTATCGTCTCAGTTCAAGAACATTGTTTATATACATAATATAAACAATGAATTCGAAACATTTGACAATAGATGGTTGCAGTAAGACAGTTGATAGATTCACTCACTACGCTATTGGAAACGTGTGTGTGTTTGTCACACATACGTAAATATACCTGTGTGTATTTATGAATGTGTATGCATGTGTATGCCTTTGCGAATGAATATATATATATATATATATATATATATATATATATATATATATATATATATTAGCAAGTACCTGGCATGCGTTGCAATGCCACTCAAAGAAAGAAAGTGTTTGTGTTTTAATCCTGGCATGCGTTGCAATGCCACTGAAAGAAAGAAAGTGTTTGTGAAAGTGATCGGGCTTGAGCAGTGCGAACTCGAACGGTTTCCAATCTTGCTTCCCGTTGCTCGTCTGTTTCAACTATTACAAATTCACACCGACACGCGAAATTAGGTATCGCTACTGACCGTGTTCGATCACGTGACGTATTTTAAGGCGCCTACTGTTCGATCACGTGACGTATCTAAGGCGCATACAGTTCACAGCGAGCACACGGTAAATGTCGCAAAATTATATAAAATACACACATTTTTTAATTGTACAATTTAATTTGTTGTACTAATTCAGAAACCATCGCGGGCGTGCGCAGAACAACTCACCAAAGTTTTATCGCAATCGGATGAACGGTATAGGAACGCATACTACACAAACAAACAAACATTCAGTTTTATATATATAGATTATGTTTGGGATGAAATGTATCATAATAAAGGTACGAAATAAAACAATCCAAGTCTATAATTGTAGCAATACCTTTTGGCCTAGTAAAGTGTAACCATCTACGATATACATTAATCCGGACATAAGTACTTGAAACTTTGCATATGATCTTATGCTTGGTTAATGTTTACATTTATATTTGTGGGATTCTGAATTATCTTGGAATTTGTATCATTGTCGTTCTTTTCTATTGTATCCTTATTCACGTTTTCATTTTGGTGTTCTCTCATTTCCTGCCTCCACTTCTTGCTGTTGTTTTTCTTCTTTTTTGCACACAGGTCTATATTAGGTATCGCCTTTGTAAAATCAACTGATGTTATTTTCTTCTTCACAAGTCGAGTATAGATGAATATCCATTCTTTATTTCTAACTGACGTATTTCTACCGGCTTTTAATTTATCACATTTTCTAATATTACTTTGCACACAATAATGAGATACATTTAACGCAATTTATAAAGTGATATAAATGGCATTTCCATCCCTTTGAAATTAGAAGTTAGGATTTAAATAGCTCTCCCCACCAGCAACACTTAAAAAGTATATTTAATAAATCCAAAACATCACTGTTTTCATCGAAATTAAGAATGATTTTATTAAAGAAATGAAAGATTATTGATTTGTTAGAAAGAAATATATATTAACGCGCTGTTACCACGAATACATTTTTATTATGGATATCTAAAGCTGATTTAGTAGTCGTAGGAATAAAAACAGGATGTATCATCTCATTGGCTTTCAGCAGGGTTAAAAGAAAAGTTACTGTCCTTTGTTGATAAAGCTTACAATTAAAATTTGATATGCATCGCACATATAAAACACGATAAGAGAGTGCTATTTTCCAGCATAAATTTAAAAAACAGACATTGATGAAAAGGTTAAACAAACAGCGACAATTACAGCTTTCCTGGGGATTTGCACTGATTGTGATGAGGAAACCAAATACAAAGAAGTGATAAAGCAATCAGGAAGAAAATATACACACATGACCATATTGAAGAACTAACAGATGCCTCAGAGGAAGGAATTTAGTTACACGACAAAGAGAGAATTTAGTGACATTTACAGCAAACGAGAAATCTATAGATATAACAAAGGATATAAATATAAGAGGAGAGATTTAATTCTCGTTCCTATACATCTTCCCTCTTGAAATGAAACCTTAAACTACCTTAGATAAATTTCCTGGTAAAGAAATACAGTTTGTAAGTCCTATTGTTAGCAATAATGGTAAACGATCCATTTCATTGCAGATAAAGTGGATTATATTATTGGTTATTACACTATTTCCAGTGAAATGAAACAAAATACATTATGGCAGTTTCTTACGATATCGATATCTTACGATATCGATGTTTTTCTTGGCAACGTGTTATTCGAGGATTTTTTTACTTTCCTGCCTAGCCCCACCTATGATGTGTTTATCTTATATACAATGGATGACAAAAGCTAGTAGTTCTACATCGCCAGCTTTATTTCGAGAAAATATTGGAAATACACTAGTTTCAAAATGCACCATTGAATTTCACTGTATTCAAAACATGACCGTTCATTAAGTTCTCAAATAAAATCTACATCTTCTTAAAAATCGATATCACTGTAGTTAATTGGTTAATAGGTCGTCTACTCATTTCATAAAAGGCTAAGATTACCAGATTTGCCAAGAACCAAGGAGGGGGAAAGACAAGGTTATAAACATCCCCGTGAGCATGAAGAAACATGCAGTGTGGCACCTCATGCAAAAAGGTTAGGCACCGCTGATCTTTCATTAATATGTTTTCGCCGATCACAGCAGTATTGCTTGGAACTAATTAATTTAATTGGTTTTCTTAATATTTGCATGAAATTCTAACTATTAAAAATGTTTATGACGATGATTGTGTTTCACCATTAAGAAGGGGTGCTTTAATCCCATATATATATATATATATATATATATATATATATATATATATATATATATATATATATATATATATATATATATATATATATATATAATCCCAGCTTATAAGTCATCTAAAATGGCTCAAATTTCATTACAAAATTAAAGTGGTCTTTACGTTTGCATTAAGATGAAAGAAATACAATATTTAAAACACACAGCCTCTCAATGTGGAAGTTGCGTTCTCCTTAATACCTGGCAGTTGCTTAATTAATTGACTTGTTCAATCTATTGTATCTATTACTGTCTTCAAAGCTATATATAGATCACTTATAATGCTGACTGACTTTGTAAATACTCGGATGCACTGTGCATTTTCTTTAACAATTATTATTTTAACAAGATAAAGGAAGATCGACTGATTCAAACTTTAGGTATACATCAGAATCATTTTTGCATTTTTAGATAGTTGGCACTCATTTTTTAGGAGTATCTCAATGGATCAGCTAACGGTTTAAGCTCATTACAGATTTTAATAGGAAATTGTGTTATCTGTATTTAATATAATTTAAAAATAAGACCTAACATGATATCTACTCTTTTTTCAAATAGACAGGATTTAGTTTAAATGACAAGTGTAACGATTCAAGGCTTAAAATAAGTAACAAAAAGATCGATAAACCACCAAGTTTTGACAATTAAAAATATAATTTTTGTCCTACATATACAAAAAATAGCTTTAAAATAATGTTCTTATCGTGTATAAAATCATAAATAGTCCTAAATAAGTTCTAAGAAATCCAAAAGAATCGAGTAATCTATATGAGTTCCAGTGATATCCCGAATGATGGTACCAAATGTAATAAACGAATCACACTGATATAATCCTAAAATGTCTTTAAGTGAATTAGAAGTTATTTCGTAATATATATCATTCCGATATTGTCTTAACATTTCGAGCACTTTGTAAATCCAATGAAGGATCGAATGAAATAAAATAATTCTCTCAATTAAATACAAATTAATATCTTCCAAGAATCGTTTTTACTTCAATGCTTGCATACAGTTTTACAAAACATTTCTGATAAAGATTGTTTAAATGCAATAATGGTAGCGTCGAATTATTAATCTGAAATGTAAACAGGGTTATGTGGGTTGCACTAGCTAATCGGGAATTATTTCAAACAAGCCTTCAGGAAAACCATTAGATTTCATAGTTGACTCAAGGCTTCGCTACGAATAATCCGAAATCGACAACATTTCGTTGAGTTTCACAATACATTACAGATCAGGTTGAATGGCTGATAAATGTAACGAAGAATACTCCAAACTATTTAGGTTACCTTTACAAAGAACACGAGCCAAACACAACCTTTGAAGAAAAGCCTTGTTATAAGGGAGACACAGTTTCAAGTTTGTAATTAAGGAAATTGTGTAAATGTTGTAACCTTATAACCAACCAATTAATACAATCATGCAATTCACAGATAGGCAACATATAGCACGTGCACACATGTTTAGCCTATTAATTAGACTCTTTTGGTATCTACAAAGTACCGTATACGTTCTGAGTTCAGAAAGGACAAATTATATACGACTCTGGTATGTAACGAGGCCATCAAAGAAAGACATGTTAATGCGGATACCAAATGAGTTCCTTTACCTTTCTGGAGAAACAACACATATAACAGTACTGTATTTAATATATATCTTTAACGTTTCAGAACTTTTTCTTCAGTACTACAGTGTGAATGATCTTGAAAAACAAACGGATTAATCAAAGTTTAATTCAGTCAATATAAGAATATCGTGATGCAGACCTTATTGAAAGTAATTAAACAGTTTCAACCTAGGAACTATATACAATGACTTGTGTTTGCAACATACAAATGGAACGCCAGTGTCAGGTTAAATAGACGTTTAAAAATAATATAAATTAATAAATAAATACATACATACATAAATAAACAAAAATACAAAAATAAATAAATAAAAAAAATTATGAATTATATATTAACCCATAAACTCTAAACACTATTTACGTTTCCTGGAAAATTCTAGCAGACGACATTTTATTTGCTGTATTCTGATTTGCCTTGGCCAGTAAATTGTAATTCATAACATTAGTGTTCTCATAACTATATGACATTGTAACACAAAAAACTATAAAAGGAAGAGTAGAAAAGGATACATTCAAGCATTTTTATTTATAATTTCTCGAGATATGCAATGGCTTATTTATGTCGGATTGGCTTCTACCACGTGAACAACATGTGTAGTTTAATCAAATTTCAATATGGCCCAGAGCTTTCAAATTGTTTACTACACGAGCAACGACCACGGCAACATTTCTGCATTATATACCAGTTTAAAAAGGGTTAATAAATTATGTATCGGTTTATACAGCCCATTACATGAATATAATGGTAAACAAGCTGTTGAAATAATGGTTTGCAATTGTATTACAGTTACGGTGTGTGTCATTGCAGCGACGGCACATATTCAAATAATTATTAATTCAAAGAAAAGAATATGACTCAAATAAGGCATTACATTTTCGAAGATGAGGCGGCACATTATTTCTTTTCTTAAGTGACTTCTACCACTGCATTCAGAAGTGTCGGCATATTTAGATATTTTCACCTTCCCATTTAAACTGCAATATCATATTCGATAAGCCTGTCTTATAGTTTGATATCGATAGGTAGGGATGATAATACCTATATCGATAGGTAGGGATGATGATACCTATATCGATAGGTAAGGATGATGATACCTATATCGATAGGTAGGGATGATGATACCTATATCGATAGGTAGGGATGATGATACCTATATCGATAGGTAGGGATGATGAAGCCTATATCGATAGGTAGGGATGATGATACCTATATCGATAGGTAGGGATGATGAAAGAATAGTTTAAAGATGAAAGAGGTTAAGTGATGCTTGTTTTTTTTATCGATGTATATGAGAATATCCATACGACCAGAACGTTAAGTCGACCTGGCGTTCTATATTTCAATCTCCCACTAACAGGACCCATTTCATGCACTCTTGTAGCTTCACGTCTGGGCAAATATATTAGTGGAGAGCGGATTTAGATCAGTGTGCAAAATTAAAGTGATGCTATTAGAGATAATACTATTGACAGATCCGTGTGATATGGATAAATGCATCAAGTATAAACGGAATTATGGATAAATATAAAATGTGGCTAACTGGCAAGTTGAATTTACCCAAATCTGGAAAGTTGGCAATGTAAGCAGGTAAACACTTTTAGTAGATGATATTGCTAGTGCACAAAGGTTATTGAGCTTAGGCTATAAAATCTAAATCTATGTTATTACAAAAATGATTCATGCAATGTGTTATACAGTTTTCATTTTGGATAGCAACATAATGGTTGATTTTAAAATAATGTCTCAGTCTATTTTTCATTCTTTGCTGGTCAATGGATGTACTTGTATTAACCCATCTAGTTCCAAAAATAGACGTTGATTTCAAACAACGTTTAGAAAAGCGACTCTGAACTTTGCTATACCGCACATGTTAGAAATCATATTTCAGCATATTCAAAAGCTATCAGAGCAGCAATATTTTAGAATAAACACCATAGCTAGAGGAAGATGAGAATGTCATATAAAATTCATTAATAACTTTAGAGATACTTAATCTCAAAATTCTCCGTCTACGTTCGGAACGTTTCGTGAATTCGAATTAAAGTATCTCGTTACACAAATAGTTTATGACCCTAGAGAATGGCACAATGAAAGGCTATTGTCCGACAATGAAACGCTATTGTCCGATCATGGAAGTCGAAGTATCAGCTTCAGAGAGAAAGGATTTTGAAGTTAATGTCGACAGGTGACAGCAATAAAATGGGCTTTTAGTTGTAAATGCCGTCATTCGATAATATCATATCTGCGTATTAATCGATGCATATGAGAACGACCAATACTTTCTATAGATTTATTGTACTAAGAAAATATTTATTAGGCACAGAAGGACATATGTTAGAGTAGAGCTATCACAATGTTTCCTCATTTTCTAAAATACGCAAATGATAAACAAAGAGAAAATGAAAGCGATTAACATTCTTTTACAAATGTTTCAATATATAAAGGCAATAATATATTTAATTATTAACAACAATTTAACACAAATCAATTGACAACCTCTACAAAAGTACTACAATAGTGATTATACTACTATTTACTTGAATTTAATGTTTGTCTGCTACCCTGAATTGATCATAACATCGATATTACGCCAATAAGGGTTCCGAAATTTTTGATAATCGAATGTAATGCATGTTAATATGATTATATTTAAAGCTGTCAGTGACAAAACCTTTAACTGACTGCCTCGAATGTACGTCAATAATTCAGCTCTGCATGTAACTAAGTCTATATCGGTGTGTATATGTGTGCGTGTGTGCATGTCACATGTGATACAACACATTAGGTGACTCTTGTGTTAACTAACGTAGTTGAACAGACAAGAAATACTAGCAGCCTCAATCTGTTACTGTGACACTAATCTACTTTGAGCATGCCGTGCATAACTATTAAGTCTAACCTCTTTTGAACGCACGACTGGTGTATCGATGATGTTTGTTTGTTTGTTTGTTTGTTTGATTAGGATTTTTAACGTAACTTTAACAATTTTTCAGTCATATCGCTACGATGTCTGCATTGAGGCAGTTTATAGTGATGTCTAGCACTGAGACATCATGCCGCAGACATGTAGCATGATGTCTCACCCAGTCACATTATCCTGACACCAGGCCTACCAGTCCTAACACTAACCTCTTAATGCTGAGCGTCAAGCGAGGCAGCTGCTAGTACCATTTTTGTAAGTCTTTGGTATGACTCGGCCGGGGATCGAACCGACGACCTCCCGCTTCCGGGGCGGACGCTCTAACCACTAGGCCACCGGAGCGGTTGTATCGATGATGTTATCTGCAGCAAAAATAGTATTTTAGAATAAACACCATAGCTAGAGGAAGATGAGAATGTCATATAATATTCATTAATAACTTTAGAGATACTTAATCTCAAAATTCTCCGTCTACGTTCGGAACGTTTCGTGAATTCGAATTAAAGTATCTCGTTACACAAATAGTGTATGACCCAAGAGAATGGCACAATGAAAGGCTATTGTCCGACAATGAAACGCTATTGTCCGATCACGGAAGTCGAAGTATCAGCTTCAGAGAGAAAGGATTTTGAAGTTAATGTCGACAGGTGACAGCAATAAAATGGGCTTTTAGTTGTAAATGCCGTCATTCGATAATATCATATCTGCGTATTAATCGATGCATATGAGAACGACCAATACTTTCTATAGATTTATTGTACTAAGAAAATATTTATTAGGCACAGAAGGACATATGTTAAAGTAGAGGTATCACAATGTTTCCTCATTTTCTAAAATACGCAAATGATAAACAAAGAGAAAATGAAAGCGATTAACATTCTTTTACAAATGTTTCAATATATAAAGGCAATAATATATTTAATTATTAACAACAATTTAACACAAATCAATTGACAACCTCTACAAAAGTACTACAATAGTGATTATACTACTATTTACTTGAATTTAATGTTTGTCTGCTACCCTGAATTGATCATAACATCGATATTACGCCAATAAGGGTTCCGAAATTTTTGATAATCGAATGTAATGCATGTTAATATGATT
Source organism: Unio delphinus (assembly GCA_029339505.1). Classification (NCBI taxonomy): domain Eukaryota; kingdom Metazoa; phylum Mollusca; class Bivalvia; order Unionida; family Unionidae; genus Unio; species Unio delphinus. The sequence goes on from JAQISU010001238.1 coordinate 16,533,497, forward strand.
ATATTTAAAGCTGTCAGTGACAAAACCTTTAACTGACTGCCTCGAATGTACGTCAATAATTCAGCTCTGCATGTAACTAAGTCTATATCGGTGTGTATATGTGTGCGTGTGTGCATGTCACATGTGATACAACACATTAGGTGACTCTTGTGTTAACTAACGTAGTTGAACAGACAAGAAATACTAGCAGCCTCAATCTGTTACTGTGACACTAATCTACTTTGAGCATGCCGTGCATAACTATTAAGTCTAACCTCTTTTGAACGCACGACAGGTGTATCGATGATGTTTGTTTGTTTGTTTGTTTGATTAGGATTTTTAACGTAGCTTTAACAATTTTTCAGTCATATCGCTACGATGTCTGCATTGAGGCAGTTTATAGTGATGTCTAGCACTGAGACATCATGCCGCAGACATGTAGCATGATGTCTCACCCAGTCACATTATCCTGACACCAGGCCGACCAGTCCTAACACTAACCTCTTAATGCTGAGCGTCAAGCGAGGCAGCTGTTAGTACCATTTTTGTAAGTCTTTGGTATGACTCGGCCGGGGATCGAACCGACGACCTCCCGCTTCCGGGGCGGACGCTCTAACCACTAGGCCACCGGAGCGGTTGTATCGATGATGTTATCTGCAGCAAAAATAGTAAAAATTGGGATTAAAGAACTTCGCTTGCGAGGACAATGGCAGTGAGATTGTATTGCTACATGCCAGTTCAACTCTGAGATTTATTCTTATGTAGGATACTCTTACAAATGTTCAAATAAGTATACCTTTTAATCGTCTCACCGTTTCTGAAGTACAGAGAAAGGTTGAACGACGTTATGATGCTTAATGATTGACAATGTCATAAATCACAAGGCACGTAATTATTGGCGACAGATATCACACTTAGAATAACGTTACCATAATATCACGGTAAGTCATTAATTGTCTTTAAGGTGGCGCAAAAGTGTAATATCACGAAGAAAATGAGACACATAATATATATATATATATATATATATATATATATATATATATATATATATATATATATATATATATATATATATATATATAATACTCAGTCTTTCTACACAACTTGTTAACAGGTGAGTGTCAACATCAATTATACAAACACAAGGACTTCTTTACAGTCAATCGATGTTCTCTGAATTATTTCTCCAGAAATACCAAAATCAATCCTTAGAACTCACACATTTGGGCAAAAAATGTTTTCCACTTGCAGAATCAGTTCGTTCCCTGTTGATTAAGAGAAACTTGAACTATATAGCAGGGTTGTGTCGTGCATACAAAATATAATCTGGAGACGGTGAAGTAATATATCAGGCACACAAATTCGTTTACCCGACTTCAGGGACAAGCTCAGATTCATCCGGTCAAGCTCAATGTTTCAAGAATCTAGCCCACGGGCAAGTAAGAAAATTAAAAAGATACAACATACAATTTTATTGAACGTCGGTGTCTGGGATAAATACAATTGCTGTTTCCTATCTACGTTACCAACAAGGGGTCGTCATTAGGTCCTAATGCGTTTTGTTATATACCCTGCGATCTCATCCCAATATATGCATCAACACCTTTTTTAGCGCTTACATGTGGTTCATTCTCTTTTGCATACGTGGCTTCAGTTTTTCATCTATTTTGCGTATCATTCCTTCTTGTAGTCAATGTCGAGGTCAGTCTTTCATTTTCTCACGCAGAAGACTGACATTAAAAATGTTTACTATCTAAAATAAGTTTTTATAAATAAGGAATATATACTCAGATTTTACATATTTAAAATGAATTCGCAATATTTTTACCTATCAGGGTTTCGCCGACATTCAGGTTCTCAGTTAGTCTCGGACAGTTTGTCAGATATTTTTAAAGAATGTTTTGATGTGTATCGCTCATTTTATGGCGAGTCGTTGTTAGTTAAAAAATGCACAACTAGTGGGATTTCTTTGAAACATGTGCCCTTGGTATAAAAAAGAGACTCATATCTATATAGTGAGATAACATTAACTATCACCATATATTTGCAAAGAACCAACATATACACCACGGAAAGAAAGCTTCAGTAAGTATAACAGACATTCTTTGAAATATAATGTACAAGCTCCAATTTTTAAGGACAAGTTCAATTTTTCAGTCAGCTTGCCAAGGGTATATTTACCGTTATAAAATGTATAAATCATTGGCAATTTATCATTGTATATTGCATCAGATGCCTCAAACAAATCAATTAGTGCGAAGATAGTAATCTTTCCATAAGCAGGTATTAGGTTGCTAATTACTCTAACAAGGGCGGTTCCTGTACTATGGATAGAATAATGTGAGGACTGTACATTGAAAAAAAAAAGACTTTTGTATTCAGGAACGATACAAGTTAGGATAGAAAAACGTTTTGAAAGACATAGATTTGATTTTCTTTGTTCTAAACTTGATACCTAACATATCAAAGTTCTACCTGAATTACGTAATGTAGAACACAAAATCAGGACCAAGTGCTCGAAAATATGGTTTTGCTGTCAGGTGTGAGACATTCCATGATTTTATGGTTACATCTAGAATTGTTTTTGAAAATAGGACTAAGGCTCATCGTAGTAGGACCAAAGATGACAATATCAAAGGGATGTGTGAGATGTCTTGTGCATAGATGAAGCAGGAAACATTTTTTTCTCCCTCACAAGGTTAGAATCGTAGACCTATCTTTAATTTCACTGATGGGAGATTATTTAGAGAGATGTTCCATCCATTAGCTCTTAAAGATAACGGAGTATCGCTACCTCTTTCGGTTCTATTGTAAGTATGACAACCCTGTTGTGCCATATTGCGAGTTTGTCCACCATGTTATACAATCTTGCAATTCTGATCACCCTGGTGTGACATATTAAAAGCAGATCCAGCATGATCCATCGCTTGCCGGGAAAAAAATAAAAGTATATATTTGATTTCCTGTAGCGTTACCTCACTCAATAATGTTACTATTTACTGGTCGGGAAGATGTGATGGCCTGTGTCTTTCTGTCATTTGCACATACAGTCTTGGGTAATACACGATCCTTATTAATATTGGTATGCTATCCCATTAGCCCATTTTTTCTGATGATATCGTCCATTTCTCAGAATTAGTTTTGAATTACATCATTGAATGCATATTTTGCTCCGCAGATGTTAAGCTTCTGGGCTTTTACTATTTTAAAATCGGTCCATCGCTTAGAAAAGTCATATAACCAATTACTACTAAACGTTTTCAGCTTTCCCAGGTACCTGGCTACTTTTGTGGCACTCTCGGTATAGCCATAGCCAATGTCAGCCATACACTTGATATGGTCCAAAGAGAATAGGATATGAGGTTTTGGAGTCCGACCTATAAATAATACATGGTACATTGCAGCGTGTTCTGTCTCAGAGTATTAATTCCGGGACTCTGAATACACGTGACGCTGGGTAGAGAGACTCATGCTTTGCAATCTTTCAGTAAACAAATCAAATTGTTTGGAATAAATTTCAAATTAGTCCATTGACGTCATTTTTTGTGGTAAAAGCGCCTTTAAGCATAATTTTGTCTGTGCATTCTTTCATTTTTCACTTTTTTAAAGTCAGTTCAAATCAGATAGTGACAAAGGTTTAAAGTTTTGAGTCCGAAGTCTAAGGAATATGTAAATATCATACCTATTCAACATTTTCAATTTATCATAAATGAAAACACATTAAGCCATTCAAATTACATTTTACTAGTTTTATTTTAAAACTCATTGCAACGGAGAATGTTACTGATATTGTTTTAGTGCTTCAAAGAAGCGCATATATTTCAATCGATTTAGGCCTATGGTCCTTTTTCTTCTTTTGCGCTTTTGTTATACTTACCTAGCGAGACGTTGCAGATGACCAATTATGTCAACTGGCAAAATTACTTGCTGTGTTTGTATTTAATAGGGGTACACTGCTGAAGGTGTGTATGCAGTATGCGGATGTACAATATAGAAGAAAACATATTTCCTGTAATAGTTTCATATGTTTACGTGTACATGCAAAAATGCCCGATTTCCATTTATGCCTTGCGAATATTGATTGTGCGTGCCACGAGAGGTTCACTTGCAACAACATTTACGCCCATTATGTGAGCGAAAGCAAACTTTATGACAGTATTGCCTTTAGAGTATAGACATTATATTTTAAAGAATATCTTTGGCTTGCCACAGATCGTTTCATTGTGAAGTTATGTCCCCTCTACTACCTTGTCTTCTATTATAAATAGAGTAATGCAACTTTTAATCAACTGTCTTTGCGTTCGAATTGAGTGTAATCATTTACCAGACGTCTAAACAAAATTTATTGTAACAAATTAGGTAATGATTGACCTACCGTTTTAATAGGTGGTAATGACTGACCTACCATTGTAATAGTCTATATAAGAATGACAATGACAGTTTTAATAGTCTGCATAGTAACGACCAGTCTGTGACTACTAAAATTACGGTCAGTTTACAAGGTGAGTGGTGGTCAGAGGGGAACTGAAGAACAATGACGACTCGGTTGTTTGTTGTTTGAGTTACACAAGGGGCAATGTTATATAGTGACACCATACCTTGCTACTGATAACAGATTTTATAACATTTTCCAATATCCCTCTTCTATCCCCCCAATCTATATACATTTTACGATGAAGTGTCCCCAGCTGCACTGAAGTGACGGCTAAATACCTTGCGAAACTTTAACTTCTACCTGCTGCAGAACGAGCTTAATATTTAAACCTTTGGTTGAGAGTGACGTTTGATATATAGTAAAAGGAATTTTTTTTATAAACATCGGGCATATGTCGTCTCAAGGTACAAAAGTTATGTTTTATTTCATGGTTCTGGCACTCACTGAAATATCACGTGTTTTGTACAATTGGATAACTTACAACTGGAATTAAACTTCGGTAAAGAAGATCTCTCTCTCTCTCTCTCTCTCTCTCTCTCTCTCTCTCTCTCTCTCTCTCTCTCTCTCTCTCTCTCTCTATATATATATATATATATATATATATATATTGTGTGCGTGCGCGCGTGTGTGTGCATGAATATACACATCTAGAAAGAGAATGAAATACGATATTAATTTTATACAGTAAACATTCCACGTGTGAAGTGTAAATTTTTCAATGTCGACGTTGATCAACTTTTAAGTGAGACCAGCATATGGTGATATCGGAATTAATTGATTTATATACTTGACAGTACAGGATTACACAGGGAAAACACATCCTCGTTGTGGACCCATAGATCGATATTTGTCACTGTTTTGTTCTGTAAATGTTGACTCTATACAAGTCCTTAATACAATGCGTAAATTATAAAATGGTATTGGTACCAAAGATAGGAATTCGCTACATTGGAGGCTGGATGTGTTGAGAGCGACATCGATCGTTCGGTGGGAAAACCCTGCTGGTTGCTATCATCCAATGGGCATTAAGCTATTTATGAAATTAAGGACTACACCGAACTCCGCCATATATGAACTCTGCCGTCGAAGAGAAAGATCTGGTATTGAGATGAGACACGAGAAAATTAGCAACTTATCCGTTTGCTTGATCATGGTATTTAGCTTTCTTAACTTATCGCATAATTCACCAGCGGATAGATCTTATGGACGGTAGAGACAGGAATTAAAATGTTAAGACTGGAAAACAATAACTTTGCTGGATAACAAAATTATATTTACTTGAAAAACACTTGTTTACATTTACCGAATGAGCATCAAATGTTTAGATGCAGAAGGAAACTTACGCGCGTCAAGGAAAAATATCAAACACTAAATTTCGACGTTGTCCTAGCCCACTGCTTAGCGGAATGAACAACTTAAGCTTGGATACAGGCCCCAGAAAACGGGCATCGTCTTTTAAAAAGCCTAAAAATGCTTTTCATGATGAATTTGATGAAGGGTTGCGTCCTCGAACTAGCAGTATGCCAACGAGAAATTCCTATAAAAAGCCATCGTTACATATGACACGAGGGGATCCATCCAGATACAACCTTCATTCCGATGCAGACTTCTATATGTGTCGACACTTCGAAACAACATCGAAAGGAGTTATAGTAAACAGAGGAGATTCGCTGCGTAGTCGCAGTACGAATAGTGTTGTCTCCTCCGGAAGTGAGGTGTTTCCCCTATCACAGTCCTCGCATACTTCAAGCTCCTTATCGCATGAGAGTCTGGGGTCAGTATCAGCCCTGGATACTATTACTCCCTACAAGATCCTGGTCACTGGAGGATTAGGGGTAGGGAAAACTGGGTTAACGCAACAGTTTACGACCTCAGAATATCTCGGAGGATTTGATACTAGTCAAGGTAAGTTGTTTAATTATAATTTCAGCTTCAAATTTTGCCAATTATTTCAAGAGTTTTTACATCGACTCTAGAAATTGAACTATACCAATGAAGTGGGCGTTTCTGTGTATTGCAGAGAAATGCCAGTAAACGCCTAAAGCGAATAGGCATCCATCAAGACATGCGATATATGTATTTTATATACAAAACTGACCATCCCATGGAACTGTATTGGCTGTATCTCATATATATTCCTATAATAGCCAAAGATGAATATATATCTTTATAACATATATTTAACGGTCTATCGTTAGCAAATGGCTGTTTCGCTATTAGTTACGCCTTAAACTGGACATATACATATATAAGGTCACTTTGATTTTAATACTGGTATCAACATGCATCCCATAACAAGAACTAATTAAGCACTAATAAAAGTATATCATTTTTACAAACTGCATTCATTACATTAATGTGTTAGTCCGAATATCATAGGGCATATGAAATTATATACTATAATTCTATTTAGTCCCTTCCGAATATCATAGGGCATATGAAATTATATACTATAATTCTATTTAGTCCCTTCCGAATATCATAGGGCATATGAAATTATATACTATAATTCTATTTAGTCACTTCCGAATATCATAGGGCATATGAAATTATATACTATAATTCTATTTAGTCCCTTCCGAATATCATAGGGCATATGAAATTATATACTATAATTCTATTTAGTCCCTTCCGAATATCATAGGGCATATGAAATTATATACTATAATTCTATTTAGTCCCTTCCGAATATCATAGGGCATATGAAATTATATACTATAATTCTATTTAGTCCCTTCCGAATATCATAGGGCATATGAAATTATATACTATAATTCTATTTAGTCCCTTCCGAATATCATAGGGCATATGAAATTATATACTATAATTCTATTTAGTCACTTCCGAATATCATAGGGCATATGAAATTATATACTATAATTCTATTTAGTCCCTTCCGAATATCATAGGGCATATGAAATTATATACTATAATTCTATTTAGTCCCTTCCGAATATCATAGGGCATATGAAATTATATACTATAATTCTATTTAGTCCCTTCCGAATATCATAGGGCATATGAAATTATATACTATAATTCTATTTAGTCCCTTCCGAATATCATAGGGCATATGAAATTATATACTATAATTCTATTTAGTCCCTTCCGAATATCATAGGGCATATGAAATTATATACTATAATTCTATTTAGTCCCTTCCGAATATCATAGGGCATATGAAATTATATACTATAATTCTATTTAGTCCCTTCCGAATATCATAGGGCATATGAAATTATATACTATAATTCTATTTAGTCCCTTCCGAATATCATAGGGCATATGAAATTATATACTATAATTCTATTTAGTCCCTTCCGAATATCATAGGGCATATGAAATTATATACTATAATTCTATTTAGTCCCTTCCGAATATCATAGGGCATATGAAATTATATACTATAATTCTATTTAGTCCCTTCCGAATATCATAGGGCATATGAAATTATATACTATAATTCTATTTAGTCCCTTCCGAATATCATAGGGCATATGAAATTATATACTATAATTCTATTTAGTCCCTTCCGAATATCATAGGGCATATGAAATTATATACTATAATTCTATTTAGTCCCTTCCGAATATCATAGGGCATATGAAATTATATACTATAATTCTATTTAGTCCCTTCCGAATATCATAGGGCATATGAAATTATATACTATAATTCTATTTAGTCCCTTCCGAATATCATAGGGCATATGAAATTATATACTATAATTCTATTTAGTCCCTTCCGAATATCATAGGGCATATGAAATTATATACTATAATTCTATTTAGTCCCTTCCGAATATCATAGGGCATATGAAATTATATACTATAATTCTATTTAGTCCCTTCCGAATATCATAGGGCATATGAAATTATATACTATAATTCTATTTAGTCCCTTCCGAATATCATAGGGCATATGAAATTATATACTATAATTCTATTTAGTCCCTTCCGAATATCATAGGGCATATGAAATTATATACTATAATTCTATTTAGTCCCTTCCGAATATCATAGGGCATATGAAATTATATACTATAATTCTATTTAGTCCCTTCCGAATATCATAGGGCATATGAAATTATATACTATAATTCTATTTAGTCCCTTCCGAATATCATAGGGCATATGAAATTATATACTATAATTCTATTTAGTCCCTTCCGAATATCATAGGGCATATGAAATTATATACTATAATTCTATTTAGTCCCTTCCGAATATCATAGGGCATATGAAATTATATACTATAATTCTATTTAGTCCCTTCCGAATATCATAGGGCATATGAAATTATATACTATAATTCTATTTAGTCCCTTCCGAATATCATAGGGCATATGAAATTATATACTATAATTCTATTTAGTCCCTTCCGAATATCATAGGGCATATGAAATTATATACTATAATTCTATTTAGTCCCTTCCGAATATCATAGGGCATATGAAATTATATACTATAATTCTATTTAGTCACTTCCGAATATCATAGGGCATATGAAATTATATACTATAATTCTATTTAGTCCCTTCCGAATATCATAGGGCATATGAAATTATATACTATAATTCTATTTAGTCCCTTCCGAATATCATAGGGCATATGAAATTATATACTATAATTCTATTTAGTCCCTTCCGAATATCATAGGGCATATGAAATTATATACTATAATTCTATTTAGTCCCTTCCGAATATCATAGGGCATATGAAATTATATACTATAATTCTATTTAGTCCCTTCCGAATATCATAGGGCATATGAAATTATATACTATAATTCTATTTAGTCCCTTCCGAATATCATAGGGCATATGAAATTATATACTATAATTCTATTTAGTCCCTTCCGAATATCATAGGGCATATGAAATTATATACTATAATTCTATTTAGTCCCTTCCGAATATCATAGGGCATATGAAATTATATACTATAATTCTATTTAGTCACTTCCGAATATCATAGGGCATATGAAATTATATACTATAATTCTATTTAGTCACTTCCGAATATCATAGGGCATATGAAATTATATACTATAATTCTATTTAGTCCCTTCCGAATATCATAGGGCATATGAAATTATATACTATAATTCTATTTAGTCCCTTCCGAATATCATAGGGCATATGAAATTATATACTATAATTCTATTTAGTCCCTTCCGAATATCATAGGGCATATGAAATTATATACTATAATTCTATTTAGTCCCTTCCGAATATCATAGGGCATATGAAATTATATACTATAATTCTATTTAGTCCCTTCCGAATATCATAGGGCATATGAAATTATATACTATAATTCTATTTAGTCCCTTCCGAATATCATAGGGCATATGAAATTATATACTATAATTCTATTTAGTCCCTTCCGAATACCATAGGGCATATGAAATTATATACTATAATTCTATTTAGTCCCTTCCGAATATCATAGGGCATATGAAATTATATACTATAATTCTATTTAGTCCCTTCCGAATATCATAGGGCATATGAAATTATATACTATAATTCTATTTAGTCCCTTCCGAATATCATAGGGCATATGAAATTATATACTATAATTCTATTTAGTCCCTTCCGAATATCATAGGGCATATGAAATTATATACTATAATTCTATTTAGTCCCTTCCGAATATCATAGGGCATATGAAATTATATACTATAATTCTATTTAGTCCCTTCCGAATACCATAGGGCATATGAAATTATATACTATAATTCTATTTAGTCCCTTCCGAATATCATAGGGCATATGAAATTATATACTATAATTCTATTTAGTCCCTTCCGAATATCATAGGGCATATGAAATTATATACTATAATTCTATTTAGTCCCTTCCGAATATCATAGGGCATATGAAATTATATACTATAATTCTATTTAGTCACTTTTCATAAGATGTGATTGTTAGAACTTTGATCAAGTATCATTTTCTTTCGTCTGCTTATAGCTTTCGTGGATTCCATTTTCGAAATAATGTTTATGATTACTCGCACGCAATTTAAGGTTAAATTTTCAGATAGTTCATCATAAGAAATTGGTTTTGCTGTGCATGTTGTTTGTAGTAATATGTAGTATATAACCGTTATTTTGTTTACCCCTTGTCATTACCTAATAGGTTACCCGTACTGTGCATACCCACTGTCTTATGACCTAATTGCTGACCTATGTTGTTTATACCCACTGTCGTATGACCTAATTGCTAACCTATACTGTTTATACCGACTGTTGTATGACCTAATTGCTAACCTATACTGTTCATACCCTCAGTCGTATGACCTAATTGCTGACCTATGTTGTTTATACCCACTGTCGTATGACCTAATTGCTAACCTATACTGTTTATACCGACTGTTGTATGACCTAATTGCTAACCTATACTGTTTATAACCTCTGTCGTGTGACCTAATTGCTAACCTATACTGTTTATAACCTCTGTCGTGTGACCTAATTGCTAACCTATACTGTTTATATCGACTGTTGTATGACCTAATTGCTGACCTATACTGTTTATACCGACTGTTGTATGACCTAATTGCTAACCTATACTGTTTATAACCTCTGTCGTATGACATAATTGCTACTCTATACTATTCATATCATCTGTGGTATGACCTGATTGCTACTCTATATTATACATACCCTCTGTCGTATGACCTGATTTCTAACCAATACTGTTCATACACTCTGGCGTATGACTTAATTGCTAACCTATACTATGCATACCCTTTGAAAACAACAAGCGTTGTAATTTGTTTAAATAAATCCTTGGAAAAAATTGCAAAAATGGAAAAGAACTTAGTTTAGTTAGATCAAAATGAACTAAAGAAATTGTAATATAACTCGAAAAAGTGGTTACAACAACACCTACAAAGGACCACCTCAGGTGTAAGCCCAAACTGAGAATATTTCTCTAAACCACTCTTATTAAATCTAACTTCTGTGCAAATACGGAAAACTCTGGATGCTCTTTGTCGTATGACCTGATAAGTAGCCGTTACTGTGCATACGTTTAATAAGAACGAGTGCATTGTCAGACATTCCTTTACTGTACTGAGTCCTTAAAACTGTGGAGTATTTTCAAGCAAACAGTTATTTAACCTGCGTATATGTCCTTTACACCGTTATAATAATTATCATCAGAATTACCACATATTTTGAAAATTTGACTTCAAAACAGCATAATTTAGCATGCTAATTTGAGTCTTTTACTTGAATACTTTTCTATTCAAAAAAGAAAAGTAAACAGAATTTATAACATCAATAGACAGGTCTTGTTTTTACACATTTCTTCTATAAACGAACGTTAATAATTTTAATGAATGTCAACGTGTTCATTGAATACTATGTTACCCTTTTCATGAGTCCGATACAGCCAAGGGTTTTATGTCTATTACACAGTTCTATTGATTATCATCGGAATTGCCTATTTTGGTTTTGAAGATTTGACTATTACTCGTTCAGACCAATACAAATCCTACTTTTTCTTGACTGAAGACGTAACTATCTAAAATGTTGATGCTCAAGTATTAACTCCACTATCTCCATGTGAGATGAATGAGACTAATTTGCTGAGAATTTAGTTGTATAGTGCACACGATCAAACTATCTTCATTTCCTGGTACATGTAGCGTAAACTATTATAGTATGTCTACCTGAAACTATATGACTTATTTTGCATCCATATCATAAATCTGCTCAGCTGTACATCGTCAAACGTTTTGCATGCAAATTGCCGGTTGGGCGACACAATGACTTGATATACCTTTAGTTTTATTTAGCATAATCATGCCATTCCTATACATGTGCCCATAGTTTGCCAAAAGATATAATACTTTGTCAATTGTAGTGTTGGTTTCTTCATCGATGTCGATTGCACACATTATGCGTACTGCCCAGGAAAGTGAACCTGTTCACTGCCTTAAGGGTTTGGCCAATCACTATAGTGATATAATCATCTACATAAGACTTTTACTTACGCATGTAGATGAATCACCCTAGTTTTATTGATACAATTATAATATCGAAATTGTAACAAGCTGACGAGGAATCATCCATGATGTGTATGTCAGATTCAGATTTTATTTTCATGGAACTGTCTTCACTAAAATCGAGATTCAGAAATTTCACTTTATGTAATTTTGAATTCGCTTGAAGTCTCCTCCGATTGAAGAGCATGGAATCAGTCTGCTTTGATGTCGATGTCTGTGTAGTAGTCATAGAAGGCATCAGTAAGCATTATAAAGAACGTATTGCTGATGAGGTTTGGAACCAACATATAGTCTTGATTGATTTATGAGTAGCTAAGATGATCTAACAAAGTCCACCATATTTTGTTATGATCTTCCGACACCCCCGCGATTGACCGTGTCAAAGTTTTTGTCCGGTCGATGAATGTCATGTAAAGGCTGGAATTCAGTTCCTAGAGTTTCTACTGGTGTTGAAGATCTGCAAATATCATGTCTGTGTTCCATAGCCTTTGAGGCTACATGATTCGCACGCATGTTTCCTTGATCGAGGTGATGCAGAAGGCAATTCAGCGGAATTCTGGTGAGGATTTTCCTGGCAAATGGCAGAAGGGAGTTGTATCATGATTTTATCGTGTATTTCTGCTTGCATAAGTATATAACAGATGTATACACGTACTTTCGAAGTAAATTTCCCTGAGTCAAGATTGACTAGAGTTCAGTCAGTTTATGTTACCATGTGGGAGTTTCATGGTTAGCACACTTTAGCTGGTATAGCATGAGCTCCAGGTATTTTGCCATTAGACGGGAGGTCAATTCGTTTTCAGTTTCAGTCAGCATTAGAGTCAATGCTTTTTTAGTTACAGACAGTGTTTATGGATTAGCAAGAGATCTTAAATTGAAACTGAACTATGTCTCGCATTTCTGTATGGATTATTCATCTTGATGTTGGTTGAGGTTTCCTTCTTACATGATGAAGTGCTCGATTCCATGCAGGCCTTATGGAGCTGATGTTTCCCAGTCAGATATAATGATATGTCAAACTAAATCACTCATAATTTTTATTGGTAGTAGGACGGAGTGTTTTTTATGCAGACAGGTATTGCAGAATTTCGTTTTCTCAACGTGATTTCATATCAATGGATCGTAAATGAGAGGTTGTTAACCCAGTTGTGTATTCGAGTAATTTCACTCACATTAAGATAACTATAATTTATTTGTCTAAATAATGAATTTCATATCTTGATAAATGAACAATACTTTTCCGTGATCTCTGATTATCATTTAATGGCACGTTTGAAACATGAGAATTGGCACGAAGTTTTAAGTAAGTCTTACTCTTTTTGACCTCAACGTCAGAATTGTTATCCATTAACACTTAAGCTAGTATGACTGTAGGATTCGTATCAGATAAACTTGTATGGATCTCTTCTGTATGAATTTTCGGACTTGACATTTGATTTTTTATAATTAACAAGACATTTAATTATAAGTATTAGTAGCCTAGTTTTAAGGACGTTATAAAGTCAAAATTCAAACGTATATTAGAACCTATTCCTGAATAATTGAATATGGTTTGTTCAGCTTTACATATACAATTTTAATCAGTTATGAGAAATCTGTTTTCTTAATTTTAGACCTGATAATCATTAACAAGGAAATCGCCGTGTGTGATTTTAAGAATAAACAATCCCTAACATTAGTGGAATTCTTATATGTGTGAGATGAGTAACATAAATCTGTAGGATGCATCATCATAAATGAAATAACGTTACAGATAAGCATACAGGTCGCTATCAAGCGAATAAAACTCTACATATATTAAACGTTATTCTGAAATCACTAAAAATTTAGTAAATCCCGCCCCTCACAAAAATGTAGTCATGCTTTGTTATATCTCGGCAGGAAGGCTAGATTAAAAACGCTGTAACGTAGAATGGGAACTAGGTATTTTTCTACATTTGCGACACGTATTCGACGTATAGATGAAACATTAATGACAATAGCCGAAGACACGGTCTAAATGAATCTCGTTTCCCTAGATGAAGCGTAAATGATATGCTCTTAGCGTTGGTCGTGGGCTCAGACAATTCTATTGATTTTACATCAGCCCGAAATTATAACGAAAGGTAAAATATACCATCGTATCAATAGATGGCATAGTTAATCGTCCATCAAAGGTCTAAAAGGAAATAAAAATCTTCAGTTTTACGCAAAACTGACATATGATATGTATGCATTTTTTAAAATCTAACCATCATTTGTGGATTCATTGATACATATGTGTGTGTGTGTGTGTGTGTGTGTGTGTGTGTGTGTTGGGGATATGCTGTAATTATTTGGACTTTACTAATAGTGTTTCCACATCTTTCGAGATGTAAAAATAAACACGTCGGCTGTCTTTGTCATGAAGGAAAATTTCCTTACTCACCAGTGACTTTTCCTTACTCACCAGTGACTTTCCCTTACTCACCAATGACTTTCCCTTACACATCAGGTGGAATATCCGTTGTATTGACACGCATAGAACACATTCAAATAAACACCATTTAATTTCGCCTTTTCTAAATATCCTACGCTGTTAATTTGTAGGCATCAGAACTGATAGAGGAGCATAATTTACACATGCTTGAAATATTTAAGAAATACAGTACTGAGGCAAACACATTTAATGAATTGTACAGGTATCATATATTAGTTTTATTTATTCCAGTTTTTTTGTTTTATGCTATCAACTTGCTATCGTTAAATTCTGTATGGAAACATGGACTCATTTTTGTTTCGAGTCTGTTGACATTTATAATAAAATACTGACTCAACAGACATATCTTACCGGCTATAAGCAATAAAGGAACAATTAGCTTCTACATGCATACATATATTCATGCGTGTATGCAAACACATACATCCGCTCACACACTTCAACAGACGACGCAATTCCACAATGGAATATAAAGAAGGCCGACTGGTCTACGTTTGAAAAACTAGACTCAATGAGGATACAGCATTTCACTTCCATTCTAATCGAAATTGCAGAAAAATCTATTCCAAAGCCCTCATAAAACAATACCCCCAACCTAAAAAAATCTTGGGTAACTAAGGAAAGTAAATAGGCCATTAGACAACACTAAGAAGCATTGAAAAAAATTCAAGAATCATCCAAGGCCCGAAAATTTAAGCAAATATCGTATTATTCAGGCTAAAGCTGGCCGCACAATCAAAGAAAATAACTTGCATCATGGAAGAATATAGTTCGTCTTTAAACTCTCGTTCCTCAATTAAAAACGTTTGGGACACTATCCGAAAAATAAATGGAAAGATAAAAATCTCTACGACACCTGAAAACAAACAATAACAATTTTCGTTCCAAACGTAACATAGTAAATATAATTGCAATCTGAGACAAACGCTTCCAGAACTCTTATCATGAACTCCACGCCGAATTTAGAAACTACACTAGAATGTGTACTGATTGCTCAAAGGATGAGGAAAAGGCTGCTGCAGTCTTCGTTAGTGGCAAACACATCCCAAAGTTTCGTTTGCCAAATGATACGTCCATTTCTTCAGCCGAAATCAGAGCAATAGACCTTGCTCTGAAATTTATCGTCAAGAAACGTATTTTAAATAGCATTAATCTTCTGTGACTCAGTGATTCAGTCACTACACTATAGAAAACTGGAAAACCATTTCTATCAATCTCCTTGTCACAAATACTGAGCTGAGTACCTCAGACAATATAGTATACTGTTGGTTACTTAAGTCATATTGGTATCAAAGGTAATAAAGAAGCAAATTGCACTGTTAACATGGCTCTATGCCAGGAGCAATCTGATTTTAAAATACCATTTACAGATTTTAAATCTCATATCAAAGAGTACCTACGCCAGAAGTGGCAGCCATCGTTGAATGATACAGTGAATAACAAACTTCACGCCATCAAACCAATGCTAGGAGAATGGACTCCTTCCAACATAACTATGCGTAAGGAGAAGGTAGTCGTTGTAAGAATTAGAATTGGTCATACGTATATAACCCACTCCCACATACTAAAATGAGAAGATCCACCAGAGTGCGCTACTTGCAATGAACCATTCACTGCTAAGTACTTCATGACAGAGTGTTTCGACCTGCAACCTACGCGTGATAAGTATTATAATGTGCATGACATGAAGGAATGTTTTGATACTATACAAATCACTTGTAATTTTGATTTCCTGAAGGAAGTAAACCTTTATTTTAAACTATAACTTGTCTGCCATCACCTAGAGCATTTGTATCCAATGTAAAATCCGCCCCTTATTTTCAACATATTTTCATCTGTCCCCATTAACATACACCATTTACATCTCCCATTAATCATGACGCTGCATATTTTATTGATACCATCTTATCGTCTTACTTTGAACTATTTCGTTTGTGATTTCGCTGATCGATATTAAACATTTTACTATTTTTAAACGTGTATACATCTAACCTATTGTATGGCGCTAAATAACCTTAAAGTGCTGGTGCGCCGCTAAAAAACAATCAATCAATCAACCTCTCAACCCCCATATATATATATATATATATATATATATATATATATATATATATATATATATATATATATCTTGGCATCCATCCGTCTACGTGAGACGATGGCGTAGCTCCAGAGTTAGCTGTTCCATCTTTCTGGCTCTCTTATTCCTGTCATCTTCAGCTTTGCTAACTCCCTGCGTGACAGCTAGGTGCCAGGTTGGACGGTAGTTAGCAAATCTCTCCCAGTTGTTGACATCGATGTTGGTCGTCTTCATGTCCCTCTTGCAAGCATCCTTGTAGCGCAGGTGTGGACGTCCAGTCGGTCGTGCACCTTCTACTTGCTCCCCATATAACAGGTCCTTAGGAATGCGGCCTGGGTCCATTCTCTTGACATGGCCGAGCCAGCGAGGGCGCCTCTCGATGATAATGGACAACATGCTGTTGATGTAGGCGCGTTCTAAAACCTCTGTGTTGGATACTTATTCCTGCCAGATGTGCATAATACGCCGCAGACATCTCAGGTGGAAACTGTTAAGTTTTCTCTCCTGTGTTGCATAGCTGGTCCATGGTTCGTTGCTGTAGAGGAGTGAGCTGGGCACGTAGACTTGTTAGACAATCAGTTTGGTCTTCCCGGGAAGGTTGGGGTTGTTCCATACCCTCTGGTTAATTCTGGTCATCACTGCAGCTGCCTCAGCAATCCTGTCGTTCACCTCATAATCAATTGAGAGTGAGCTGGAGATGTTGGACCCGAGGTATGTGAAGTTCTCTACAACTTCCAAGTTGTACCCATCGATGGTGATAGAGGGAGGGGAGTCTACATCTTGCGCCAAGACATTCGTTTTCTTCAAGATGATGGTCAATCCCAATTCTTTGCAAGCATTGGAGATGCGGCATATCAGCTGCTGCAGTCCATCTTCCGTGTGGGATGTCAAGGCTGCATCGTTGGCGAAAAGCACGGATGAGTACCTTTGTGACTTTAGTCTGAGCACGGAGACGGGCAATGTTGAACAACTTTCTGTCAGCCCTGGTATGGATGTACACTCCATCGCTGTAGTCCTTCAAGGCGTACTGGAGAAGCATGGATAAGAATTTGGCAAAGAGCGTCGACGCAAGCACACAGCCTTGTTTGACTCTGCTGATTACTGGGGAGGCCTCTGATGTTGCGCCATTGAAGCACACTGTACTATGCATGTTCTCGTGGAACGACATGAGAACAGAAATAGGCGTGGGAGGCAGCTAATCTTCTACAAGGGTCTGAAGAGTCCACACAGACTGACCAGGTCAAATGCCTTCGTCAGGTCTATTAAGGCAATGTAGAGGGGCATCTACTGATCATAACACCTCTCCTGTAGCTGACGTAGTTAGAAGATCATGTCTACAGTTGACCTGCTGGCTCGAAATCCACACTGGAATTCTGGGCAGAGGCGAAAGACTAGGGTCTGCAAGCGCGCCAAGGCAACACGGGCGAAAGTCTTATCGACGACACTGAATAGGGAGATGCCCTTGTAGTTGTTGCATTCACTACGGTCTACCTTATTCTTGTACAAAGTGACCATGTTGGTGTCACGTATGTCCTGTGGCATGTATCCCGGTTCCCAGCAGAGGCAGAGGAGTATAAGTAGTAGCTGAAGCAGCGCTGGTTTCCTACTCTTTGAGGACTTCAGGCGGAATGCCGTCGCTTCCAGGAGCCTTCCCCATATAACAGGTCCTTAGGAATGCGGACTGGGTCCATTCTCTTGACATGGCCGAGCCAGCGAGGGCGCCTCTCGATGATAATGGAGAACATGCTGTTGATGTAGGCGTAGTCTATGGCTTTTCCGAGCTCTTACATGGTGGGCTGCGTGTCTAGCTCCTCCATGACAGGCAGGTCTGGAATAGCATACAGGGCAGTGTCAGTGATGCTGTTTTGGGTTGCATATAGCTCGAGATAGTGCTCAACCCATGGCTGCAGTTGTTTCCCTGGTCTGTGATGTATACGCCTGTCTTAGACTTGAAAAGGCTGTCTTTGAGGTGTGGGGCTGTGTCGCCTTCTTTTTGGCCTCATACATTCCTCTTGTATCCCCGGTGTTGGTAGCTATCTGTATACTGTTGCAAAGGTTAAGCCAGTTTAAGTTGGCATAGTGGCGGGAGGTCTTCTGGGCGTTGTTCCTTGCATTCCGAAGGGCTTGCAATTTTCTTGGGCTAAGTGCAGCCTTGTATGCCAGGAGGGCTTTCCTCTTTGCATTAGTCACGGGCCCCATCTCCTCCCAGTTTGCCTCATACCAGTCGGCATTTTTTCGTTCCCTCTTCCCGTAAGCTATGATGGCTGACTTGTACTTAGAGTCATGGAGAAGGGACTACTTGGAGTCAAAGGTGTCATCAGGTGTCACTTTGGAGAGAGTTTCCTGCACTTTGCTGATGAACTGCTGTGTTTTCTCTTTGTTGCTCGCACAGCAAGTATTAATGCGAGGGTGAACCTTCTCTTTGGCATGGTACAGCTTCTTAGGTAATATTCGCACCATAATGACCACAGGGGAATGATCCGTGTCGCAGTCGGCGCTGTGGTAGATGCGGGTGAGGAGGACGCTGGCCATCTCTTCACGCCTGGCGATGACTAGGTCTAGCTGGTGCCAGTGGAGTGAGCGTGGGTGTTTCCATGACACCTGGTGGATCTCCTTGCATTGAAAGAAAGTGTTGGTCACACATAGGCTGTGCGAGCAGCACATCTGCAGCAGTCACTTACCATTTTCGTTAATATTATCCCTTCTGTAAATGCCGAGACTGGCGGACCAGGCCTCATAGTCAGTTCCCACTCTAGCATTGGGATACTGAATATTGCCTGATCCAGATTCTCATAAAACTCATCTTTCTCCTCGTCGGTGGAGTTGAGGGTTGGAGCATACACGCTGAAGATGTTGACCAGGCCTAGGGATGTTGACAGACACAAGGCAAGGATTCTCTCAGTACCTGATGACGGAGGTCCAATGAAGGCGACTAGCGTGTTCTTTACGGAAGAGCCTACACCGTGCTGCCTAGGTTCATCCAAGGGCTTCCCCTGACAAACGAACGTGTAATTGGCTTCCCTGATGGTTCCGCAGTCAGCCGTTCGGGTCTCTTGGAGACAGGCACTGTCGATGCTCAGTCGGGAGAGTTCTTTGTCAATGACGGTAGTCTTCCGCGCATCGTCGATCTGCTGTAGGTCATTAGTTAATCCAGGACACATAATCCTAACGTTCGAGGTTGCAAAACGAAGAGCTGGAGTTTTCTTATTTTTTCGTAGAGTCTTTCCTGGTGCGCAGTTTTGTGACCCACTTGTCAAGATGGTTCTCTAAGCTCCATGCACCCAGTGAAGCGGCCGGCCATGGCGGGCAGCACCTTACTGACTGGAGGCTACCCAGCTTAAGGCGGGCGGTCGATCTTCAGTGAGACCTGCTGATCTTTCCCACCGTCAGCAGTAACCCCCGGCGCTAAGGTCTACGCCAATCGAGCTTTGGCTTAGTACCGGTACACTGCTGCTTCTCGTGTTGTGCCGAGAGTCCTCTCCATTGGAGCTGCGAAGCCTGGGCAGGGTGGTATGGAGAATCAGCTGTTGTCCATGCAGCAGATTCCCTCTCTCCACGCTGCTGGTGGGCCCAAATGAACGACGAATGTCGATACAGCATTGCACCTACGGCGTCGCAGGAGTTGCCGGGATGACGTTGAAGTCAATGTCAGACCTCCTTAGGGACTCCGTTTCGGGATTTTTGTTGGGGTTTACTCCCTTAGCCTTTCACATTAGTGTGTATAGCCGCAAGGCAGCAGAGGTTTGGAATCGGAGTTTTCCTCTCCTAGATGAGCTACCATTCAATGTTTACGAAACCCATCTACCCGAAACAACTGGTTTTAAGGCGCCAGTGGCCCGCCTTCACGTTTTCTTCTGTTAGTGGGTAACGTGGTCAGCCTGACTTTAAATCTAAGCCACTTAAGAAGCCCAGGAGCTGGATTTTAGTTGACAGATGCGACCTGAGACGCAAGCCGTACGAGGGATTTCTGGAGTGGGGCTCTTGACTCCGGCTTTATATATATATATATATATATATATATATATATATATATATATATATATATATATATATATATATATATATATATATATATTCATTACAAATGCCTACATAGCTGCCTGCATACATACCTACCTACATACTTGTCTGCATACATGATGTCTACCTACCTGCTATTCTGCCTGCATACATGCCTTCCTATCTGCCTACCTACCTATTTAACTATCTGCCAGCCTAACTACCTACCTACCTAACCACACACCTACATATTTATATATACATATATGCATACATACAGACATACATACATACATACATACATACATACATACATACATACATACATACATACATACATGCATGCATGCATGCATGCATGCATGCATGCATGCATGCATGCATGCATGCATACATACATACATACATACATACATACATACATACATACATACATACATACATACATACATACATACAGCAATTGCCACGAATATACTATAATATTATAGATTTAACATAGAGATAACATATACAGGGTAGGCGGTTGACTAAAGCGTCCAGTGAATACAGTTATGGACATCAAAATTTAAATATACAATGACAATTGGTTGGACTAAAGTTATTCACAAAATTACAGAATACAAGCAATTAGTCTGTAGTGTACTAGAGGCATACATCTATCATAATACAGGGCACTTATGTATATTCCAGAAAACATACGTGAGCACATGACACAGAATTAAAAGTAGCTAAATGTAAGAGTCAAAACTTCAGAACTAAGGGCATCCAAGGATTTAACACAAATCTTTACATCAAATAATTTCAAAGCATAGATGTAAAACAAATCAAATACAAATTAGGGAATAGCTACAGAGCAATGACAGTAGCAGTGACCTATTTTCGTATGTTTAGATATGGAGCATGTTCAAAGAATCGCTTCCATATCAAGTCTTTAAGAGTGATTTAAACTGGCAAAATGTTTAGACGTGCGAACATGGAGTAGGAGAGAATTCCAGACATTTTCTGCCGATATCCTTATAGATTGCATCATGGTATTTTTATATTTGGAATCCCCATCGTTTTTGCATACCTGACATTTCAGTTCTGATATGTATTCAAATTTATTTCAACACGTTGCTCAAATTAGATGCTGCTTGACAAATGTCAATGATGCCGAATATTATCCTGAGCGAAGGCGAAGAACGGCCTACTCCACCGTCACAGACAAATCAATGATATCATCAAAGATTATGAACAAAACGATTCTTGCTTATAATGTTTTAATTAGATCACAAATAATTAGACATTGCTATTCATGTATTGTAAACAGACTGATTGCTAATTAAATACCCAATAATCCTAGACTTACTAATACTAGTTAGAACGAGAACGTTTCTGAATAAACCCAGTGGTATCAAAATATTATTTACAACACTGAAAGTGTTCGGTAGTCTCCAACGTACTAATGTACCAATATACTGAAATGTAAGGACGTACCAATAATCTTTTGTTGAATTACGTAATATAATCTAAAGTTTCCTTGTCTTAATTCGCTATACTTCTTTGTTAATATTTCTTCCCAAAAATATTAGAGAGCACTTTGTATTTCCAGAGATGAATGATGTGGATTAAATAATGTCACCCAAATGAAATTAGTGAAGACAGCAATGATTCTGCTTCAAGATTTTACGACACAAACTAATATTTTCTACATAACTAAGACTATATTTATTAAAAAAAACTACAACACAAAAGAAGAGCCAGCATGAAGTATACAAGTTTATTTCCAGAATAAATCAAGCTATTATTAGATTAGGTATGTTCCTAAAAATAATAATAAAAAACATGATAAGGATGGTAAACATACAGTCCTTGATCAGACGATGATAATTATCCTAAAATATTTCCTACACTCACAGAGAAATATAAAGTCTGTAATAGCTGTTTACAAAAAAAGTCAATGAAATTCTGGTCAGGTAGGAAACTAGCTTGATGGTTTGAATACGGTCAGCGACAAAATCATATTTTACAAAACCCGCAGCATATAATCAAAAAAATCTTAACAAACAATTCAAATGAAATATGCATAACATTAATGTATAAAGTTTCTTACGATTAAATAGTCGCCGTAAAAAAGGTTGCACCACTTCAAAAACAATCATGTCGAAAGTAAATATCACGCTTCCTCTGGACACGTGCCGAGACCAAAACATTTACACAAGTCTGTAGATTTCACAGGACGACGTCGCAATTTTGTACTCAATTTATTACCTTTCAATGAAACACCTGGACCTGTGCAAACAGTCCTTTGTCGACTTGAACTTTCATGCATATGTGCCACATGTCTACATCTGTAGTAATTGATGCATTACTGTGATTCCTTCTGATAAGATGCTGTTCCTGTAGGACATATATTGCCCACGAAGAGATTTTCTAGGAAAGTATGGCAGCTGTAGCAGTGAAGAAAGGTTACTCTGGACGCGATTTGTGTTCTCTCCATAGTACCATCCATAGACCTTGGCATGGTGGGAATGGCGACCACGGCGATTATCGCATCTATTCTGTACGATGTTCTGTTGGGGATATATTAATAACAGCTGGTGTAACTGGCAGCGCTGGTTACAAAAATGTCGTCATAGGAGTACGTGTTTATACGAGAATTGCAGCAGCCGCTCAAAGCGGTCTTGATAAAATTAGCAAAATTATTTCGGCAGCCATTTAATGTCGAGACCATATTGGCGGAAATAGAAAAAATGTTCAACGACTTCGTGCACCTATGCAGATCATGGGCTTTGGCCATGGAAAGCAGGTACTCGATTTACAGTTAATAAAGATCGAGAAAATATTTTCAGCCAAGTCTCAGCATTACACGTTTTACGTTTTCCAGTTTCATTAATGAATATCATTAGTAAGTCTGGAATCACAGAAAGGTCATCAAAGGTCGAATGGAATGGACTGCAGCCTCAAACCTCATAGCGACACTACTTCCGTCCTAAATCTAAGACGAACCTGAATCAAAATATATTCCAGCTTCTATTTTATTTTTGTAATCAAAATGTGTCCAAAATAAAAATACAAAACAGGAAGGGAATAGCGTTCTTGTATACAAGTCTTTCGACTTTTTGTCCGGGCTGGTTAGCGCGGGCCCCTCATAGGACTGGTGAATTCAAGACAAGTAAATAAGCATGTCAATGTTCATCTTGTGTCAATATTTATATAAAACAAATTCTATGAAAAGCAATCCTTACTTAGCAATAACAATAATATTAGTAAAACACAATAATAACAATACAAAATTCTTCTTCTTCTTCTTTATTATTATTATTATTATTATTATTACTATTATTATTATTATTATTATTATTATTATTATTATTATTATTATCACAGAATTAGGCGAAAATTGAATTTATTTCTTCTTGAATTACAAACTAATCTCACCATTATTTTTGTTTCGTCGTACATGCGTTACCTGGGGTGAATAAGTGTTTTACAAGGTAAGGGACGTGTAACGATTTGCATGTGCCTGACTACGAATCACTTGAAGTCAGGAACATTATAATCACGGGGTGCACTGGAATTTTGCCATGAATTCTGATCACCTATTTGAGGTTATATAAGGCAGAATATTTCTGATAAGATTACGAGTCCAAAAGTATCTTATCACAGGAGAGATAGCTCGTCATTTTTTCTCCAGCCAAAGGGCTGATTTGTAGCGGAAAGTCTCTGATTTGTAGCGGAACGTCTCTGATTTGTAGCGGAACGTCTCTGTAGCTGAACGTCTCTGAACGTATCTGATTTGTAGCGGAACGTCTCTGAAACTGTAGCTGAACGTCTCTGAACGTCTCTGAATGTCTCTGAATGTGATTGATTGTGCGGTGATTATGATGTTTAATTGTGCAATCAAATTGAGGTATCTGACTGTCTGTCTGTCGGATGTCTGTCCGTCTACGTCTGTCGTGATGTGTAAATATCCGGAAATCTAGAAGTCTAAATGTCCGAGTGTCGGAGCTGTCTAGAGGTGTAAACGTCCGGGGTAATATCTAAGTGTTTGGGACCGATGGTTCTAGTAGATGCTGTATGCTGTCTGTACGTATAACTGTGGTGGATCCGTGAAGGGCAAACGGCCGATAAAAGTATTAGTCAACCCTAGGTATTCGGAGAAGCTGGTCGGCGATTCATCAGTTGGTGAATCGTACGGTTGTGCAGGGTCGAGACGCATAAGTGTGGTTCAATTGTAGTTACAATTGAATACATTGTTATATTTACATAGTTACTTTGAATCAAAGTAGTAATTCAAGGGATTGCATGAATCTCAATAACAGTTAGCAACTTGATTAAATACATGTATATGTTTGTGCTAGTTGTCGCAATCCATACGTGCGATAGTTTAGTTTGATGTTTGTATTTGTTATCGCAATTTATACTTGCGCTAATATAACTTTTGTAAAGGTTCCTTGGATCTGTATTTAGTCCTGGAGATTCCTTGGTTCTGTGTTTATTTTGTATTAATATTTAATTTATTGTTGAATTGTGAATAGTTGTGAAGCGAGATTGTGGGTTGAATGCATGAGTTATTGTGTTGATACATCATTATTTTTCATTAATAATTTATTTAATAAATTTACATTATCTTTCACATATTGTGTTTGTGTTGTTCATTTAATCCACCATCCACTCGGTAACAATTCTGTTACAATCATTATTATTACTATTATTATTATTATTATTATTATTATTATTATTAATGATACTAATACTAATAAAAATTAGTATCAGCGAAAATATAAATATGTAAAATAATTGTCATGAAAAATAAATGGAACAGTAGTGTGCCTTACGATAGATATCTTTACTCTGACTCTAAACATTACCTTACTATCTGCCTCTAAATATTACCTTACTCTCTGACTCTAAATATTATCTTACTATCTGACTCTAAATATTATCTTACTATCTGAATCTAAACATTACCTTACTATCTGACTCTAAATATTACCTTACTATCTGACTCTAAATATTACCTTACTCTCTGACTCTAAATATTACCTTACTATCTGAATCTAACTATTACCTTACTATCTGACTCTAACTATTACCTTACTATCTGAATCTAAACTTTACCTTACTATCTGAATCTTAGTATTACCATACTTTCTCACTTTAAATATTACCTAACGGACTCTAAACATTACCTTACTTTCTGACTCTAAATATTACCTTACAATCTGCCTCTAAATATTACTTTACTATCTGACTCTAAATATTATCTAACTCTCTCACACTAAATATTACCTTACTATATGAATCTAAATATTTCCTTAATGACTCTAAATATGACCTAACTATCTGACTCTAAGTATTACCTTACTATCTGAATCTAAATATTACCTTATTATCTAACTCTAAATATTACCTATCTGACTCTAAATATTACCTTACTATCTGACTCTAAATATTATCTTTTTATCTGAATCTAAATATTAGCTTGCTATCTGCCTCTAAATATTACCTAACTCATCTCTCTCATCTCCGCCTGTGGCCCCGTTTGGGACATAGGCCGCCAACCAGCTCCCTCCAGGCGTCTCGGTTCTGGGCGAGTCTCTCCAGCTGTCCCCACGTCTTGCCCATCTTCTTTGCGTCTGCATCAAAATCACGGCGCCAGGTGTTTCTGGGTCTTCCTCTCTTCCTCTTTCCCTGAGGGTTCCATGTGAGTGCTTGCCTGATGATGTTAGAAGCAGGTTTGCGGAGGGTGTGGCCAATCCATCGCCAGCGTCTCTGAAGGATGTCATCCTCAACGGGCTGTTGCTTCGTTCTCTGCCACAGTTCGTCGTTGCTGATTCTTTCTGGCCAGCGTATCTTGAGGATCTTCCTGAGGCAGGTGTTGATGAAGACCTGGATTTTCTTCATGGTGGTAGCGGTGGTTCTCCAGGTCTCTGCTCCGTACAGCAATATCGGCTTCACGATGGTGTTGAAGACCGTGATCTTGGTGGTGATGTTAAGCTGCCTTGATATCCATATGTTCTTCAGCTGATGGAAAGCTGCCCTTGCTTTGCCGATGCGTGTCTTAACGTCTGCATCCGTTCCTCCCTGCTTGTCCAGGATGCAGCCAAGGTAGGTGAAGCTATCCACCTCCTCCAGCGCATCGCCTTCCACTGTGGCGATCTAACTATCTGACTATAAATATTACCTTATTATCTGTCTCTAAATATTACCTTAGTATCTTAATCTAAATATTACCTTACTATCTGAATCTAAATGTTACCTTAATGACTCTAAATATTACCTGATTATCTGAATCTAAATATTACCTGACTATCTGAATCTAAATATTACCTTACTATCTGGCTCTAAATATTACCTTACAATCTGACTCTAAATATAGCCTTACTATCTGACTCTAAATATTACCTTACTGTCTGATTCTAAATATTACCTTAATAACTCTAAATATTACATTACAATCTGACTCTAAATATTACCTAACTATCTGACACTAAATATTACCTTACTATCTGCCTATATATATTACATTACTATCTGAATCTAAATATTACCTAACTATCTGACACTAAATGTTACCTTAATGACTTTAAATATTACCTAACTATCTGACACTAAATGTTACCTTAATGACTCTAAATATTACCTAACAATCTGACACTAAATGTTACCTTAATGACTCTAAATATTACCTTACTCTCTGAATCTAAATATTTCCTTAATGACTCTAAATATTACCTAACTATCTGACACTAAATGTTACCTTAATGACTCTAAATATTACCTAACAATCTGACTCTAAATATTTCCTTAATGACTCTAAATATTACCTTAATGACTCTAAATATTACCTTACTATCTGACACTAAATGTTACCTTAATGACTTTAAATATTACCTTACTCTCTGAATCTAAATATTTCCTTAATGACTCTAAATATTACCTTAATGACTCTAAATATTACTTTAATGACTCTAAATATTACCTTAATGACTCTAAATATTACCTTATATCGGACCTTAACTATTACCTTATATCTGACGAAATATTACTTTACTATCATCCTTGTACAGTATCTTTTCAAATTGCTTCAAGTGAAAGTTAGGGAATTAAACTGACATTTACTTAAATTCTTTTCGACGGCGAATTTTGGCTATTGTACCAAAATACTGAAGCAGTTAACAATGATGGGTAGTAAATTTCCAAAGATTCTAGAATGTTTCATAAATTACAATCATCACACAATATTTAGCTCTCAATCCTAGACATGAAGTATGCACTGTGCACTCTTATGATAATAATAAGTTTTAAGCGTCCATATTATATAAATTCATAAACGTCTGAGTGCTTTACTATCTACCTTTTACAGAGAATTGTGCAGCGATCTATAAGATCTGACTAGAAGCTACTTACGACGATCAATATCTGTCTGAGCAGTTTTATATCTAGACTGATAATTACGAGTTTCAGTTAAGGCTTTCATCTCTAAGATGACGGAGCATAGACAAGAGTCCTTGTTTTCTTTCTGTTTCTTTCTTGTTTTTGATTATTTCAAACTCGATAAATTACTCACACTATTTTCAGGCAGGGTAGGCAGAAACTATGATGAGCAATTCTGACTTCATTTTTACTTGCCAATTAAAATCCAACACTTCTCTATACGAAACATACCATTCGAATTTAGGAGCTATTTCTATAGCCACAATTTAGTTAAATGTTTTGTTTTATCCCCACCCCCCATTAGTATGTTCATCACACTGTTGCACAAAGCGACTGAATTGTTCTCTGTTCAAGTCACTGTAATGATTGCACAATGCAGCTTGCATAGCGCACACGTCTACCATTCGCTTAGTGGGAAGTTTGTGCATGACTGTTCTATCTAAATACGAAAGTATAAAATGATGAAAGTTCTACGTTTACGCATTCCGTGTAAAGCAAGAGACTACTTATTTGTTTTGTATTAAGATTGTAAAAAAACATTTATAATTTATTTTACCAAGGATGAATTAAAGGACTTTGATAAAAAGGTAACGTAATTGTCGATAGTTTTAAAGATCGAAATAAAATATTGAGTTTATAAATGCAACATGTCTAAATATTGTGTTCTTATTAAAATTAAATAAATCACTTATAACAAATACAATTTAACGTCACTATGCAGATTTTTCCCCTTTTTATTTAGGATAAAAATATAATGCACTAAGTCTAGTCTTACCAAAATATATATTCTCAAATGTATAATTCAATAAATTAGGAAAGTTTGTGTCTTTAAGAACATAAATAAAAATCTAATTTTGCAGAAAAGGATACGATAAATTCGATATTGGCAAAACAATATATATATATATATATATATATATATATATATATATATATATATATATATATATATATATATATATATATATATATATATATATATATAACACTTTTTTAACATACATCATATCCGTCTTAGTTTCCATTTACCTATATAATGTTTTCAGTATCGGTGCTTACCATTTATGTACCTAACAAGACTTTTGCATCCGTGAATGTATTGCCCCAAGAGACTAAACTCAATTAATTTTGCATTGTGTATTAAATGAACTATACTAAACCAAAACCCCCATTGCGTCAACTGAAATGAAAAATAGATGATATTCATTATTTCTTTAGAACAGTAATTTTAGCGGTACCGGTACCCGACAAAGTATTTATCAGATTATTAGAGTTGAACCATTTACACCAATTCTTAGTATAAAGGACTTGATGCTGAGCTGTAAATCATACGGAATTAGTCCTGATATTGAGACATAAACTGAAGCATCAAAACAAAAAAAAAATGAAATGGAATATCAGTTAATGAGACTTATCTACGTATAATACAGTTTACTACTGATATTAAAGATGGCCTCTATCTCTAAAGCGGCTTAAAGCAACTTTTTGTGCCGTTTGTCATATATATTGTATTCATCTTGGATTGAATGTTCAGTTCATATGTGTTTCTTAGTCTCCTTCTTTTGAAAACGATGACAATTAGACTTTTTCTCAGCTGTCTTACTCCACTACTACAACGTCCTTTGTTGATGAACAAACCACCAGCACGTAATCGCCAGTCAACCTGTTTATGCTATCATGGACCCTCATTAATGGCTTTAAATGACCAGTCCTTGGCTCTCTACACTACATTGTGATATTGACTAAACAAACTGGGACTACATCCATCACTACTTAAATGTAAACGGAAGCGAAAAAGAAAACGTTGTTTCAATTCTGGCTGGCATAGAACAGGAAGAAGAAATCCAGTTATCTCCCTTTTATCCATTCCGGCTCAGCAATTTTAAAATTCGGTAGATAATTTAGATAATTTGATAGAAATCCCTATTAAATTGACAATCTTTATGCAAACTATCCAATGTATACCACTGCGTTATGCATTATTCAACGCCAAAACCACATTCACAATGGAACAAAATTCAGTCCATATTTTCTGCCTCTACCGCCCTGATTCTAATAGAAAAAGCAAGCTGACGAAATCTCTCCTTTTGGAGCAGTTTCACAATCTCCTGGAGTATGGAAACTCGATAGGTGGCAACCTGGTTATTCTTGGAGATTTCAACTTTCACTTTGACGGACCTGGAAAACAATACACATAAAAATTACAAGATTTCAATCATGTTTTCATCCTCAGTCAATTAACCAACCCATCATAAATTGGTCACATTGTAGACTGGATACTTGATAGACCGGATGATAATATTCTAAGGTCATCCCTGGTATCCCAATAACTAGGATCAGATCACTTCTGTATTATTTGTCATCCTGACGTATCAGTTCCTAATCTTCCACCTTTATTTGCTACGAAGAGAAACCTCTGAATGATAAATAGAATCAAACTAATGCATGAAATCCAAGCAAACCTAACAACCTGCTTACCTCCTACAGCCAAACAATTTGATAACTGCCTGCGTCCATTGCTTGAAAATCATGCCCATGCACCAAGCACAGAGTATCAATTACCGCCGTAACATGAGAGAATTTGGCGTTCATCCAAGTTAACTATTCAAAAAAATATATATGAAGCTGCTAAGACGAACGTCACAAACATAGCCCAAGCAGCGGAATCAGCCCACTCGCTACATTACTAAGATAACGGAGAGTTTCAGCAGCAAAGAGCTCTTAGAGACTAGCTAATGTCAATGAACAAATGCACACCACTTCTAACTACCTTTCCTCCAGTAAACCTTCCGACGCTGTTTGCAAATATCCCGAGACAAAGTACAGACCATAAGAGTTATGCTTGATATCACAATATCAATTGAATCGTCGTCACCATACAGTTGCGATACAGAATTTCAGCAGCAACTGTTAACAACATTTGAGCCTGTTTCTATGGATTTACTACATACAATCGTGATGGAGAGTGCACCAAAGTCGTGTAAACTTGATACAATTCGCACAACACGGCTGTTTGAGTGTTTAGATCCAGTATTGCCTTCATTAACTATCAGTACCTCTATCTCATCCGGGGGATTCCCATCATTTTTCAAAACTGCCGTCTTAAAGCCTATATTGAAGAAACCAACACTCG
The DNA here is from genome assembly GCA_029339505.1 of Unio delphinus. Classification (NCBI taxonomy): domain Eukaryota; kingdom Metazoa; phylum Mollusca; class Bivalvia; order Unionida; family Unionidae; genus Unio; species Unio delphinus. Next base: position 16,565,027 of record JAQISU010001238.1, read on the forward strand.
ACCATAACGATTTGAAAGTACTGTCCAGTTTCTACTCTCCCATTCATTTAAGAAATCTTAGAAAAAGCTGTTCCAATCCAGATTGTTTTTCATCTGATTTCAAACTTTTTAGCCATGTACAGACTGAATATCGCCCTTGCTACAGTACGGAAACTACTCTTCTAAAAATAGTTAATGACAATATCTTTGCTTTGAATGGCGGAAAGATTACAATTCTTACCTCCTTGATTCCCGGCAGCATTACACACAATAAGAAAATGAAATATTACTTCAACGTCTCCAGCATGTATTTGGTATTCATGATACACCCTTACTGTGGTTCAAGTCCTACTTAGTCAACAGGACTCAAATTGTATCTGCAAATGGAATACACTCCAGCCCAGTTTATCCACAGGGTCTGTTCTTGTATATGTTCGTATCATTCTATATACTCCGTCGCTCTCAAACGTCATAGATCATCATACAGTGTCTCACCAATTGTACGCTGATGACAGCCAAATATACAAATATAGCCACCCAACTGAAGTTGATGTTGCCATCCAATATGTACAGAGGCACATTTCTGATGTGAAATCATGAATGACATGTAACAAGCTGCAGATAAATGATAATAACATTAAGCATATTCTGATCACAACTTACGATGTTCCCATTCACATTCGTTACCTCAAAGAAACAAAAAGCAGCAACACCAACATTATGTTCACACAGTCAGTACGAACGAAACCTAGGTGTTACTCTAGACACTACTCCCACATTGCACCAACATGTCATGAACATACGCAAGACTGTATATCTTGATCTTAGACGCATCAGTTCCATTCGCAAAATCTTTTAGTTGCTGCCAATAAAACGCTTGTGTTTTCATTAGTAGTTTCAAAACTATACTATTGTAACTCTATTCTGTCTGGTTCATCTCAATATATACTTCAAAAACTTCAAAACGGTCAAGCACAGCTGCTCGGACCATCCGTAGAGTACCATGATCAGAGCAAACCTTCCCGTATATCCATTCGAGCCAGACTCAAACACAAAATCTGAGAAGTATATCTGCAACGACTAAGTCATGGAAATGCTTCCAAAACCTGTCACTGAGTTTTCCGACTGAAAAAGACGTGTACACATATTGCATCATCATCAATAGTATTTGGATCTATACAAGTAATTATACTATACAAGTAATTATACTATACAAGTAATTATACTCCAGTTTTTAAACACATGTGTTGTATATGAAAACCAAATATGTTTTCTGCAGCTCTTGGGCAGCTTATAGTTATAACTTAGTGTATAATTAAACACATCATTTCAAATGCAAACTCCCCATTAGATTATATATTTAAGACAAACATAATACAAAGCCGTATTAACAGCAGATGTCACGCTTTTGAAGTACACTATTCTTCCACTGGTATTTCATTTAGAACGCTTGTATGTATTTGTATTATAAACAATACAAAGGAAAAATGTGCTTACTTAATTATATAATCGCTCAACATGGCGAATCGTAAATCCTTTAATTCGGTGTTTTAAAAATATATTACCCATCTCAATCCACAACCATTTTTATAAGCTGGAGCCTCTTGGCTATATCTCGGAGGCTACGTCGGATAAATTGCTTGATATGTATTACTTATTATCGTATATCCATGATTTATATGCTTTATTGTCATAACAATGTATCTGGTAGTAAGAACAGACTGTAGCCTATATTAACTTCATATCTGAATTCGTCTTTAAATGTATATGTGAAAGGTGGGAATCTCAATAGATTGAACATCATATCCATGGCCAACACGTATGCCTGTCAAATATAATTCAAATTGCCATCTATTACGTTGATTTAAAAGCACATATGGCTATCACACATGGTTATCATATATGGCTATCACATATGGCTATCACATATGGCTATCACATATATGGCTATCACATATATGACTATCACATATGGCTATCACATATGGCTATCACATATGGCAATCACATATATGGCTATCACATATATGGCTATCACATATGGCTATGACATATGGCCATCACATATGGCTATCACATACATGGCTATCAAATATATGGCTATCACATATGCCTATCACATATGACATGACTATCACATATGGCTATCACATATGGCATGGCTATCACATATATGGCTATCACATATGGCTATCATATATATGGCTATCACTTCAGAAGTGGTTTCTTTTATGTGAAACCATTACCTCTTGAAATAAGCACACCGGAATCGGTACCAAGTTTATACCGTTGTACACATCTTCAGACCTCCCAATGATATTACAATAAATCTGCTGTTAGTATCTAGAACTATGTTTATGTTAGGATATTGCATTATACACAATTATTAAAATTACTACTGTAAGGGCAGTTTATGCATTATTTCAGTCGACTATTTCACGGCATCATGCACATCCAGGCTGGTGTGGGGACTAAAAAATCGTAAAACCGCCGTGCACATGCACACATTAATTACACTCATTTATACTGGAAGGTGTTACGCTTCTATCTTAAAAGTCGGTACAATGAGTCGTGCGTCACTACACACACGCACACACACACACATAGAAACCTGATATATAGAATATTCTTTGCCTTATCCACGCTAAACACGGCTATAATAAATACAACCAGTTGCCATAAAACAATGAATATTTCATTTTGATTAAACACAGCTATCCGCAAACTCTTATTTCACTGATCAAAGCTCTCTAAACCGATTAAATCGGCCTGCCATCTAGTGATTAACCTGACTGAACTTGAATATGTTGGCTATGGCACAATTTCAATAGATCGCTTACATCCGTGATTATTATACGGTATATAAATCAATTAATATTTACTATTCACTAATTTTATCCAATTAATTTGATATGATATTCGGCCATTTGGTATGCAATACTAATGATAGATGCAGAATACAAAAAAATGCATCATGCAGTAGATTGAAAAGTTGCAATGAAAATCAATAAAATTTCTTGGACCAACTCCTATCACTAATTGACATTCTGATGCCTTACGATAAGTGTACATTTATTAAGTCCTCTACTGATTCGAAAAATATATATGTCGCCGTCCTCATGCTAGTTTTAATATATGAGGCCATTTTATCCCATTTTTCGTTTTTTTATTTATTCGCTCAGTAGAAAGATATATCTTTGGCATCTTGGTTCTCTAATTTTTTCAACTATTAAAACTGAGCACACTACATTTATAATAGCTTTCTATAAAATAAACGTTATTAACATAATAAAAACAGTCCATGAACTATTATGACAAGATAGAAGGCTATGAACTATTAATTATAACACGGCGGCATTCTATGAACTATTAATTTCTACATAATAACAGGCTATGAACTATTAGCGCCAACATAATAACAGGCGATGAACTATGTTAGGTTTTTAGGCTCCAATAAACAGTAGCAAAGAAAGTGTGAAAAAAAACAAGCTTTTAAAAAAGTAACAAACAATATATTTACCAGAAGAAAAGAAATGTAAAAATGAAAAAAGAACTTACCGTTTTAAGAATCAAATCTAGACATAATCCAAAAACAATCCGCGACTTGAATTGTAAAAGTCCTACTATTGAAATGTTCTAATGAATTTAAGTTTGAGTCTTTACGAATATCCAAGAGGGAAGTCGATGACGTATGTTGTAGTCTGTATAGTGTTGTATATACAATTCCTTGTAGAAAATCAAAACATAACACTCGAGTGTTTGAAATCCGAAAACAATTTTGATAAACTGTCTTTGTCCAAAACTTTCGTGTGAGCACCCAAATATTTCCAGAGAAACAAATTAAGCTTTTAAAATCCAAACAATCTGAAGAAATATTAACAAATTGAGAAGTTTTTATTATACGAACTGTATTAAAATAATGTTGCTGCGTAAAATAGATGCCCATATGGGATCACGTGCACATATTCCAAAAACCTCGTCGAAATGATATACTTGTATAACATCTCGTACACCCAGTATAGCCTTGAGTATGATCAATGATGTTTCACTCTAGGAAAGAAAAGAGGTTTACCTGTTCTGAATCAGGTCAGGAACTATGTCAACTTTAACCAGAAAGTTTCAACTATTATTAGCTATTCACCTTGTTATGTCGAAGATAAGGACAACTCAGAACTATATACTAGAAACCTTCACAGTAATATAAAATAGAATATAAAAATTTAAAACTAACAAAAAATCAATTAATTTTTATAAACAAATTAAATCAGATATACGTGACAACTATTATTATAATATATTAGCATGCTATATACTATTAATTATGATATAACATCAAGCTATGAACTATTATTATAACATAATGGAAGGCTAGGAATTATTATCATAGCATAATAGCAGGCGAGGAAATATTATTATAGCATAATATCAGGCGAGGAAATATTATTATAGCATAATATCAGGCGAGGAAATATTATTATAGCATAATATCAGGCGAGGAAATATTATTATAGCATAATATCAGGCTAGGAAATATTATAATAGCATAATATCAGGCGAGGAAATATTATTATAGCATAATATCAGGCTAGGAAATATTATTATAGCATAATATCAGGCGAGGAAATACTATTATAGCATAATATCAGGCGAGGAAATATTATTATAGCATAATATCAGGCTAGGAAATATTATTATAGCATAATATCAGGCGAGGAAATATTATTATAGCATAATATCAGGCGAGGAAATATTATAATAGCATAATATCAGGCTAGGAACCATTATTATAATATAATAGCAGCCTAGGAACTAATAATATAGCATACTAGCAGCTTATGAACTATTAATGATAACATCAGCTTTTCAGATAGCTAAACTGTCAACTGTGCAGCATGAAAACATGATTCAGTCTCTTAAGATTTTGGCCTTGCTAATTTTGAAGCCAAGACGGCCATTGTATTAGTGAAGGGCGACATAAGATGCAACTTTCTTGCTTTGGTAGATATTCTTTAACATATTTATTACATGTATTGTATTTCGGTGTACGAATATAACTATTTAAACACACCCAGGTGTATCCGACAACCACTGTAAAATTGTAATCGTGAGATAATGATACACTAGCACAGGAAAACACTAGTTAGATCATTCTGCCATTTGATGCTACACCCGAATTCACGACTGTGTCCGTTGTTATGTTTGTCTGCAAGAAATATTATTATTTTACGGTGTCAACACCTTTGCCAGTTCAATATATGTACTTAAGCTTGCACTTAATTATCGGTCAAATAGCCTGTTCATAATTACTGATCCTCAAAAGCTTGCACTTGGCGATCATCAAGTTTGCACTTAACGATCATCAAGCTTGCATGTAATTAGTGTCCATCAAATTGCACTTAATTATTGTTAATCAAGCTTACCCTTAATTAGTAATCATCAAGCTTGAATTTAATTAGCGAACATGAAGCTTGCACTTAATTAGCGGAAATCACACTTGCACATAATTAACAAAGATAATTCTTGCACTTACTTAGCGATCATAAGACTTGCAATTAATTATCGGCTATGAAACCTGCACTTAATTAGTGATCAACAAGCTTGCACTTAATTAGCAAACGTCATGGCTGCACTTAGTTAGAATCATCAAGCTACCGCTTAATCTGTGGTCATTAAAAAAACCGTTTGATGAGCTAATACAGTAGAATAATTTCAGTTATAAATGTACGTCAAACTATTAATAGAACGATGACTACAAATATATAGTATTGATAAAAGAAACAATGTGTTGTGTAAAATGAAAGAAGAGATTTGCGTAAAATGTATTAACTACTTGATTAAAAAGATTTAAAATAGTTTCGCTAAACTTTCAAGCGTTCAATCCCTCCTTGATATCGTGAACTCTTCATTTGAACGGCTTGGTAGATTTGATAAGTCTTACATAATTATTCAAAGAAATAATGTTTGGAAAATAAACTATGCTGATTTAATACAAATGTTTATTAATAAATATTCTCATGCTCCACAAAACCACAGTGAATGCAACAGGCAAAGTTTAACTTGATAGCTAACTTCCAATCATGTTTCATCACATCAGTCTCCACTTTGATTCATTATTGCAGTATGTGGTATAGATGTTTAGTTAGACAATATGCAACATTATCATGCGTACAAATATATCTTTTCATCCTATCTGGTTTTAAGAATGATAATTTGTATTAAATATGAAATCTTAGAAGACCAATTAAATACAACTGTAAGTGATATTATATTCTTCATAATTTTACTTCCCTAACGATTTTTATTTCAAATGCTCTGTTTTCCTGTTGAGGTTTATGTAACATGTTTATGCATGTCATTAATTTCTTATCACTTTGACGCGTTTGAAACGTTTAAACTTCATTTCTTTGCTTAGTGAATCTATTGATGTCCACAAGATTCATTTGTTATTAAACAAACCCCTTAGAATGAATATAATATGGGTAATTATTTGATACTCAGAAATGATACAAATTGAAATAGCATTATAAATTAGTAGCAATATAGTTACTAAAACCTTTCTTACCTAACATGAAGAATTCGCATCATTTTGCTCTTAGCTAATGGACATTGAATCCATGCAACTGTTGTTGACTGTCATATTCGTATTGCTGCATGGAAGCTCTGTAGGACATGAAAGATGAACGCAACTGAATTGCCCAAATTTAGTCTCATGTTTGCAATGATTATTAACCGATAAATGAAGCCAACTGCAAACTTTGACTTTGGACAACAACACGGGTCACCGGCAAGGTTATTAAAGAAGATAAAATAAAAACTCTTATTAGATAAGTAAACGTTCAGCCTAGCAAGCAAATAAGCATTGAGAAACCTTTTGTTTAGTTAATTGATTTTTACCTACATTACCACATTACGATATACCCCTAAGCCATCATTTATCATGTTAATAGTGCAAGAAACGATCAATCGTGATGCGCTTGCATACATCTACGCGTCTTAAAAGCACTGTTAAGCATTCCTGAATGTTTTAAACTTATCAACATATACACACTTCTCAATTAAATAAAACTAATGATGAAAATTTTTCATATCCTGAATCTGATTAACTGATATCTCGTCTAAATGCCTATTCATTTTAAGGATTTTTTTCAGCCACTCATTGTGTAATACGATCACTTAAATGTTCCTGATCTATATATGATAGCCTACATGATATATGATAGCAGAATGGAATTTATCAATTTAAACGCAACTGTTATTTAGATATGTCCCTAACACAAATTTTCATCGACACGAGGAACGTCCTTGGCGCCTCCTTACCACAAATCAAACCGTGTTCACAATGCCATTCAGATTATTCTAAAGCAAAGGGCATCAGTAGTTCAATGAAAATTTAATTTTGGCATTAGTATTTTAATGATTCATTTTATATTTGACATCGTTAGTTTATTGCCAGATCATATCAGTGATGATATCAAAACAGAACATTCAAGATTGAAATTAACAAAGCATGATAATTACAACAAAGCAGGACCATATACGTGTCCAATAGTCTGGAATAATGCAACTGAAAATACTACATTGTTTTAAATCAGTTTACAATCTAGATATTTGTGTATTTAATTTATGCAGATTCTGTATTATTGTGCAAAGTAGCGTATAAGCTATAACTACCATAAACTATCAATTATTACTGCTTTACAACATCTTTATCTTTAAACATATCAACACATGGGTGGGGAAGCGGCGGTGTTTGATCATTCTCTTCAAATCTAAGAAATATTCCGATTCCACTATTTGTAATTACAGCATGGTAATGTAGTTGCTTCTATCAATTTCAGTAGCAGCAGAAGGGGCGAATCGGACAACATTTTTAGACAAGTTTTCACTAAAATCACGCTTAAAAACAATGAAACCAATGACATCAGGCCCCAATGTGTGTGTGAATCTGATATCGTTTCATGGATTAGGATCAAATAAAAAAAAACAACATTTTCAATGAAATCAGGTCCAAAAAAAATCAATGAAATTAATGAAATCCTCCATCGATTTTTGGGAAAAAGGGACTACAACGTCGTTGTCACTCACCCTCTCTGCTGCTAGAACTGTCAGTTCTGGGTTAACCGAATATTTGATCCAGTCCGATACGATATCGTGTTCGAGGGTCATGTAAATTTATTGTTACAAATCCGTGTGGGGTAGACTGAGCATGACTAAAGAAATTTCTAAATTGATTGAAATCCATATCGGAGCACCATGTCTGCCAAATATTTCGTAGCGTATGTGTATCAACGCCGTTAAATACACACAACACATTACAATTATCGCGAATCACTTTTGGTATTTGTGTGTAGCGTTGAGTGACATAGATCACGTCCGTGTTTTTATGCCTGCCTCGGGAAAATATTCTAGCAGGATTTTTTTGTTTATCTAACATGACATCATCGTATACAACTAAATTGTTGATACTTCCATCGAGGTCATTCACGGATGGTGCTTCGTCAATATCGGTTATAAATTCAATAACATCCTCGCCGGCAATCTCTGAAGCGTTTTCATTAAAATCTTTTAGCACTTCATAGCATCGTTGGTCATCTACGCTAGGGGCAATTAAATACAACTTATCCCACTTCATCCATCTCATTATTAAATTGAGCAACAATTGCGTTTTACCGGATCCAGATGGCCCGATTATAATTGCGCGGATAGAGTTTGGTAGCGCTGCATGATGCTTCACTGGTTCTCTTGTTTTAGTCGCTGAAAAATCAATTATATTCATATCTCTATACATAAATTATGGATCTATATTGCGTGAAGTGTAAGGCGCGTACTGGCACAGATGACTTGACGACGATTACAACTAAAAATAACCGATCAGCGCTTTCTGGTAAATGCGTACAGTGTAGTACAAAGAAATTTAGATTTGTTTCTAAACCCAAGGAACCCAAGGAACCTTTAAAAAAAAACGAGGAGGTGATATCGCTGCCAAATTAGCAAAACTCCCTGGAACCCCATGGGCAAAATACCCCGGAGAAAAACACCTTCCAGGGTATAGTTATTGTGGACCGGGAACAAGACTTGATATCAGACTCAATGATCAAAATCAGCCCCGACCCGGTGAGGAACCAATAAACGCTATTGATAAGGCCTGCCACCTTCATGATGTTGCTTATAAAAGCAGCAATTTGCAACACAGGCATCTAGCAGATGTGAAATTAATTCATGCGTTGAATGCCATTCCTGATAAATCCTTCAAAGAAAAATTGGCTTCATTTTTGATAAAATCGGCTATGAAAAGTAAATTGATGTTAGGTGCTGGTAATTAATAACAACATGGAATCTATTTATTATTCCCCAAGAGGATACTGGAAGGGTAACGCTGCAATCAGTAAACTCGCTAGCGCCGCAAAAGTGAAAAAAACCACTGCGGCTCATTGGTTATCCAAACAGGCACTATGGCAAATTTATCTACCACCGCCTAAACAAATTCAATTCTCGCATTTTGATGTGACCTTTCCTAATGAAGTTCATCAGGCTGATCTATTATTTCTGCCACATGATCGTGGTTACAAATATGCGTTAACTGTAGTTGATATTGCAAGTCGATACAAAGAAGCAGAACCGTTAAAAACAAAATCAGCCACTGAAGTGGCTTCTGCATTTGAAAGGATTTATCGAAGGAGTCCTCTGCACTGGCCAAATCTGTTACAAGTTGACCCGGGCAAGGAATTTCAGGGTGCAGTGTTATCTACAATGAAATATCACAATGTCGCTATCAGACGAGGGCATACTGCACTGCATCGTGATCAGGCCATTCTAGAACGATTTAATCGGATTCTTGCTGAGCGGTTATTTGGATATCAATATGCAAAAGAATTCATCCAAGAAAAAAGATCCCGCGAATGGGTTAAGAGATTACCAGGTGTAGTTACCGCACTGAATAACGAGATTACTAGAACCATCAACATGAAACCTATCAACGCGATTAAAAAGAAGTCGATACCTGAAAAACCACAAAAAGATTTCAAAGAACCAATTCTTGGTAGTAATGTCATTGTGAGGTATTTATATGAACCAGGAGAGCTTGAGGGTGGTACAAAAAGGGCTACTGATCCTATTTGGAGCGTCACTACGCATAAGATATCTAGTATAACACGATCTACGGGTAGACTTCCAATCTATAAACTGGATTTAACTGCCCCTCAGCGTGGGTTTACTAGACAGCAACTACAAGTAATTCCTGACGATACTCAATTACCACCGCATGGTCTTAACTAGCACCCTTGCGTCTATTGCACTCAAGACAAGTCAACATCACATTATTTCTGACATGACCGAGATTGTAATTTTTTCTGTCTACGGTGAATTGGCGAGGATCCTTATCCGAATACTGCCAACGCATTATACAATTGCAACTCGCGCAGTGATTATTCTGTTGTTGCTTCAAAGTGATTATTAATTCAGCATCAATATCAAATTCTCGTTGTTTTTTTTTGTCTTGTTGTTTGTAACCGGAGAGTTTTTTTTATCAATAATATCATCTATTGTGGTGTCATTATCATCGCCAATGATTTCATCATCGAAGACAATTCTTCGAAGTTGATTTATTTTTCGTACTCTGGATACTGAAAGATAGACTAAATTCGACCATTCTATGCGATTATCTACCATCCAAACAATTGTATCCGATATAGTCAATCCCTGTGAAGAATGTATCGTCGCTGCGTATCCTAGCGTCCACGGGGATTTATTAGCACGCAATGCATCTTCAACGACATTGATATCAACCAGCACAATATCATTTAATACGAGAATTTGTTTTTCACTCTGTCCTGGAATATCAACTTCAATATTCTGTTTTCGTGTATCCGATGGCCTATAACAAAGGGGTACTGGAAGCGTTGCAAATTTTTCTTTATGCAATTCAAATAATTTCATCTGAAGTGTGTCTCTGACTATTTTTCTACTTGCAATGATCAAATCGTTTGGTCTCCACGCTTCCCAAAACTCATTCATGGGAGTTTCCGAAATTATTTCACGGGCTATTTCACACTGGATTCTATCCGGTTGTAATCTAATTAGTTTCTTCAATTCTTTTAATTTTTCATCAAGTGATCTATGATCGGTATCAATTTCTTCATAATAGTCTACAAAACCCTTTAGCCATTCATGGGGAGATGCACCGACAAATGGTGGTGGTTGGCCGTGATCACCGCACATGACGACTTTTGTATTCTTCAATAACAACCACTCAAGAAATATTTTTAAGACATCTTCTGACACTGTGTCTATTTCATCCCACATGATGAATTCAGGAATAAATTTCTCTCCCATGCGCTCAGGAGTCCATTTATCTCCCTTCCATCGGAAAAAGCTGTGATAAGTACAGGCATTTACCCCTCTCTGTATCATTTCTCTTGCAAGTCTGTGAGTCAGTGTTAGTACAATCATTTTTGTGAAATCCGTAGGATTTTTCCCACTGAATAACTCAATTACCCGTGTTGTTTTTCCTGACCCGCCACAACCGTTTAAATAAACTGTTTTATATCTACAGATTGGGTCAGAAATCGGTGGTGCACTAGAAAATTCTGAACACTGATTGCTTTCTAAGTAATTATTTTCAATGGTAACATCTGCTGATGGAATATAATCATGAATCATTTCTTTCTTAATTCTCCATGTTCCCCATTTCTCGTTGCCAGTAGCCTTAAAATCAGCCATTTTGCTATTTATGTAAAATGAATCAGTGGCAACTCTAACTGCGGTGTTAGGAAATTTATTGATCATTGAAAACAGATTAATAGAAGCATAACCGAGCATAGAAGCTCTCAAATGCGTGTACTGCGGATGGTATCCATCATTGTAGGTAACAATTGTACCCAATTTGGTTCCATCGGACAGAAATGCGTCCTTACGATTGACATATAGGCCCCTATTCGTTAGATCCGCGATTACAAAATCGTATTCAGCGTTGTCTATAATCAATCGTGAAGAATATTTCGTATTATCATCTTTGCCACCTTGGGTAAATTTACCGATTATTCTTCGTCCAAGATTTTTTGCTTCATTGTTTCTGATTTCAAATAACTGTTGGGACCAATCCATGATTTGTTGTTCATTAAAATCAGGAAACAGTTTTCGCTCTTCGCTAATTATTTTTTCTAGATCAGGTTGTGGTAACCAGACTGATTTCTGTGCTCGATAGGATATAATTGCTTCACTGACAATTAATGATTTTAACATCTTACAATCAAGCATATACCGTAATAACACTATTGGCATCCAGTGTTTTTCAGACATGTGTTTACCAATCCAAAGATAACTACACGGATGAAGTCCTGTAGCCATTTCAAATGATACTACACAAGCGAATCCGGTTAAATCGAAATGTGGCAGTGGTCCATTAATAGCAACACGGGTCATTTCGTGTGTGGGGTGTCCAAATCGTTTGAAATATTTCTCACAGTCTCCATACCCAAGAAAACTTCCTGGATAACACGCAATCATATCAACTGAAATAACGGTATCAGCGGTGTATTTTGTGTTCCATAATCCGCCGTGGCTGTATTCAAGACAGGACAATTTGACATCTGATAAAAACTCACTTCGTGTTGGTTTTCACGCGTTTTTCTTTCTAGCAAAATGTGCTGCAATGGATGGTACTGTGAAACAGTTTGCTAATAATTGATCTTCGATTTCCCCCTCAGAAAACTCACTAGCTAGTTGTTTCATTTGATTCTTTAGCTCTTCAGTACGGTATAATTCTCCGTTAGGCCTTACAAACTGATCAAATCTGCATTCCTCGTCTGAATTACTATGAAATAGCCACACTGACACAGGATCGTTTTTACTCAAATGGTAAATAGCATCAAATAATTTCTGCTCTGAAAAAAACTCTTCGGTTCGGGATAGATATTTTACGGTTCTATCCCGTGGGAATATTGTTACTGCAGATGACCACGCGTGCGCGTTATGATCAATAATTTCAATGGGAGTCCCTTTTGATTTATATTTCGATTCGTATAATACTTCTCCGGTGATTGTCCTTACCGATATTGGAAATCTTAATGATTTTTCTAATTTAGTTATATCCTGAATTGTTGCTCCATGCTCTTTTACCGTGAACTCCCACTCGGTTATTTTTTTTCGTCTTAGATCAGTTAGTTTATTTCCCCGGGACGCATTTGTGAAGTGTTCTATTATTCGTTCTGCTACACAATTGAGTCCTGTCGAATATTTCATGGGTGCTAGTTTTGAAATATCAGGTTTTTCATTGAGCGGATAGATCCCGTAAACAACTGCTGTGACAGGATAAGATCTTTCGTAGTAGGGTTTATCAATTCCAGTCAAAATTCCCGGTTTGGAATCCTGGTTCACGGTGACAGTTTTTTTGCCCCTAAGAATGGGTTCAAATTTATCCCTAATGATCCATTTGCCATCCTCACGGATAATGAATTTAATTCGGAAAAAATGACTTTTTTCCCCAATACGTGAAATGATCACTGCTGCCTTTTCATCATTCATGGTAGCGTCAACAACACCATCAATTCGAAATGTTGACCAACAATAAGATGCTCCATCACGCTTGAATTCATTAAAACAGTCTCTGATGGCTTTATCAAGAATTTTATTCTTGGGTGTATTAGAAACTATATCAAGATTGAATTGAGCATCCTTCCATGGTGATCTCATGTTTCCGTCTCTTGGACGTTTGTTACGTTTTTTGGGTCTATCGCGATTAAATCTAGGATTGATTTTCAATAATCTCTTAAACTCTTTCATGTTTCCGTCTCTTGGACGTTTGTTACGTTTTTTGGGTCTATCGATATTAAATTTAGGATTGATTTTCAATAATCTCTTAAAATCTTTCATGCTTCCGTCTTTTGGACGTTTGTTACGTTTGTTTCCGTCTATTGGACGTTTGTTTGGTCTATCGCGATTAAATCTAGGATTGATTTTCAATAATCTCTTAAACTCTTTCATGTTTCCGTCAACTATACGTTTTTTGGGTCTATCGCGATTAAATCTAGGATTGATTTTCAATAATCTCTTGAACTCTCTATCAGCATTGAATTTAGCATTTTTCGAAGTCAATCTCTTGAACTCCTTCATGCTATATATAAAACAGGTATCTAAATGAAAGATTTATGTATAATCAATCACTGCAAAATGAGTCAGTCATTGAATTAGACAATAGTGTAGTATATAATGACCCTAGAATTCAGACTACACCCAGTGATTAAAAATTACGAAGCATCCAGTGATGGTACTGTCAGAAACTGTAGACTGAAGAACCCAATTGGGTGGGATAATGGTATGGGGTATTTGGTGTTTAATGTTGGAAGGAAGACATTTCGCAATCATCGTTTCGTATTTGAATATTTTAATGGATTGATCAAAGATGGTTTTGTTATTGATCACATTGATTCTAATCCAAGGAACAATTCTTTATCCAATCTGCAAGCTATCACACAGAGTGAGAATTCCAAACGAGGAAGGACTGACACTTGTTCAAAAGCGAGACCAGTGAAATCTTTGAATACAATAACTAACGAAGAGAAAATATTTCAATCATTATATGAAGCCGGCAAGTATTTCAATATTTGTAGAACTTCAGTACGATTCGTTGCAGAGGGGATAACCAAAACGGCTATTTCAAAAAAGACAGGGCAAAAAGTTCAATTTAGTTATATCTGATGCGTCATAATTTCCAATTAGAGATATGTCATTCTTATAGAATAATGAATTCTGAAAACATGAATAGCATCATAGTTGAAATAGCAAAATTGAAAAATCAGGATATCAAACTATCAGATGGGTTAAATCCTGATCAAATTGTGTCTGATTTTCAGGATATAGAATACGGGGTTAGCACTAACAAGTATATGCTACCCAAGAAGTATGCACTCATCAAAAGAATTCAGAATTCTATTAAAGACTCTCTTTCATTTTCCAGTGACATCAGTGTGTTCGTCCCGTTGTATACTATCGTAGAGGGAATACGAAAAGAATTGGGGTACGAATACGAATTGAAAAAAGAAGTCAACTCTAAAATTAGAAACCTACGAGCATTAATTCAAGAAAATTGATTACCCGACCATTGATTGCCTGACCATTTTATCATTCCGACCCTCATTTTTTTAGCCGACCCTCAAGGGGATGTCAAAAATCGATGGACGATATGTCAGATTGATCAATGAAAAAGTGTGGAAACTGTCAGTATTATTTATTTTATATACAATTATGACACTTTCCACAAACCTGATAGAAGCTGTTATAGGATGAAATAACACTTCCATGACCATATCAAAAATCATCCGACATGTCAAAAAAGTGGAGCAACTCACAGTATTATTTATTTTATATACAATTATGTGACTTGTCCATCAATGATAGAAGGTGTCTCACGATGAAATAACACTTCTATGACCGTATCAAAAATCATCCGACATGTCAAAAAAGTGGGGAAATTGTTTTACAATTGAAAAATGGTTTCTGATTTCAAATAATGGTCAATGAAGCATTAACAACCCGATTGGCTCGTGAACGACTGGATGCAATTAAGAAATTTATACCAATTCGTGACTCTGTAAGAAATAAACTGCAACAACGACAGAGTTTACAAACTGATTTTGCTCTGGGGTCTGAAGAATTGTTTAAACCAGTAACCACAGCAACGAAGGGGGTAGAGCGTGCCTTACTGGGAGATGGTCCCGAGACGGGGAAATCTGTTATTGGTGAGCTTGAAAAACTAGCAGCGAAAACTGAACAAACAAAACAAATAGAATCAAAAAGAACAGTAGATGATTTACGCGTGAGATTTAACGAGGAAGGGTTAGCAGAAATTGATAAGACTAATCCAGCAGAAATTCCTGCGCTTGTTGTTACGTCTTATGAAAACAGAAAAAAATGGTTGAAACCAGAACATCATAAGTTTGTTAAGAATTTCGCTCATTGGGCTGATATATTTTATAAAATCAAAACTAAAAAAAGTCAAATTAAGACAGAGAGTGCATCATACATCGAATATATCGATGCGGTGAGTCTAGTGTATAATCAATACGAAGAGTTTAAACAACCAAAATTGCAAAAGCGGCGACAGCAGCCTGCAAAGAAAATATCTTTCTCTCCTAAAAAACAACAACTACCACCTGATGATGATGATGATGATGATGATGATGATTATTTACAAGAAACGGGTTTAGAAAAACTAGATGAAGCAGCTGGTTATAGCGGAAGTGGACTGCAAAATCCAAGGATTGGAAACACTTGTCCTGATAGTGTTATCAATGATATATCACGATTAGAAGTTCTTGTAGGAGGATTCCGAGCTGGAAATAATTCACTGGAAATAATTAATGAAGCAGCTGATATCTGTAGACGGTTATTTGCCGGCGGTATCATGGATATCAAAACATATCGAGATTTCATTGACGAGTTAGCAAATGGGTATCATAGTGATTAAATAACAATTGAAAACACTATTGTTTTTATAATAATGATCGTACACTACAATCATGATAAACCAACCCTCGTCTATGTAGTTAATTCACGGTTTCCAGTTTATAAAGCATACTATGGAGATGGCCTCGGCAATACCATTTTAGGATTCTTTTCAAGAATGGCCCCAAAAGTGATGCCGTTAGCTAAACAATTATCAATGAAAGCCATTGATGTTATTCGTGATAAGGGTATTAGTACTGTTGGAGATCTTGCCGGGAAAGCGTTTTCAACTGCGAAGGATAAAATAACATCATTAGTGAGGCGAAAAAAGAAACCGTTACCGTCTACAGAAGAAATGCCTGCAAGTGTTAGTAAAATTATAAATAACGCAGTAGATGAAAAACTAGCGTCGATGGTAAATCAAGGGGACCAAAGCAATATTGCAAATATGATAGCGGGAAGTGGCTTTAGAAAACTACATCGATGAAAATCACTATTTAGACTCTGATAAATAGAATAAAATGTTCAAAAGGTCACCTGATCCAGCATTTGATATGGATGCCCCAGTTGGCAAGAATGATTCTGTACGCGATTTTCAATTTTATTCTTATCACGCAGTACAACCAGATCTCCGATCGCGAATTGAACTTCAAGTTCATGATACCAGTAAATATTTTCTACCGTGTGTGGCATTTATTGAAGTAGAAGGAGAACTTGTAACAAATGTTGCAGCTGATACCCCATATGACAATAACGCAAATGTCCGAGTTGGTTTTGTTAATAACGGCATAATGGCGTTATTTGAAAGCGCTAGATATCTCATTGATGGAAAAGAAATTGAATCCATTGACCGTGAAGTTGATGTGGCCACAACAATCATAGGGTTAGCGAGATATTCTGATGATTATACAAGATCAGCGGGTCCATCTATGATGTTTGCAAAGGATACCTCTGATAACGCTGATCACCTTCAATTCATTAAAGTGTTAACAGCACAGGGTACTGCAGAAGGCAATCAACAAGAAGCAGCTAATCCAGAACGTCGAGCTAGACCCGGAGCTGCGTTTGATATTCTCGGAGGCGTTAATGGTAATCTCAATTTAGGATTTGCAACACGTGTAGCAACGTTGCATGGGCAGCGTCGACGATTTTCATGTGCGATTCCAGTGCATCATATATTTGGATTCTGTAGAAACGTCCGAAAAGTTATTTATGGAGCCAAACACACAATAGCACTCGTGAGAAAGGGTACTGATGATGATGCAATCTGGCGTAGTGCTGGGGTTGCTGCCGGTAAAGTTATTTTAACAAAACTATCATTATGGATGCCAGTGTTAACTCCATCAATCACAGACGAACAGCGACTACTATCATTTATGGACCAAGGAGGAAAGTCGTTGTTAAGTTGGTTATCAGTGACCACGGATATTAAACAAGACAGTGTTGATGGTACATTCACATGGCACCTGGCATCAAAACAAGGTGTTTCAGCTCCACGTCATATATTCGTAGCGTTACAGAATAATGCGCGAGTTGGTAATCAAGAACGAAGTCATATGATATTTGATCAGTTAGGTGTTAATGAAGTCTCGCTGAGAATAAACGGACAGCAGGAACCATCCGAGGATACACAACTTGATTACGGTCAGAATCATATTGCACGTGTCTATCATAACCTGTTGTCATTTATGGCACGTGATCAAAATGTGGATACCGGTTTGCAAATATCACAATTGGATTTTAAAAGCCTCTATCCGATTTATTACTTTTCATTGGAACATCTTGATTTGATGAGACAATCTGTCGTTGATATACACTTCAGAGCCCGTGTAACCCGTCCGACTGGTCCACCAGTTGGTGGGGTACCTCCTATCCTTATCCCGAATTATAGAGCGGTTGCTGTCATTCTCAGTGATAAATCAATGCTACTTGAAGGTGTTGGAGGAAGAATGAGAGTGGTAGATGCCCCAGTAGAAAACATGTAATTGAAAATCCGAAGGATATTTCCATTGAATCGTTTTACGATTTAGAATCAATCTATTATGTATAATGTCATATAGTGTTATTAGTGTTGCGTTAACTCCTGGTCAAATCAAAAAATTGCAATCAGAATCGGCTAAAAAATGTGGAGCCACAATCACGTTGAAACCTAATCAAATGACTGGTGGTGCAAATAAATTATCGCTGACAACTCGTCAAATAAAACATTTCAATGATTCACTTGCAGCCAAAAAAGGTGTTCAGATTACTCTTTCTGCGGCTGCTATTAAAAATATGATGAAAACGGGTGGTATATTTCCATTGTTAGCTGCGATTCCAGCATTGATTGCAGCAGCAGCCCCAGCAGTGGCTAAAGCAGCGGCGTTAGGAGCCGTTGGTACTGCAGCAGGAATGGAAGATGAAATCGCTGAGACGTTGAATTTAGTAAATGTTGACCCGAACGAAATAGTTGTATTTCAAGACAAACAGGGTAAATTGAAATCTAGTAATATTTCTCTGGATGATATTTTAGTTAAACAACAAAACGCAATCGAGAACACCGTTGCGTTATTTTCCGATTAGGGTAAATTGAAAACCAGTAATATTTCTCTGGATGATATTTTGATACGGCAGCGCGACGCCGCTGAAAACTCTATTGCGCTGTATTCCAACGACGGACGACTTAAACCAGGCATACTTGTGTCTACGATCACAGACGCGCTTACCACCCACAACAAGATGATTATCACCAACAACCGCATGATTGACTACAACGACAACAGGATTACCACCCACAGCCGTGAGCTGGATGATCATATACGAGGTTATAATGCTTTTCGTAGAAATATCATTGATAAATTTATTGGAACCCCGTTAGATAAAATTGAACTAAAACTCCCTGATATTAAAAAATCCATCGATGAGACGAAAAACTTCATCGAAGCCGTCAAAGGTGATTTTTCGAGGATGATAACAGTCATTGAAAAAACAAAAATTCCTCATGAGAAAACTAACAACATAGTATATACAATCCAACACGGATCATTTGAGTGGTCACCTACAAACAACAAATTAGATATCACTGCAACCGTCAAGGGTATTTATCGATTAACACTGGTGACAACGGCTCAATTTAACATATCATCGTCGAGTTCATCCGGGGTCAATAATACGATTTCAACGATCATCGACAAGGATACAACTGAAAGGTTCACTATAACAGCTACTGATAAAAAATTTGATTAGGGTTTCAGCAACCTGGTATGTGGAATTCGTAGCGAATTTAAGTTGAAAATTGAAAGGATTTCACAATTGAAAGGATTTCACAATTGAAAACGCTAGCGTTGTTAAAATAAAAAATGATTTCATCATCGCAATATCGCTATGATCAGGTCAGAGAATATCAAACTAGACTCAAAACCCTGTCTGAGGAGTATGCAATGAAAATTAAAAAATATCGCAGGAGAATTACCGCAATTGATGTTACTGTGTATTCAGTGAGTGGTGTAATCACCGGAGCCGGTATTATACTGTCTTCAGTGACAATGATGGCCCCGATAGCTGTTCCAATTTGCATTTCTGCGGCAACAACAATCGCTGGATATTATTTCAATAATCACAAAAAAAATATCATCATGCAGCCAACGGAAACTACAAGACTACATAATTCAATTTCATGTTGTGTCCACTGCATACTCGCAATTATCCTCATTGATATCGTCATCTCTCGATGATACAATTATATCAGAGAGTGAGTTTTCAGCGATGGTAGATATATATGATTCTGCGATGTCAAAATTAGAAGTACAAAAACATGAGTATAATAACAATGACAACACAGATGGAATTACTTCAACAAATAGTGGAGAACACGAACCCAGTACAAACAAGCATGATCTCAATAACCTCAACGAATCCAGAATTCAGTGTGAATTTCCCCTCTCCGGTCCCAGTGAAGGAGATAGCGCTAGCAAAATTACGAGTATACCACAGTTGGCCAAATATTAGGTCAAAATCATTTGGTGGTCAACAACCCAATAATTCACTGGTATTTGCAAATAAGAATAAACCAGACGGTACTCCAGACTGGAATGTTGTTTCCATACCAACCGGATCATACCAAATCGAACAAATCAATAATGAATTCGCGCGTAGAATAAAATCGATTACTGGAGTAGAGTCAAAAATAGCTATAACAGTTCATGAGCCGACACTATCATCCGCCATTGAAATAAGCACAGAAGGATACGTCGTAGATATATATCAGAGCTCAATAAGAACAGTGTTAGGTTGGCCTGAAATCCCACCCGGGGGGGGGGGGGGAAACCGTTAAATTACCAGAACCAAAAAAAACTGATTATATCACAGACAGGATAAAATCTGATAATCCAGTAAAGAGTTATAGCGGTTATGATAAATTGAATTTTTTTCTTGAAACGATAGATACCGTCACTAATAAAAGATACCACACACTTCTACAGAGTAAAACCACTGAAAATTTCACAGCGATGGAATATGATTTTTTACTGTTGTTAATATCCATTAAATCCGGCTCTCTCACCCGAGACGAAATTATCAGCGTTGTAGAAATATGTAACAAAATCATCAATGACATGGAAACATTTAATTCACAAATTATTCAAGAGATATTAGGTGACGATAATCCTAAAACGAGAACAGAGTTTGCGATGAAAGGTAATATACGCGTAGAAGATATTCGTGAGTTTAAACTACCAGGGTATAATATCTCAGAATTACAAAAATCTCTCAGTGATGCCATCGATGAAGGTTTCAAAATAATTCATGATGCGTGGAAAAAAACAACATCACCGGAAATAAAAACCCTCAAACACAATAATGACCCAGATGGTGGTGGCAGGCATATTGCTCCGTTCAACGTGAATATTTCAACGGTGATTGCGCTCAATTTAGTATGTGATGTGATCGAAGGAAGCTATCAAATAAATTTAGAACGATCAAATCAAGCTCAGCAGGGATATATTTTGTATTCATTTGCACCAACAGCTCCTCCAGGATTTTTAATAATTGAGTCCCCGGTGAATCTAGTCTATATGCGATGTCATAATAATTCATTAACCAGAATTAATTTCAAACTCACTGACCAGTCTAATAATCTGATTGATTTACAAGATGAGGTTTTACAAATTAGTCTATTCGTAAAATCGTAGTGATTTTCGTCGTAGTGATTTACATGACCCTCGAACACGATATCGTATCGGACTGGATCAAATATTCGGTTAACCCCAACTGAAAGTTCTAGTGAGTGACAACGACGTTGTAGTCCCTTTTCCCAAAAAATCGATGGAGGATTTCATTAATTTCATTGATTTTTTCATAATTTTTTTTGGGACCTAATCCATGAAACGATATCAGATTCACACATACATTGGGGGCTGATGTCATTGGTTTCATTGTTTTTAAGCGTGATTTCAGTGAAAACTTGTCTAAAAATGTTGTCCGATTCGCCCCTTCTGCTGCTTCAGTGCATATTTACTTTCTGTTGGTCTCATTGTAAGCCATATATGCAAAATGTATGTTGTACTTACAAATGTAGGCCCTTAAACCTCAATCAACATGCCACGTCGTGAGAGTATTGTTTAATATTCTCAGCCGTTGTTCTGTTACTACTATAGGGCAACAAAAAGCATGCCATTCTTCTCACAACTGTGTAATACAATATGGTTTTTGTACCACTTGGCTTTGAAATTTATTCAGAGATAATTTATAGAATTGCGTGTATACTTTTCTGTCCAAACTTCAATACAGGAACATCTTTTGGTAACTAGGATATGTAAGCCGTAATTGATTACTGACATTCACAGACTTCAATGGCTAGCAGGTGCAAATCTAATGATTGAGAGCTATACACCCTGTCATATGTAGTATAGAGTTAATTTTAATCAGCTACTCTTACTGATCGTTTACAACTGATGTCTACATATATCGTTTTGAAGGCAGATATATTTCTTCATGTCAATGGACAAAATCAGTGTTTTCCATTATCAACGAAGGAACAGTAGTGAGACAACGGGCTCGAAATGTCTCATCTGTAAATAATACAGGTAAAAGCATTAGGTGAAAAACAAAAGTTTGATAGAGAGAGACGTGGCTGTCACAATGTCCATCTGATTGTTTTAACATTTCAAAATATTGTAAATTGAAGAACGTTGCACATATATCTTACCAAAAGGAAAGAAAAGTCGAAGCTGGACAACTGGGAGATGGAAGTAGCTCTCAGAAAGAAGAAGCAATTATTCATGTAATGAGGACAGAAGTAAAAGGGGAATAACATAGACGAATCAGTTGAGCATGTTTGTGAATTGAGTTAAATACATATTTTCTAATAAAAACGGAATTCTGCACAGGACATATGTCTCCCATATCGTTTGAATGTTTATGGTTTAGAAACTATATATCCTAAGATGAAATTTATTTATTGAAGTTATCTTATCATTTAATGAGTTGCACGATATAACATATGAACCGGTCGTTAGACATGTATAATTTAAACTCAAAATTGCAAATAAGAAGTATTATTAAAAGCAGACATCTTTATATTCATCTAATTAACTTTCTGTACATGTCAATGATGTAATAAATTTGTATCTAATTAACTTTCTGTACATGTCAATGATGTAATAAATTTGTATCTAATTAACTTTCTGTACATGTCAATGATGTAATAAATTTGTATCTAATTAACTTTCTGTACATGTCAATGATGTAATAAATTTGTATCTAATTAACTTTCTGTACATGTCAATGATGTAATAAATTTGTATCTAATTAACTTTCTGTACATGTCAATGATGTAATAAATTTGTATCTAATTAACTTTCTGTACTTGTCAATGATGTAATAAATTTGTATCTAATTAACTTTCTGTACATGTCAATGATGTAATAAATTTGTATCTACTCTATATTATAACATTTTGCAGCACAAGTAAACAATAACTAATCTTTAAATGATTAGAAACAAAATAATCTTTTTTAATCTGAAGTTTAAAAGTAATTGTTTATTAGGAGTATTAATAATTCAATGGTTGGAGCATCATGAATTAGTTGGAGCTGCACAAACAGCTTTAGGGAGTGTATATTATGCGTTACAATATTTCAGGTAACACAAATGTTGTTTTGTGATATTGAGATTTTGTTGATATTGTCAGTGCTTACTTTTCTAATAAGGAATATGTTATGGCATAAAGGTATTAAGTTATGAATTAAAGGTAAAATATTAATAAATGTACACTCAATTTATCAAAATGTGAAAAGAAATATCCAATAATATTTTGTCGGAAGAATTGGATGAGAAATTGGCGTGTGTCATGGTGAATGATTACTGTCTTCTTGTTTTCCGATATGTTAAGAAAGGTTGTATTATTAACAGCGGTATTTAATGAGTTGACATCGATATGCTGCAGCAGTTATGATTTTATATACATGTTATGTAGTTAAATTTTTTGAGTCTAAAATGGTTCACAAAATGTCATATATGCTCAGTCTGCATATGATATACAGTGACATACAGTCCATTCATACACCGAAAAGTTCGATTATTATATACAGTGACATACAGTCCATTCATACACCGAAAAGTTCTATTATTATATACATTGACATACAGTCCATTCAAACACCGAAATATATGATGGATTGAATGGATGGAAGACTAGTGGAGATTAATTTATTCTTGTTTAAAGGTTTATTGTTAAACATTTCAATACAGGTTTGTCTGAGTCGTTTTTGCATTGGATAAATAAGTTATATTGCAACTTTGGAAGTGTTTTCCCAAATGGAAATTGAAATACAAAATATATGAAACTTAATTTACGAATTCGTAGATATAACACGGTTGAATGATACACCTAAATATTAAATATATGTACAGAATAGAGTTCAGTTCTGACTGATTTCTTTTTATTTGTGACGTATACAGCTAATAACACAGGGACAGTGCATCTAATCTGACCTAGTTACTGAACTTGATTGAGAAATAACTGCAGCTGTTTTAAAGAACGTTGTCTTTAATTATTGTATTCTTTGCAGCCTAAGAACCATTGGTTTCCGTTCCTTATTCATATCGTAGTCAGGGCTTTGCCGTACTGATTAAAGCTCTTTAAACCGATTAAATCAGCCTGCCATCTAGTGATTAACCTGACTGAACTTGGATATGTTTGCTATGGCACAATTTCAATAGATCACTTACATCCGTGATTATGGTACGGTATATAAATCAATTCATATTTAGTATTCACTAATTTTATCCAATTAATTTGATATGATATTCGGCCATGAAGTATGCAGTACGAATGATAGGTACAGAATACAAAATATTTTCATCATTAAATCGATTGAACAGCAGCAATGACTGCCGTTAGTTTAGTTTGCCATCACATTTAAATCGTTAAGCAATCAATGTCTTTTCTTCTTGGACCAACTCTCAAGTATCACTAATTGGCATTCTGATCACCTACGATAACTGTAGGTTTCTTAAGTCCTTCATTGATCCGAATAATCTATATGGTACCGTCCTTGTGCTAATGTTAGTATATGACGCCATTTTACCCCATAAAATGTGTTCATTTAGAGTATTTTGTATTTTACCTATTCGCTCAGTCGAAAGATGTATCTTTGGTATCTTGGTCGCCTAAATATTTTGCATTAATAAGAATGAACACACTACATTTATAATAACGTCCAAAAATAACAATTATAATATTATTAAAGTCAATGAACTCTTATGACATAATAACATCCTATGAATTATTAATTCTTACATGATCACAGGCTATGAACTATGAACTATTGACTCTAACATAATAACAGGCTATGAACTATTAATTCTAACAAAATGACAGGATATGAACTATTAATTCTAATATAATAACAGGATACGAACTATTAATTCTAACATAACATCAGGCAATGAACTATTAGGTCTAACATGACATTAGGCAATGAAGTATTGTTTCCAATACAATAACAGGGTATGAACTATTAATTCTAAAAAAATAACAGGCTTTGAACTATTACATCTAACATAATAACATGCTATGAACTATTACATCTAACATAATAACATGCTATGAACTATTACATCTAACATAATAACATGCTATGAACTATTACATCTAACATAATAACATGCTATGAACTATTACATCTAACATAATAACAGGCTATGAACTATTCCGTCTAACATAATAACATGCTATGAACTATTACATCTAACATAATAACATGCTATGAACTATTACATCTAACATAATAACAGGCTATGAACTATTCCATCTAACATAATAACATGCTATGAACTATTACATCTAACATAATAACATGCTATGAACTATTACATCTAACATAATAACATGCTATGAATTATTACATCTAACATAATAACAGGCTATGAACTATTACATCTAACATAATAGCAAGCTATGAACTTTTAATTCTAACACAATAACAGGCCGTGAACTATTATTTTTAATACAATAACAGAATATGAACTATTATGCATGACACAATGGCAGGTTTTGAACTATTAATTCTGACATAACAGACTGTAAATTATTAGCTCCAATATAATTTTAAGGTATGAACTAGTAGTATAATAGAATGATATTCTACAGTTATTATATCTGATATAATACCAGGCTATGAACTATTAACTTTAAAATAATAACAGTCTATGCACTTTTAATTTTAATATAGCATCAGGCAATGAAGTATTAATTCGAACGTAATAATAGGCTATGAACTCTTATTATGACATAATTACCGGTTATTAACTATTATTATCATATAATGACAGGCTTTGAGCTAATAATTATGATATAATATCAAGTTTTGAACTATTATATTTAACATCAACTTATGATGGCTAAATTTTGACAATGCGGAATGAAAACTAGTATTGATTAACATTAAAACACCTACGAAATGATTCAGTCTCTTAATAGTTTGGCATTTCTTTCAGTTTTCGTAGAGAAGGGCGAAATAAGATCTCATGTTTAATTTGGTCAATATTTTTTAACATATTTATTATCTGTATCGTATTTCAGTGCACGAATAGAAATGTTGAATCACACCATGTGTACGAATAGAAATATTGAATCACACCATGTGTACGAATAGAAATATTGAATCACACCATGTGTACGAATAGAAATATTGAATCACACCATGTGTACGAATATAAATATTGAATCACACCATGTGTACGAATAGAAATATTGAATCACACCATGCGTACGAATAGAAATATTGAATCACACCATGTGTACGAAGCAATCATTGTAAAATTGTATAACTGTTACATAATGATAGATACACTAGCACATGTAAACACTAGTTGGATTACTCTGCAACTTATAGTTAAGCCGATTTCACTACATTGCGATGTTGTTATTTTTGTCTTGCAATGTAATTTGTTTTACTGTGTCGAAACCTTAATCGTTACATGTATGTACTTTATCTTGTACCTAATAGCGATCATCAAGCCTGCACTTAATTAGAGATCATCAAGCCTGCACTTAATTAGAGATCATCAAGCCTGCACTTAATTAGAGATCATCAAGCTTGCACTTAATAAGCGATAATCAAGCCTACATTTAATTAGAGAGCATTAAGCTTGGACTTAATTAGTGATCATCAAGCCTGCACTTAATTAGTTATCATTAAGCTTGCGCTTAATTAGAGATAATCAATGATAAACTTAATAAGCGATCATCAAGTTTTAACTTCATTAGCGACCATCAAGTCTGTACATAAGTAACGATCATCAAGTCTGCACTTAATTAGCGATCTTCAAACTTCTAATTCATTAAAAATCAAGCTTGCACTTTATTAACAATCATCAAGCCTTCACTTAATTAGCGATCACCATGCCTACACCTATTTGGCTATCATCAAACTTTCACTTAGTTAGTGATCATCAACCTTGCACTTAATTAGTGATAATCAAGTCTGCACTTAATTAGTCATTATCAAGCCTGCACTTAATTTGTGATCATGAAGCCTGCACTTAAGTAGTGATTATC
Source organism: Unio delphinus (assembly GCA_029339505.1). Taxonomy (NCBI): domain Eukaryota; kingdom Metazoa; phylum Mollusca; class Bivalvia; order Unionida; family Unionidae; genus Unio; species Unio delphinus. Next base: position 16,592,487 of record JAQISU010001238.1, read on the forward strand.
AAGCCCGTGCTTAATTAGTGATCATAAAGCTTGCAGTTAATTACAGATCATCAAAGGTGCACTTAATTTGTTATCATCAAGTTTGCACTTAATCGGAGATCATCGAAGATGCACTTAATTAGCGATCATCAAGCTTGGACTTAATTAATGATTATCAAGCCTGCACTTAATTAGTGATCATCAAGCCCGCACTTATTTAATGATCATCAAGGATGCACTTAATTAGTTATCATCAAGTTTGCACTTAATTAGTGATCATCAAGCTTGCTTTTAATTAGAGATCATCAAAGATGCACTTAATTAGAGATTATCAAAGATGCACTTAGTTAGCAATCATCAAACTTGGACTTAATTAGTGATCATCAAGCATGCACTAATTAGTGATCATCAAGCCTGCACTTAATTAGTGATTATCAAGCCTGCACTTAATTAGTGATTATCAAGCCGGTACTTAATTAGTGATCATCAAGCATGCACTTAGTGATCATCAAGCCTGCACTTAATTAATGCTCATCAAGGCCGCACTTAATTAGTTGTCATCAAGCTTGCATTTAATTAGAGATCATCAAGCTTGAACTTCATTAGCGATCATCAAGCCTGCACTTATTTACGATCATCAAAGACAGTTTGGGGGGCTAATACAGTAGAAACATGTTCGTTCTAAATGTACGCCAAATTATTAAGAGAAAAATGGCATTAAATATCATATCCATTACCATATTGTTTAAATAATGATAAAATAAATGTTGTATTGTTTTTAAAGAACAGAAGAAATATGCGTAAATTTATAGACTATATGGTTATTGAGCTTTAAAATATGTTTCACAACACGGACTGGTACATTTGAAAAGTATTACAGAATTATTTAATGCTGCCTTCTGAAATATAGCCAACAAGATGATACCATGTATATGTTCTATTCTAAATTTTAAACTAAGAAATGAAAGCAAAAATGACATTTGAAGTGCTTATCTATATAGCAAGAGTTGCCTTTCCAGAGTCATGTTTCACGTGAATTCAATTTAGAAAGTCATGTTTCACGTGAACTCAATTTAGAAAGTCATGTTTTACGTGAACTCAATTTAGAAAGTTATGTACCAGTCAAGAGAATCTTGAACGTTTGGTTGGAATCAGGTTTGCATAAAACATTTTGCCCCCATATTTTAATTTTGTTTAGTTGTTACCCTTATGCTTAATTCTACATACATTTTACATAATTTTAGCATCTTTTATGTTCATGTTTTATCTTGTAGTACATGTTTACATTATTTTAGAGCGGTTTATCTTGCAAATTAAAGTAAATATTTTGGCAATAACTTCCGTTTTGGTATCGACAGTATACATTTGGTCGGTAAGACTTCAACTGAGCATATTAGAAACGTATTGTTATACATAATTCATATGAGTACTTATAATATTACTTATTGTTATACATAATTCATATGAGTACTTATAATATTACTTATTGTTATAGATAATTCATATGAGTACTTATAATATTACTTACTGTTATACATAATTCATATGAGTACTTATATTGTTACTTATTGTTATACATAATTCATATGAGTACTTATATATTACTTATTGTTATAGATAAGTCATGAGTGCTTATAATATTACTTATTGTTATAGATAATTCATATGAGTACTTTTAATATTACTTATTGTTTTACATAATTCATATGAGTACTTATAATATTACTTATTGTTATACATACGTCATATGAGTACTTATAATATTACTTATTGTTATAGATAATTCATATGAGTACTTATAATATTACTTGTTATACATGCGTCATATGAGTACTTATAATATCACTTATTGTTATACATAATTCATATGTGTACTTATAATATTACTTATTGTTATACATAATTCATATGAGTACTTATAATATTACTTATTGTTATACATAATTCATATGAGTATTTATAATATTACTTATTGTTATAGATAATTCATATGAGAACTTATAATATTACTTATTGTTTTACATAATTCATATGAGTACTGATAATATTACTTATTGTTATAGATAAGTCATATGAGTACTTATAATATTACTTATTGTTTTACATAATTCACATGAGTACTTATAATATTACTTATTGTTATACATACGTCATATGAGTACTTATAATATTACCTATTGTTATACATTATTCATATGAGTACTTATAATATTACTTATTGTTATACATACGTCATATGAGTACTTATAATATTACTTATTGTTTTACATAATTCATATGAATACTTATAATATTACTTATTGTTATACATACGTCTTATGAGTACTTATAATATTACTTATTGTTATACATTATTCATATGAGTACTTATAATATTACTTATTGTTATACATTATTCATATGAATACTTACAATATTACTTATTGTTTTACATAATTCACATGAGTACTTATAATATTACTTATTGTTATACATACGTCATATGAGTACTTATAATATTACTTATTGTTATACATTATTCATATGAGTACTTATAATATTACTTATTGTTATACATACGTCATATGAGTACTTATAATATTACTTATTGTTTTACATAATTCACATGAGTACTTATAATATTACTTATTGTGATACATACGTCATATGAGTACTTATAATATTACTTATTGTTATACATTATTCATATGAGTACTTATAATATTACTTATTGTTATACATACGTCATATGAGTACTTATAATATTACTTATTGTTTTACATAATTCACATGAGTACTTATAATATTACTTATTGTTATACATACGTCATATGAGTACTTATAATATTACTTATTGTTATACATTATTCATATGAGTACTTATAATATTACTTATTGTTATACATACGTCATATGAGTACTTATAATATTACTTATTGTTTTACATAATTCACATGAGTACTTATATTATTACTTATTGTTTTACATAATTCATATGAGTACTTATAATATTACTTATTGTTATACATAATTCATATGAGTACTAATAATATTACGTTATGCTGGTTGTTAATATGTAAACATCCACATGACTAACTCATTTTATTGTCGTAGTTTCTAAAACGTCAAAGAAAATTTAAGATGTATTAAACATTTTAAATTAGTTTTAAACAACCCGAATAAATTTACAGTGTAGCATTCATGTATTAAACTCACATTGTTCACTGATCTTAACGTCGATAAATTTTAATTTTACAACATAAGGGTAAAATAAAACATAGGAATGTTTCACCTTTGTCAATTTTTGCAGACGTTATGAAAACAGTTAGTTCATTTATTCCATGGCAGCTGATTAAATAGTTCCAATGTATATTTTCTGTTGTGCTCGTTTGAAGTCATGTGACCAAAATGGGTACATAAACTTCAACAAACATGACACGTAGTTAGAGTGGATTTTCAATATTCCCAGCTGATGAGTTTTCTACCACTTGTAGGTAGTCGATATAAAGCGCACGATATATATTTAGCTCGGCACATATAAAAATATATTCATTTTATGTCCCATTGCATCTCAAGCATTCTTTCATCACTGGTCCCATGCAAAAGCTTGTAGTGCGTTTTTAAAAAGTGGATAAATTTGTATGGACATGTACATTAATTGAACAATTTTGGTTACGTTTTAATGTGTGTTTTGCTTGGTGTTTTGATGCTGTGAATTTGTATGCTGTGTAAATATATGTATACTTGGCAAGATGTCTGTTCTAAAGTACCAGATCCTCATCACAAAATTGGGTTATTGTGAACTAAATTTCACACCTGACTGACGAATTTTGTTACATTTTGTATGCATTTCTATTAGCACCACTCACAGAAGACGGTAAATGGTATAATCTAAACGTCACTCCCACCCCCAAGCACATCACAAGTTTACAACCAAAATTATCTGAACGTTTAAAACTTTGATTTGACCTTTAGACCTTTTATCAAGCATAGATGCCGTTAAAAGCTAATGCATCTATATATATTATACAACACACACACACACACACACACACACACACACACACACACACATATATATATATATATATATATATATATATATATATATATATATATATATATATATATATATATATCGATCATCCCATCTGATAGCGTGGTGCGAATAAATGTTAATGCTGGATTTATTATATAACGTGCTGGTTTAATAAATAAATTACATATTTCAGTTAAAGGAAAGTTAATTAAAAACATTTTAGCGATAACCACTTGTTTTACAAAAATCAACTTTAGTTCTAGTTGACGTCATCACTTACTTGCCCATGGAGAAATTCTAATCAAAATCCTTCACATTATCATTATTGCTTCTTTTATTTTGTTTACAATTATCATCCAATATGCAAGTCTACAATTTGTTCTATGTTTTTGCTAATCTCATTAATAATCTCATTGTTAAAGAGAACTCAGTGCCTTTACCTTTCCAAAATCAAAGGATAATGTTTGGAAAGTAAATAAAGCTTATTTAATACAAAGGTTTAATAATAAATGTTTTCATGATACACAAAAGCTTGGTGAATGCTTCATGCAACGTTGAATTTGATGGCTAACATCTATACATTTTTCATCTATTGAATGTTTGTACATTGTATCATTATCGGAGTAGGTGGCATGGATGTTTAGTCAGACATTATGCAACATTATCATGCTTGCAAATTTGTCTCGTCATATCTGGTTTTAAGAATGATAATTTTCATGAGTTGTGAAAACAAAGAAGATCAATGCAATATAGTCTAATTATTACTATATTCTTAATTCTGGTACTTTCCTAACGATGTTCATCCGTTATGTCAATTTCCATTTTTCCCATTTGAAATATTTTAGCGCACTTACGCATGTCATTATTTTCGTATCAATTTGACAAGTTTAAACTTCATTACTTTGTATAGTGAATATTTTGATGTCCCCAAGATTCATTTGTTCATAAATAAATCTCTTTGAATCCGTTTCACTTGGGAGAGTATATACTTTTTTGATATTCTATTTTTAATAATATAGTTACTAAAACCTTTTTTTACCTAACATGTAGAATTCGCATCATTTCGCTCTTAGGTAACAGACATTGAAGCCATGCAACCTTTGTTGTCTGTCATCTTCGCATTGCTGCATGGAAGCTCTGTAGGACATGAAAGATGAATGCGACCCAAAATATTCTCATGTTTTCAATGAATATTAGTGAAGAATATGTTTTGACATCTTATAAGAAATATTCATTGTAATAAATGGAAATTTACATGTATGTATTTTGTAACAGTATCTGAAAACAATATTCAGGCCATTGAAGGCAGTGTTCTATTATGAGTGTTAAAACGTTAAAACTAATTAGTGTATTAATAATATAGGTGAGAATAATAAATTCGCGATATTCGCGTACTCAGCATTGTGTGCTTCAATCGGGATTTCGTGCAAGCCAACTGAATCTGGTATGCATCACCTGTTTTTTTTTATATTATTGTTCTTTTTAATAAGTGTGTCCTTTGCTGATTCACGGTAGCAACATAGCTTCACTAGGTTTTAAAATAAACAGCCTATTATAAATACAGCACTGTGATAATGCGATTGCCCGTTCAGATCTTTACCAATACTTCAGATTTATTTTTGAAAATGTTTAGAATACATAACGAGTTATCTCTACTGCGTTTAGATATGCAAGACTAAGTATATACTTGTTTGACGCCTCAATTATTTCATTTAACATAGACGAGAAATGGAATACACTAATGTTCTTGGTTTGGTGTTGCAAGGCACATCAACATATGCAGGTTACTTAGTGTCAAGGCAATATTACTACAGTTCCTTGCCCAAGCACACACCACATTAGTAACGAAGAATAAATCAATGCAGTAGAATGTCACAAAAAGGCAGCATCGGTAAAAATTGTCTCTGTTGAAAGTTTTTTGTGTAAATTTATATAAACCCAAGATGAAGCAACGGTAATGGAAAAGTCATACTCCTGTAGCCAAAACGGAGCTCGATTTCAGATATGAAAGATTTTCAACCCAATACCTTATTATTGTTTTTAGATTTTGAATACTTCTTAAGGAACTAACCTTAGTGACATTTCTGGAAATGTTGCATTTATAAAGAGACAAAAAGGGAAAAAAGCAAATAATGGTTTGATAAAATCTGTAATAATGTTGTGACTTGCATATTAGCAAATATATAGTAGATATTGCAAACATTATTTAGTTCTTGGTATCACGAACCAGAAGAAGGAACATAATTAAATATTGCCGCAGAATATTATTTTTCTGCACGGTTATAATTCAGTCAATTAGGTAAAAATCATGATGAAAATATGTCATATCCTGTATGTAACTGACCGAACTGATGTTTCGTCTAAATGAATATTAATGTTAAAGATTTTCAGCCACTAATTTTGCAATATGACTACATAGATTTTCCATAAAGCATCGATGTACCTTTTACTATATGTATATATGATGTAAAACGGAATACACCAATCCAAGCCCAACTGTTATTCAGATATGTCTTAAGATCGTACTTGCCTTTGCAAATATAAATATTCGAAAACCTGTCCGTAAATAGGATATGTGAGTCATAAATGATTACTGACACTTTACGTCATTCACAGACAACAATGGCTGGCAGGTGCAAAACTAATTTTCTAGGGATATATGGCCTATCATAATTAGTATGGAGTTCTTTGCAAATTAATGAATCATTTGGACCTGCTATCGCTGTCAATGTTAAAACACGTTACATTAAATTATGCACAGTTTAATATTCTAAGTTGGACTGGATTAAGAACTGCAAACGATAAAGAAATTTCACGAAAACTGTCATTTTAAATTTTATTCACAAACAGAAAGAAACAATTTTCTGCGACATTGATATTTTATAGTAAATTCGTAGAACTAATCAGACGTATTACGTTCATGCCAGATATAATTCTTCATGACATTTGCCAAAAGCGTTATTTACATTAACAGTCAAGATCTATCAGCTATAAGATTCCAATATCAGCTTTTATCTGCGACATATTTCAAGTTAACGTAATCATTGGATAGATTCTGAACTGGTCTTAAAAAAAATGTTCAGTGATACGAGGATCGTCCTTGGCCCCTTAATCCCATAAATCAAGCCGTGTTTAGGTTTACTCACAATGCCATTTAGATTAATCTAAAGCAAAGTGTATCAGTAGTTCAATGAACATTTAAATTTGGCATTAGTGTTACAATTATTTATTTTATAGTTGGCATAATTAGTTCTTTGATAGATGTATAGCCCTTATTAGTGATTATATCAACACAGAGCATTCAAACTGTGAAATTAGCAACAAAACAGGAGCATATACATGTCCAATAGTCTGGAATAATGGAGCTGAAATACAACATTGTTTTAAATCAGTTTATATTCTAGGAATGTGTGTATTTAATTTATGCAGACTCTGTACTGTTATGAATAGTAGCGTATAACATATAAATACCAAAGACTATCAATTAGTATTGCTTTACAACATCTTTATCTTTTAA